>CM065682.1:3313855-3353855 GCA_017654935.2 Phymorhynchus buccinoides
TGTGACCCCTTAGTTCCGGAAAGGGAAGCAACTGCTCTGTTCTTCAATGGTTGAGGCAAGGACGAAGTATTTCCGGGGGACGTGACAGTATCATGTGATGTGTCTGCGTTCAGACGGAGTGACGACATATTGGTTGTTTTTGGTGGCTTGAGATCAAAGTCCTTTATTTTGAAAATGGAAGAAAACGTGTCTGTGTTTGAATAACAGTTTGTTTTTTCAATCAAAAGGCAGCAGAAATGAGAGATACGCAGTAACTCAGTACCCTTCCATATCCTTTCTTAGTCTATTAAACTATTATATACACACTTGTAAGCGTGTACGTGCATATATACACATCTTGTATATTCAAGCATACGCTTGTGGCACACATGTACACTCACACACACACATACAGAGGGAGAGAGCCGGAAAGAGAGAGAGACAAGAGAGAGAGAGAGAGAGACAGAGAGGGAGAGAGAGATAGAGAGAGGGAGAGAGAGAGAGGGGGGAAGATATATATATATATATATATATATATATATATGGCAGGATACAAGATATTGTGAGAAGAAAAGAGCAATAATTAAAATGTCTAAATTTGCTTGAATAATCTGTATAAGATTGATCTTTTCACCAACTGCAGCAGCAGCACCACTGATATCCCTTTCCGTAGAACTCCTGTGAAATGGTACAGAAAGGGATAACAATTTCGTAGAAAAAACCCCAAGAGGAATTCTCTGCTACAAACCATGATAGCTCTCCACAAGTTGTTCTTTTGAAAACATTATCATTTTACTGAACGTTTTAGATATCCATTTATGCCACGGGACCATTTTCTATCGGAAGGGAGTTTGTACCATCACACCAGTGGTGTCGCATTCTCAATTTGACCTTGTTCTGAACTTACGTGCGCATGCGTGAAGTCATTTTGATCATAGCGTACCATCAACTTTTATTTTTTGTGCATTTGACACTAAACTGATCCTAGGCCTATCCTTAACCCTATCCCAAACCCTAACCTGAAACCGTCAAATACAAAAAATAAAAGTTGGTGGTACGTTATGAGATTACTGTCTCAATTTCGAGCATGCGCACATAAATTCAGAATACTATATTCTAAGAATGCGGCAGTGGTGCTAAGCACTCCCAAAGACAGGAGTCCGGCCTTTTCATCAACGAACGTTTTAGCGATTGATGCGCTTAGTTCTTTAATCAGTGTTAACAGCACGTGCCTAGCATTCATAAATAGCCTAGACCCCGCCCCCTTCTCTCTTACAATACCCACTTTTTCTATTTTCCCTTATGACAAAGCTAAACGTTAAGCTTCTATAGAGCTTTATTTACTAGTCAATATTACTGCATGGTGACTAAATGATGATCATCGCTACTTTTGTCACAAAAGTTAGTGATAACAATCTTTGTTTACTATGTAGGAGCATCAGCATACAATCGTTTGCTTTGTGCTTGTGTGCAATGCCCATGCATTGTTGTGCTAAGAAGTTGAAGTGCAGTCTTGTGATTAATGTTATATCAGTATCATGGTAAACCAAGTCTCTTCCTGCTTCAGTTCTATGAAAAGAATGGCGGTTAAAAAACCCAGGCATGACTCTGTTAAGAGAACAATCTTTAGATTGGTCACAATATCATTATCATCATCATCGTTCTCTTGTTCCTCAACACCTTCCCGTATCACCCCCTTCTTCCTTCTTCCTTTTCCTCTTCCTTATCATCATTAATAACAGCAGCAGTAGTAGTAACAGCAGCAGCAGTAGCTGGAATGATCACACAGCAGAGCATTGGTCTTCTGTGTTCTGTGTGTTATATTGGAGTTGGACATTCTTCATAGATCACTGTTGAAGCGATTCACTAATGGTGCAGGCTCGATCGTCTGGTGGACTGAATCCAATAGTAATATCTGTTTGATAGTGACTGAGCTGATGGCATTTGGGGTTGTGACTAGAGAATTAGACACTGCACACAAAGAGGGAGGGGGTATGAATGCAACAAATACTTGTAGCGGTGCCATAGCCGATGAGGTTTAACCGAGGCGTGGTTACCGCTACACCTATCTGTATTAATAAAAAAAATCGGGACTTTACTGGTTTCGTACTGCCTCCGGGCATTGCCTCCAGTATTGTTCCCACCATATTTGTATTTACAAATGTCCCATATGTGTCTGATTCAGACCAAGAGGACGTAAAACACCATTTTCGTCGTCGGGAGAGAGATAGAGAGAGAGAGAGAGAGAGAGAGAGAGAGAGAGAGAGAGAGAGAGAGAGAGAGAGAGAGAGAGAGAGGTCTAACTACAGGAAACCTACGAAACAAGCCACACACATCATCATTGATAGATAAATTAATACGGATTATTTCCAAAACGTTCATAATTACGTACAACAGAAATGGATGAGCAGGCACACATATATATAATAGGAGGTTCCCGGAAAGTTTAGACAGATAGCGTTTGACCATCCACGTTCGAAGACGACTGCCTCTCTCCATTCTTTGCATCCTTTGGCAAAACAGGCCTCATGGCCTTTTGATCAGGACCTCCTCCGTTCCTGATCTCTGGTTGCACATCAGATGATCAGCCAGGGAAGTTCAGTTTAACGTCGTGTATCGGCTTTCGCCATGTACGACGGGCTGAACAAACCAACCAGGTATAAACAAAAACTTATGTTCCTGAATCACTGTCCCAGCCAAAAGGCTGAGAAGCGATCAGTTGTCTGAACATGATCAGCCATCGATAATTCACTCTGTTAAACTGTCTCTGATGTCTTAGAGCTAGAACGGTGGTTTTGATTAAGTTGATTTATGATTATTTTTTTGTTCCTAATGTGCGCGGCTTGAGAGGATTCGTATGCAAACATATCTGAAAAGGCTCCTGAATTTCTTGGGCTGTTTGGTGGTTTACCTTATTGAGGAGGTCATCTGGCTGCCATGATGAATTGTACTGATTGGAATTGTGTGGGGAGGGAGCAGGTAAGTTTATTGTTGTTTTCGTATTGATACTGAAATAGTGGAATCTTAGTTGTTGATCTTTTATTCACTTTTGTTCGTATGTCTGTGGGTTCTTAATTTTCCTGTTCCTTTTCAAATCTCTCACTCTTCCTAATTATACCGTAAACTCCAAAACACCTTTCTCTTCTCCCATACATATTTGTTTTCTTGTATATTTCCTCCTATTTCTTTAACAACCGTCTGTTGTTTCTATGTTTTTATCTGTTTGATTAGTAGGGTTGGATAGGGGGGGGGGGGGGGGGGGGGGGGGGGGTGGGGGGGTCCCTGGTTTCCGGAAATCCCCCCTTTGCCCGAAGCATGTACCTTATGCAAGGGTAAGAACTAAGAAAACGGCTCAATGTTTTCTTTAATAATCACCAAATTTCAATATTTGCCGGGAGCTTCGCCCCCTGGGCCCCCACAAGGCCACTACACCTCAACCCAGGACCTGTGCAGCTCACTGGACTCCCCGCGGAAACCCCCCGTACGAATCATCTGATTAGGATAGGGTTGCATACGATTATGATTCCAGCTTTTAAACGACCATTCCTTTTAAAATTTCAAAGTCGCACTTTTACTCAAAAAGTGTTAGAATGCATGGATTGGAGATTTTAATCTTTAGCTTCCGGTGTTTGGTCCAATGCCTACTTCGCGTGCAGTGAAGGCTTTTTATGTAGTTCACATTCCCTGTCCGTTTTATTTGCAGTCTGTGGACATTTTTAGTGATGTACTGGACATACATAAAACTGAGGTGCTGATAAGTCCACATAACAATTCTGTCAGATCAGCAAGGGGAATGAAAACAAAATATAATGTGTTCTCCTTTCTTGTTCTGATTTGTATGCATGACATTTAAGAAATAGGACCAATTTCAAAAGACAGATAGAAACGGGGAAAGAGTGAGCACAATGTAGGCTAGGTTGTGAGTTTGCAGCTGTTTTACAATTAGGCACTGTTTATTATCGCCTACGTGCCTTGCAGAACAATGAAAAGATTTATAGAAATGAAAAGGGCAGGGAATAGCCTTACTGGAAACATTGGGACAAACAGAGGCGGGGAGAGGGGGAAAGAACAGTAAGAGGGTGGAGGGAGGAGGAAAGTAAAGACAAAAGAAATTGTATGCTAAAGCGAACTTGCATTTCACTAGTTAACCTTCTTTTGTCGTACAGAAAAGGACTGTATTAGTATGTTCTTAACACCCCCCCCCCCCCCCCCCCCCCCCCCCCCCCCCCCCCCCCCCCCCCCCCCCCCCCCCCCCCCCCCCCCCCCCCCCCCCCCCCCCCCCCCCCCCCCCCCCCGTATGTTTTTCCTCGTAAATATCCCCCAATTTCACCCCCTCCACCTCTCAACCCGCCTGTTCAGTACACCAAAGATATGTTATAAGTTTATTTCAAATGAAATCGAGGAAAGACCATTAACTAAAAGAGGTAATTAATTGAATTAACTAAACACATGAAAACAAAACAAGTGCTACAGTTACCTCCAGCTACAGTAAACGTAGACCTGCACTGTGATGTAGCCCTGTAGGAACAAAAAAGCAAAACAAGAAAACCAAGAAAATGTTTTCTGTCGGTCTCTTTAGTATCAATGAACCGTCTCTACGTTCATCTTGCTTTTTGTTGTTGTTTCAGTTGTGCGTAGAATGTAGTCGTCTTTGCTTTCTTTGGTCAACATGTTTCTCTTTTCACTTCAAAGAAAAATGTTTTTTGTTATGAACATCAGAAGACTTCTAAAGTTTGTGTGCGCTGCCAACACTTTGTATGTTACACATCAAATGTTGCTTTATTTAAATGGGAAAATCTGTGTTTGTATCATTAATCCATGTGGTTTAACTTTTCATTTATGGGGTAAACATTTAAGGATCTATGAGCATTACCCTTTCGCAAATACTGCTCCATTAACTCTTAAAATCTAGATATGTTTTTAAACATACAATGTCTGGTTTTCAGTTGGCCTAATTACACAAGATGAAAACTATAGAATTGCATCATTTCGGCAAAGGAACGGGATCACTCAAACTTTCATGTTTGTAAAATATGTTGCATCATGAGCGTTAACAAATTGCTCTCTAAAAGTGGGAACATCTGGTTTTGTTTGATCTCACCTACTGCTATATACAAAGAGTGACAATTTTTACACGAGCACCCAATTTTATTTCTTTGTTCTATGTGGTTCCCAAACAATTCCGTGTATTGTCTTCCACAGTTTGACCCAGCCTTATACTGCAGGCCTCCAAAGTCGCTTATGACTAAGATGCGTTTTGACACCACCTGGACAGGAAGTTGGTCAAACATGAAGCAGACGAGAAGAAGCTACTAAGTGCACAATTCATTTAGTCCTAAGTACAATGCCCCCACTGTCCTCCCTTCACACACCCCCACCCGCCCAGGATCACACGCTGCGCACGCGCACTGACCAGACAATGCACGCGCATCTTTTATCAGTGACTCTACCGTCCTGTCTCTAATCCCCCCTTCCTACCCCCGGTGAAACAGCCCGGGGGGTCACGGCTGGGGTTGAGGTGATGGCTTAGACTAAGTGGACATGGTCAAAACAGCGTGCACCTGTAGGCACAGTAGGGGGAAGAGTGAAAGAGAGGGGAGAGGGGAGAAGGGCTACTGCAGACTTTGTAAGGGAATGTGTGTGTTGGGGTGGGGGGTGGGGGGGTGGGGGTAGGAAATGGAGGGGTGAGAAGAAATAAGTGTGTGTGTGTGTGTGTGTGTGTTTGTGTGTGTGTGTGTGTGGGGGGGGTGGGGTATTAAGGATAATCTTGCGTGAGAGAGGGAGGGGAGGAGGGGGGGGGGGGGGGGGGGGGGGGGAAAAGACGGGATAAAATGTGTCACCTTTAACAATTTGGTCAAACAACTTTTACTCATACTTATTCTTCAATTTCTGTTCAGTAGCTACCGATGCCCAATTATGACTGAATGTTGTTGTGCGGCCATTGTCTTGTGTCACAGTGTGTATGTGTCACGCAGTGTACACGGATGTGCATACGATGCGTGCATGCACAATGACAACATCCTCAAGGCTAGTTTTCAATTTGCTTGTGACATGCAGCGTTCAGTTCTTTTTCTTTCTTCTTCGTTCGCTCAGACAGTTTCCTGTCACATGAGCGTAAATGCGTCATGCTGCCGTTATGCGCCTAACTAAAAAATAGCTAGGCCCAGCATGTCCGACTTCGGCTGAAGAAAAGGCAGGAGAATGGATCATTAAGATAGAAAGATGGCAGATGACAGTAAGCAAAGGGAAAAGGCAGAGTCAAAGATAGTGACAGATAATAATAATAATAATAATAATAAACGGATATTCATATGGCGCTTTTTATCGAGCACAAAGCGCTTTACAATCAGCATTGAAACACCCACACACGCACACACACACGCACAACAGACACACACGCAAAACAGACACACACGCACGTACGTGCACGCACGAGAGTGAACGCGTTCTTGCACACAGATAGGCATACCCACACACATTCAGTCAAACACACAGAAAACACATTCTCACTGAAACGCACACAAACTTACTCAAGCATACACTTGTACAAACACGCGCGCGCGCGCGCACTCACATACACAAAGCACTCACGTGTACTCACACTCACAGACACATACTCACACACACTCCTCCCCCCCCCCCCCCTCTAGCCGAACACAATCTCTCCTGTCAGATTAGAGGAAGATACAAGCACATAACTTCCAGAAGGTGGAGGAACTATTTGTACGAAAGACCCCCGGTATCCCCACGGGGGGATGCAGCGTTCATAAGTCGATCATTGACAAATCTGCATTTGATCAGTTGGCAGACCCTACAAACTGTTTCTCTGAATTTCAAAGCGTGGGATTTTCCCAGAGAAATCTCTTAAATGGGACAAAATGAAGTGATGTTGGGTTTTTCAGAATGATGTAGACTGCAAACGCACACAGGTCAGGTCAGGTCAGGTCAGATCTGTTTATAATTCATCATTACACCATTCTCCATTGTGTGAAGTTGGCCCATGTTGCGCAATTTCCATCCTGTGGTCAGTTTCCGCTTTAACTCGTGAAACGAAACGAAACTGTCGGCTGTTGACAGTTTTGTTTCCAAAAATAGTTGACATTTTGTTTAATATGAGTAAGGAAAAAACAATTATACATTGGACTGCGTCAGAAACCGTTGTGATGTACCAAAAGTTTCTAGGATGAGTATGCTTTGCATTATTATTATTACTAGCAATCGCCCCGTGGCAGTTAATTCCCGTGGCAGTTTAAACCCCATGGCAGTATTGAACAATACTGGAGGCAATGCCCGGAGGCAGTGCTAAACCAGTAAAGTCCCGATTTTTTAATAATACAGATACGTGTAGTGTTATCCCCTTGTAATCTCCACTGCCCCCCCCCCCCCCCCCCCCCCCACCATCCCGCCTAGTGAGCGAAACTGTAAATTGGTGCATATCGCGCGCATTTATGAACGGATGCTGTTCACATTTCTTACCATGCTTTGCCCGGGTCATAGCAAGCCTGGCAGCAAATTTGAGGCAATCCGGTTAAGAAACGGCGGAGTTATTCGTGAAAAGGTGAACCGATTCGCTTCCGGTTTGGCACACGGATAGTTCCCGGCCCCGGTCATCTTTCTGCCAAATTCGAAGGCAATCAGCCCAGAAACGCCGGAGATACGGGCGCCGAGAGGCCGGCGGATGCGCGTTTCGCGCATTTGCGAAACCGCGCAAATGACACGGCCGCCTCGGTTGCCGTTGCCATCGCCCCGTTAGGGCTCACAGCAAATTTGAAGCGATTCGGTCGAAAAACGGCGGAGTTATAAGGCCCGTTTTGTGTTTCACACACACACACACACACACACACACACACACACACACACACACGGACGGACAGTTGGCTTTTTACTATAATTATGATTATTATTAGTTAATGTTTAGAAACAAAGCTAGGCGTAGTTGTTAACTGATCTGGCGATGTCGATTATTACATGGGAACGCAGCAGAAGAAGAAGGATTATTACAAAAAAACAGCATACGTAATGAAACATGAAACATTGAAGCACGCACGCACACACACTCATACACACACAACGCGCGCGCGCACACACATACATACACGCACACACGCACAGAGAGAAATAAGCAAAAGAGAGAGAGAGAGAGAGAGAGAGAGAGAGAGAGAGAGAGAGAGAGAGAGAGAGAGAGAGAGAGAGAGAGAGAGAGAGAGAGAGAGAGAGAGAGAGAGAGAGAGAGAGAGAGAGAGAGAGAGAGAGAGATTCCTACATCAAAGACTAAATTTAATTTATCAGTTATGTTAACAAAATGGAATAGAGAGAGAAAAATTGAGATTTAACGCCTTCTGGGCCAAAGGGC
This sequence comes from Phymorhynchus buccinoides, assembly GCA_017654935.2. Classification (NCBI taxonomy): domain Eukaryota; kingdom Metazoa; phylum Mollusca; class Gastropoda; order Neogastropoda; family Raphitomidae; genus Phymorhynchus; species Phymorhynchus buccinoides. Next base: position 3,322,188 of record CM065682.1, read on the forward strand.
CATTTGGGGCACTTGAAATTATAAAGATCTGGTTTGTTGAAGAGAAACCAGAGTAACAAAATGGAATGTGCAACGCAACAGCTTTTATTGCAACGTGACTCCTGCATGTTCTATTACAGCGAAAATACATTTTAATAACACACGAGCTAAAAACGACTAATGGTATCGACAATCAGAGATTTAACGCACGTTGCTGGTATCGACAATCATGTGGCATGCTCTAATAACACACGTTGCTATAAAACGACTAAATCGTATCGACAATCATGTGGCATGCTCTAATAACACACGTTGCACGACTTGAAATTATAAAGATCGACAATCATTTGGCATGCTCTAATAACACACGTTGCTATAAAACGACTAACGGTATCGACAATCATGTGGCATGCTCTAATAACACACGTTGCTATAAAACGACTAAATCGTATCGACAATCATGTGGCATGCTCTAATAACACACGTTGCTATAAAACGACTAAATCGTATCGATGTGGCATGCTATAATAACACACGTTGCTATAAAACGACTAAATATCACAATCATTGGCATGCTCTAATAACACACGTTGCTATAAAACGACTAAATAACACACGGTATCGACAATCAGGTGGCATGCTCTAATAACACACGTTGCTATAAATCGTATCGACAATCATGTGGCAAACGACTAAATCGTATCGACAATCATGTGGCATGCTCTAATAACACACGTTGCTATAAAACGACTAAATCGTATCGACAATCATGTGGCATGCTCTAATAACACACGTTGCTATAAAACGACTAAATCGTATCGACAATCATGTGGCATGCTCTAATAACACACGTTGCTATAAAACGACTAAATCGTATCGACAATCATGTGGCATGCTCTAATAACACACGTTGCTATAAAACGACTAAATCGTATCGACAATCATTTGGCATGCTCTAATAACACACGTTGCTATAAAACGACTAAATCGTATCGACAATCATGTGGCATGCTCTAATAACACACGTTGCTATAAAACGACTAAATCGTATCGACAATCATGTGGCATGCTCTAATAACACACGTTGCTATAAAACGACTAAATCGTATCGACAATCATGTGGCATGCTCTAATAACACACGTTGCTATAAAACGACTAAATCGTATCGACAATCATGTGGCATAACACACGCTCTAATAACACACATGTTGCTTGCTAAAACGACTAAATCGTATCGACAATCATGGCATGCTCTAATAACACACGTTGCTATAAAACGACTAAATCGTATCGACAATCATGTGGCATGCTCTAATAACACACGTTGCTATAAAACGACTAAATCGTATCGACAATCATGTGGCATGCTCTAATAACACACGTTGCTATAAAACGACTAAATCGTATCGACAATCATGTGGCATGCTCTAATAACACACGTTGCTATAAAACGACTAATGGTATCGACAATCATGTGGCATGCTCTAATAACACACGTTGCTATAAAACGACTAAATCGTATCGACAATCATGTGGCATGCTCTAATAACACACGTTGCTATAAAACGACTAAATCGTATCGACAATCATGTGGCATGCTCTAATAACACACGTTGCTATAAAACGACTAAATCGTATCGACAATCAGGTGGCATGCTCTAATAACACACGTTGCTATAAAACGACTAAATCGTATCGACAATCATTTGGCATGCTCTAATAACACACGTTGCTATAAAACGACTAAATCGTATCGACAATCATGTGGCATGCTCTAATAACACACGTTGCTATAAAACGACTAAATCGTATCGACAATCATGTGGCATGCTCTAATAACACACGTTGCTATAAAACGACTAAATCGTATCGACAATCATGTGGCATGCTCTAATAACACACGTTGCTATAAAACGACTAAATCGTATCGACAATCATGTGGCATGCTCTAATAACACACGTTGCTATAAAACGACTAATGGTATCGACAATCATGTGGCATGCTCTAATAACACACGTTGCTCTAAAACGACTAAATCGTATCGACAATCAGGTGGCATGCTCTTATAAAACTATGCTTATGATTGTGTGAGAATGCAATTCATTTCCATACCTAATGTCTGTAATATTTTTAGTCGGAATACTGAAGTTGCAATCATGATTAAGCTTTAGGTCATTTATCCATATATTTAAGAAAACCATCGTGGCTTTACTGGTATTGCAGTACCTCCAGGATCGTCCCACCATCGTTAGGCATATATCTATTAATGTCCAACATGCGCCAGTTGCAGACCGGAGGAAATGAATCAGACTTTTCCTTCCTACTGAAGTTGCAATTACATACACATTGGGTCAATGTCTTCAGCTAACAGATACAGATCTGCTGAACGCATTTATCTTTAAAAATAGAGTTCATGGATAATACTCTTATATGGCTTTCTATATGGACGAACTGACCTCGCGAACTACACCCTCCAGTTATCAGGAACAAGTGTGCAAAGTTTTATCACGATCGGTTCCGAAAACATCGGGAATATTTCTGCCAAGTTTCGTTATGGTCGGTTTATTAGTTTGAAGTCAACAGTCTTCTACTCAAGACTAAACTGTAGTTCTACTGTGATTCCCCAGTACTGTAGAAAGTCATTTGTTTGTTGCACAGATCTCACTTTACTATCAGCCCCTCCCCAGGCTAATGTCAACCAATGATGAAAGCCAGTTTGAGTGAAGGGCAAACGCACGCAGGCAGAGAATTGTTTTTAATGTAAGCTTAAACCCGATCATGTAGCACGAATAATGGAAAAACATGGAAGAAATGGCGAAGGCGATAAAGGTGAAACGAAATGACAAGTAAGCTGTCAAGGTCAGTAACACACTGATCAGTGAACTATTGATTAGCAATAGTGAAATAGCCCAGGGTCATTGTCACCAGCAGATACAGCGAGCCAAGGCCGACAACCGGGTAGCATAGCATTGAAAAAGCTGATTCCTGTACCGTATAACATGAAGCTTTTTCTTTCTCTTCTAGATTGTTGTGGAAAATGAACATAAGTATTTAAACCATGGCATAATGACTGTAAGCCCCCCCCCCCCCCCCCCCCCCCTCTCTCTCTGTCTGTCCCAGGGCTGGGTGAAAAAAAGTAGCGTATTGTTTATCTCATGTTTCCCTGGTTAAATAAAATTTCGTTTTCGTTCTCTCTCTCTCTCTCTCTCTCTCTCTCTCTCTCTCTCTCTCTCTCTCTCTCTCTCTCTCTCTCTCTCTCTCTCTCTCTCTCAAGCTATAGGGGAAGACGGGGTAAAAAGCGCATGGGCGGGTAAGAAGCCCACCCCAATTATCTCATGAAATGAAGCAAATTTCAGTCTCATTTTGCCCATGAGACGAGCGTTAATGTCTAGCATTCGTCTCAGGGGCAAATTTGACTGAAATGTTCTTTTATTTCATGAGATAATTGGGGTGGGCTTCTTACCCGCCCATGCGCTTTTTACCCCGTCTTCCCCTAGCTTGATGAGATGTGGGCAGCTGTTACCTGTGACCATGTTGTGATGGTCCTTCAGTGAGCAGTGAAATGCCGCACAGAGGGAAACACGCTGTTACTACTGTCAGTATATAGGCCTCGTTTGGTCCATGACCTTTTACGGAAATGGATTTTATGACCAGTTGACATTAGCCTGACGTTAGAGGCCAACAGTACAATGAGAGTGAAATGAGTAGTTGTTGCGGTACAATTTGTCCAAACGATACAAAATGTAAACAAATTGAGACATTTTGTACAGTATTTGCAGTTCAAAATGTCCAAATGGTACAATCTGTCTTAGTTTGGGTGCAGCTTATTAAACTGTAGCCTACCGCGTTCGGCATAAATATAGGGTAAGACGGGGTAAAATGCCCATGGGCGGGTAAGAAGCTCGAGCCAATTATCTCATGAAATGAAGCAATTTTCAGTCACATTTTGCCCATGAGACGAGTGTTAATGTTTAGCATTCGTCTCATGGGCAAAATAGGACTGAAATTTGCTTCATTTCATGAGATAATTGGCATGGGCTTCTTACCCGCCAATGTTTTTTTTACCCCGTCTTCCCTATGTGACTTGGTAGAACAAAATGTCCAAACTAAGAGTACCATTTGGACATGTGGTAGGGCGGCCCCCGTGGGGGGGGGGGGGGGGGGGGATTCGGGGGGGGGTTCTTCCGCACAAATAGTTCCCCCACCTTCTGCAAGTTATGTGCTTGTAACTTCCTCTAATATGTCTCTCTCGTTGACTCTGCCTTTTTCCTTGCTTTGTGCCATCTACTATCTTTCTGACTTTTTGGCCCATTCTCCTGCCTTTCCAAAAGAAATCTTCCATAGGGGAAGACGGGGTAAAAAGCGCATGGGCGGGTAAGAAGCCCACCCCAATTATCTCATGAAATGAAGCAAATTTCAGTCTCATTTTGCCCATGAGACGAGCGTTAATGTCTAGCATTCGTCTCATGGGCAAAATGAGACTGAAATTTGCTTCATTTCATGAGATAATTGGGGTGGGCTTCTTACCCGCCCATGCGCTTTTTACCCCGTCTTCCCCTATAGTTTTCTCTGAGCTCCTCCGAAATCGGAATGTGTCGGTTGAATGCAGCGAGGAGACCAGTGAAAACTTGAAAAAGGACAATACGTACCCATTGTGGCCTTATGGCCCGGGAACGCAGAAGAAGAAGAAGAAGGAACGGCAAAGAAGGTACAAAATGTCTCAATTTTTGACATTTTAAACCGTTTGGACAAATTGCACTGCAACAGTAGCCTACAACGATGAATCATTTTTTACGGTAGTGGTCCTTCGATTAAAAAAAAGAAAGACTATTCATGATATTTTTTCTCCCGAAACGTCAACTGTTTTGAAGTCCTATCGGCCGAGAGAGTGGGGATGTATCTTGGGAAAGACGTCTCCACTGTAACAAACTCCAGCCTAGCCCGGCGTCTGGAATAGCAGCTCCCTCATCTGCTATGTTGACAGACTAGCAGACAGACAGACAGACAGATAGACAAACGCATACACACTCATGGGGGAAAAAAACCTGCTATTATTTTATTTGGCCATTCTTGTCGCCGCCATGACAGACGGTTGCTATGGTCACCCACAAGACTGACAATGTGTCACTTTCACATTGAGAGAGAGACAGAGGGAGTGGGAGTAAGAGATAAGCCACAGTGGGAGATATTGCCAGAGAGAGAGAGAGAGAGAGAGAGAGAGAGAGAGAGAGAGAGAGAGAGAGAGAGAGAGAGAGAGAGAGAGAGAGAGAGAGAGAGGTCTAACTACAGGAAACTTACGAAACAAGCCACACACATCATCATTGATAGATAAATTAATATGGATTATTTCCAAAAGAGAGAGAGAGAGAGAGAGAGAGAGAGAGAGAGAGAGAGAGAGAGAGAGAGAGAGAGAGAGAGAGAGAGAGAGAGAGAGAGAGAGAGGGGGGTAAACATTCTTCAGTCTATTGTCTGGATAAAGGGGATCATACTGACGTGTCCCCGTGTCAGACTCTATGTGCTCCCCCCCCCCCCCCTCCACCATCCCCCCCCCCCCCTATTGTCTGGATAAAGGGGACCATACTGACGTGTCCCCCTGTCAGACTCTCCCCCCCCCACCATCTCTATTGTCTGGATAAAGGGGACCATACTGACGTGTCCCCCTGTCAGACTCTCTATGTGCTCCCCCCCACCATCTCTATTGTCTGGATAAAGGGGACCATACTGACGTGTCCCCCTGTCAGACTCTCTATGTGCTCCCCCCCCCCCCCCCCCCCCCCCATCTCTATTTGTCCTCGTGTTCATGCGTTCTATCGGGGTAGGGTTAAGGCTTGAGTCAGACGGAGATATAAGACGGGCACAGGGAAGAGTTATCTCCACCCCAATTTTTTATGTTTTGTCTCCGTGGTTGTGATGTTTGTCAATTTTTAGTCCGTCACCAAGACGGACTATTGCGATGGGCTGGTTTGTATTTTTTTTTTTTTTTTTTCTTTTCTGTCTGTCCCAAGGATATCTCCAGAACCGCTTGACCGAATCGCGTCAAATTTTGTGTGAAGGTGTGCCTCCGTAATAGGAAGAGATCGGCGCAAACCATTTTGCCGTCGTGACCTTGACCTTGACGTACGACCTTGAAAACCGAAAATCTATTTTTAGCCATATCTCGGGCACCAATCAACATAGGATGTTGAAACTTGGTATGAAGGTGGTTTGGCTTATGCCCCTTCTGATGATGGCATACCGATCAAGGTCAAGGTCAAGGTAAAAAAGATCGCTGGAGCCTGAAAATCGGAGGGTCATTTTTTTCTCCTTCTGTCTGTCCCAAGGATATCTTTCGAACGGGTTGACAGAATCACGTCAAATTTTGTGTGCTGGTGTGTCACCATGAGAGGAAGGCATCCGCGCAAACCATATTGCCGTCGTGACCTTGACCTTGGCGTACGACCTTGAAAACCGAAAATCTTTCAGGGGCCATAACTCCCACACCGTTAGTGTTAGAGTCTTCAAATTTGGCATGAAGGTACTTTGGCTTATGCCCGTTCTGATGGTGGCATACCGATCAAGGTCAAGGTCACGGTCCGGGCGATCCGTAGGCCTTGAAAGTGGTAGGGGTCTACACATTGGGTTTTAAGCCATATTTTCCACATTGGTACTTGACAGAAGCGCTTCAGATTGTGTGTGGTACTGTATCCCTAGAGAAGAAAACATCCGAGCATAAATTATCACCATGCTGACCTTGACCTTGAAGTGTGACCTTGAAAACCGAAATTTCCTTCTTTGCGCTATATGTTTCTTCTTCAAGCTGTATCTCGTGAACTAGAAGACAGAATCCCTTCCAATTTTGTGTCAGGATGTGACACTCTACGGGGTGTCGCAAGTGCATGGCATTGCTGGTGACGGACATGTCTGCCGCTCGGCGACGCCCTTGTATTGTTTTGTACATGTCTTATGTTCTAATTTACAATTAATACCTGTCCCATATGTGCCCTGCCGGGTCGAGAGGACGTAAAACACCATTTTCTCTCTCTCTCTCTCTCTCTCTCTCTCTCTCTCTCTCTCTCTCTCGACGGGCACAGGGACGGGGACACGATACAGCTTGTAAAACCTCATTTTGTCGGACACGATAAAGCTAGTACATATCTTTATTGTTTAAAAACTCGGGACTTTCCTGGTATTGCGGTACCTCCATGAAGAAAAAAACCCTGTTTAACGTCCTCCGGTCTGAAACAGACACATATGGGACATTATGAGTAGATAAAAAGATGGTGGGAACGATCCTGGAGGCAACGCCCGGAGCCAGTGCAACACCAGGAAGTCCCGATTTTTTAACAATGCAGATATTATTGTGACCTAACCTCCAGGATCGTTCCACCATCTTGATATCTATGAATGTCCCACACGTGCCTGTTCAAGGCCGGAGGACGTTAATCGGATTTTCAATTGAGGGGCACGATTTGAACGACCATCGCACCAGAACACCTTGTCCCTAATATAAGGGCAGTTTTGCCATGAGGACGTTAAACCTACCATCACGCGGGTCACTAGGCTGCATTTCAATGAGCGACTTAGCTCGCTCTTTTGACCACGTGGCGGCGCTGCGATTGAGTGGGTCCAAAGCATGGAGGAGAGTCCTCTCTTTCTCCCCAGCAAAGGCTACCACTAGGTTGGACTCATTCAACCGCAGCGCCGCCACGTGCTGAAAAGAGCGAGCTAAGTCGACCATAGGCCTATGGTCTTCGTGTGGAGCACACCCGTGTGAGCCAAAGTCCGCTTAACGTCCTCCGACCTGGAACATATGTACATTCTTAACTATAAAGATAGTGGGACGATCCTGGAGGTACTGGAATATCAGGAAAGTCCCTATGTTTTTGAATGATCCAGATCTATGCAACATGATACAAAATGTGCGTCCTTGGTAGTAGACGTGTAAGCTATGTCACGTATGTGCACGCACGTCAGCTAATTAGGGTAGGTTAGATACATTATAGTCACAGAGGCGTCTCTGTGAAATTCGGGTTGCTCCCACCTGGAGAGCGCGTCGCAGCCAGAGGCGCGCCACCCAATATTTTTGTTTTTGCATGCGATTTTTGTGTGACTGATGAGGAAGGAAGGGAGGGGGGTAAATTTGGACCAAATGACAACTTTTTCGTTGCCACTGGGTTTAACGTGTGCTAAGTGCATGAGCACACGGGACCTCGGTTTATCGTCTCATCCGAAAGACTCCACGTTCAAGCCGCAAGGCCTAGTGCAAAGTGAGAGGAAATAGACTCTGTACCCAGGTTCGAACTCGGGTTTACTTGACACGATGCGAACGCGCTACCACTGTGCCACTCTACACTAATTAGGCCTACAATCAACAATGCATTGGTGTCTCATTTGAATATAGGCCACTACTAGCCAGGCATTAAGTAGGCCCAGTCGTAGTCAGTCGATTCAGTCACAAGATGGTAAAAACGCCATCTGTACAACAAAGGATGACCATGTGCGCAACACACCCACAATGTGACTTAGTGCAATAAAACTGTCACTGTCCCACGCCTTGAGCTGATTGTAAATTCCACCTGCCTTTAATTAGGCTTTGTTTCATCCACGCACATTGCTTTGTTCCGAGGTGTGTAGCTCACAGTCAGAAACTTAACTCGAGGGACCGCTGCACTGCGTACGATTCCATACCAGTGCGATCCGACTGTGACGATGTCTGTGAATCGTGATTCCCGGCAAATACGTCTAAAAATAATTATACAAGTTTCTCCCTCTCTCTCTCTCTTTCCGCGTGCGAGCTGTAACAATAGATTTTTGCCTTCTATTTGACCACAAGAAGTGCCAATAGAGTGATCCCCCGTCGGCCCACCTGAAGCGCCCGTTTGATGGATGACTTATACACGAAAGAGAGAGAGAGAGAGAGAGAGAGAGAGAGAGAGAGAGAGAGAGAGAGAGAGAGAGAGTTTGCCGTTGCTAAAAAACTGATTTCAACTGGAACGCCCAGCTGGTGCAAGGGCTAAGGACCACAAGTCCACCTGAAAGCTCATTTGAACCACACTGAGCCCACCCGACACATCACACTGAGCCCACAAGACGTGCTGACCGTGACAAGAACATATCATCAATGTCGTGTCTGTACTTTATTTTGAGCCCGTGTAGACCACTAAGGCCCACATCATGTAGACCATTCTGTGCACTGATAGGGGAAGACGGGGTAAAAAGCGCATGGGCGGGTAAGATGCCCACCCCAATTATCTCATGAAATAAAGAAAATTTCAGTCAAATTTGCCCATGAGACGAATGCTAGACATTAACGCTCGTCTCATGGGCAAAATGAGACTGAAATTTGCTTCATTTCATGAGATAATTGGGGTGGGCTTCTTACCCGCCCATGCGCTTTTTACCCCGTCTTCCCCTACACGCCTTGGCTTTTTCTTACACAATGGCCCAGATCTATCTGCCACCAAAAAAAATCGAAATTTTTTTTTTTCTTAGACCGTCTCCAGTCTGTATGTGTTAGGCCTAGCCTAGCAGCAGCAAAATCGAGCCACATTCTATTCCCGCCCTTTCCTTCTTGACCTTTCCCCTCCCCCCCCCACGCCACCGCCTGACTGATAGCGGCTAGCGGATCGGCGGCGACATCAAAGAGAACGCATCGAAAACATCTAATTCACACACACACAGCACAGCACGAGCTGGCCAATGCAAGCCACAGGCGTTGCGCGCGCGGGTCAGTCAGCTACAAGGCCTAGGTCTAGTAGTACTAGATGCCGCTACTGTGCTGCTTGTCATCTTTCTAACTGCCTTTGATTTGTTTTCTGTTTTCCATCCCCGTTCTTTGATGTAGGCTGGGAGTACGGAAGTGGCTGTGTGCTGAGAGACAGCCAGCGAAAAGTACAGCGAGCAGAGCGTGTTGTTGTGTAGACCTAGGCTAGCCCAGAGACTCCAAATAGGCTGGTGTGAGTGTGATAAGGCTGACTGATAGCGTTTTATGGCCAACTATCTGAGCATACAGTCGAGTCACTGAGAAAGAAATTCCTTGAACAACTGTGAGAGGCGGTGTCAAGTTATTTTTACTGTTCACCCACGAGACCTTTTCTTGGATGTTATTGATCAGAGAGAGAGAGAGAGTGCATCAAAACCCCCGACAAACACAACAAACTTGGTTACAGTTACACCAGAGAAGGAAAATAACATTCGCTTGTTTCTAAATTGAGCACGAGCGCATGACTTAGGGCATTGACGTAACGAGGGATTTCATTGGCCGCATTTTCCTAGCCAGCAGGTACTTGTCCTGCCATTGGCTGTTGGGGTCTCCCCCTGCGTGACGCATTCATGGCGGATTCAAAACGTGTGCCGAGGGTTGTGTTAGTCCTGTGTCAGAATTAGATCACAGAGAGGAACTTCCGAACGATGCCGATGAGTTCGGGGGGCTCAGAGGATTTCTATTCTGCGGATGAAGTCAAAGTGTACAAAGATGAAGGCAACAAGGACGAGGAGAAGCGATCATCGGAAAACCTTTCGGAGGATAAGTTGGGCCTAGTCACGGAAACAGAGGAGGTGAGTGTTGCTCGGCGCTTCAAACGACCAGCTAGCCTTTGATCTTTTTCGAGGTCATTCGGGTCCGCAAATTATGTCGCCCGGAAAATCCGAGCTCGCTTCACTTTCTAGCAATCGTGCAGCCGTTTCTAACGCTTGTTTGTGTTGTTTCAGTGCAAAAACTCGTCGATACGAGGGAGTTACTCGGGGTCAGATAAAGGGAGCGCCAGCGGAGTGGACAATGGTAAGTTGACCATGTTGCGTGCCTGGGCTTTCATGTTTTCCCAGATGACCATAGCTGGCTCAAATTTTACTGGTTTTTATTTCACAGATTCCCTTTAATTTCTGCATTATTATGCATAAAAATCGACCCAAACAGTGACTTTTTTCATTGAGTAAAAGAGTCGGGTAGACAGCTCGTGTTTTGGTATGTGGCTCGGCTGGGCTTTGATGTGTGGAAGAATGCGAGTGAAGGGGGAAAGCGGGGCGGCGCGCCCTTTGTTTAGGGACAATGGCCCTGCCACTCCACTTCGGCTTGGCGGCCGGGGGCTTGCTTGGGCCACATTTCTGTTTGGCTGAATCTGTCTCTGTCTCTCTCTCTCTGTCTCTCTCTTTGGCTGAATCTGTCTGTCTCAGTGTCTGTCTTTCTATGATCTCTCTCTCTCTCTCTCTCTCTCTCTCTCTCTCTCTCTCTCTCTCTCTCTCTCTCCCCCTCCCCCTCCCTCCCTCCCTCCCTCTCCAGTCTGAGTCTTATCAGTCTCTGTCTTTTTTGAAGGAAAAAACCCAAAACGCCCCAGTTCCTTTGAGTTTGACATACATAATTGTAGAACTAGAAAAGACCAACTCTCTGTAGACCTAAATCAATCACTCGAATCAATGTTTACATGTAAAATTAGGCTGCCGATCTTTGAGTCAGTTATTAGTGTTATTGTTTTTGTTTTCATTAACAAATTTCGAGGTTAACCTTTTCACCGCCAGCCATATTTCAGCCACAAATTTCCATTAAATTTATCTGGGTAGAGAACAAAATCCATCTGCAATACTGGGGATTCTTCTGTGACATAAAAATTAATAAGGTCTATCCTTGCTTTCAAAAAAAGTTTTTTACTTACTCACATCTGTCTCATTAAAAATTTGTGACTTTCCTGGAGTTGCATTGCCTCTGGGCATTGCCTCCAAGATCGTTCCCAACATCTTTATACTAATGTTTGTGTCTGTGTCTGTTTCAGACCAGAGGATGTTAAACGGATTTTCACTTCCCAAAACTAAGACAATAGGGTCTTTGGATAATATACCCCAATTTGATGCCTTTTAGTTGCATAGGTGTTAAATCACTATGGTGCTAAAATGTGACTTTGGCGGTGAAAGGGTTAAATACTAGATCTGGCCCCTAAATCCCCTATGAGATTTTCATGCAAGACAGTTCACCTAGAATCCGGTAAGGGATAGGGTTAGAATCAGTATTTAGCTATTTTCATCAAATGGGGGTGGGGTGGGTTGTGAATTAACTTTAACCCTAAAACAACAGCGTGAATGCTAAGCCCGCCATTTGTCTTCCTTTCAGCACCGTTTACGACACTAATTTAGCTGACTTTGCAGCGGTGGACGTGGCGATCGTTGAACAAAATAGACTTTTACTTCTTTTGTTGTTGATTATTTTATGTTTTTTGTTATTTTTCTTTGATGAAAATATTCCTAAGCTGATTTTAACCCTATCCCTTACCCGAGTCTAGGCGAAACTTGCATGAAAATATCATAGGGGATTTAGGGGTCGGTTCTAGTAGTAGTAGACAGTAGTACACATGCTTAAATATTATAATATTATTAATGCTGCTTGCAATTTTTTTCTTTTTTTTTCTGCCTGTTTGCTTATCTACTTGTTAATTATGTGAGTATTCCATTTTCCATTGTTCTTTTCTTTGGTGCCTTGCTTCATCATACATGCTTATACCTGTTTGTCTAATTGTTTTGTATTAGTCTAGTTTTCGTTCCAAGGACAGATTGGAAGAATGGGCCCGGCCCAAAATCTTAATCCTTATGTAATAAAGTTGTTTCCTCCTCCTCCTATGCTCTCCCGCTCTTCTCTTCAGTCAGTCTCTCTCTCTCTCTCTCTCTCTCTCTCTCTCTCTCTCTCTCTCTCTCTCTCTCTCTCTCTCTCTCTCTCTCTCTCTCTCTCTCTCTCTCTCTCTCTCTCTCTCTCTCTCTCTCTCTCTCTCTCTCTCTCTCTCTCTCTCTCTCTCTCTCTCTCTCTCTCTCTCTCTCTCTCTCTCTCTCTCTCTCTCTCTCTCTCTCTCTTCTCTGCTGTGTACAAAGTAGCAAACTGTGCTCCCTTCTTGTTGCTTTGGTCTAGTTTTTCAGCTGTATGGGGTCTTTTTCAATCAAAGGTGCCACCTTTTATGTTCCCGCCGCTCCCACTGCAAAGGGCTTGCCTGCGTGGGAGGGAGGGATGGGTTGGGGGGTTGTGTTACAACAATTGGTAAGAAACAAGGAGTTTGTGCACTGATATGGGTTAGGGGGCCTACATGCTTGCACATTTTCATTTCATGTTTATGAAGCGTTGCCGAAGGGAAAATAGGCAATTTCCATGTATTATACTATAACCCTTGTATTAGGCGGTAACATTGATTGACTGCATTTTATGTTTAGCTTTCAGAGTTGAACGTCAATATTTACATTTTCGCTCACAAAGTCACAAGGGAAGATAATCTATTGACAGAAAGAACAATCTGTAAATTAATGCTCCTTTCTTTCACAAAATTGTCTCCCTTATCATTTATGTTCCTAAATGTGGATAGAGCTGTTTGAACACTGCTACAAGTAAAATTACTAAAATAAAAAAAAGCCTCAGTAACACCTCAGTTAGCCTAGAGTGTAAGATCGGGCTTGTTTACAGTAAATTACTGACTGAAACTGAGTAATGCCTTGAATTATCTTTTGTTGTGGCGATTGATTTAAAATTAAATATTTTAATTTCAAAAAATCTGCAGTCGCCTCCATAAACTGATAAAGAAAATTGTTGCTGATGTTACAGCTATTAAGAATAGAATTCCTAGAAACAGTCTGCATAATTTTTCTTTTGGTTTTATTTTGTCAAGATTTGTCCTGTATGAATAAGGACTTGAAAGAATTGTGTGCACACACACACGCGCGCACACACACACACACACACACACACACACACACACACACACACACACACACACACACACACACACACACACACACACACACACGCACACAGTAAGACATGCTTGCAGTTGCACACCTTAAATTACTCTCAAATCAATACTACACACTGATACACACATGTTATGCATTGGGATGGAGCTATACAATACCCAGTGTTCATAAAAAAATAGAAAGCTTTCGGTGCAAAAGTTGAACTCATCTTTTTTCAATTCCCCTTCATTATTTTACTTGAACACACATTTATCAATTTGGATTTGCATTAAATGTTCTAGCGACCATTGAACATGTTTTAAAATGAGGTGTTGCTCACCCAGTTACTGGGGGGGATTTTCTCGAGGATACTTGCAGTTTAAATTGATTCATGAATGTAACAGAACTGAGACCTTGTTCAATAACTAGTCTACAAACTATGCTACTGCAATGCCTTGAGGCTAAGCTGAAGTATGTGCTGTAATGAATGAGAGTTTGTTTTCTATGAAACGTTCAGCGGTAGCGTGCTTGCTGTTGCTGCTTCCAATGTATAACTGAATTTATATGGTGTTGTATTGAATTAAAACTAAGTAATTAACTGGTAAAACTTACTCTGTAAGTGTCAGTGACTGAGTGAGTCAGTCTCTCACTCTCCATCAGTCTAAATCTCTGTCACTTTTCTGTCTGTCTGTCTGTCTCTCCAGGCTCTCTCTCTCTCTCTCTCTCTCTGAATCTCTCCCTCACCTAAAGTCTCTCTCTCTGAGTAGTGAGTGTCTCTCTTTCACAACACACACGCACACACGTGCACGCACACACATAGATTGACATACACACACACACACACACACACACACACACACACACACACACACACACACACACACACACACACACACACACACACACACACACACACACACACACACACACACTCTCACACACACACAGAGGCAAGAAACAATTGCATACATGTATACATTAATGCACAGTAACTGTATTGATACACAGTCACACACAGTCACACACAGAGAGCTAGAGACATGCAATCAAAAAACAACTACATGTATACATGTATACATGTGCATAACTGAATTAACTCATGATTAAAGCCAAAGGCACTGTTCTTATAAAGTATTCAGGTATTGAATTGTTGCTTAGTATGAACAGATGATGTTCCTAATTAACTGTACTTTTTAGGGAGTTTCGTAACGTTTGTCATTAAACGATTAAAATTGATAAACCTGTTCTTGAACAGGTAAAGAAGATTGTGTTATACAAGTTTGTATTCCCAGCAGCCCAAAGGGGTAAAAATGGTTACAATTTGTGCACTAACTAAGTAAGGCAAAGGAGGGTTGATATTGAGGTGTACAAATTTGCGTGGAGAGTGCGCCCTTTCTGCCAAGTTGCTCCCCTCTTGGCAGTAGCGTAGTCTTTGATTTCTCCTTGGGTGCCTGGCTTTGTTGCTGTGTACTGCTTTGAAGTGCCTCTTTTGATGCGTCGGCTTGGGGAGAAAAGCAACGCTTCACGACCTTTGAAGTATGCCTTTATGCATGCTTTTTTTATTTTATTACCTTCCCTCTAAAACCTTAAAATCTTGCATTCTCACTCAATCCCTAATGAAATCTTTGGGTTTTGTAATACGTTGACAAAGTTCCCTAAAGGCCAACAAATCCCCAAGGCTGTAGTACTAGTAGTAAGAGCCAGTGCAGTGCATCATTTTTGAAACGTTCCCTAGAGGCCAACAAACCCCCAAGGCTGTAGCAGTAAGAGCCAGTGCAGTGCATCATTTTTAAAATGTTCCCTAGAGGCCAACAAACCCCCAAGGCTGTAGCAGTAAGAGCCAGTGCAGTGCATCATTTTTTTTAGAAAAGTCGCAGTGGTTCACAAAAGACCAAGCAGAAAAATGATATTCATTGCCATTGGTGTAGGGAATCAGTACTTGTATACATTGTCCCAACTCTTCTCTCAAAGAATTCTGAGTATACTCAGAAGTGGAGAATGCGAGTACTGTGAGTGCCTAATTCCAAGTATCAGGCATCAGAATTGTCTGTAAATTTCAGAGGATGAAGAATTTCTGACAGAGGATTAGCTTCTAGTGTCAGAGGTTTTGCCTTTAAATTGAGTTATCTTTTCTGTTAAATAGCATTTTAAAATGGTTTCTCACTGCATTACGCCTTTTTGCTGGTGTTGGGAACTGATTTCAGTGTTGTCCCTCTACAGTCTTTGACCTTGATATCCCTTTTAGTTTTACCACGGGTTTCAGAGGACTGGACTTCAGACTATTCTGATGCCTGAAGTATTCTCGGAACAGCAATTTATCAGTCTAAAACTTGTCTGAATGAGTGAATTCATGTTTCCTCAATCCAATGTTTTTTAAGTTCTTTTCGTCACTCTTCCAGCCTTCTTGTCACTTATGTTTGCCACTTCTTTTCCAGTTATAAATGTAAACAAAATTGACCCTAAACGAGCCTCAGAAAATGCTCCAATAATTTTCATTAACAATGATAGTAATAAGGGAACTACTAGTAAAACCGATTTTAATGCAAGTAACTCAGTAAAGTTCTGCGATTTGAAAGTGAAAATTAAACTTGGATCAACCATGTCGTTTTGTCGAAACAGAATCACAGACAGTGGTGAGTTTTGTTGCACTTTTTATTTGCTATCTTTTTTTCTAGGCAACCCCAGGCCAGTACTGATGTTTGCCTCAGGAAGTGATGTCTTGAAGGGGTTATACTGTTTTCTAGGCAACCCCAGGCCAGCAATGATGTGTGCCTCATGCAGTGGTGTCTTGAAGGGGTTATACTGTTTTCTAGGCCACCCCAGGCCAGTAATGATGTTTGCCTCAGACACTGATGTCTGGAAGGGGTTATGCTGTTTTCTAGGCCACCCCAGGCCAGTAATGATGTGTGCCTCATGCAGTGGTGTCTTGAAGGGGTTATACTGTTTTCTAGGCCACCCCAGGCCAGTAATGATGTTTGCCTCATGCAGTGGTGTCTTTCTGAAGGGGTTATACTGTTTTCTAGGCCACCCCAGGCCAGCAATGATGTTGGCCTCAGGCAGTGGTGTCTTTCTGAAGGGGTTATACTGTTTTCTAGGCCACCCCAGGCCAGTAATGATGTTTGCCCCAGGCAGTGGTGTCTTTCTGAAGGGGTTATACTGTTTTCTAGGCCACCCCAGGCCAGTACTGATGTTTGCCTCAGGCAGTGGTGTCTTTCTGAAGGGGTTATACTGTTTTCTAGGCAACCCCAGGCCAGTAATGATGTTTGCCTCAGGCAGTGGTGTCTTTCTGAAGGGGTTATACTGTTTTCTAGGCCACCCCAGGCCAGTACTGATGTTTGCCCCAGGCAGTGGTGTCTTTCTGAAGGGGTTATACTGTTTTCTAGGCCACCCCAGGCCAGTACTGATGTTTGCCCCAGGCAGTGGTGTCTTTCTGAAGGGGTTATACTGTTTTCTAGGCCACCCCAGGCCAGTAATGATGTTTGCCTCAGGCAGTGATGTCTGGAAGGGGTTATACTGTTTTATAGTCAACCCCAGGCCAGCAATGATGTTTGCCTCAGGCACTGATGTCTGGAAGGGGTTATACTGTTTTCTAGGCCACCCCAGGCCAGTAATGATGTTTGCCTCATGCAGTGGTGTCTTGAAGGGGTTATACTGTTTTCTAGGCCACCCCAGGCCAGTAATGATGTTTGCCTCATGCAGTGGTGTCTTGAAGGGGTTATACTGTTTTCTAGGCCACCCCAGGCCAGTAATGATGTTTGCCTCATGCAGTGGTGTCTTGAAGGGGTTATACTGTTTTCTAGGCAACCCCAGGCCAGTAATGATGTTTGCCTCATGCAGTGGTGTCTTGAAGGGGTTATACTGTTTTCTAGGCAACCCCAGGCCAGTACTGATGTTTGCCTCATGCAGTGGTGTCTTGAAGGGGTTATACTGTTTTCTAGGCCACCCCAGGCCAGCAATGATGTTTGCCTCAGGCAGTGGTGTCTTGAAGGGGTTATCCTGTTTTCTAGGCCACCCCAGGCCAGTACTGATGTTTGCCTCATGCAGTGGTGTCTTGAAGGGGTTATACTGTTTTCTAGGCCACCCCAGGCCAGTAGGCAGTGGTGATGTTTGCCTCAGGCAGTGATGTCTTGTCTGGAAGGGGTTATACTGTTTTCTAGGCCACCCCAGGCCAGTACTGATGTTTGCCTCAGGCAGTGGTGTCTTTCTGAAGGGGTTATACTGTTTTCTAGGCCACCCCAGGCCAGTACTGATGTTTGCCTCATGCAGTGGTGTCTTTCTGAAGGGGTTATACTGTTTTCTAGGCCACCCCAGGCCAGTACTGATGTTTGCCTCATGCAGTGGTGTCTTGAAGGGGTTATACTGTTTTCTAGGCCACCCCAGGCCAGTAATGATATGCCTCATGCAGTGTTTTCTAGGCCACCCCAGGCCAGTACTGATGTTTGCCTCATGCAGTGGTGTCTTGAAGGGGTTATACTGTTTTCTAGGCCACCCCAGGCCAGTACTGATGTTTGCCCCAGGCAGTGGTGTCTTGAAGGGGTTATACTGTTTTCTAGGCCACCCCAGGCCAGTACTGATGTTTGCCCCAGGCAGTGGTGTCTTGAAGGGGTTATACTGTTTTCTAGGCCACCCCAGGCCAGTAATGATGTTTGCCTCAGGCAGTGGTGTCTTGAAGGGGTTATATTGTTTTCTAGGCCACCCCAGGCCAGTAATGATGTTTGCCCCAGGCAGTGAAGGGGTGTATACTGATGTTGGCCTCAGTTTTCTAGGCATACTGTTTTCTAGTCCCCAGGCCAGTACTGATGTTTGCCTCAGGCAGTGGTGTCTTTCTGAAGGGGTTATGCTGTTTTCTAGGCCACCCCAGGCCAGTACTGATGTTTGCCCCAGGCAGTGGTGTCTTGAAGGGGTTATACTGTTTTCTAGGCCACCCCAGGCCAGTAATGATGTTTGCCTCAGGCAGTGGTGTCTTGAAGGGGTTATACTGTTTTCTAGGCCACCCCAGGCCAGTAATGATGTTTGCCTCAGGCAGTGGTGTCTTTCTGTTTTCTAGAAGGGTTTGTTATGTCTGTTTTCTAGGCCACCCCAGGCCAGTACTGATGTTTGCCTCAGGCAGTGGTGTCTTGAAGGGGTTATACTGTTTTCTAGGCAACCCCAGGCCAGTAAGGCAGTGATGTTTGCCTCAGGCAGTGGTGTCTTTCTGAAGGGGTTATACTGTTTTCTAGGCCACCCCAGGCCAGTAATGATGTTTGCCTCAGGCAGTGGTGTCTTTCTGAAGGGGTTATACTGTTTTCTAGGCCACCCCAGGCCAGTAATGATGTTTGCCTCAGGCAGTGGTGTCTTGAAGGGGTTATACTGTTTTCTAGGCCACCCCAGGCCAGTTACTGATGTTTGCCCAGGCAGTGGTGTCTTTCTGAAGGGGTTATGCTGTTTTCTAGGCCACCCCAGGCCAGTAATGATGTTTGCCTCAGGCAGTGGTGTCTTGAAGGGGTTATGGTTTTCTAGGCCACCCCAGGCCAGTACTGATGTTTGCCCCAGGCAGTGGTGTCTTGATTACTGTTTTCTAGGCCACCCCAGGCCAGTACTGATGTTTGCCTAGGCAGTGGTGTCTTGAAGGGGTTATGCTGTTTTCTAGGCACACCCCAGGCCAGTAATGATGTTTGCCTCAGGCAGTGGTGTCTTGAAGGGGTTATACCCACCCCAGGCCAGTACTGATGTTTGCCTCAGGCAGTGGTGTCTTTCTGAAGGGGTTATACTGTTTTCTAGGCCACCCCAGGCCAGTAATGATGTTTGCCCCAGGCAGTGGTGTCTTGAAGGGGTTATACTGTTTTCTAGGCCACCCCAGGCCAGTAATGATGTGTGCCTCATGCAGTGGTGTCTTGAAGGGGTTATACTGTTTTCTAGGCAACCCCAGGCCAGTAATGATGTTTGCCTCAGGCAGTGGTGTCTTGAAGGGGTTATGCTGTTTTCTAGGCCACCCCAGGCCAGTAATGATGTTTGCCCCAGGCAGTGGTGTCTTTCTGAAGGGGTTATGCTGTTTTCTAGGCCACCCCAGGCCAGTACTGATGTTTGCCTCAGGCAGTGGTGTCTTGAAGGGGTTATACTGTTTTCTAGGCCACCCCAGGCCAGTACTGATGTTTGCCCCAGGCAGTGTCTTTCTGAAGGGGTTATGCTGTTTTCTAGGCCACCCCAGGCCAGTACTGATGTTTGCCCCAGGCAGTGGTGTCTTGAAGGGGTTATCCTGTTTTCTAGGCCACCCCAGGCCAGTAATGATGTTGGCCTCAGGCAGTGGTGTCTTGAAGGGGTTATACTGTTTTCTAGGCCACCCCAGGCCAGTACTGATGTTTGCCCCAGGCAGTGGTGTCTTTCTAAAGGGGTTAACAATAACAGTGGCCCTAAATTTGACAAAGGTTAATGCCATCCAGCTGACAATTATCATCATTAGACTTACGTGTCAAAGGTAATTTACTGCTTGAATGAGACTTTAAAAATTAACATCAATGAAATGCTATTGCACCAATAATGCCACATTCCTAGGGATGCCTTGCTGCCATTTATTTTATGATGCCACAGCTCAGTGACAGCTGTCAGTGTGATCATAATGATATATTTCAGCCTGAACACTGTTTCTTTGAAGCATGACATTGCATTGAATCCTCTTCTCCCCCTTTTGGTTGAGACGTTGAGAGTGCATGTTCAGATGATGTACTGGATTAGTCGTTCTACCTTTACCGTAAGATTATAAATGGTTTTGATGATACATACATGTATTGAATTTAATGATTTGTTAAGAGTAGTAAGTACTACTACTAGTAAACTACTACTACTACTAGTAAACTACTACTACTACTAGTACTACTAAACAAGAAATAGCATGGATAAGTTGTTTCTTAGACGTTCCAATGCTAACAAACACATTTGTTTTCTTTAACATGATTGTTCAACATGGGAATAACTTACCAACTGATATAAAAAGACACCTAACATTAACAGTTTAAAAAATCTTCTGGATCGAGATCCTGATGATAAGTGCGTTCAATTCTTTTGATTCATGAATAAAAATTAAAGTCCATTCCTTCTTTTTATAAATTAATTAAGATTAGTGTAGTAGTAGTGATAAGGGCTTGATATGGGCCTCACGGCCCTTGTATGCCTATCATTCTTCTTGTATCTTTATTTTTTGGTATTGGTGGTTTGCACATTTTCCTATGCTACAATTAGTACAAATAAAGGAATAGGAATGGCCAATATTTTTATTCGTCAAATTCCTTATAAATTTTTGCATAAATGGTTCTTTATCCAGAAGATTTTTAAGCATATTAGTACTTAGTGCAAACTTAATATTAGCTTAGTATATGTTTGCGCAAGCATCGTGAAACATATTTTATAAATTGGCACAAACGAGAAAGGGCGTAAAAGGGCTGCGAGGCCCACTTCTACTAGTTCTTGCCCTATTCTACTACCATTACTTTAAAAAAACCCAACACAATCCCCCCAAAAAAACCCCACCCTTTCACAGGTCTTTCATTCTGATCAATAAGCGTTTGTTTGAGCAACAACCCAAGCCGACCATTGGCACAATCTCTCACCCCCTCCCCTCCCCTCCCCCTCTCTCTTGTCCTCTCCTCAGCAACAGACATTTCTTGCCACATAGCTGGAGATTGGGCAAACTGGGCAGTGATGAGAATGTGTGTGTGTGTGTGTGTGTGTGTGTGTGTGTGTGTGTGTGTGTGTGTGTGTGTGTGTGTGTGCACATGTGCATGTGTCTGCATGCACATGTGACAATATTTTCATGTACAGTACTGAAAGTTGAGAACAGTATGGTCATGCACATGTTACTATGACTATGTCACAGTGTGTGTGTGTGTGTGTGTGTGTGCATGCGTGTATGCATGTGTGCATGTGTGCATTCATACTTGTGTGTGTGTGCATGCGTGTATGCATGTGTGTGTGTGCAATTGCGTGTATGCGTGTGTTTGTGTGTGAATACTTGTGAAACTGTGTGTGGCGTGATAGTCACTAGTGGCGCTTTTGGGTGGCAGTGGAGAGAGCAGTATTTCACATTGGTTTGTCAGAACAGCTGGTCTGAAGTGTCCGAGCCACCTGCCACACTCTCACATGTCCCTCTCCTTACACCCCCCCCCCCCCCCCCCCCCACCCACTGTTTCTTCTGTTACTTGTTTCTTGTGATTTTACCTTTACTGGATAAAGGTGTGTGTGCGTGTGCGTGCATGCATGTGTGTGTGCATTCATACTTTGTGTGTGTGTGCATGCATGCATGTGTGTGTGCATGCATAAAAAAAAAAGAAACAAAATGTTTGGTTTTATATTATTGAAGACAATGTGAATGGAACAATAATCTAAATACCCTACTCCCAAGATAATACATGCTATGATACATTAAGTGATTAACATGCGTGTGTGTGTTTGTCACTTACTGTGTCAGTTTTACTGTCACTGTGTCGCTGTGTGTGTACATCATGTGCTCCACTGCTCGCATGAGTGTTTTACTGTGTGTTTGCATTGTACATGTAGTGTGTGTTTACATTGTACATGTAGTGTGTGTTTACATTGTACATGTAGTGTGTGTTTGCATTGTACATGTAGTGTGTGTTTACATTGTACATGTAGTGTGTGTATGCATTGTACATGTAGTGTGTGTTTACATTGTACATGTAGTGTGTGTTTACATTGTACATGTAGTGTGTGTTTACTGTGTGTGAGAGAGCATGTGTGTGTGCAAGCGAGTGAGCAACTGGAAATGCACAGGTATTAATTAACTCTACGTTCAATTAGTGTTCAAGGTTAAGTTTCACTTTGTGCACATTTCACTTGTCAGTTGATGCTTTTTAAGTTTTATGCATGTTTTTGTGTGTGTGTGTGTGTGTGTGCGTGTGTGCGTGTGTGCGTACACGTGTGTGTACGTCACATGTGTGCTTGTAATGTATGACTCACTATGAGTGGACAGTTTTGTGTATAAATTAATAGTGTCACCATCTAACGGACACAGAGACAAGCACCCTGTGACACATATGTACTGTAGTCATAACCTCATGATTTGTGAACTCAGTTTTGGGAGGAACTTTGCCAGGAAACATGCTGTCCTGTCCAGTCTTGACCGGTGACCAACTGGCCACAGTGGACACTGGACGTTCTTACAAGTTACAACTATATCTTGGTTCTCTCCCCCCCCCCCTCCCCCCCCCCCACCTCTCTGCAAAGTTGTAATGTAGACACTCCCCTCATGCTCACAGCTCTTGATGGAAATATAATCCCAGGCTGATCGTAACCCTTTCCTGAGAACGGCAGAATGTTTGCTTCTCGGTGAACATTTTTAATAGGAAAATTTGCTATCAAGAGGGGTGTTTAAACTACAAGTATGCCCCCCCTTCTCTCCCTTCCATATGCTGTCCATTGTGAGCTATGGAAGTGTCAGGCTCATGAATTACATTCTTTCCCTACTGGTTTACGGGGTTCATGTTTCAGCCGAGAGGCATGTAATCCAGTGGTGGTTTATAGTGATTGTTGGGAGAGTTATTGTTGGGAATTAAAACACTACCCCCCCCCCCCCCCCCCCCCCACCCTTTCTGTTTAGCCCATCCCAAGGCCAGCTGTCCTCAAGTCTTCTTGGCTGAGAGTGGGGATGTCCCCCAGGGCAAGGCCCCATCCACTATAAAGAATTAAAACACTACCCCCCCCCCCCCTGCCCCCACCCTTTCTGTTTAGCCCATCCCAAGGCCAGCTGTCCATAAAGTCTTCTTGGCTGAGTGGGGATGTCCCCCAGGGTAAGGCCCCATCCACTATAAAGAATTAAAACACTACCCCCCCCCCCCCCCCCTGCCCCCACCCTTTCTGTTTAGCCCATCCCAAGGCCAGCTGTCCTCAAGTCTTCTTGGCTGAGTGGGGATGTCCCCCAGGGAGGCCCCCTCCACTATAAAGACATTTGAGCCCAGCTTTTCAGAATAGCAGTCACTCCTGCTATCTGGAATTGATAGTCATGCATAACTGATTTGCACATGTATACATCATGAAAACTCACAAAACTCAAAGTTTAATTTGATACTGCAGTTGTTCCGTACGTAGCCAGACAAAATGTGATAATAAAATCCAAACAGATCTGAGGGGGGAAGAAGCAAAACAAGAAGCTCAACATTTGTCAACATTCGATTGATCAATCTTTGTCAAGACTTCCAGAATCAGTCACACTCCCATTACTAATGTTACACAAACCAAATTACACCAACAGTGAAGAAACAGCAGGCAAACAAACAACCGAATTAACATTTATTTCCTCATCACATTATTCCAAAGTGATATTTATTTCCCCATATCAAATTATTCTAAAGTGATGCAAAGTTGTACCTTAGACACCCCCTCATGTTTACCACTCTCAATCTCAAAGTCTGCTTGTTTCAGTGTTTTGAAAATAACCCCAGGCTGATCCTAGCCCTGCCCTTTCAGAATGTTGCTTCTCGGTGAACATTTTCAATGCGAAAAACTTGAGACAAAATAGTGTAGTATAATAAAGGAACTTACTACACAGAGCCTTCAGAGTGATGACAGACTTGAGAGATGTTTTCAATGACCAGTACACGGCAGACATTTTCCTTGACTGATAAAATCAGAGGACTTAGAAATAGAATTGAAAAAAAATAATAAAAAAATACAGAAACCATGTTTTGTTATATCTCTGTACAGTTCAGTTCCTAGTTCTTGCCCTCTCTTCAATTGTTCACTCTGCAACACATGTATGACTCTTTATTTTGCATGCATAATACAGGCATATAGTACATGTTTGTCAAGAATACTGCAGAAAAGGGCATGGGGAAAAAGAAAAAGGAGTATAATGCCCTCCGACCTAATGGGACATTTCTATGTACAAAGTTGGGTTGATCCTGGGGATACTCCAATACTAGGTCGACCCAGTGGTAAAGACTCATATTGTTTTTATAAGGGCAGTGGAAAGGCAGAATCAGCTTGCATAATTAACAATTTATATGAAATGGAGTGGTGTGTATGTGTGAAAGTATTATTGCCTCATAGTTCTCTATCAGAGATGACAAACATTACTGTTTGCTGTTCGGAAGGTGTGTTTGCGTTTGTCAAATATTTTTGTGAGGTAAAACCGGTTTCTCCTGTTTTAGACTAACGTCACTAAGGTGTAAACAAAAATTGAATATGGCTCAGAAGTTAGTGCTTTATAGTGTTAAACTTAATTGAGGTAACGTGTCACATGTTTTAGTAATTTTTACTTTTAGTTTTAGCCTTTGAAAAAACATTTGTTCGTGTGAAGAAAATGACTTGCAAAATCATTAAGTAAGGCGTTCTTGTATTCATTCAACTCGAAACTTTTTTTCCTTCAGATTTCAGCTAAGCTTTTTATATATGATGGAAAAAATGACTTCAAAGTACATGTATTATATTAAACTGTTATACTAAAGTTAAAAGAAGTAGATATTTTACACAATTTAAGAGTTGATAATTTCAGTATTATATATATCCCAAGTCTTCTCTCCCACCTTTGAGTTCGACTGAACGAAATGCTGTTCACATGGATTAAGTTTGCATACTTCTTCTCTTTAGGGCAGCCAACTTAATCGAGTTGAAGGTTCTGCTGCGCGAAGATACTGCTTTAAATATGTTAGAGCACACACACACACACATATGCATGCGTGCACACACACGCACGCACGCACAACACGCACACACAACACGCACACACAACACACGCACACACACACTCACACTCACACTCACACACACACACACACACACACACACACACACACACACCTGTATCAAAACTTGGCAAATGTTGTTAGTTTTCACTTTGTATGATGCAATCAGTTTTACGAGATAGGCCATTGTGTGCCAAATAAATCATAGAGGGAACATGTCAAAGGCAAAAAGTGAAATTTTATAACTTAAAAAAAAAAGCTATCTGATTTATACACAGGAACGAACATCTACTCGCATACAGAATTTATAAGACACACACACATGCTCTTAGTTTTATGCTCTTGTGCGCATGCGTACACACAATTTTTTTGGTCACACACATACGCGTTCACACATACTCTCTCTCTCTCTCTCACACCCACACACATACGCGCACACATGCACACACGCCGTAAAAACTAGAGCAAAAAACAAACTGATGATTAAAAACAAAAGCCATATTCAGAGTATGAAATATAGACATGCCTCAGTGCCACAGGGCTAATTAGCAGATGGGAATCTACATTTAATCTGTTTGGTGTCATACGATAGCGTGCCACGTAGCGTTGCTGCACAAATGGTGCACGCTGGTTCCCAATTAATGGTAAGCACTGTAACAGTAACTGGTGTGTCACAGTGAACATCTACTGGCTCCCAATTAATGGTGAGCACTGTAACAGTAACTGGTGTGTCACAGTGAACATCTACGCTCCTCGGTGCACTCGTGAGTTGTGGGGTTGTGGCCACTTATGCACACAGGACGACTGAAATGGGAAGCAAGGATCCTATTACTTGAGAAGACTGTTGTTTGATAGTTCTGTGAAGAGTGCATTTGTCAGTGTCAGCTGTTTGTTTGCTTTGTTAGCTAACTTGTAGTTTACACACACCCATCACAGTTTTGCATTCAAAATTTTCACTGAGAAGCAACAATTTGCCATTCTTGGGAAAGGGATAGAGTTAGGATCAGCCTAAGGTTTTTCTTTTTTATTATCATGAAACTGAAAGAACCAGACTGACTGAGATCGAGAGTCGTAAGCACAAGTGGGGGTGTCTAAAGTACAAGTTTGCCAGACTTTTTGAAAGGTTCAGTTTATGTAACGGGTACATGTACGAAAAACCAAGCAACCAATTAGTTATTAAATATGTTCTCTACAATGTTGACAAGGAAACGCCTCTCTGATATGGGAGTTAGCAGACAGTACTGCACTGTACTTTTGAAAATAAATGAGCTGCTTTTTTTTTCATTTCTTGAAAACAAATTTCCCTTGAAAAAGCAGAAGAAATAAACATGTTACTGTTCGGAGCCCTAAAACATGCACATTTTAAATCAAAGTTCTGAATCTTTACTATGCTTTGTTAGTAAGATTCAGAAGTTTGTCACTTTGTGACAATGAGTTTGAAATCGATTCTGTGTTTATTTCATATATTTGGGTTCAGAAAAAAATTCACTTAAGTTGAATTAAATGTTATCTGTGAATCTGATTCATATTTCTAATCTTTTTTTCTTTTCAAAATTAAGCTTCACACACATGCATGCATGCACATACACATATGCACACACACATATGCACACACACATATGCACACACACACACACACACACACACACACACACACACACACACACACACACACACACACACACACACACTCTCTCTCTCTCTCTCTCTCTCTCTCTCTCTCTCTCTCTCTCTCTCTCTCTCTCTCTCTCTCTCTCTCTCACATACACACTTACACAGGCACAGACTCTTTTAGCAATAAAAAACCCAAACCTTTCCCAGATACTTAAAAGTAAAATCGAAACAGTTTAAAATCGATAATCCCATCTTATCCATGTTGACGAATTTGCAGTGAATCATTCATTGTTGTAGAATGCCCCAAACAGGTAAACTTTATCACACTGGTGAAGTAGCAACCTGTAACCAAGGGGAAGAGAGAAGGAGGTGGAGGACAAGAGGGAAGGAAGGGGGGGGGGGGGGGGTAGCAGGAGTTTAACCCCTCACTGACAAATTTATGGAATGCAGGACAAAATATCTCCAAATCCCTACACAATAGGGTGATAGTGAGCTAAGCCCTCGCAACAGGCACTCTGGATACATAAAACATCACCTCTTGTCACACACAACACACACATTACCATGAAATGGTGTACTTTAGACACCACCCTCCTGTTTACAACCCTCAAGCTGAAAATCGTTTGGGGATGCGATGCGATTATGTCACGTGAGTCATGGTTCGCGTAGAATACTTCTGTCTAAAAATAATTCTGCTATTTTCGCTCGCTATTCTCAAGTAGACCCAATACATGAATTTCACGTGAATCGTGATTCACATTGTTAAAATCACATCACATTCGGATGCGATTTGTGTGTTGTGTGGCTGGCCCTTCAATCTCAAAGTCTGCTTCTTTCAGTTTTATTAAGATAATCCTAGGCTGGTTCTAACCCTATCCATTTCTTGAAAATGGCAGAATGTTGCTTCTGTGACCCTTTTCAGTGGTAAACTTTGATGTGAGGGGGTGTAGAATACCAGATGGGCCAATGACAGGTCACTCTCTCACTCCGGGCGATTAGAAATCGATGGAAAACACAAGTTGGCTGGCCAAGGGCATGGGATACAATTTTGGAGTGACTGTCCTGTCAGTCCGTTTGTGTGTGTTTCTTGTTCATGTGACTGTCAGTCTGTCTGTCTCTCTCTCTCTCTCTCTCTCTCTCTCTCTCTCTCTCTCTCTCTCTCTCTCTCTCTCTCTCTCTCTCTCTCTCTCTCTCTCTCTCTCTCTCTCTCTCTCTCTCTCTCTCTCTCTCTCAGTGTTCAGTGTTCTCTCTCTCTCTCTCTCCCTCTGTCTCTGTATGTTTGTCAAGCTGTCTCTTTTTCTTTCCTTGTGTGTATGTGTGTGTATGTCACTATGTGTGAGAGTGAGAGAGAGAGAGGGGAGAGGAGAGAGAGAGGGAGAGAGAGAGAGAGAGAGAGAGAGAGGGGGAGGGGTAAGGAGAGTGTCAGAAACAACAGTGTTGATGAAACACTGGAGTGCAAGTATTCAGTTATATCAGTTGAAACTACAGTGGAACCCCCCTTAGAAGACCTTCAAAAAGCATCCAAAATGAGGTCTTAAATGGGAGGGAGTGGTAAAAGGGAGGTAATTTTGCAAAGAAGGGGAGGGAGTCTTATAATGGGGGGTCTTATAAGGGAGGTTCCACTGTAGTAGCTGATATATCTCTCTCTCCCACCCACCCATCCCCACCCATCTCTCTCACTCCCCGCTTGTTAGCTAAAATTGGTGGGCCAAGTGCAGACAATCCTATGGGGACAGTTTGTAGTGTGGGTCTCTGAAGAGTTTGTTCCCTTGGCACGTTTACGGTCACTCTGGAGGATGTGAATGAAAGTATAATGGTGGGTGTGTCCCTTGTTATGATGATTGATTGATTGATTTACTGCCTCCCTCCCCCGTGGGGATACTGGGGGGGGGGTGGGGGATCTTCCATACAAATAGTTCCCCCACCTTCTGGAAGTTCTGTGCTTGTAACCTCCTCTAATCTGTCTCTCTGTTTGACTGCCTTTTTCCTTGCATTGTGTCATCTACTATCTTTCTGACTTTTTGGCTCATTCTCCTGCCTTTTTTCAAAAAAAGTCTTCCATATAGTTTTCTCCTTTGAGCTCCTCCGAAATAGGAATGTGTCGGCTGAATGCAGCAAGGAGACCAGTGAAGATTGGAAAACAGACACATGTATACATACCCATTGTGGCCTTATGCCTGGCCTGGGAAGGCAGAAGACGAAGAAGAAGATTGATTGACTGATTGAATCAAAGAGAAATGTCTTATTTTAGTGTTTAGGAGATCCATTCACCCTCCTCTTTTAGCATTCAGCCGTGTCTGTCTTTGTGTATCTGTCTGATTTGTATCCCTGTGTCTGTTCTCTGTCTGTCTTTGTGTATCTGTCTGATTTGTATCCCTGTGTCTGTTCTCTGTCTGTCTTTGTGTATCTGTCTGATTTGTATCCCTGTGTCTGTTCTCTGTCTGTCTGTTCCTCTCTTTTCCTCCACCCCCTCCTTTCCTTCCCCTGTCTCTATCTCATTCCTTGTTTCTGTCTGTCTCTCCGCCCCCCTCCCCCTTCCCCTTCTCCACTTCCTCTCTCTTGTAGTTGTACAATGTACAGTGGATTCCTGCTAACTCAAAAACGGATAAACTAAAAAGCACTGGATAACTCACAATAATGTTTTGGTCCCAGTTCAATAATCTTTATGCTGAAAGGTCTTTTTAACTCAAAACATTGGCTATCTCAAAATAACATTTCAGTCCTTTGATTAGTTTGAATTTTGACCTAACTGTCAAGTGATTTTCACTGTCGTGAAAGACAAAGGGACATAATTTGATTTTTCTTGTTCATGTGTGCATGGTTGAAAGGACATGAAAGGACATCCATGGTTGAAAGGACATGAAAGGACATCCATGGTTGAAAGGAAGGGGACCGGAGGGATGGCGGTCATTTCCACCAAGTGTTTTGTACTCCCAGTTAACAGATTGGGAATACATTGAGATGTGCGTGTGCGAGCGTGTGTGTGTGTATGCGTGTGCGCCCGTATGTGATCAAAATATGTTCCATGTTATAGTGCCTAAACCACTGAACCGATTGTAACCAAACTTGGTGCAGTGGTTCCTTGTAGTTGCGGCATGTGATGTCAAATTCACAGAATGGCAAGCCACGTGAACGTACTCCCTCTGAATCAAATTTGAATATTACAAAGATACTGATTATTTCAAAGATAACGGATGGATTTAAACCAAAGCAGGTAGAGTGAAAAGGTGTCGCTTAATGAAATTTCTCAGTGTTAACATACCGATACAGGAAAGGTTTACACACACACACACACACACACACACACACACACACACACACACACACACACACACACACACACACACACATACACACACATGCACGCTCCATGACAAGGGAGTTATTTGCAGTTATCTTAGCCTTGAACTGGGACTCGTGGCAGTCCAGTTTATATGGTTGTGCCATCTTGTTTTATTTTATAAGCTGCCTGATGAATGCTTAAAACAATGCCTTTGAGAAACACTCACGGGGTTAAAAACCAAGGACTAATGGTGGCGGATCATGACATGCATATAATCACACATGTCAACCGTCTTGACTGCAGGCAGTAGAATCTATTTCAAGTGGAGGCCAGTTGATTGCTGTTTTATGTATTGCTTTGGTGATTGCCAAGGCCTCACACTAACCAGCTGTACTGAACTTTGTTTGCAAGGCCCTAAAGTGCCAAACTGTTAGGGCCCTGCAAGGGGTCATGTGGACTTTTAATGTTTGCAGGGCCCTAAAGTGCCAAACTGTTAGGGCCCTGCAAGGGGTCATGTGGACTTTTAATGTTTGCAAGGCCCTAAAGTGCCAAACTGTTAGGGCCCTGCAAGGGGTCATGTGGACTTTTAATGTTTGCAGGGCCCTAAAGTGCCAAACTGTTAGGGCCCTGCAAGGGGTCATGTGGACTTTTAATGTTTGCAAGGCCCTAAAGTGCCAAACTGTTAGGGCCCTGCAAGGGGTCATGTGGACTTTTAATGTTTGCAGGGCCCTAAAGTGCCAAACTGTTAGGGCCCTGCAAGGGGTCATGTGGACTTTTAATGTTTGCAGGGCCCTAAAGTGCCAAACTGTTAGGGCCCTGCAAGGGGTCATGTGGACTTTTAATGTTTGCAGGGCCCTAAAGTGCCAGACTGTTAGGGCCCTGCAAGGGGTCATGTGGACTTTTAATGTTTGCAGGGCCCTAAAGTGCCAAACTGTTAGGGCCCTGCAAGGGGTCATGTGGACTTTTAATGTTTGCACTCAAGAGCAACCGAGCCGCATGGACTGACCACATACACCAACACACATACACAAACACCCTCACACAAAAACGTACGCACGCAGACAGACACACAGACACGCACACAAACACAGACACACACACACATGCGTGCACACACAACCCACGAAACCAAAAACGCACACATGTATGCACACATTCATGCTCACACACACACACACAACACACAACACACACACACACACACACACACACACACACACACACACACACGCACCACAAAACACAGCACAAACCTCTTATTCAATCTTCCCTCGCGTGCACTCAACGATAGACAACTTATCAAATATTTAGGGCGCAGCAGGAAAAAGATGGGTTTTAAGAGAGGTTTTGAATGAGGAGACTGAGTTGGAGTGTCGGAGAGGAGAAGGCAGAGAATTCCACAGAGATGGTGCTTGACAAGAAAAAGAACGTTGGCCAGCAGATT
>CM065682.1:3356355-3406355 GCA_017654935.2 Phymorhynchus buccinoides
GGTTTTTGTGGCGGTGGTTTTATGGCAGCCCTCTAATACTTCTCTCCTCTCGTTATCTGCTTCTGCTGGACAAATAGCATGTCTGGGGAATGCTGGAGAGCGGATGATGAGGGCCGTTGTTGAGCTTTTTATCCCCCCCCCCCTGTCTCCCAGTCTGTCTGTCTCCCTCCTTGTCTGTCCGTCAGTCTCTCCTTCTCTCTGTCTCCCTCTATGTGTGACTTCCGTGAAATGGACCCCTTCCGCGATATACTTCACCATTTGAACATTCTTTCGTTTTTCTGTTTTGTTACCGACATTCTTATTTGCAGTGCCTGTAATGGCTAATCACAGTAAACCATTCACTCATTCATTCTCTATGTGCGTGTCTCTAACAGTCTAAGTGCAGAGCTTCAGATTGTCAGCGGGCCAGGACTCGTATTGATCTATTTGACCCCTCCTTTTGTGCAGCCAGGGGTCATCTGACTCATAAAGCCTGCAATGAAATTTTAAGTTTGATACTACAGTGACACATTATGGCCCATTACTTTGGACATTGTCCCTTCATTTTCTGTAATCAGGGGCCATATGACCCATGGACTTTGAAAACAATCTGAAGCTCTGTAAGTGTTACTCTCTCTGTGTCTGTGTGTCTGTCTCTTTGTAGGAATTATTCATATAGATCGTTTGTACAAACTGAATTGTATTAAAAATGCCTGTGTCTACTGTATCATAATATGTTATATATCTCTGTCTCTGTCTCTGTTGGTACAGTTTGCTTTGCCACTCACGAGTACAATTTACAATAATATAAAGTAAGAACAAATGTATAAAGTATAATCATTAACAAAAGCGCTCATTAATGATTAACTGGCAGTGACATGAAAACTGTTCATTTGAGACAATAACTATGTTACTATTCATCTCCAATGCGGGGACTGATATAAAGCACACACACACACCCACCCTCACCCTCCCCGCGAATGTTCACACTGACTGAACATGTTCACTGAGAAGCAACGTTCTGCCATTCTCTGGAAAGCGATAGGGTTAGGATCAGCCTAGAATAACTCACAAAGCTGAAGCAAGGAGCTTACTATAGAGTGTCTTTGGCTGAAGGAAGCAGACTTTGAGATTGAGGGTGGTAGGCATAAGGGGAGTGATGAAGGAAGCGGATTGAGGGTGGTAATCATAAGGGGGGTGATGAAGGAAGCAGACTTTGAGATTGAGGGTGGTAATCATAAGGGGAGTGATGAAGGAAGCCGATTGAGGGTGGTAATCATAAGGGGAGTGATGAAGGAAGCAGATTGAGGGTGGTAATCATAAGGGGAGTGATGAAGGAAGCAGATTGAGGGTGGTAATCATAAAGGGGAGTGACGAAGGAAGCAGATTGAGGGTGGTAAGCATAAAGGGGAGTGACGAAGGAAGCAGATTGAGGGTGGTAAGCATAAAGGGGAGTGACGAAGGAAGCAGATTGAGGGTGGTAAGCATAAGGGGAGTGATGAAGGAAGCAGATTGA
Organism: Phymorhynchus buccinoides; assembly: GCA_017654935.2. Lineage (NCBI taxonomy): Eukaryota > Metazoa > Mollusca > Gastropoda > Neogastropoda > Raphitomidae > Phymorhynchus > Phymorhynchus buccinoides. The sequence continues at coordinate 3,357,851 of CM065682.1, forward strand.
GGGTGGTCAGCATAAGGGCAGTGATGAAGGAAGCAGACTTTGAGATTGAGGGTGGTAATCATAAGGGGAGTGATGAAGGAAGCAGATTGAGGGTGGTCAGCATAAGGGCAGTGATGAAGGAAGCAGACTTTGAGATTGAGGGTGGTAATAATAAGGGGAGTGATGAAGGAAGCAGATTGAGGGTGGTAGGCATAAGGGGAGTGATGAAGGAAGCAGACTTTGAGATTGAGGGTGGTAATCATAAGGGCAGTGATGAAGGAAGCAGATTGAGGGTGGTAAGCATAAGGGGAGTGATGAAGGAAAGCAGATTGAGGGTGGTAATCATAAGGGGAGTGACGAAGGAAGCCGATTGAGGGTGGTAATCATAAGGGGAGTGATGAAGGAAGCAGATTGAGGGTGGTAATCATAAGGGGAGTGAGGAAGGAAGCAGATTGAGGGTGGTAATCATAAGGGGAGTGATGAAGGAAGCAGATTGAGGGTGGTAATCATAAGGGGAGTGACGAAGGAAGCCGATTGAGGGTGGTAATCATAAGGGGAGTGATGAAGGAAGCAGATTGAGGGTGGTAATCATAAGGGGGGTGATGAAGGAAGCAGATTGAGGGTGGTAATCATAAGGGGAGTGATGAAGGAAGCAGATTGAGGGTGGTAAGCATAAGGGGAGTGATGAAGGAAGCAGATTGAGGGTGGTAATCATAAGGGGAGTGATGAAGGAAGCAGATTGAGGGTGGTAATCATAAGGGGAGTGATGAAGGAAGCCGATTGAGGGTGGTAAGCATAAGGGGAGTGACGAAGGAAGCAGATTGAGGGTGGTCGGCATAAGGGGAGTGACGAAGGAAGCAGATTGAGGGTGGTAATCATAAGGGGAGTGATGAAGGAAGCAGATTGAGGGTGGTAATCATAAGGGGAGTGATGAAGGAAGCAGATTGAGGGTGGTAGGCATAAGGGGAGTGATGAAGGAAGCAGATTGAGGGTGGTAATCATAAGGGGAGTGACGAAGGAAGCAGATTGAGGGTGGTAGGCATAAGGGGAGTGATGAAGGAAGCAGATTGAGGGTGGTAATCATAAGGGGAGTGACGAAGGAAGCAGATTGAGGGTGGTAATCATAAGGGGAGTGATGAAGGAAGCAGATTGAGGGTGGTAATCATAAGGGGAGTGACGAAGGAAGCAGATTGAGGGTGGTAATCATAAGGGGAGTGATGAAGGAAGCAGATTGAGGGTGGTAATCATAAGGGGGGTGATGAAGGAAGCAGATTGAGGGTGGTAATCATAAGGGGAGTGATGAAGGAAGCAGATTGAGGGTGGTAATCATAAGGGCAGTGATGAAGGAAGCAGATTGAGGGTGGTAATCATAAGGGGAGTGACGAAGGAAGCAGATTGAGGGTGGTAATCATAAGGGGAGTGACGAAGGAAGCAGACTGAGGGTGGTAATCATAAGGGGAGTGATGAAGGAAGCCGATTGAGGGTGGTAATCATAAGGGGAGTGACGAAGGAAGCAGATTGAGGGTGGTAATCATAAGGGGAGTGACGAAGGAAGCAGATTGAGGGTGGTAATCATAAGGGGAGTGACGAAGGAAGCAGACTGAGGGTGGTAATCATAAGGGGAGTGATGAAGGAAGCCGATTGAGGGTGGTAATCATAAGGGGAGTGATGAAGGAAGCCGATTGAGGGTGGTAAGCATAAGGGGAGTGATGAAGGAAGCAGATTGAGGGTGGTAATCATAAGGGGGGTGATGAAGGAAGCAGATTGAGGGTGGTAAGCATAAGGGGAGTGACGAAGGAAGCAGATTGAGGGTGGTCATCATAAGGGGAGTGATGAAGGAAGCAGATTGAGGGTGGTAATCATAAAGGGGAGTGACGAAGGAAGCAGATTGAGGGTGGTAATCATAAGGGGAGTGATGAAGGAAGCAGATTGAGGGTGGTAATCATAAGGGGAGTGATGAAGGAAGCAGATTGAGGGTGGTAATCATAAGGGGGGTGATGAAGGAAGCAGATTGAGGGTGGTAGGCATAAGGGGAGTGATGAAGGAAGCAGATTGAGGGTGGTAAGCATAAGGGGAGTGATGAAGGAAGCAGATTGAGGGTGGTAATCATAAGGGGGGTGATGAAGGAAGCAGACTTTGAGATTGAGGGTGGTAATCATAAGGGGAGTGATGAAGGAAGCCGATTGAGGGTGGTAAGCATAAGGGGAGTGACGAAGGAAGCAGATTGAGGGTGGTCGGCATAAGGGGAGTGACGAAGGAAGCAGATTGAGGGTGGTAGGCATAAGGGGAGTGATGAAGGAAGCAGATTGAGGGTGGTAATCATAAGGGGAGTGATGAAGGAAGCAGATTGAGGGTGGTAGGCATAAGGGGAGTGATGAAGGAAGCAGATTGAGGGTGGTAATCATAAGGGGAGTGACGAAGGAAGCAGATTGAGGGTGGTAATCATAAGGGCAGTGACGAAGGAAGCAGATTGAGGGTGGTAAGCATAAGGGGAGTGACGAAGGAAGCAGATTGAGGGTGGTAAGCATAAGGGGAGTGATGAAGGAAGCAGATTGAGGGTGGTAAGCATAAGGGGAGTGATGAAGGAAGCAGATTGAGGGTGGTAATCATAAGGGGAGTGACGAAGGAAGCAGATTGAGGGTGGTAATCATAAGGGGAGTGACGAAGGAAGCAGATTGAGGGTGGTAATCATAAGGGCAGTGATGAAGGAAGCAGATTGAGGGTGGTAATCATAAGGGGAGTGACGAAGGAAGCAGATTGAGGGTGGTAATCATAAGGGGAGTGATGAAGGAAGCAGATTGAGGGTGGTAATCATAAGGGGAGTGATGAAGGAAGCAGACTTTGAGATTGAGGGTGGTAATCATAAGGGGAGTGATGAAGGAAGCAGATTGAGGGTGGTAAGCATAAGGGGAGTGACGAAGGAAGCAGATTGAGGGTGGTAATCATAAGGGGAGTGACGAAGGAAGCAGATTGAGGGTGGTCAGCATAAGGGGAGTGATGAAGGAAGCAGATTGAGGGTGGTAAGCATAAGGGGAGTGACGAAGGAAGCAGATTGAGGGTGGTAATCATAAGGGGAGTGATGAAGGAAGCAGATTGAGGGTGGTAAGCATAAGGGGAGTGACGAAGGAAGCAGATTGAGGGTGGTAATCATAAGGGGAGTGACGAAGGAAGCAGATTGAGGGTGGTAATCATAAGGGGAGTGACGAAGGAAGCAGATTGAGGGTGGTAATCATAAGGGGAGTGATGAAGGAAGCAGATTGAGGGTGGTAATCATAAGGGGAGTGATGAAGGAAGCAGATTGAGGGTGGTAATCATAAGGGGAGTGATGAAGGAAGCAGATTGAGGGTGGTAATCATAAGGGGAGTGACGAAGGAAGCAGATTGAGGGTGGTCAGCATAAGGGGAGTGATGAAGGAAGCAGATTGAGGGTGGTAATCATAAGGGGAGTGATGAAGGAAGCAGATTGAGGGTGGTAATCATAAGGGGAGTGATGAAGGAAGCAGATTGAGGGTGGTAATCATAAGGGGAGTGACGAAGGAAGCAGATTGAGGGTGGTAAGCATAAGGGGAGTGACGAAGGAAGCAGATTGAGGGTGGTAATCATAAGGGGAGTGATGAAGGAAGCAGATTGAGGGTGGTAATCATAAGGGGAGTGACGAAGGAAGCCGATTGAGGGTGGTAATCATAAGGGGAGTGATGAAGGAAGCCGATTGAGGGTGGTCAGCATAAGGGGAGTGACGAAGGAAGCAGATTGAGGGTGGTAATCATAAGGGGAGTGATGAAGGAAGCAGATTGAGGGTGGTAAGCATAAGGGGAGTGACGAAGGAAGCAGATTGAGGGTGGTAATCATAAGGGCAGTGACGAAGGAAGCAGATTGAGGGTGGTAAGCATAAGGGGAGTGATGAAGGAAGCAGATTGAGGGTGGTAATCATAAGGGGAGTGACGAAGGAAGCAGATTGAGGGTGGTAATCATAAGGGGAGTGACGAAGGAAGCAGATTGAGGGTGGTAATCATAAGGGGAGTGATGAAGGAAGCAGATTGAGGGTGGTAATCATAAGGGCAGTGATGAAGGAAGCAGATTGAGGGTGGTAATCATAAGGGGAGTGACGAAGGAAGCAGATTGAGGGTGGTAAGCATAAGGGGAGTGACGAAGGAAGCAGATTGAGGGTGGTAAGCATAAGGGGAGTGATGAAGGAAGCAGATTGAGGGTGGTAAGCATAAGGGCAGTGACGAAGGAAGCAGATTGAGGGTGGTAAGCATAAGGGGAGTGACGAAGGAAGCAGATTGAGGGTGGTCAGCATAAGGGGAGTGACGAAGGAAGCAGATTGAGGGTGGTAAGCATAAGGGGAGTGATGAAGGAAGCAGATTGAGGGTGGTAAGCATAAGGGCAGTGATGAAGGAAGCAGATTGAGGGTGGTAAGCATAAGGGGAGTGACGAAGGAAGCAGATTGAGGGTGGTAAGCATAAGGGCAGTGACGAAGGAAGCAGATTGAGGGTGGTAATCATAAAGGCAGTGACGAAGGAAGCAGATTGAGGGTGGTAATCATAAGGGGAGTGATGAAGGAAGCAGATTGAGGGTGGTAATCATAAGGGGAGTGACGAAGGAAGCAGATTGAGGGTGGTAATCATAAGGGCAGTGACGAAGGAAGCAGATTGAGGGTGGTAATCATAAGGGGAGTGACGAAGGAAGCAGATTGAGGGTGGTAATCATAAGGGGAGTGACGAAGGAAGCAGATTGAGGGTGGTAATCATAAGGGGAGTGACGAAGGAAGCAGATTGAGGGTGGTAATCATAAGGGGAGTGATGAAGGAAGCAGATTGAGGGTGGTAATCATAAGGGGAGTGACGAAGGAAGCAGATTGAGGGTGGTAAGCATAAGGGGAGTGACGAAGGAAGCAGATTGAGGGTGGTAATCATAAGGGGAGTGATGAAGGAAGCAGATTGAGGGTGGTAATCATAAGGGGAGTGATGAAGGAAGCAGATTGAGGGTGGTAATCATAAGGGGAGTGATGAAGGAAGCAGATTGAGGGTGGTAATCATAAGGGGAGTGACGAAGGAAGCAGATTGAGGGTGGTAAGCATAAGGGGAGTGACGAAGGAAGCAGATTGAGGGTGGTAATCATAAGGGGAGTGACGAAGGAAGCAGATTGAGGGTGGTAATCATAAGGGGAGTGACGAAGGAAGCAGATTGAGGGTGGTAATCATAAGGGGAGTGACGAAGGAAGCAGATTGAGGGTGGTAATCATAAGGGGAGTGACGAAGGAAGCAGATTGAGGGTGGTAATCATAAGGGGAGTGATGAAGGAAGCAGATTGAGGGTGGTAATCATAAGGGGAGTGACGAAGGAAGCAGATTGAGGGTGGTAGGCATAAGGGGAGTGATGAAGGAAGCAGATTGAGGGTGGTAATCATAAGGGGAGTGATGAAGGAAGCAGATTGAGGGTGGTAATCATAAGGGGAGTGACGAAGGAAGCAGATTGAGGGTGGTAAGCATAAGGGGAGTGATGAAGGAAGCAGATTGAGGGTGGTAATCATAAGGGGAGTGACGAAGGAAGCAGATTGAGGGTGGTAAGCATAAGGGGAGTGATGAAGGAAGCAGATTGAGGGTGGTAATCATAAGGGGAGTGACGAAGGAAGCAGATTGAGGGTGGTAAGCATAAGGGGAGTGATGAAGGAAGCAGACTGAGGGTGGTAGGCATAAGGGGAGTGATGAAGGAAGCAGATTGAGGGTGGTAATCATAAGGGCAGTGATGAAGGAAGCAGATTGAGGGTGGTAAGCATAAGGGGAGTGACGAAGGAAGCAGATTGAGGGTGGTAAGCATAAGGGGAGTGACGAAGGAAGCAGATTGAGGGTGGTAAGCATAAGGGGAGTGATGAAGGAAGCAGATTGAGGGTGGTAAGCATAAGGGCAGTGACGAAGGAAGCAGATTGAGGGTGGTAATCATAAGGGGAGTGACGAAGGAAGCAGATTGAGGGTGGTCAGCATAAGGGGAGTGACGAAGGAAGCAGATTGAGGGTGGTCAGCATAAGGGGAGTGATGAAGGAAGCAGATTGAGGGTGGTAAGCATAAGGGGAGTGATGAAGGAAGCAGATTGAGGGTGGTAATCATAAGGGGAGTGACGAAGGAAGCAGATTGAGGGTGGTAAGCATAAGGGCAGTGACGAAGGAAGCAGATTGAGGGTGGTAAGCATAAGGGGAGTGATGAAGGAAGCAGATTGAGGGTGGTAATCATAAGGGGAGTGACGAAGGAAGCAGATTGAGGGTGGTAATCATAAGGGGAGTGACGAAGGAAGCAGATTGAGGGTGGTAAGCATAAGGGGAGTGATGAAGGAAGCAGATTGAGGGTGGTAATCATAAGGGGAGTGACGAAGGAAGCAGATTGAGGGTGGTAATCATAAGGGGAGTGATGAAGGAAGCAGATTGAGGGTGGTAATCATAAGGGGAGTGACGAAGGAAGCAGATTGAGGGTGGTAATCATAAGGGGAGTGACGAAGGAAGCAGATTGAGGGTGGTAAGCATAAGGGGAGTGACGAAGGAAGCAGACTGAGGGTGGTAGGCATAAGGGGAGTGATGAAGGAAGCAGATTGAGGGTGGTAATCATAAGGGGAGTGACGAAGGAAGCAGATTGAGGGTGGTAAGCATAAGGGCAGTGATGAAGGAAGCAGATTGAGGGTGGTAATCATAAGGGCAGTGACGAAGGAAGCAGATTGAGGGTGGTAAGCATAAGGGGAGTGATGAAGGAAGCCGATTGAGGGTGGTAGGCATAAGGGGAGTGACTAAAGTACAGGATTCAGAGCTTCAGATTGTTTTCAAAGTTCATGGGTCATATGACCCCTGATTACAGAAAATGAAGGGTCATTTTTCCAAAATAATGGGCTAATTTTGTGTTACTGTAGTATTACACTTAAAGTTTATTGCAAACTTCATGGGCCAGATGGCCTCTTGCTGCACAAAATGAGGGGTCAAACCACCATCAATAAGGGTCAGTGGTCCAGGCCCGCTGACAATCTGAAGCTATGAAGATTGCCAACATTTGGATATATACTTTTTTAGCGTATATTTGAAAATTTTGTTTCCCCCATTGCTATATTAGTATATATTGTTAAAAGTTGCAGGATGTGTGTGACAATAGTGTTTATTGGTTGTTTTCTGTCCAGACAAGGCCAGTGCAGTGCCGGGCCACCCCCCAGGGCCCATGGGATTCTTCATTCCTCCCTACGCACCTTACGCCAATGGGGTGAGTCCTTGTTGGATCACATGATCATGTCCACTTTAGTTTATACGCCTGTCTGTCTGCCTGTCTACCTGCTTGTCTCTCTGTCCTTCTCTCTGTCCTTCTCTAAATTCTCTTAAGTACTGTTTTGTGCAGTCTGTTAAAATGTCCGGTTTTCGTCAATTTTAAGACTTTTCTGTTCTGTTGATGATTTGTGAAATTAACATTCTTACTATAGATCTGTATGCACGCGCGCGCGCGCGTGCGCGTATGTGTGTGTGTTAGCGTGCGCGTGCGTGCGTGCGTGCGTGGTGTGTGTTTGTGTGTGTGTGTGTGTGTGTGTGTGTGTGTGTGTGTGTGTGTGAGAGAGAGAGAGAGAGAGAGAGAGAGAGAGAGAGAGAGAGAGAGAGAGAGAGAGAGAGTGTGTGAGTGAGTGTGTGTGTGTGTGTGTGTGCGTCTGTGAGAGGGAGCGTGCGTGCGTGCGTGTGTGCTTGCATGCGTACGTGCGTGTGCGCATGATCTGTCATCGTTGTATTTGAAAAGTCTGAATTACAAAAACGACTTCATGCCTGCATAGAGAAACTGTTTGAAAATCTGATAACACGACAGATAGGAAGCTGTGAGGTTAATGTAATCCCGACGACTGTCCCTTAATGCCCCCCAGTGTCCCTACAACGTTGTCCCCCCAGGCAGGGAATAGTAAGAAGGAAGATATCAGATTGTGCTGAACACTTCATTGTACATGGCCTCAGGGGAAGAGGCTGACTCCTTTCACTGTGAAGGCTTTGTAATCAATGTGGTCACCTGGGAAATATCAACATTGGCGTTTTGGTTTGAATGTTGACTGGAAAGTTTTGTGGCAAACTTGTACTTTAGTCACCCCCTCATGTTTACGACTCTCGATCTCAAAAGTCAAAGCCTGCTTCCGCGCAAAGTACAAGATAGCCTAAACAATTTTATTGTTTCAGAAACAAATGTCAAGTTGAACTTTAAGCCCTGATTCCCAGGAAGTCCAGTGTTCGCCCTGTGGCATGGCATGGTGATGATGTCCAGTTGAACTTTAAGCCCTGATTCCCAGGAAGTCCAGTGTTCGCCCTGTGGCATGGCATGGTGATGATGACTCATCGTAAGCAGAAGTGTCGGGGTTCAAAATATTTGAACAGATAAACTTTTTATTTATTTAGAAGGTCTTCTCAATTTGTCCGATCAGCTGATCACTGGGAAATGGAAGAGATTGGAAAAGGATCTGGAAGCGTCAAATCCGACTAGCAATGGTCAACATGCATTTCTTCGTCAGTCTGCCTGTCTCTCTGGGCCCCGTCTCTCTGTGAAGCTCTACGACCCTAGAAGTAGAACTAGTGGTTTACCTAAGGAAAGAGATCAACATACAATAAAGCGAAGGACAAAGGATCAGACCATAAGCCTTCTTGATAATCACTATTACGATTAAAATAAAAAGAAGCCAAACCCAGGTAAGCTGTTCATTATCATCCTACACCCGGGCCGATATGCACGAACAACGACTTATCTGCAGTTGATCTCCTCCACTCCAACTATCGACGTGGAGTCTCCGCTTTCCATAGCAGTTGTAGCAGCTGGCAAGTCAACGGGACAGACCGCCCAGTCTTTACCTTTGCACAAAATGGTGTTTTACCATTGGTTGACATTAGCCGTTCGTAGTGCCAACAGTAAAATGAGAGCAGTGCAATAAATGATTGTCCAGATTGCATGGTGCCTGATGGTACAGCTTGGACTTTGGTGGAACACTATGACTTTTAAAACTTGAGGCATTTGACACTACTGTCTTTTACTGCTGCGACCGAAAGGATTAGGGACGTTTTGAGTTCCAGCTGTCTCCATTTGTTTTGCCCGAGACGAGAAAGTGGAGATGTGCCACTGTAAACAAATTCTAAGCCATCCATCCAGATTTATAGCAACTGTCCCTTCTGCTGTGTGGCTGTCATCGTCGGAAACGACTGACACCGGTATTATTATTACAGTAGTTAGAAAGGGAGAACTGGATCGTTTTCTGGCGGTGCTCGTGCGCAATCACGACAATCACGATTGTAGAGGAGACTTGAGAGCCAGCCACACTGCAACATGATTCGCCTTCAATGCCATGCGATTTTGACAATGTCTGTGAGTCATGATTCACGTGAAACTCTTCCGTCTAAAAATAACTGCTCTTTTCACTATTACACGAATCAAATAAAGCGTCTGTTGCAAATATACAGATTACAAAAAAAAAAAGATTTTGTACGAGGGACTACAAAAAAAGAAGAAGTAAACACAACTTGCAGCATTTCATCAGAATTATTTAGACAGTAGAATGTCACGTGAATCATGCCTCACAAATGTCAAATTCGGATCGTAGTGAATGGAATCGTGTGTAGTGTAGCCGGCCCAGCTTTATACATCCAGGGAAGGGCTTAGATCGCTGAAGGCTTCTGGTCATAGAGGTTAGAGAGCAGGCCCAGCTTTATACATCCAGGGAAGGGCTTAGATCGCTGAAGGCTTCTGGTCATAGAGGTTAGAGAGCAGGCCCAGCTTTATACATCCAGGGAAGGGCGTAGATCGCTGAAGGCTTCTGGTCATAGAGGTTAGAGAGCAGGCCCAGCTTTATACATCCAGGGAAGGGCTTAGATCGCTGAAGGCTTCTGGTCATAGAGGTTAGAGAGCAGGCCCAGCTTTATGCATCCAGGGAAGGGCTTAGATCGCTGAAGGCTTCTGGTCATAGAGGTTAGAGAGCAGGCCCAGCTTTATGCATCCAGGGAAGGGCTTAGATCGCTGAAGGGTTCTGGTCATAGAGGTTAGAGAGCAGGCCCAGCTTTATACATCCAGGGAAGGGCTTAGATCGCTGAAGGCTTCTGGTCATAGAGGTTAGAGAGCAGGCCCAGCTTTATGCATCCAGGGAAGGGCTTAGATCGCTGAAGGCTTCTGGTCATAGAGGTTAGAGAGCAGGCCCAGCTTTATGCATCCAGGGAAGGGCTTAGATCGCTGAAGGGTTCTGGTCATAGAGGTTAGAGAGCAGGCCCAGCTTTATACATCCAGGGAAGGGCTTAGATCGCTGAAGGCTTCTGGTCATAGAGGTTAGAGAGCAGGCCCAGCTTTATGCATCCAGGGAAGGGCTTAGATCGCTGAAGGCTTCTGGTCATAGAGGTTAGAGAGCAGGCCCAGCTTTATGCATCCAGGGAAGGGCTTAGATCGCTGAAGGGTTCTGGTCATAGAGGTTAGAGAGCAGGCCCAGCTTTATGCATCCAGGGAAGGGCTTAGATCGCTGAAGGCTTCTGGTCATAGAGGTTAGAGAGCAGGCCCAGCTTTATGCATCCAGGGAAGGGCTTAGATCGCTGAAGGCTTCTGGTCATAGAGGTTAGAGAGCAGGCCCAGCTTTATGCATCCAGGGAAGGGCTTAGATCGCTGAAGGCTTCTGGTCATAGAGGTTAGAGAGCAGGCCCAGCTTTATACATCCAGGGAAGGGCTTAGATCGCTGAAGGCTTCTGGTCATAGAGGTTAGAGAGCAGGCCCAGCTTTATGCATCCAGGGAAAGGCTTAGATCGCTGAAGGCTTCTGGTCATAGAGGTTAGAGAGCAGGCCCAGCTTTATGCATCCAGGGAAGGGCTTAGATCGCTGAAGGCTTCTGGTCATAGAGGTTAGAGAGCAGGCCCAGCTTTATGCATCCGGGGAAGGGCTTAGATCGCTGAAGGCTTCTGGTCATAGAGGTTAGAGAGCAGGCCCAGCTTTATACATCCAGGGAAGGGCTTAGATCGCTGAAGGCTTCTGGTCATAGAGGTTAGAGAGCAGGCCCAGCTTTATACATCCAGGGAAGGGCTTAGATCGCTGAAGGCTTCTGGTCATAGAGGTTAGAGAGCAGGCCCAGCTTTATGCATCCAGGGAAGGGCTTAGATCGCTGAAGGCTTCTGGTCATAGAGGTTAGAGAGCAGGCCCAGCTTTATGCATCCAGGGAAGGGCTTAGATCGCTGAAGGCTTCTGGTCATAGAGGTTAGAGAGCAGGCCCAGCTTTATGCATCCAGGGAAGGGCTTAGATCGCTGAAGGCTTGTGGTCATAGAGGTTAGAGAGCAGGCCCAGCTTTATGCATCCAGGGAAGGGCTTAGATCGCTGAAGGCTTCTGGTCATAGAGGTTAGAGAGCAGGCCCAGCTTTATGCATCCGGGGAAGGGCTTAGATCGCTGAAGGCTTGTGGTCATAGAGGTTAGAGAGCAGGCCCAGCTTTATGCATCCAGGGAAGGGCTTAGATCGCTGAAGGCTTCTGGTCATAGAGGTTAGAGAGCAGGCCCAGCTTTATGCATCCAGGGAAGGGCTTAGATCGCTGAAGGCTTCTGGTCATAGAGGTTAGAGAGCAGGCCCAGCTTTATGCATCTAGGGAAGGGCTTAGATCGCTGAAGGCTTCTGGTCATAGAGGTTAGAGAGCAGGCCCAGCTTTATGCATCCAGGGAAGGGCTTAGATCGCTGAAGGCTTCTGGTCATAGAGGTTAGAGAGCAGGCCCAGCTTTATGCATCTAGGGAAGGGCTTAGATCGCTGAAGGCTTCTGGTCATAGAGGTTAGAGAGCAGGCCCAGCTTTATACATCCAGGGAAGGGCTTAGATCGCTGAAGGCTTCTGGTCATAGAGGTTAGAGAGCAGGCCCAGCTTTATACATCCAGGGAAGGGCTTAGATCGCTGAAGGCTTCTGGTCATAGAGGTTAGAGAGCAGGCCCAGCTTTAGACATCCAGGGAAGGGCTTAGATCGCTGAAGGCTTGTGGTCATAGAGGTTAGAGAGCAGGCCCAGCTTTATGCATCCAGGGAAGGGCTTAGATCGCTGAAGGCTTCTGGTCATAGAGGTTAGAGAGCAGGCCCAGCTTTATGCATCCAGGGAAGGGCTTAGATCGCTGAAGGCTTGTGGTCATAGAGGTTAGAGAGCAGGCCCAGCTTTATGCATCCAGGGAAGGGCTTAGATCGCTGAAGGCTTCTGGTCATAGAGGTTAGAGAGCAGGCCCAGCTTTATGCATCCAGGGAAGGGCTTAGATCGCTGAAGGCTTCTGGTCATAGAGGTTAGAGAGCAGGCCCAGCTTTATGCATCCGGGGAAGGGCTTAGATCGCTGAAGGCTTCTGGTCATAGAGGTTAGAGAGCAGCCTTTTGGTTCTGGTCCCCAGATAGGCAACGCGTGACAGGGACCTATTTGTTTTTAAAGCCTCCTTCCTCGTCATGTCTGGAGAGGGGTGGGGGTGGCCCTGGGGATGTAGTTGGATGAGAAGGGTGGGGTTGTGGGTGAGTGGGGGGGCAGACAGAGAGGGTGTGTAGGAGGTCGTTAGCAGCGGGATTCGAACTCGAGACTTGCTGGAGGGCGTGTCAAACTTGGGGTCCCTGGCTATTCAACGACGGCTGTTCGGATATCGGATGTACTACGTCTTAGCATACCTCTTACTTTTATGTCTGTCTGTCTCTGTCTCTGTCTGTCTGTCTCTCTCTGTCTCTCTCTGTCTCTCTCTCTCTCTCTCTCTCTCTCTCTCTCTCTCTCTCTCTCTCTCTCTCTCTCTCTCTCTCTCTCTCTCTCTCTCTCTCTCTCTCTCTCTCACTGGAGTACCCAGGCGGTTCATAAGGGTGGATCAAGGTAATGAGAGGTCCTTGAGAATATTTTGTTCAAACGTGTTTAGGGGACCACACAGATGGTTGGGGAATTTGCACAGAGAGAGAGAGAGAGAGAGAGAGAGAGAGAGAGAGAGAGAGAGAGAGAGAGAGAGAGAGAGAGATAGATATTGAGAGACAGACATACAGACAAGAGAGAGAGAACGAACGAACGGGTTTTTTTTTAATTGTGGGAAAGCGGAATAAGCACAATAACCTGCTTTTTTGTTTATCCGGCCCTCAGAACAAAAAGAAAAGAAACAAGTGCAACTCCGAGCGGCTACAAAGTCCCCTCGCAGCATCGCCTAGCTACTCCGAAATCGGAATGTGTCGGCTGTACACATACATAAAAACGCATCAAAACAGCACGTAACTACATAAAAACGCATCAAAACAGCACGTAACTGAATAGTTTTTTTTATATATAGCCTTGGGGTTCGGACCCGTGATTTGAGCGCGCGCGATCATGCGCACACGCGCGCACAGAAAAATTCATGACAACTGTGTTATAGACCATTAATCAAGAAATGTGAAAAAAAAATGCATTAAAATACATGCAAAACTTCGCGTGATATTAGCGATTATGTGTTTCGGGGTTTGAACCCCGTAACTGGCGCGACCTTGACCTTAATGTAAAACTAAATACATCAGTGGATAGCTTGCATCTTGGCAAACTAGTATACCAAATTTGATGATGATAGACTGAATAGTTTTTGAGAAAAAACGGACGAATAGCCGGACGGACGGACGGAGGCACGGACGGATCAGACAGAAACAATAGTTCCCGAACCTTCGGCTCGGGGACTAATTAAAAAATACAAATAGAAAAAAAAAGACATTGCAAAATACAAGAAAAAAAGAACCTTAAAGAGAGAGACAGAGAGAGAGCGAGAGGGAGGGAGGGAGAGAGAGCACATAACAGCGGCTAACCTAAAGCACAGATCTACTAATTCGATCTAGAGTGGTCTATGATCAGGTTTACCGTTATCCCCGCTTGGTTAATGGGAGTTACAGCGCTATGTTACTGCAACACCGACAACTGTCGCCCAGCCATTGCCGTTTACATGGACGCACGAGCCAATCCAGAATCTTAATTCACTGCTAATCTCTCACACCCTGATAGTATCATATGGAAAAGGGGAGAGAGATAGTGGGTGGGATATATTGGGGGGCTGAGGATGGGAAGTGAGAAACGGAGGAGGGGAAGAAGAAGGAGGAGGAGGAGGAAGAAGAAGGAGGAGGAGGAGGAAGAAGGAGAAGGAGGAAGAAGAAAAAGGAGGAGGAAGAAGCCTGAAGGAGAGAGAGAGAGAGAGAGAGAGAGAGAGAGAGAGAGAGAGAGAGAGAGAGAGAGGAGGAGAGGAGAGAGAGAGAGAGAGAGACAGATTTACTTTAAAAAAAGAAAGAAAGATATCCTTGGTAAACCATTATGACACGCTTATTAGAAGTGGGGTAAGATGGACTGTATGGTATGAAGTTAGTTGATCAGATCAGTGATGTTTGTCAGTTGACTCGCCTTTGTCTAATACAGATCCCCAAGTTAACCTTTTTGGGGGGCTAAAATTGTTCATATTATATTTTCTTTGTCGTCAGATACAGGACCTATGCTATCTGGTCAAAATAGTAGAGTGTCTCAAAATGAACTTGGCAGAGAGGTTCCTTCCTAATTATTGTGGCCGTCCCAACAATTATGCCTGTGATCAGTGTGATGTCATCATTTCATGCCAAGGACCAATATCGTTTGAACATGTTTGATGGCTTGGTCAGTGTGATGTCATCATTCCATCCCAAGGACCAATATCGTTTGAACATGTTTGATGGCTTGGTCAGTGTGATGTCATCATTTCATGCCAAGGACCAATATCGTTTGAACATGTTTGATGGCTTGGTCAGTGTGATGTCATCATTCCATCCCAAGGACCAATATCGTTTGAACATGTTTGATGGCTTGGTCAGTGTGATGTCATCATTTCATGCCAAGGACCAATATCGTTTGAACATGTTTGATGGCTTGGTCAGTGTGATGTCATCATTTCATGCCAAGGACCAATATCGTTTGAACATGTTTGATGGCTTGGTCAGTGTGATGTCATCATTTCATGCCAAGGACCAATATCGTTTGAACATGTTTGATGGCTTGGTCAGTGTGATGTCATCATTTCATGTCAAGGACCAATATCGTTTGAACATGTTTGATGGCTTGGTCAGTGTGATGTCATTTCATCCCAAGGACCAATATCGTTTGAACATGTTTGATGGCTTGGTCAGTGTTTTTGTTTGTGGCACAAGCCACAAACCTATAACTCACTTTGTCGGTCTGTCGGTCGGTCCAAAATTGTCGCACATATTGTAAAAGAGAAAAAAAATACTTGGGCATAAAGTAACATTTCAGTTGTCATATCTACAGTCCTTAGGTATGGAAAGAATTGTATACTGAACAGAGCACATGAATCTTCATTTTAAAGCGTACAAAATAATAAACATACGTAATACAGACACTGCAACAGACACGACGAGTATGCGGTGCTTCTTTCGATGAGTATAAATAGGATAAATAGTTTTAAATGTTTTCCAAAAGATATAAAAAGTTACGAAATGGTGCAGAGATAACATTCTGGTTACCAACCGCGATCGCAGAGAGCGGATTGGTAATGTTTTCACTCACGTCTGAGGCGGACTATGTATGTATGTATGTTTTATGTATCCTCTCTAGCGTTTGAACGGATGGACTTAGGGTGCTCAAATTTTGCATGCGGGTAGGTAGTAGGAAGATCTAGGCCAAGTTCGATAATGAAGGTTATGGGTCAAAGGTCAAGGTCACTGGAGCCGAATAACGCTGCCGCGCGGTTGGTGATTTAGCGTCTTAACGCTCTAGTTTACAGATTAAAATTATTGAAAAGCCAGGGGAGGCGACTCAGTGTATGTAATGATTGGAGTGGTAAAAATAGACCGCTGCCACAAACGATTGCGAATCCGCGCTTGTTTAGGGTCGCTGTTGGAAAGGGGGAAACAAAATGGATCTTCAGTGTCTAGGGAGATTGTTCATGCTCACTGAACATGGTTTACCTTTCATGATCCTCTCTCTGTCTCTCTCTCTGTCTCTCTCTCCCTGTCTCTCTCTCCCTGTCTCTCTCTGTCTCTTTCTCCCTGTCTCTATGTGTGTCTCTCTGTCTGTCTCTCTGTCTCTCTCTGTCTCTCTCTCTCTCTCTCTCTCTCTCTCTCTCTCTCTCTCTCTCTCTCTCTCTCTCTCTCTCTCTCTCTCTCTCTCTCTCTCTCTCTCTCTCTCTGAATGATGTATGAATGAAATTTGAATCCTGATGTTTGATAATGAAGGCTTAATGATGTTTATTTACGCAGGTAATTTCATGATATTGATGTGACAAATTTGGATTTGGTTGGCTAAATGATCTTTGATAGCGTAGGTCACTTGATATCTAAATTGATAATATTGATGCTTATGGTGTGTGAATGAGATTTGTTTTTTTTTATCGGTTTTGATTTTTACGTTTACCAGTGATGTTTCCCCACTTCCCTCGAGATGTATTGTGGCCCATGGCCAATGTACATTAAAACATTTCAGTGTTCAGTGCTCTCTCTCTCTCTCTCATTCCCAAAGAGGGGACAGGGACATGACTTGACGACGACGACGATGTGCGTGCGATATTCATAGAGGAGGTAGGAGAGTGTAGGAGGGGGTGATATGTTGGAGGTGGAGTGATGGAAGGTTAGGGATTGGCGGCATGCCTGGCGCGTTGACACCTGAAAGGGCTAGGCGGGGCGAGCAGCCCTAGAAGACCGTGCAGGACAGTGGGGTTAGTATTTTGGTGACTGCCCTATCAAGAAACGTACGTGTGGGACGGAGGGAGGGGGGGGGGGGGGGGGGGGTACGTGTGTTGGGGGTGGGGGTGGGTGCTGACTGGGTCTGTTTCTTATGCGGCGTCTAAACAGACACCTGAGGACACCTGAGGACGACCTCCCACCTCCCACCTCCCACCTCCCACCTCCCACCTCCCACCTCCCACCTCCTGGGGGAAGAATTAAAATAACAACTTGGGGGACAATCATCAGCTCCGCCTACTTAGGCTGTGACAGAGGGTGAGAAAGTGTGTGTGTGTGTGTGTGTGTGTGTGTGTGTGGGGGGGGTGATGGTGCGCACTCGTATATACGAACCAATGACGGTATATATGACCTTCTTTGTACGAACATCTACACTCTTTCGGGTAGTTGTCCACCTTCTGAGATCACCTACAAAGACACACACACACTCTCATAGTCAATCACACAAACATGTGCATTCACACGCAATCGCATGCATGCGTGCTCACACACACACACACACACACACCACGCGCGCGTACACACGTACGCACGCATGCACTTACACACTTACGCACGCGCGCACGCACGCACGCACGCACGCACGCACACACACACGCATACAATAACTCTCTCTCTCTCTCTCTCTCTCTCTCTCTCTCTCTCTCTCTCTCTCTCTCTCTCTCTCTCTCTCTCTCTCTCTCTCGTTTGCATGCGCATATGTTTGAATGTTCTATTTCTTACTTGTTCGCTTGCGTGTACGCAGTCACAAACTCAGAGATAAAGGAACCAAACTGAAATATAAATTATAACTGATAAAGCTGATCGAGAATATAGATACTTTAAAAAAACAAAAGAAACAATTCTTCTTTGTTACAGTTTTATTATGTTCAGTTCAGACGTTTATGTCCAGAACATTTAAAGACATTTTGCTTCAGACATGCAGACGAGTAAGCTCTCAGTCTTTCCTTCCCGCTGCAAAGCCACGCGTGTCCATCCAACAGTTACAGGAAGAAAATAAAACGCAATGAGTAGGTGTTTAGACAGGATTAATGTTGCAGGTAGAAATCATGTTGGAGACCGATGTAGAATAATGAAAACGACAATCAATATTGTCAGCTGTGGAGTGTGTGTCGAGCAAGATTGGATTCACTGTCCTCAATAATAACATTTACTCACTAATGAGATGTCAGGCTCAAGGAGAGAGAGAGAGAGGGGGGGGGGACCGTCGGACGGACGGACGGACGGACGGACGGACGGACGGACGGACGGACGGACACTAACCTAAACCCTAATCCTAACCCGCGAGGACACAGAAACGGGGATACAATGACTCGATGAGAGCGACACGAAGAGACGGGTGTACATCGATATGTGCTGGCCCACACACCTAGAGAGTGAGCACTCCCCCAATCGTCATTAGACTGTGAGTGACGCTTCAGCAGAACGTCAAGCAGCACTCCAACACCAGACTGGCACAACGCACGCTGAGCGGGGCAGGGCGCTCCTGTGGCTGGAGTGTGGAGAACTCCATGTGTCAACTTTCCAAATTATCATTAAACACCTGCATTGCACCTAGGAGCTGTGTGTGGAGAGAGGGGGAGAGAGGGAGGGGGTTGGTGGTGGTGTTACTTTCATTTGATTCTGTCTATCGCCAAGCTGTCACATGGGGAATGGAATTGCTTTCTGGCAGAGTGAGAACAAAAATCTCTCTCTCTCTCTCTCTCTCTCTCTCTCTCTCTCTCTCTCTCTCTCTCTCTCTCTCTCTCTCTCTCTCTCTCTCTCTCTCTCTCTCTCTCTCTCTCTCTCTCTCTCTCTCTCTCTCTCTCTCTCTCTCTCTCTCTCTCTCTCTCTCTCTCTCTCTCTCTCTCTCTCACATCTGGAGTTCTAACAATATGGTGTTTGGCCCTGACCACATAACTGGA
The DNA here is from genome assembly GCA_017654935.2 of Phymorhynchus buccinoides. Lineage (NCBI taxonomy): Eukaryota > Metazoa > Mollusca > Gastropoda > Neogastropoda > Raphitomidae > Phymorhynchus > Phymorhynchus buccinoides. The sequence continues at coordinate 3,376,399 of CM065682.1, forward strand.
CAATGCACACTAATAATCACGTGCAGGAACATAATGGAAGAATAAATAAGGTAATTAAAAGAAATAAATTTCGAACATGAAGTAAAAGCCTAGAATGTATAATGTAAATGGCAAAGATTCTAGACTTTCTAACATACCAAGCAAAGACTCACATTTGCTACATTATAATAAAACAAAGAGGTTAGAATGTCTAACCTAATGAAAGCCAAGATCTTAGAATTTCGAATTTTCTGTTATAGAACAAAATTATAGGTCCTAGAATTTCTGACATGACAAAGCTAAGGATCTTTAAATTCCTATTGTAATTTTTGTATAGCAAATATGGCAAAGTTTGGACATAAGGAGAAGCCAAGTGGTTATTTACTATTATTGTTGTGTGTGCTTTCTGGTTGTTGTAGCCATGATGAGGACAGTGGGAAGTTGAATGGTCTCCCTTTGTTTGGGTTGGCGGGAAGCACCATTGTTTGTGGACATGGATATGGACACAATATCACATCACTTCCGTCAAGTGTCGGTGACATCATACTACAGTTTTTGTTTTTGTTTTGTTTTTTGCTGTCTGGAAGTTTATAGTCGGACACACCTGACTGACACGTCGCACGCACGCAAGCACGTACGCACGCACGCACAACACACACACACACACACACATATAGGCCTACACCCCCCCCGCACGCACCCGCGCTCGCACGCACAACACACACACGCACTCACGCGTATGCACAAGCGCACACGCACTCACGCGTATGCACAAGCGCACACGCACGAACGCACGCACACACACACACACATATACACACACACACACACATATACACACACATATGCACATACACACACACACGCACGCACACACACACATACACACGCACGATGCGATTTTCAAGACGCAAACGCGGCAGGTGAATTGGGACAGTTGGAAGGGTGGCAGGTCTGGCAAAGAAAGCAAACAAACAAACTCCACTAGTAATGTCTTTGGTACCACCGCTCAGTGCTTCAGCTGTGTGTGTGCGCACGCGTGCGTACCTGCGTGCGTGTGTACTTACTATCACAGACTATATAGTTTCACACTATACAGTCTGTGGTACTATTGCATGAGCTGTGATTGGCACTGAAAGGTCTCTGGCACCGCCACTCAACCATCTGGCACCCACACTGTGCCAGTCGATCAGTCGACCCAGGCAGCAGAGGGGGCCACTGCTATGCTGGAGGAACGGGCTGCAATTTGTTCTTATAACATTTACTCAGTGGATATCTTCAATCTCTTGTCCATAGTGATATGTATAAGGGCAGCCTGTTGCTGGGGAAAGTCTAAAGGCCAACCAATCCTTTTGGCTGCAGCACTAGAGCCAGTGCAAAGGCCCCCTAGTTTGACAGTCATTGTCTTCCACAAAAACCTGTAGGCCTACCATGATAATTGTTCTAACACTGTTGAAAATAATGTATTGTATACCCCCCCCCCCCTCCCTTGTGTACAGCTCACACTTTTCTATTGGCCCTTCCTAAAGTCTATTTCTATTTTATAATTTGACCTTTGATATCCCCCCGAAAACGGAGTGTGGCTGCCCACCTGGCGGGTTAATCGAAACCGGTCACGCACGTAATGTTCTCATCCCCAGCTGATGCATTTGCACCACAGTGTTCAAGCGCTTCTGCTGTTGGGATGATCCCTGGAGTCTTTTAGCCAAGGTAAGACAACAACAGCAGCAAGGACCTGTGACAGATCTGTGCTTCATCAGCAGATGCCATTGGATCAGAGTGTGCTGGCAGAGGAACCAATTCATGTCAACCAGTGGACTGGTAAAAGACATGGGAGAAAACACCAATGTCTGATCCTCACTGCTGTATTGGTAGGTGTGTGTGTGTGTGTGTGTGTGTGTGTGTGTTGGCAGAGGAACCAATTCATGTCAGCCAGTGGACTGGTAAAAGACATGGGAGAAAACACCAATGTCTGCTCCTCACTGCTGTATTGGTAGGTGTGTGTGTCACTGTGTCAGTATGTGTCACTGTGTGTGTGTGTCACTAGCACTGTGTGTGTGTGCATGTGCGTGTGCGTGCGCGCGCGCGCGCGCGCGCGCGCGCGTGTGTGTGTGTGTGTTCCATGTGAGTGCAGGCCGTTCAGTGAGGCGTGACTGGCACTGCAGGGCTCAAAGTCTGGCACCTGGCACTGACACACCCGTAGAAACACTGTGAAGCGCTTGAGGTCAACTGAGGGTGTGGGTGAGGGTGTGGGTTGGAGGGAGTTAGGTGCTCAACCAGAGAATTTCCATTTGACATTTTTTGGTTTGTTGTCGTTACCTGGCTTAAAGACTCCAGGGATCATCCCAACAGCCGAAGCAATTGATCACTTTGGTACAAATGCATCAGCTACGGATGAGAACGTTACGCCTGTGGCCGTTTTTGATTACCCCGCCACGTCGGCAACCACACCCCGACTTCGGAGGATTTTGGACGGATGATGTTATGCTAGGAGCTTGCCATGGTTAAGGACAATACCCGCATAACTATGCAGAACATAACATAACAACATTTTGATGTAGCTTTAGTGTTCTAGGTTATGTCAATTGGTCTGACACAGCAAGGCGATCTTTGGTTTGTGTATGTATTTAGACTAGAGACGTCTCAACTACTGTTCATTCCTGAGAACCTCTTTAGCTGCTGAGAAATGTTATCCCGTTGATTCCTACGGGCCTCTTTTGCTCGTAATATTATGCAACATGATGCAACTGTTATTACCTTGCTCTTCTATAATTGCATTGCAATGAGGGTTTTTTCCCTTTTCATACTGGGGCAAGTATTGTTTATGAAAGAGAAACAGGCTGCTGAAAACATGCCGCGTATTCACAATAACATAACACCCCTTTATACAATTTTGCTCTCTCTGGAAACCCAAGAATAGGGAGATAGAGAGCTTTACAAAGTTAGGAATCTGCAGTTACTCCCGTTCAACCTCAAAAGCGGTTCTCAGGAACGAAAGAGTTAAAATTTTAACCAAGGAGGTTTAGAATTCTAAGTCTCCTTGATGAAACCAACACTTGCACTGTAGCAGTCCATGCTACCAAAGACACCTGACCTAGAGCTTACCCCCCCCCCCCCCCCTGGGCGGGCTTCCACCTATCATGGTGTGGGGGGGGGGGGGGGGGGGGACTTATGGAGAGTAGCCCAGCAGCCTCCTAAAGTCCAACCACACGTCATCATCGTAGGAGGCCGGCAACGGCTTAGGCTGGCTTATGTGGTTAGGGCCCTCCCGTGGGGATACCGGGGGTCTTTCAGCAGAAATAGTTCCCCCTTCTTCTGGAAGTTCTATGCTAGTAACTTCCCCTACTCTATCACTCTCTTTGACTCTGCCTTTTCTCTTCTTTTTGTTTTCTGTGACGAGGTAATGGGTTAAAAGGCTAAGTCCCTAGGGAAGACTTTAGAAAAATTTGCCTTTAGCCCACTTCTCTAGGGTATGGGAGATGAGCAACTTTCCCGGCCCCTTTTCATCTAATAAATTTATATTTGTGCCCGGGTTCTGGCTCGTATGGTTGTAAGAAATACAAGTGGTTGAATTGCTCTAAATGGCAGACAGAGAGAAGTAGGGTTTTACATGAAATTACAAGACTCCCACTCTCATCAGTCTGACCAAAGGGTTCAGGAGTATTTGACACTTGTATTTTATTTACTCCCAAAATCTGCATGAGATTATGCAACAATAATAATAAAGCAGCTCAATGGCGCCAAAACAAAATATGGATAAAAAAACAATGAAATCCGAAAGGATTCACAAGACTTTTGTCTTTCTATAAGGTTCGCCCCATGCCGGAAGGGTTACTAATTATCTTTAGTGTCCGTAGGAAAGTTCAAATGATTGGCGCAGTCCGGTGGACTTAGCTGTTTGAAGTTCTGGGCTTGCTCGTCAGGTGAGAGTAGCTCCCAGTCGTTCCGATTACGGCTTCGCGGGATGGCACGGTTCAGGCGTGGTCTCCTCGCGGATTCTGGGTGCGGGTTGTCTTGGCGACAGTCCCGTCTTGGTGCGTGGTGGAGTCCGGGATGATCTTCCGGCCCACGATGCCCTGCTGATAATCACAGGAGAAGGTGGATGTAGATCTCTATGGCTTAGAGACAAGGGGCTTCAGTCGGCAGGGAATTAGTGAATCCCAACCGGCTTGAAGGCTTCCCTTGTACAATAGCACTACATGTAGTTAATAAATAAACTGAATTTCAGTTAACAAACTGAGATCAGTAAAACATAAAAGGTGATCAAGACAACATCATTCTCCATCCAACACCTGGAAAGGAATGGTATCATAAAGTGCAAGATTGCGGCCCATAGGTTTCCTACTAAAAATAGTGCAAGATTGCGGCCCATAGGTTTCCTACTAAAAATAGTGCACATAAATAGTACAGAATGTTTACCACTTCTTTTCTATAACATATCTATCTACTCCTTATTCATCATTGAACGTAGGATCTAGATCAAAACTAGAGTCAAACAAACAACCAGTCTCAATCACCAGTCATCAATAAGACTTACTAGGTGGGCTATTCTGGCTGGGAGAGGTGTTGCTCTAGTCAGTTTCAGCGTCTTGTGTGAAAAACTTTTCCTCACTACGCCAATTATAGCCTTCACTTTCAAACAATGAAAGCCTGCTATTGGTTTATAGTAGTCGACACGTCACAAGATGATGTTCAGAGTGTACCGAACAATCACGCGCCTATTACATCCTTATCACATGCCGGACATTCCTAACCTTGTGATTCAAATCCTTCTCGTGCTCGGAAAAGCAAAACCATCTTCAAAGGGAGATAACCGTGGTTGTCACTTTCTTGTGATGGGTAGATAGATCTTGCTTCAAAGAGATAATTGCCTTATTCGGCGTTCTTTAGATGGTGGGTGGCAATTAACGTGGCGGCCGGACAGAGAAAAGAAAAGGAGAGGGGGGGGGGGGGGGGGGGGGGTAGATAAAGAAAGAGGGGTCGCGCGGGACACTTACGTCACATTTTTTGGCGTCTACTTTTTTCTGCCTTAATGGTCCATTAACCTGCATTTTTTCTATAAAACTTCCACGTTTTTCCTTTTTACAATTTATGATATGCCAGTTTTTTTTAAATTTATTGTAAACTGGCGTCCACACGTGATACTTGAGTGGGCACCTGTTGTTCATTCTGCAGTGCATATTTGCTTATAAAATAGCCTTTTTTAAAATGTATTTTTGGATACTAGTATGTATTTGTTATCCTTTTTTACTGTTTTTTTTTAACCTGGATCCGATAAATAGTGTAGAGTGGTTCAACGTTTCCAGCACTGTGTGAAATGATGTGCTATAGGGTGCAATGATGGAGGTGTCATGTCATGAATTGTACTGTATATGTTTTGTTGTTTACAGGTTGTTGAACGTTGGTAAGATACATTGATGAGTGTTTTGTACTAAGTGGTCGAACTTTACGCAGTGACAGTCCTGAGATGACCATAGCTGTTGACGGGACTATAATGGAAAAATAAAATTAAATACATTAAATAGAGCTTACACCCTAAGTGTCTTCTAAGTCTCCTTGATGGAACCAACACTTGCACTGTAGCAGTCCATGCTACCAAAGACACCTAGAGCTTACACCCCAAGTGTCTTCTAAGTCTCCTTGATGGAACCAACACTTGCACTGTAGCAGTCCATGCTACCAAAGACACCTAGAGCTTACACCCTAAGTGTCTTCTAAGTCTCCTTGATGGAACCAACACTTGCACTGTAGCAGTCCATGCTACCAAAGACACCTAGAGCTCACGCCCTAAGTGTCTTCTAAGTCTCCTTGATGGAACCAACACTTGCACTGTAGCAGTCCATGCTACCAAAGACACCTAGAGCTCACGCCCTAAGTGTCTTCTAAGTCTCCTTGATGGAACCAACACTTGCACTGTAGCAGTCCATGCTACCAAAGACACCTAGAGCTTACACCCTAAGTGTCTTCTAAGTCTCCTTGATGGAACCAACACTTGCACTGTGGCAGTCCATGCTACCAAAGACACCTAGAGCTTACGCTCTAAGTGTCTTCTAAGTCTCCTTGATGGAACCAACACTTGCACTGTAGCAGTCCATGCTACCAAAGACACCTAGAGCTTACACCCTAAGTGTCTTCTAAGTCTCCTTGATGGAACCAACACTTGCACTGTAGCAGTCCATGCTACCAAAGACACCTAGAGCTTACACCCTAAGTGTCTTCTAAGTCTCCTTGATGGAACCAACACTTGCACTGTGGCAGTCCATGCTACCAAAGACACCTAGAGCTTACGCTCTAAGTGTCTTCTAAGTCTCCTTGATGGAACCAACACTTGCACTGTAGCAGTCCATGCTACCAAAGACACCTAGAGCTTACACCCTAAGTGTCTTCTAAGTCTCCTTGATGGAACCAACACTTGCACTGTAGCAGTCCATGCTACCAAAGACACCTAGAGCTTACGCTCTAAGTGTCTTTGATATTACCAAGAAGCCAGACGTCTTGATGCTCCCCCCGCCCCCCTATCATACACATACTTATGCCCCCTCCTCCTCCTCCCTTCACACACGTATTGCTGACTGGTGTTTCCTGATCTTTGATTGGTGAGCACGTTAGTCCGTCCCTGTCTGTCCGTCTTTGTCCGTCACCGAAGGTGAACGGACATTGCGATGGGCTGGTTTGTATTATTTTAATTTTTTTAAAATATTTTTCTGTCTGTCCCAAGGATATCTCCGGAACCGCTTGACCGAATCGCGTCAAATTTTGTGTGAAGGTGTGCCTCCTTAATAGGAAGAGATCGGCGCAAACCATTTTGCCGCCGTGACCTTGACCTTGACGTACGACCTTGAAAACCGAAAATCTATTTTTAGCCATATCTTTTTCTATTGTCTTCTTCTGTCTGCCTGTCATGTGTGCCTGTGCTGGTTTTGGAGATTATTTGATGAGTTTGAAAGTTGAAAAAGAAAATACAAGCGAGAAAGCAAACCCACAAACAACAGAACAACAAAATCTCTTTGGTGGGAAAACTATAGTTGTTGATTTAATCCATTTTGATTCCTTAGTCTCCCGCGGCGGAGGGTTGCCTGTAGTCAGTGCGTTCTACCGATTGAGTTGTGATAGTAAGGTATGTTAATACAGCCTAGGGTGTTAAACTGCGTTGGGCTCTGAAGGTGATCGCTCACTGCTCATTGTGCTGCTGCTGCAACTGGATCAGGGTGTAATGCTGCGTCTGTCACAGTTCACACAAAGCGCTTGCCTGGTTTCTGCATCTCCGCTGACTTGTTATCGATTAAACATAAAACACCCATGAAGGCTACCCCCACCCCCCTCTCTCCCTCTCTCTCTCCCTCTCCCTCTCTCTCTGTAGTATGTACCACCCCCTCCACTTCTATCTTTTCCCCTACCCTTTCTCATTTCTCTGTACGTCTGTCGGATTTCGCGAAACTGGTTGTAATCTTGACTCTTGATCTCACTAATGTATTGATTGAATAATTATGAAACGCCCTTGTAGGATAAGGCTTAAGTCTGTCCCCCCCCCCCCCTCTCTCTCTCTCCTTATTCCTGCCCCTCCTCCCCTCCCTCTCTGTCTCCCTCATCTCTCTCTCTGTCTCTCCCCCCTCTCTCTCCCCCCCCCCCTCTCTCCCCCCCCCCTCTCTCTCCCCCCCTCTCTCTCTCCCCCTTCTCTCTCCCCCTTCTCTCTCCCCCCTTCTCTCCCTCTCTCTTCTGTATGTTTATCTGATTTCACAAAAGTAGTTGCTGTCTTGATTCTCGATCCCCGTTATGATTTGCTAATTTATATTGATTGAATAGGAAACGCCCCTGTAGGCTAACAACTCCTGTGCCCCCTCCCCCCTCCCCAGTCTGTCTCCCTGTCTTCTTTTTACAGAGGGGGCGGATGTTTGTGTGTGCCCCTCCCCCTCCTGTTGTTGTTGCATGGTACCGCTGTGCTGTGCTGTTTGGTTAGTTGTCAGGTTTTCGGTGGCAGTCAATGAAACAGCAGACGCGTCCATTTCTAAATAGGGGGGAAGCAGGTTAGTAAAATTCCGCTTATGGGCGTTATCCGGAATGGTGGTTGTTAAACAGACATGGCATGTTCATTTGAAAAAAAAATCCGACTACAATACCAAAGATAATATGTGATCCTTGCTAGAGCTCTCTCAGTAGAATCTCCATACACAATCCAGGTCTCCCCATAATCCAGGTCTCCATAATCCAGAAGGTATGCATAATCCAGGTCTCCATAATCCAGAAGGTCTCCATAATCCAGGTCTCCATAATCCAGAAGGTATGCATACTCCAGAAGGTCTCCATAATCCAGAAGGTCTCCATAATCCAGGACTCAACAATCCAGGTCCATAATCCAGAATGTCCACAATCCAGGTCTTCATATTCCTGAAGGTCTCCATAATCCAGAAGGTCTCCATAATCCAGGTCTCCGTATTCATGAAGGTCTCCATAATCCAGAGTCTCCATAATCCAGGTCTCTATAATCCTGGAGGTGTGTGTGTGTGTGTGTGACACTATTCCCGATAAGGACCCAGAATGCGCGCGTGGCGGGCCTGCCCCCACTTCCCCTCCCCCTTAGCCCTCCTCGTGGCTGGAGCTGCCAATCTGTCAAGTGTCACCGCTTACACTTTGACATGATGTATCGCCCCGGCCCTCAGACAAGCAGGGGGGGGGGGGAGGGGGGGGGGGGGGCGCCAGGGTCACTAAAGCTTAACACCCCCTCTCTCATCTTTTTTGCTCACCTTTACATTTTTTGTACCCCTCTGGTTTTCTTTACTCTTGTTTTTTCTCTCTATCCTCAATCTCTCTCTCTCTCTCTCTTCAGTCTCGGCTAGCGCGGATCCCGCTCCAGCTCATGTTGGGGAAAGGCGCCCCTTGTTGCAGTGGTGGTAGATGGAAAATAGCGGTGTGTGTTTAGCCAGTAACTGCGGCGGTTTATGTGCTAGATGAATTACTTCATTAGTGGTGATGATTGTTTTTTGGGGGGCTTCCTTGGAAAAGTGATTGAGTGAGAAAAGAGCGGCGCCGTCTGAAAATAAGAGAGAGAGAGAGAGAGAGAGAGAGAGAGAGAGAGAGAGAGAGAGAGAGAGAGAGAGAGAGATGACGACATGACTTCATCATCGAATGTCTCTCTCTTCAACTGACCGCCCAGACGTCACTCATTCATTCAGTCCGTTCGTCAGTCTGTTGGCCATCTCATCGATGAGTTATCAGTGCGTTGTCCAGTGCGTACCACCACCCACCCCAGCCTTTATTCTCGGCGTTGGTGGTGTGATATGTGCTCCACTTGTGTGACGGCGAGAGCGTTAGTGGCCACAGTGGACCATCATACTGCTGCTGCTGCTGCTGCTATTGCTGCCAGCCAGATGCCGGTGTGTTCGTCACTGTGTGCGGCGTGTCCGTTATGCCTGCCCCCACTGCCCCCCGCTGTGGCGCCCGTGGATGCCTGCACTGTCAGGTGTCTGCTGGAACTGGTGAGTCTGCTGTAGTCTGGAACTCCAGCCCAAGACGAACATGCTGGGCCCAACTTACTAGTTCTTAATAATAATAATAATAATAATATAATAATAATAATAACAATAATAATAATAAATGATTATGGATGGCATTTGTACAGCGCCTTTCTATAATTAATTTACACTCAAGGCGCTTCCATTCACTGATACACGCACAGTCACACAAAAACATTATCACCCGTTCATTCAACCAGATCTATACAAGAACAAGAGAAACCGAATGAGCTTTGAAAGAAGCGGGTCTTCGTTTAGCCTTGAAACCAGAGAGAGTTGGTTCATGGCGGAGATCGACTGGGAGGGAATTCCAAACAGCAGGGGCACTAAAACTGAAACTGCGGTCACCAAATGATTTTAGATTTGTTGTAGGAACTTTTAGAGGTTTTGTGTTTGAGGACCTGAGGGGGCAGGAAGGAGTGTAGGCGTGAAGAGTACTGGACGCGCATAACTGCAGCATGACGCATCTACCGCTCATTTAACAGGAAACTGTCTGAGCGAAGAAGAAGTTAGTCTGGAACAAAAAAAAAAGTTTTGTCCTGAAATGAACTCGTTGCTGATGTTTCGAATTCAAAGTATGTATGAAACTAAGCTAACTAGCAAGGGAAAGGGAAAGTGTTGCTACCCCTAACCAAATGTTCTCGTTGAAAATGTCCACCAAGAGGCAACATTTTTCCTCACTCAGGTAAAGGTTAGGGTTATTTTTTACGAAAGGTAAAGAACGGCACACTGAGACCGAAAAGCCAAGAACATGGGGAGGAGGGGGGGGGGGGGGGGGGGTTCAAGAGAGAGTTTGGAGAGGGGGCAGGGGACAGATGCTGGAATGAGTGTGCTGTCCTAGAGTTTGAAGCTGTCGAGGGAGGAGGGGGGGGCAGCGTAATGACTGGAGCGAAGACCTGTCTTTTGGAATGTTGACCACAGAAATAAATCGCTAGGACAATTGAGAGCTGATGATACGTCTTGGAATCTTGCTTCGCGCCTCCTTATCACCCCCCCCCCCCCCCCCCCCCCCCCGGGCTAGGGCTAAGCCATTCTGGTTTCCCGCCAGTTTTCTACCCACCATTTCTCAACCTCTTCCTGATGTTTGTAGCCCTCCGGCCAAGTCACAGTTGACGAACCCTTTCCAGTTTTCCCCCCATTGCTGTTTACTCAGTTCTAGTAGTATTGGGTCTCTTTGGGTATGCCTTCTTAAACTCTTCAGGTTTAAATGTGTAAGTTCTGTTTGCTAACATTTTGCGCGATGGTTGAATGAAAGTGAAACATGCGCAGCCTTGACACACTAAGAAATGTCAGCCAATGGGAAAGCGTGATTTCGCAAACATCCTCTCCGCTTGGGAGAGCCAACGCCCACCTAGGACAAGCTAGCGGCGTCTAAGGCTCCCGATAGTAATTGTAAAGAGAGGCGTGTTTGTTATTTTCGCAAAAAGGATTCAGAAATGTGTCCCGGGTTCATGCCATTCGGACACTACATACCCAACGCACGCACACGCATTTCGGATTTGGTTTTTCTGTTGTATATTCTGTACATGATAGATGAAGTTCACTTTGTTCAAATTGCATGATAATGGGTTTGTCCAATAAAAAGTTACAGCCAAAAATGTGGTCTGGTCAGTTACTTTTTTCGGTCAGTATAGAATGGGGGAGAATAGAAAGTAGCAAGGTGAGTAAGGGCAACTAAGGTCACCCAGGTCATCATTGGGGCCTTAGTGGGATGGTCACTGGAGCCATCATTGGAACCGATTTCCCTTGTATTTGTCAATTGAAAGTGTTTTTCAGTTCACTCAAACGGCGTTCACCAGTGGTTGACATCAGTCTGTAGTAGGGGCCAATGGTACAATGACAGCTGTACAATTGAACAGTTTCCACAGTCATGGACAATCATGGTACAGTTTACTCTTTATTTTTAAACTAGGTCCTTTGACTCAAACCACGGGGCGTGTGTACTGGCTCTAGTGCTACAGCCAATGGGATTCGTTGGCTGCCCTTTGAAGACCTCCCTCAGTGCTAGCTCAAGTTGTCCTCAGATCTCTTTGGTCGAAAGAATGGGGATGTACCCTGGGCAAGGCATCTCTACAATAAACATTCTAGTCCCAGCCCGCCTACATAGCAGCTGCCCCAGGGCTTTCAGATCTGACAGTCATGGTCGGAAACGACTGACTGGCACACGTTTATTCCGCCAGGGAATCGTGAAATGCATCGTGGTAAGAAATCATTCCACGTTTGGACTGCATTTTGGTTAGAGCATCTTTGGTTCTTGGTTTCACCGGGGACAGTCTGCACAGAGAATGACGTGAGAACTAAACACGTTGACAACGGGGACACTCTGCACAGAGAATGACGTGAGAACTAAACACGTTGACAACGGGAACAATCTGCACAGAGAATGACGTGAGAACTAAACACGTTGACAACGGGGACACTCTGCACAGAGAATGACATGAGAGCTAAACACGGGGACAATCTGCACAGAGAATGACGTGAGAACTAAACACGGGGACAATCTGCACAGAGAATGACGTGAGAACTAAACACGTTGACAACGGGGACACTCTGCACAGAGAATGACGTGAGAGCTAAACACGGGGACAATCTGCACAGAGAATGACGTGAGAACTAAACACGGGGACAATCTGCACAGAGAATGACGTGAGAACTAAACACGTTGACAACGGGGACAATCTGCACAGAGAATGACGTGAGAACTAAACACGTTGACAACGGGGACAATCTGCACAGAGAAGTCCTCGTCGATTGACATCTTGCTGTGTGGAAACATAGCTGGCAATGTTTGAACCCACGGATACCATCACTACCACGACTCTGGCGCTCTACCAATTAAACCATACCCCCCATTCCCTCTTATCCTTTTCAAAGACAGTTGGCGACTGTTCAATTCTCTTTAAGGCACGAAGATTGTCATGAACTGGCAGTGTATGTGCACACCTATGCCATTTCTACCTGTGACCTAGTTTAAAGCATGGCAACCCCACTATATCTCTTCTCACCACTACCCCTCATTTTGTTCTCTTTTAGATGAGTCAGTTTAGTCTTTTGATAATACTGTTCTTTTCTCTGGCCCTCTGAGTCTATCTTATCTGTCTCTCTCTTTGTCTTTCTGTTTGTCTGTCTGTCTGACTCTCTCTCTCTCTCTCTCTCTCTCTCTCTCTCTCTCTCTCTCTCTCTCTCTCTCTCTCCCCTCTCTCTCTCTCTCTCTCTCTCTCTCTCCCTCTCTCTCTCTCTCTCTCTCCCCCCTCTCTCTCTCCCCCCCCCCTCTCTCTCTCTCTCTCTCTCTCTCTCTCTCTCTCTCTCTCTCTCTCCTCTCTCTCTCTCTCCCCCTCTCTCTCTCTCTCTCCCCCTCCTCTCTCTCCCCCCCCCTCTCTCTCTCTCTCTCTCTCTCTCTCTCTCTCTCTCTCTCTCTCTCTCTCTCTCTCTCTCTCTCTCTCTCTCTCTCTCTCTCTCTCTCTCTCTCTCTCTCTCTCCATCTCTCCCACCCATATAATTCGGACATAATAAACTGTAAGGTTGCACGCAAAACTGGTCCATGATTGTAGACGTAATATGAACAGCAGAGTTGTTAAACGGATCAATTGTTACAAATACATGCGTGTATTCAAGCTCATACACATACTTACGCACGCACACGCATGCACCCACCCACCCCTCACACACACTGTCAATACACTTTTTAAAAAACCCTTTAACATTTTGTTTATTGGATTGGCGAACTGATCGGTGGTAGCAGAAGGTAAGAAGTGAGATCGAGAGAAAGGAAGTTTTGAAGCAAATTGCATTATTTTCTCTAAACGTAAACGAAAATAATTGATTTCTTTAATTTGACCCCCCAAAAAACCCCAACAACGACAACAAAACAACGTTTTCATGTTTCTTTTCACATGACTATTTTTTTGAAGTGGTATTATTAGTTTGTTTTAAAGAAACTCATATTTTTGGTTTTTGGATGTTTTTTATTATTATTATTAAGGAAACACATATTTTTCGTTTCTAGAAACACCCATGATTGTCGTTTTTCTGTTGCTGTGGTTTATAGTGCCAGTGGATAATGGTGGACCGTATGGTCGTCTGGGCGTTAGGTGGACAAAGTGAACTTAATGTGACCATTGATGGTCAAATCCAGTTCGCTTTGAATTTGACTACCAATGCTGTTTAAGGGCACTCATTTTTAATCAATAATGCAGGATTGTTGACAATTCAGAAAGAAGTGAGTGGCGCAGCACTAGCCTAGGATTGTTGACAATTCAGAAAGAAGTGAGTGGCGCAGCACTAGCCTAGGATTGTTGACTATTCAGAAAGAAGTGAGTGGCGCAGCACTAGCCTAAGATTGTTGACAATTCAGAAAGAAGTGAGTGGCGCAGCACTAGCCTAGGATTGTTGACTATTCAGAAAGAAGTGAGTGGCGCAGCACTAGCCTAAGATTGTTGACAATTCAGAAAGAAGTGAGTGGCGCAGCACTAGCCTAGGATTGTTGACTATTCAGAAAGAAGTGAGTGGCGCAGTACTAGCCTAGGATTGTTGACAATTCAGAAAGAAGTGAGTGGCGCAGCACTAGCCTAGGATTGTTGACAATTCAGAAAGAAGTGAGTGGCGCAGCACTAGCCTAGGATTGTTGACAATTCAGAAAGAAGTGAGTGGCGCAGCACTAGCCTAAGATTGTTGACAATTCAGAAAGAAGTGAGTGGCGCAGCACTAGCCTAGGATTGTTGACAATTCAGAAAGAAGTGAGTGGCGCAGTACTAGCCTAGGATTGTTGACAATTCAGAAAGAAGTGAGTGGCGCAGCACTAGCCTAAGATTGTTGACAATTCAGAAAGAAGTGAGTGGCGCAGCACTAGCCTAAGATTGTTGACAATTCAGAAAGAAGTGAGTGGCGCAGCACTAGCCTAGGATTGTTGACTATTCAGAAAGAAGTGAGTGGCGCAACACTAGCCTAGGATTGTTGACAATTCAGAAAGAAGTGAGTGGCGCAGCACTAGCCTAAGATTGTTGACAATTCAGAAAGAAGTGAGTGGCGCAGCACTAGCCTAGGATTGTTGACTATTCAGAAAGAAGTGAGTGGCGCAGCACTAGCCTAGGATTGTTGACTATTCAGAAAGAAGTGAGTGGCGCAGCACTAGCCTAGGATTGTTGACTATTCAGAAAGAAGTGAGTGGCGCAGCACTAGCCTAGGATTGTTGACAATTCAGAAAGAAGTGAGTGGCGCAGTACTAGCCTAGGATTGTTGACAATTCAGAAAGAAGTGAGTGGCGCAGCACTAGCCTAGGATTGTTGACTATTCAGAAAGAAGTGAGTGGCGCAGCACTAGCCTAGGATTGTTGACAATTCAGAAAGAAGTGAGTGGCGCAGCACTAGCCTAGGATTGTTGACAATTCAGAAAGAAGTGAGTGGCGCAGTACTAGCCTAGGATTGTTGACTATTCAGAAAGAAGTGAGTGGCGCAGCACTAGCCTAGGATTGTTGACAATTCAGAAAGAAGTGAGTGGCGCAGCACTAGCCTAGGATTGTTGACAATTCAGAAAGAAGTGAGTGGCGCAGCACTAGCCTAGGATTGTTGACTATTCAGAAAGAAGTGAGTGGCGCAACACTAGCCTAGGATTGTTGACAATTCAGAAAGAAGTGAGTGGCGCAGCACTAGCCTAGGATTGTTGACAATTCAGAAAGAAGTGAGTGGCGCAGTACTAGCCTAGGATTGTTGACAATTCAGAAAGAAGTGAGTGGCGCAGCACTAGCCTAGGATTGTTGACAATTCAGAAAGAAGTGAGTGGCGCAGTACTAGCCTAGGATTGTTGACAATTCAGAAAGAAGTGAGTGGCGCAGCACTAGCCTAGGATTGTTGACAATTCAGAAAGAAGTGAGTGGCGCAGCACTAGCCTAGGATTGTTGACAATTCAGAAAGAAGTGAGTGGCGCAGCACTAGCCTAGGATTGTTGACAATTCAGAAAGAAGTGAGTGGCGCAGCACTAGCCTAGGATTGTTGACAATTCAGAAAGAAGTGAGTGGCGCAGCACTAGCCTAAGATTGTTGACAATTCAGAAAGAAGTGAGTGGCGCAGTACTAGCCTAGGATTGTTGACAATTCAGAAAGAAGTGAGTGGCGCAGCACTAGCCTAGGATTGTTGACAATTCAGAAAGAAGTGAGTGGCGCAGCACTAGCCTAGGATTGTTGACAATTCAGAAAGAAGTGAGTGGCGCAGCACTAGCCTAGGATTGTTTTCATCAAACCTAAAGAAACAGACTTTGAGATTGGGGGGAGGTGACTTGAGCACAAGATTATCGAAAATTAAACCCCCCAAATCAAGTGTTTCATTGACATTGAAGTTCATCTCTGTATCAGAATGGTAAGAAGAAATGGTTTAGAAAATCACTGTCTCTACAAATCGTCCGCCCCTACTCACCGTATCCGAAATAATTTGTTAAATCAGTTTTATTTTTCATTTTCCCCGAAGTCGGAGTGTGGCTTCCCACATGGCGGGGTAATCAAAAACGGTCACACACGTAATTTTCTCATCCCTAGCTGATGCATTTGTATCACAGTGTTCAAGTGCTTCGGCTGTAGGGATGATCCCTGGGGTCTTTTAGCCAGGGTAAACAACATTTTTCATTTGTCCAAGAATCAAGGAGAAACTTAGAAAGACAAGTCAAAATCTGTTTCAGAATTGGAATAACAAAAGCAAGCCAATAAACAACTGAGCAAAGACCAGGGAGATGTTCGTTTTCTATGTCAAACTGGATCTAAAACGGAGGGATTTCCATTGATTTAAAGCAAGGCTAAAGAGCAGCTGTTTCATTTTCAGACACCCTACATTTTGTTTATGTTTGTTTGTTTGTTTCATTAATTGGAATAATTAATTGTGACTGAGAAAATATCCAAATCCACTTCACACAAATGTTCAACAATGCTTTTCATCTTACAAAAGTTTATTTGAATGCATGATTTATTTTATTGCCCCTTATGTTTCACTGAAAACAATGTGTTGAATTTATGGTTCACTGAAAACAATGTGTTAAATTTATGTTTCACCTATTATGTCCCCCCTTTGGTTCTTTTCATACCATCTGTTGGCAACGGATTTTTTTGTTTTCAAACCAAACGGCCACACAAAATTCAATAAAATATTTTTACATCTAAGGGTAGTTTGTGTGTAAAGTTCTAGGCTATAGGAAAACGAATTGATCGTTTCAGTTTTTAAACAAAAAGTAAGAAATCTATTTTCAGTTAAAAAAAAAAAAGATTTTTAGAAATACCCCCCCCCCCCCCCCCCCTTGTTTTTCTTCTTTGATCTTTATATTCTCTTTCAGCTTTCTGTCAATTAAAATAATTAACAACTGCAGTGTTTTATGATCCTAAAAAAACTGTGTTTCGTATTATATAACTAACAAATCAGTTACAACAAACAAACAACTACACAACAAGTGTAAAGTGACGTTATTTTATTCACAAGAGACAAAACAAAACTACTGGATATTTCGGCGAATGCGCCTTTATCAACACAGACAAACAATTAAACAACAAACAGCAAATATAGCAAAAGGAGCAAACAGCAGGCAACAGAAGGAGCAAAAACCATCCAGATCAAAATAAAAACAATACTTCCCCTCTACAGTCCAACGCGTAAATGATACAACAAAGTTGAAACCAAAGAGCAAGGCTGTGAACACATCAGGGGGAGGGGGGGAAAAAAGAAAAAAAGTTTTGAAGTGAGAGGTTGGTGACAGTGAGTACGCAATCATAGATGGTAGAACTTGGAAACAAGGGTCAGTTGTGTGTAAGGGGTGGGGAGGGGGAGGTTTGGTGAAGAGAACAAATAACAAATCAGTTGTAAAATTGGAACAAAGCAAAATCCTTCTTTTCTCTCCCGTTTCACTCCGTACGTTCCCCTTTCAACGTGTGGGATGGATACGATCTGTCCATTTGATTACCCGGCCAGAGGCCGAGGTATTGCCATCGGTTTGTGTGTCTGTCTGTTGTCTGTCTGTGTATCGATTATCTTAAAAAAACTACTGTTTGGATTTTGATTAAAATTAGCAGAGCGGTAGACAGCTTGAAAAGGAAGCTTCCTTTCGTTAATCAACACCGTGCTGACCTTGACCTTGAAATTTGACCTTGAATTTTGACCTTGAAAACCGAATTTTCCTTCTTTGGGCTATGTAATTTCCCCCCAGCTTTATTTCGTGAACTAGTGAACAGAATCGCTTCAAATTTTGTGTGGTGGTGTACCATGGTGCAAGGAAGTTTGTATAAATCTCGTGAACTACTGAACAGAATCGCTTCAAATTTTGGGCTATGTATTTTATGCGTTCTGTAAGGGTGGAAAGTGGTGTGTTTATTGGGGGGGGGGGGGGGGGGGGGGGGGGGGGGGGGGGGGGGGGAGAGGACATGGTGCAAGGAAGTTTGTATAAAAGTTCAGCTGTATCTCGTGAACTACTGAACAGAATCGCTTCAAATTTTGGGCTATGTATTTTATGCGTTCTGTAAGGGTGGAAAGTGGTGTGTTTATTGGGGGGTGGGGTTTATTGGGGGGGGGGGGGGGGAGGACATAACTCTGGCCGGGTTTTCATTGTCACAATGCGTTGCTGCCGCTCGGCGATGCCCTTGTTTGCACTTTTACGAACGAACAGAAGCAGATGTGCGATGAATTGTGCGTTTAAAGGTTATTGTTTCTTTCCCGCTTAACATAAAAAGAACAGGCCCGCTGTGTGGGGTAGTGAACATACGTCTTCAAACAATACCATCATAAAAAGAACAGGCCCGCTGTGTGGGGTAGTGAACATACGTCTTCAAACAATACCATCATAAAAAGAACAGGCCCGCTGTGTGGGGTAGTGAACATACGTCTTCAAACAATACCATCATAAAAAGAACAGGCCCGCTGTGTGGGGTAGTGAACATACGTCTTCAAACAATACAATCCATTGGGTCGTGTTCACATTTACCGTCCACATCAGTTGTTATTAACGGGTTTGTAGCAGCTGACTTAGAAATAATCAAATTTAATTCGCACGGAAACCATTTTCCCCACTCCTTTCTTATTCTCAAACTGTGCATTCACTTTGTTGTTTTGTGTTTGTTATTAGATCTGAGGCACAGACCACGATTAGTGGTTGCTAAAAGTTCTGTTCTGTTCCCTTTCTGTCAATTAATAAAAGGGTCCATGAAAACATAGGCAAGTGTGTGCGTGTGTGCGTGTGCGTGCGCGTGCGTGCGTGCGCGTGCGTGCGTGCGTGCGTGCGTTCGTTCGTTGGCGTGCGGGCGTGTGTTTGGGGACGGGGGCTTTGATAAGGGGCTAAATAGGAGTCTAAGCGGCTTCTTTATTTGTTTTTATGTCCCCAAGCGTCTGTGACACAAGCGTTTGTCATTGTACATTAATTAATCACAAATGTGTGATGTTCAGTTTCATGTGCCAGACAGTTAAACAAACAAATAAAAAAGCATTCAAAAGGCCAATATAATTCTTGTAATATTCTTTGTACGTAAAGATACAAAGACGACTTCCCATTGTGGATCTAACCTTATGGTTCTTTTGAATAAAATGAAGGGAAAATACACAGTTTACAAATTATACTTATCTGTATTGTTAAAAAATCGGGACTTTACTGGTGTTGCACTGCTTCCGGGCATTGCCTCGTAGGATCGTTCCTACCGTCTTTATATCTACTAATGTTCCATATGTGTCTGTTCTAGATCGGAGGACGTTAAACAGATTTTAATTCGAAGGGAAAATAGAAAAGATGGAGGAGGTGGGGGAGGTTGGTGTGACGTAAGTGTCCCGCGCGACCCGCTTTCTTTATTTCTTATCTACACCCCCCCCCCCTTCTCCCCTCCCCACCCCCCACCCTCTCTCCTTTTCATTTCTCTGTCCGGCCGCCACGTTAATTGCCACCCACCATCTAAAGAACGCCGAATAAGGCAATTATCTCTTTGAAGCAAGATCTATCTACCCATCACAAGAAAGTGACAACCACGGTTATCTCCCTTTGAAGACGGTTTTGCCTTTCCAATCACAAGGTTAGGAATGTCCGGCATGTGATAATGCTGTAATCGGCGCGTGATTGTTCTGTACACTCTGAACATCATCTTGTGACGTGTGGACTGTAATAAACCAATAGCAGGCTTTCATTGTTTGAAAGTGAAGGCTATAATTGGCGTAGTGAGAAAAAGTTTTTCACACAAGACGCTGAAACTGACTAGAGCAACACCTCTCCCAGCCAGAATAGCCCACCTAGTAAGTCTTATTGATGACTGGTGATTGAGACTGGTTGTTTGTTTGACCCTAGTTTTGATCTAGATCCTATGTTCAATGATGAATAAGGAGTAGATAGATATGTTATAGAAAAGAAGTGGTAAACATTCTATTCTATTTATGTGCACTGATTATTTGTGTGTGTGTAAAAAATTTGACTTTAACACTTTTGGCACCAGAACCGGAGTTTTATGCCTACTAACCCTTTTGTCTATTTTTAGTAGGAAACCTATGGGCCGCAATCTTGCACTTTATGATACCATTCCTTTCCAGGTGTTGGATGGAGAGTGATGTTGTCTTGATCACCTTTTATGTTTTACTGATCTCAGTTTGTTAACTGAAATTCAGTTTATTGATTAACTAGAGCTATTGTACAAGGGAAGCCTTCTAGCCGGTTGGGATTCACTAATTCCCTGCCGACTGAAGCCCCTTGTCTCTAAGCCATAGAGATCTACATCCACCTTCTCCTGTGATTATCAGCAGGGCATCGTGGGCCGGACGATCATCCCGGACTCCACCAAGCACCAAGACGGGTCCGTCGCCAAGACGACCCGCACCCAGAATCCTCGAGGAGACCACGCTTGAACCGTGCCATCCCGCGAAGCCGTAACCGGAACGACTGGGAGCTACTCTCAAACGAGCAAGCCCAGCCACACCAGCACTCGCCGATCACTACGGAGGAACTTGCCAAGAGCTAAGTTTATAAAACCGCGCCAATCACTGGAACTTTCCTACGGACATTGAAGATAATTAGTAACCCTTCCGGCATGGGGCGAACCTTATAGAAAGACAAAAGTCTTGTAAATCCTTTCGGATTTCATTGTTTTTTTATCCATATTTTGTTTTGGCGCCATTGAGCTGCTTTATTATTATTGTTGCATAATCTCATGCAGATTTTGGGAGTAAATAAAATACAAGTGTCAAATAATCCTGAACCCTTTGGTCAGACTGATGAGAGTGGGAGTCTTGTAATTTCATGTAAAACCCTACTTCTCTCTGTCTGCCATTTAGAGCAATTCAACCACTTGTATTTCTTACAACCATACGAGCCAGAACCCGGGCACAAATATAAATTTATTAGATGAAAAGGGGCCGGGAAAGTTGCTCATCTCCCATACCCTAGAGAAGTGGGCTAAAGGCAAATTTTCTAAAGTCTTCCCTAGGGACTTAGCCTTTTAACCCATTACCTCGTCACAGTTGGAGGGGGTTGATATAAACCAATGAAGAACGTGTGACTTACTGACTGACATGGCCCATAAACCACTGTGCCATGTTGGCTGTCCATTATGACCAAGTGACCAATCTATTAAAAAGTGACCACTGTGTGAAACTGAAAGGTGACCACTGTTTTAAAGTGGCAATGTGAACGCGTGAAAGTGACCACTGTCCGAGATGTCTTGATGAGGAAAATCACAGTGGACTGGTCACTTGGAATGATAGCCGTTTGACACTTGCCACAACCTACGCACGGCAGTTCATAATTACCTCTCTCACTCTTATCTTTTTCTGTCCGTCCAGCTGTCTGTCTGTCTGTCCCCTCTGTGTCATGTGCCTGGTTGTCTCCATGTCTGTCTCTCTCTGTGTCTGTATTTCTGTCGCTTTGTTTCTGTCTGTCTGTCTGTCCCCTCTGTGTCACGTTCCTGGTTGTCTCCATGTCTGTCTCTCTCTCTCTCTGTGCATGTGTCTTTGTGCCTTTCTGTCGCTTTGTTTCTGTCTGTCTGTCTATCTGTCCCCTCTGTGTCACGTGCCTGGTTGTCTCCATGTCTGTCTCTCTCTCTCTGTGCCTTTGTGTCTTTCTGTCGCTTTGTTTCTGTCTGTCTGTCTATCTGTCCCCTCTGTGTCACGTGCCTGGTTGTCTCCATGTCTGTCTCTCTCTCTGTGCCTTTGTGTCTTTCTGTCGCTTTGTTTCTGTCTGTCTGTCTGTGTCAAGTGCCTGGTTGTCTCCATGTCTGTCGCTCTCTCTGTATCTTTCTGTCGCTTTGTGTCTGTCTGTCCCCTCTGTGTCACGTGCCTGGTTGTCTCCATGTCTGTCTCTCTCTCTCTGTGCCTTTGTGCCTTTCTGTCGCTTTGTTTCTGTCTGTCTGTCTATCTGTCCCCTCTGTGTCACGTGCCTGGTTGTCTCCATGTCTGTCTCTCTCTCTGTGCCTTTGTGTCTTTCTGTCGCTTTGTTTCTGTCTGTCTGTGTCACGTGCCTGGTTGTCTCCATGTCTGTCGCTCTCTCTGTATCTTTCTGTCGCTTTGTGTCTGTCTGTCCCCTCTGTGTCACGTGCCTGGTTGTCTCCATGTCTGTCTCTCTCTCTGTGTGTCTTTGTGTCTTTCTGTCGCTTTGTGTCTGTCTGTCCCCTCTGTGTCACGTGCCTGGTTGTCTCCATGTCTGTCTCTCTCTCTGTCTTTCTGTCGCTTTGTGTCTGTCCCCTCTGTTTCACGTGCCTGGTTGTCTCCATGTCTGTCTCTCTCTCTCTTTGTCTTTCTGTCGCTTTGTGTCTGTGTCCCCTCTGTGTCACGTGCCTGGTCCATGTCTGTCTCTCTCTCTCTCTCTGTCTTTGTATTTATGTCGCTTTGTGTCTGTCTGTCTGTCTGTGGGGTAACGTGATCATTGGTTTGAAGGTCAGGGTCAACACACAAACAGACACATACACACGCGCGTATGCAGAGCTCGCTCTCTCTCTCTCTCTCTCTCTCTCTCTCTCTCTCTCTCTCTCCCTCCCACCCCCCCCGCCCTCTCTCTCTCTCTCTCTCTCTCTCTCTCCCCCCCCCCCCCCCCCCCGCCCGCGGCGCTTGCGTGATTGTGCTCGTGTGTGTGCACGTACAATGCGTGCGGATCTCTACTAAAATTAGTGGTAGCCTACATGGCATGTGAAATTTATGGCTCTAACAAACATGGTAGATACATCGTTTATCTATTAATGCGAGTTGCTTCGTTGAAAACAGGTACCTAATGTATAAGTGGTTTTAACTGTGACACGATAGCGATTCGTTCTTTCCGCCTCATCACTTCTGTATTGTGAAGGATTGGATTCACTCAGGGGTGAAATGATGGAATTGTTAATTTCACTGCTACCGATCATTTTTATAGTAGGCCTATTGGGATCAAGTTTCGAGGCTTTTAACGGGGGTTTAAATCTTTTTTTTTCCGGGTAGCATATGTGACGAATTATGGATTTTGTGGATGTAGATGTGGTCCTATATTGCTATTATTTTAAACTCGCGTAGTTTATGCTGGTAGGTTCGGACAATGATTTATTTTATCACTTTGGTGTTTCTGTCAAAATCGGTGATTATTTTGTGGTCGTATTCTGTCGGAAGCTTTTGAATTATTTGTGGGGTAGTGTAGCATATTTGTGAAAATGGGGTTTTGTCGTCTAATTATTGGTCGTTAAGGTCATGTAGTTTATGATCTGATATGTGTGAAATAGGTGATGTATCATTTTACGGTTTTTGTCAAAATCTGTGATTATTTTGTTATAGATATTCTGTGATTAGTTTGTTGTCATAGATATTCTGTTGTGTAACACTGATAGATTACAGTCTGCTGTTACAACAACAGACTGTAATCTATCATTAGTGGTAGGGTGTCAGTGATTTGTGGCACGTTTTGTTGTTGGAAAGTGATTTACACATTATCTAATGTTGGGGGGGGGGGGGGGGAGGGGAGAGAGAGAGAGAGAGAGAGAGAGAGAGAGAGAGAGAGAGATAGATTAAAACACGTTACGTAATAGGCAAAGGTTTAACTGCACAGATGTATTTCCTATCGTCAGTGTACACACCTGTTTTGACCATAAACACACCACTGTTAATTACAGCTTGCATCACACACATTTGATGAACCCACTGTTGATTGCATGCTATGGGAGGGAGATGGAGGCATTTAGTGGTTCAGATTTAAGCGTTTTGTTCGTGTGTGTGTGTGTGTGTGTGTGTGTGTGTGTGTGTGTGTGTGTGTGTGAGTGAGAGAGAGAGAGAGAGAGAGAGAGAGAGAGAGAGAGAGAGAGAGAGAGAGAGAGAGAGAGAGAGAGAGAGAGAGAGATACGAATACGAATGTTTAATCAGAGAGAGAGAGAGAGAGATAGAGAGGGAGAGAGATACCTAGACCTGTTAAGGTCTGTGTACACGTTAACATTATTCACGAGATATTTCTATTTCCCCATGGCAACACAGTGATAGCCCACTCTTAATATGACTTACAGCTCACTGTGTTGCCAGTTGCTGGAAATAGAAATATCTTGTGAATAGTGTTAACGTGTACACAGACCTTACTAGCCACAACATCCCATTACATTCATTTGAAACAATCGTTTTCTACTCCGGATATTAAAGCCATTCAGCTTGTCTTTTTTAATTTTTAGATTTATTTTTAAATAAAGTATAGCCAATAGATATATCTGTTGCGAAAGTTTGTGTAACTTAAATTAAACTGATTTTTAAGAGACTAACGCTCGATCTTAACCTCTATCTAAGGAAAATTAATTTAATTTTTTTTAGGTTTTTTTTACTGGATACCCGACGACTTGGTATTTTCTTTGTCTCTACCTTTGCATTGACGTGTTTTTGTTGAAAACATGAAGGCACCTTTTCCATACTGACTTTGCTCGCTTAGTATTGCAGGGAGGGGGGTGGGTCGGGTTGTTTTGGCAAAATAACAGTGTTAGCATAGCATAGCAATTTGGGCACTATAGGCTTATGATTGAAGCCTTTTGCCCTCTTCACATCATTTCTAGTGGTATCAGTGTACTTAAAAAACAAAAGTTAGGCTGATAAGTTTGGAGCGTGAGTTAAAAAAAAAAAAAAAGCTGAAAAAAGTGCGAACATCTGCAAGGGATAATTGAAACATGTATACTTAGCTTGGCATCTATAGTTTTTAGAGATAGATTTCAACTGTCTCTCTCTCACTCTCTCTCTTGCAAACGTTTTATTCTGTTCCTTCTCTTCCTTGTTCTTGCCAGTTGGGAGAGAGGTGTGTTTATTGAAAACAGGGAGCATCAAGATAGATTGTAGATGTAACAAGCTATCATCTCTCGCGCGCACCAAAGAACACTACTATTTTTGCAGAATCCCTCTCGGCAAATAAAACAAACCTCTCTCTCTCTCTCTCCCTCAATTCCGAACACCCCTCCCATGCAGAAATAGACCCTTCCCCTTCTCTCACTAAAGCTCTCCTATTCAACAAGCTTTTGGCCAGGAACTTTACACACACAAAAAGTCGAGAAAAGAAAAAAGAAAATCGTAAAAGAACGAAACCCTTTTGAAGAATCTTTGCTTTTGGCTGGCGGAGGAGCGTTTATCTGATAGTGAGCATGGAGGGGAAAAGGATAAAGTAAAGGAAAAAATCCCCGGCCCCCCAAATTCAAGTTACACTTCATATTTTCAGACACCGAAGCCTCTTGTACCCCCGCTAGTATCTGGGTTTGATTGACGCGTGTCAACCCGGCCCAGTCGACTCATTTTAGGGGTGTCGGGTTGGTAAAGGCGGCGCGGCTTTTCGTCTTTAATTACGTCGATTGAGGTCTATTGAAGGTTAATTAACGATAAGGAAAAATAAGTGTCGATACAAAATTGTAGTAGTTATTTGAAGAGTTTTGTTGATTGAGAAGGGGGGAGATGTAGGCCTGCCCCCCCCCTCGCGGGCGGGCGAGTCGAAGTGCCAAGAAGGTTTTCATTTTTGTCGTGGTCGGTAAAGCCGACAGGAAGCATCAATATCCCCGCGCCGTGTGATTAATGATCATGTAACCCCCCCCACACACACACACACGCAAAAAGGAGAGACTGTGACCTCCGTGTGAAAAAAAAGAAGGGGGGGGGGGGGGGATAGAGATTTTTTGTAGAATGTAGAGATGCAGGATTTTTGGATTATGTGTGTGCGTACGTTCGCACGCGCGCGTATATGAGAGAGAGAGAGAGAGAGAGAGAGCGCGCGCGCGCGCGAACGAATGTTTTTTTTTATTGAGGGAAAGTGGAATGCGCACAATAACCGGCTTTTTTTTCATCCGGCCCTCAGAACCAAAAGAAAATCAATTAAAAAAATACAAATAGAAAAAAAAGACATAGCAAAATATAAGAAAACCAACCACCTTAAATGAAGGTCGTACACCGTGCAAGGCCTATAAGACAAGGACAGAGACTGACACAGAGAGGGAGGTCAAAAGAAAAGAAAACATGGAAGAAATGAAGTAATACATGCAGGGAAAATAAAGCATGGTAAATACAATGTACAATAAGAAGACTTAACACATCAGCATGTATTATAACAAATGAGATGTTTGGAAAAGGACACAAAGTAGACATTCTTGGATATTATGAGCTAGAGTATTCGTTCATGAGTATTTGATGATATCTTTTTTTGAATGTGTTTAGACACACATGAACGTTAATTTGGGAAGAAATGCCAGAGGAGACCCCCTGCATATTGTAAGCTAGATTTGAATAAATCTAATTTTGGAAGAAATGAGGAAGACGTTTCATGTTGAATCGAATGTTTCTTGTAGAGAAGGAGGAGCATAGCCTGACATAATTTTGAACATAAATATTGCTTTATTATATCTTAATTTAAAATGAAGAGGGAGAATGTCTATTGATACATAATCGGATTGTGTAAGACTCGACGATTTTAGTAAGACTAATTTCAGTGCTCGTCTATAGAGACTATGCAGTGGGACTGTGGCTTTAGAGAGAGAGAGAGAGACTGGACACTGGAAAAATATTTGACAAAGAGAGAGAGAGAGAGAGAGAGAGAGAGAGAGAGAGAGAGAGAGACTGGACACTGGAAAAGTATTTGACAAGGAGAGAGAGAGAGAGAGAGAGAGAGAGAGAGAGAGAGAGAGAGAGAGATGGTGTGGGTGGTTTGTATGCAGTCAACAAGAGAGCCAACTAGACAACCCCGTGTTGGGTTTTTTCTTTCTTCTTTTCTCCATTTGCTGTTTTTCCCCCCTGACAATTCAATTATTTTTTTGACTCTTGTAAATGTCAAAGTTTGGGAGCCATGACCACCCCATGCACTTTGCTTTGGTCTTCTCTATTTTCTGCCCCCCCCCCCCCCCCCCCCCCCCCCCCCCCCCCCCCCCCAGTTTTAGAGCTCTTTTGAAAAAATCATCCCCTCCCCCCCCACCCCCTGTCTTTTCTCATGGGTCCTGATAGTAAGTGATGCAAAAAGCAAAAGTGTCAGCATAATCAGGCTTTTTGGTGATACTCAGTGATGCCCTAAAGTGTCAGCATAATCTTTTTTATGGGTGATAGTAAGTGATGCAAAAAGCCAAAGTGTCAGCATAATCAGGCTTTTTGGTGATAGTATGAAATGTAAAAGCCAAAGTGTCAGCATAATCAGGCTTTTTGGTGATAGTATGAAATGTAAAAGCCAAAGTGTCAGCATAATCAGGCTTTTTGGTGATAGTGATGCAAAAAGCCAAAGTGTCAGCATAATCAGGCTTTTTGGTGATAGTATGAAATGTAAAAGCCAAAGTGTCAGCATAATCAGACTTTTTGGTGATAGTATGAAATGTAAAATCCAAAATCAATAGTTCAAGGGACTGTAGCAGGGCTCCCAATCGTCCCCCGCAAAACAAGGGGTCCCAGGGAATCATTCACTTACAATACAGAGGGTCCTATAGGCAGGATAGAGGGTCCCAGTGGCATTGTGAATGCTAAAAATAAATTTTCTAGTGCATCCCTGGGACCCCCTGCACATCCTTTTAGAGGGTCCTTTAGAATATTAGTACTTCATAGACCCCCAAATGGGGGTCCCTGGGAGCCCTGCTGTAGTCCAAATGATCAAATTGATACAGTTTTGGGATATCTCAAGAATGATGGCTCATGATCCCAGTTCACTTTGTCTAGTTGCTCTACTGGGCAACTTTGCTGAATTGTTCAGTTAGCTTTGCTGGGGGTATGAGGAGGGGTGGAGGCAACTTTGCTGAATTGTTCAGTTAGCTGTGCTGGGGGTATGAGGAGGGGTGGAGGCAACTTTGCTGAATTGTTCAGTTAGCTGTGCTGGGGGTATGAGGAGGGGTGGAGGCAACTTTGCTGAATTGTTCAGTTAGCTGTGCTGGGGGTATGAGGAGGGGTGGAGGCAACTTTGCTGAATTGTTCAGTTAGCTGTGCTGGGGGTATGAGGAGGGGTGGAGGCAAGTTTGCTGAATTGTTCAGTTAGCTGTGCTGGGGGTATGAGGAGGGGTGGAGGCAAGTTTGCTGAATTGTTCAGTTAGCTGTGCTGGGGGTATGAGGAGGGGTGGAGGCAAGTTTGCTGAATTGTTCAGTTAGCTGTGCTGGGGGTATGAGGAGGGGTGGGGTGGGGGTGGAGGCAACTTTGCTGAATTGTTCAGTTAGCTGTGCTGGGGGTATGAGGAGGGGTGGAGGCAACTTTGCTGAATTGTTCAGTTAGCTGTGCTGGGGGTATGAGGAGGGGCTGGGGGTATGAGGAGGGGTGGAGGCAACTTTGCTGAATTGTTCAGTTAGCTGTGCTGGGGGTATGAGGAGGGGTGGAGGCAACTTTGCTGAATTGTTCAGTTAGCTGTGCTGGGGGTATGAGGAGGGGTGGAGGCAACTTTGCTGAATTGTTCAGTTAGCTGTGCTGGGGGTATGAGGAGGGGTGGAGGCAACTTTGCTGAATTGTTCAGTTAGCTGTGCTGGGGGTATGAGGAGGGGTGGGGTGGGGGTGGAGGAAGGAGAAAAACACCCTGAAACAGAGCATTGCAATAATTCTAACCATCAGGGTTATGAATCAACATCTGCCTAGTTCTGTATCCATCATGTTTGTGCATATTATCTAGGCTCACTACGAGTCTTATCCTCCTTGGATGGGACTGGTTTTGACTCCAGTCATTGGGACTGGTTTTGACACCAATCATTGGGACTGGTTTTGACACCAATCAGATGGGACTGGTTTTGACACCAATCGGATGGGACTGGTTTTGACACCAATCGGATGGGACTGGTTTTGACACCAATCGGATGGGACTGGGTTTGACACCAATTGTTGGGACTGGGTTTGACACCAATCTGATGGGACTGGTTTTGACACCAATCTGATGGGACTGGTTTTGACACCAATCTGTTGGGACTGGTTTTGACACCAATAGGATGGGACTGGTTTTGACACCAATCGTTGGGAATTGTCACTGATGGGACTGGCTTTGACACCAATCGTTGGGAATTGTCACTGATGGGACTGGTTTTGACACCAATCGTTGGGAATTGTCACTGATGGGACTGGTTTTGACGCCAATCATTGGGGGAATTGTCATTGATGGGACTGGTTTTGACACCAATTGTTGGGGGAATTGTCACTGATGGGACTGGTTTTCTAAATTTCTAGCACGATCACTGACTATTATTCTGTTCTTTCTGTTTTCAGGGCAGCAAGTTTGGCATGGTGCAGCCCCCCTACCCCGCGGGCCTCATGGTGTACAATGACTTTGTTCAGCCCCCACCCGCACACATGGGCATCCCCCCCGTCCCCCACACAGACCCCAAGACAGGTAGGACACATGGGCATCCCCCCCGTCCCCCACACAGACCCCAAGACAGGTAGGACACATGGGCATCCCCCCCCATCCCCCACACAGACCCCAAGACAGGTAGGACACATGGGCATCCCCCCCATCCCCCACACAGACCCCAAGACAGGTAGGACACATGGGCATCCCCCCCGTCCCCCACACAGACCCCAAGACAGGTAGGACACATGGGCATCCCCCCCGTCCCCCACACAGACCCCAAGACAGGTAGGACACATGGGCATCCCCCCCGTCCCCCACACAGACCCCAAGACAGGTAGGACACATGGGCATCCCCCCCCATCCCCCACACAGACCCCAAGACAGGTAGGACACATGGGCATCCCCCCCGTCCCCCACACAGACCCCAAGACAGGTAGGACACATGGGCATCCCCCCCATCCCCCACACAGACCCCAAGACAGGTAGGACACATGGGCATCCCCCCCCATCCCCCACACAGACCCCAAGACAGGTAGGACACATGGGCATCCCCCCCCATCCCCCACCCCCCCCACAGACCCCAAGACAGGTAGGACACATGGGCATCCCCCCCCATCCCCCACACAGACCCCAAGACAGGTAGGACACATGGGCATCCCCCCCCATCCCCCACACAGACCCCAAGACAGGTAGGACACATGGGCATCCCCCCCCATCCCCCACACAGACCCCAAGACAGGTAGGACACATGGGCATCCCCCCCATCCCCCACACAGACCCCAAGACAG
>CM065682.1:3411355-3471355 GCA_017654935.2 Phymorhynchus buccinoides
GTCAATCGATCTATCAATTTCTCAGTCAATCAATCAATTTATTGTTTTAAAGGAAGTATTGTGTGCACCGATGAAGCTCCAAATGTTGCGCTCACCTAACATGCTATGGTGTTGTTTGTTGTCGTTTTTCAGGCACCGGCCAGGCTACCCCATCACCACCGGTGCCTTCTCCCCCACCTCCCTGCCCCACTCCCTCTCCCTCTCCCGCTATGGGCACCCCTCCCTCCTGCCCCCCGGCCTGCCCCACCCCGGCATGCCCCAACCGGCCATGCTGCCTGCCCACAAATCCGACATCATCATGCCCGAAAGGTCAGTAATACTAGTAATAGTGAAGGCGCTGTGTCGCATTATTGGACGGTTTGGGGTTTGAACGCCTTCATCGTGATAAAGTACTAAACAATAGTGTTTTTCATTTCTTACACATCCCCCCCCCCCCCCCCTTGACAAATATTCCACAAGTTTGAAAGGGGTAAATGGTTTGAATGTTTATGTATGGACTCAGATGTATGTTCTCTGCTGTTTGTAAAAAAAACCAAAAAGTGTTCAATAAACTAAGAAAGATTTTGTATATGTTCAAAAAGCAGATGACAGATGGGAACATGTAAAATTTAAACTTAAAGCTTGCTTCCAGGGAAGCATGTATTTTAACTTTTGTTTAAATGTTGAGAAGGAAGGTCACACTGCATTTTTATAGAGTCCCACATTTGTGTTTGTAAACAATGTTATTTTGTAGGGTTTTCCCCCTGGTAGTGCTATACATGTGTTTGTAAACAATGTTATTTTGTAGGGTTTTTCCCCCTGGTAGTGCTATACATGTGTTTGTAAACAATGTTATTTTGTAGGGTTTTTCCCCCTGGTAGTGCTATACATGTGTTGGTAAACAATGTTATTTTGTAGGGTTTTTTCCCCTGGTAGTGCTATACATGTGTTTGTAAACAATGTTATTTTGTAGGGTTTTTTCCCCTGGTAGTGCTATACATGTGTTTGTAAACAATGTTATTTTGTAGGGTTTTTCCCCCTGGTAGTGCTATGCATGTGTTTGTAAACAATGTTATTTTGTAGGGTTTTCCCCCCCTGGTAGTGCTATACATGTGTTTGTAAACAATGTTATTTTGTAGGGTTTTCCCCCCCTGGTAGTGCTATACATGTGTTTGTAAACAATGTTATTTTGTAGGGTTTTCCCCCCCTGGTAGTGCTATACATGTGTTTGTAAACAATGTTATTTTGTAGGGTTTTCCCCCCCTGGTAGTGCTATACATGTGTTTGTAAACAATGTTATTTTGTAGGGTTTTTCCCCCTGGTAGTGCTATACATGTGTTTTAAACAATGTTATTTTGTAGGGTTTTTCCCCCTGGTAGTGCTATACATGTGTTTGTAAACAATGTTATTTTGTAGGGTTTTTTCCCCCTGGTAGTGCTATACATGTGTTTGTAAACAATGTTATTTTGTAGGGTTTTCCCCCCCTGGTAGTGCTATACATGTGTTTGTAAACAATGTTATTTTGTAGGGTTTTCCCCCCCTGGTAGTGCTATACATGTGTTTGTAAACAATGTTATTTTGTAGGGGTTTTCCCCTGGTAGTGCTATACATGTGTTTGTAAACAATGTTATTTTGTAGGGGTTTTCCCCTGGTAGTGCTATACATGTGTTGGTAAACAATGTTATTTTGTAGGGTTTTCCCCCCCTGGTAGTGCTATACATGTGTTTGTAAACAATGTTATTGTGTAGGGGTTTTCCCCCCCTGGTAGTGCTATACATGTGTTTGTAAACAATGTTATTGTGTAGGGGTTTTCCCCTGGTAGTGCTATACATGTGTTTGTAAACAATGTTATTGTGTAGGGTTTTTTCCCCCTGGTAGTGCTATACATGTGTTTGTAAACAATGTTATTTTGTAGGGTTTTTTCCCCCTGGTAGTGCTATACATGTGTTGGTAAACAATGTTATTGTGTAGGGTTTTCCCCCTGGTAGTGCTATACATGTGTTTGTAAACAATGTTATTTTGTAGGGGTTTTCCCCTGGTAGTGCTATACATGTGTTTGTAAACAATGTTATTGTGTAGGGTTTTCCCCTGGTAGTGCTATACATGTGTTTGTAAACAATGTTATTTTGTAGGGTTTTTCCCCTGGTAGTGCTATACATGTGTTTGTAAACAATGTTATTGTGTAGGGTTTTTTCCCCTGGTAGTGCTATACATGTGTTTGTAAACAATGTTATTGTGTAGGGTTTTTCCCCCTGGTAGTGCTATGCATGTGTTTGTAAACAATGTTATTTTGTAGGGTTTTTCCCCTGGTAGTGCTATACATGTGTTGGTAAACAATGTTATTTTGTAGGGTTTTTTCCCCCTGGTAGTGCTATACATGTGTTTGTAAACAATGTTATTGTGTAGGGTTTTCCCCCCCTGGTAGTGCTATACATGTGTTGGTAAACAATGTTATTGTGTAGGGTTTTTCCCCCTGGTAGTGCTATACATGTGTTTGTAAACAATGTTATTTTGTAGGGTTTTTTCCCCTGGTAGTGCTATACATGTGTTGGTAAACAATGTTATTTTGTAGGGTTTTTTCCCCTGGTAGTGCTATACATGTGTTTGTAAACAATGTTATTTTGTAGGGTTTTCCCCCCCTGGTAGTGCTATGCATGTGTTTGTAAACAATGTTATTTTGTAGGGTTTTCCCCCCCTGGTAGTGCTATACATGTGTTGGTAAACAATGTTATTTTGTAGGGTTTTTTCCCCTGGTAGTGCTATGCATGTGTTTTGTTTAACCCTCTTGCATTCACATTTGTTACAGAAAAAAAATCTAGTGTTCAGATTCTTTCACATATTTTTGGGAAAATCTATCTTTTGAAGCACACAGAGTGCCATACAGTTACTATCACATCACTGCAAGTGAGAAGCTTAGTCATAGGGGCCATAGGTCAAAGTAGTGGTAAATGAAGGGCAGGAGCTGTGCCGGTCGGGGTTCGTTCCCGGTGTCGGGTGAGTGCTTCGCTAGCCGGAGTGGTCCAGCCTGGATACTGCGAAATAAAGGCCTATGGTCAACTTTTAAAATGCTTGTCAAGACCAGACAATACAGTAAAAAAAAAAGTTTTATTTTCCAACTCTCTATGCGCTCTCCCATTCCGTCGAGTTAATAGCCTTTATGGGCTCCTTCCACGTAGCAATCCAGATCCAGATCCAAATCCAGATCCAAATTCCAGGTTAGACAGTTGTGACAAGCGTAGTGCGGCCACCAAAAGAAAGCCGGAATAATTGTATTGTATTGTATCGTATCATATCGTATTGCATTTCATTGTATTGTATTGTATTGTATCATATCGTATTGCATTTCATTGTATTGTATTGTATTGTATCGTATCGTATCACATTGCATTTCATTGTATTGTATTGTATTGCATTTCATTGTATTGTATTGTATTGTATCATATCGTATTGCATTTCATTGTATTGTATTGTATCGTATCATATCGTATTGCATTTCATTGTATTGTATTGTATTGTATCGTATCGTATTGCATTGTATTGTATTGTATTGTATTGTATCATATCGTATCGTATTGCATTTCATTGTATTGTATTGTATCATATCATATCGTATTGCATTTCATTGTATTGTATTGTATTGTATCATATCGTATTGCATTTCATTGTATTGCATTGTATTGTATCGTATCGTATCACATTGCATTGTATTGTATTGTATTGTATCACATTGCATTTCATTGTATTGTATCGTATCGTATTGCATTTCATTGTATTGTATTGTATCGTATCACATTGCATTTCATTGTATCGTATTGTATTGTATTGTATTGTATCGTATCACATTGCATTTCATTGTATCGTATTGTATTGCATTTCATTGTATTGTATTGTATTGTATTGTATTGTATCGTAATTTCATTGCCATTGTATTGTATTTGCATTGTATTGTATTGTATCGTATCACATTGCATTTCATTGTATTGTATTGTATTGTATTGTATTGTATTGTATCAGGTGTTTCATTGTATTGTATTGTATTATTGTATTGTATATCGTATCACATTGCATTTCATTGTATTGTATTGTATTGTGGTGATTGTATTGCATTGTATTGCATCCTTGTATGTATCACATTGCATTGTATTGTATTGTATTGTATCGTATTGTATTGCATTTCATTGTATTGTATTGTAATGTATCGTATCGTATTGCATTTCATTGTATCGTATTGTATTGTATTGTATTGTATTGTATCGTATCACATTGCATTTCATTGTATCGTATCGTATCAATCACATTGCATTTCATTGTATTGTATTGTATTGTATCGTATCACATTGCATTGTATTTGATTGCATTGTATCATATCGTATCGCATTGCATTGCATTGCATTGTATTGTATCATATCACATTGCATTGTATTTTATTGCATTGCATTGTATCATATCGTATCGCATTGCATTGCATTGCATTGTATTGTAGTGCATCTGCTTCTGTGTTCCCAGTGGTCTTGCTCAAGTCCTCAGTCCAGTTCTGATGGCGAACTCTGCTGCGTTTTCTTTTTAATTCCTGCCCCTTTGTTGGTCCCCACGGCTTCTTCTGGAGCTCCGGTGTAAGTGGCCAGGTGTGACAGGGAATGTGGTGATAAGCGGGGCAATCCTGGAGGCTGTGTTGAGGTGTGTGGCTCCGGTGTAAGCGGCCAGGTTTGACAGGGAATGTGGTGATAAGCGGGGCAATCCTGGAGGCTGTGTTGAGGTGTGTGGCTCCGGTCTAAGCGGCCAGGTGTGACAGGGAATGTGGTGATAAGCGGGGCAATCCTGGAGGCTGTGTTGAGGTGTGTGGCTGCCAGGTGTGACGGGGAATGTGGTGATAAGCGGGGCAATCCTGGAGGCTGTGTTGAGGTGTGTGGCTGCCAGGTGTGACAGGGAATGTGGTGATAAGCGGGGCAATCCTGGAGGCTGTGTGGAGGTGTGTGGCTCCGGTCTAAGCGGCCAGGTGTGACAGGGAATGTGGTGATAAGCGGGGCAATCCTGGAGGCTGTGTGGAGGTGTGTGGCTGCCAGGTCATCCACAAGGGCACTCACTGGTGTCAGACGGGTTTGTCCTGTGCCGATGACGCGAGGCGGGACTCTGTTGTATTGTCAGGCATGAAAACAGCTCTGCCGTCTCCGCCGAAAATTTGTTGTAATTGAAGGAATCTCCGGCCAAACAAGTTTATCCGTCGAAAATGCGACCACTACGTTATTCTCAAACGGCGTGGTCTGTATTTGGTCGAGTGTACTCTTGCGGTCGGGAGTAAAATTGGCCGACGTGACACCCCACGAATGGTGTGTTTGAGTGTTTGAAGGCAAGGCATGCCGTGAGATGAATACCTCGCCCCACTCAACAAACATTTCGGGAGATGTAGATGTGTGGTTTGGACAGTATTTTGTACCCCCTTCCCCCCCCTCCCAACTAATGTTCCGACGGTAGCGGAAAATCCGGGTGGAAGGATTTTTCGGTTTGAGAATCTCCTCTTTTTTTTGACTATTGGTTTTGATGCCTGCTTGTATCATTGCACTTTTCCAGGCTAGACGGTCGCGACGAGCGCAGCGCTGCAGCCAAAAGAGAGGCCGAGGAGAAGAAGAGGAATTACGTGAAAAAGCCTCTGAACGCCTTCATGCTGTTCATGAAGGAGATGAGGCCAAAGGTCATCGCTGAATGCACGCTGCGAGAGTCCTCCGCCATCAACCAGATCCTGGGCAGGAAGGTAGGTGTCAGCCCTTTATGCCACACCCTTGGAAATACAAAAACAATCAAATTTCGTATTTTTCGGACTATAAGGCGATACTTTTTTTTCTCAGACTGAGACCCCTGCGCCATATAATGGGAGTAACAATATAGTAAGAAGCTATAATAATAAAATCTGAATTCTGTGCACAATGTGGGGTGTGCGTCTTCCGATAAGGTGTCTTACAATAAGCCGCGCCTTGTAGGCAGAAAAGCACAGAACTCTCTCAGGATCGCACGTTTGAGGGAATTTGCTAACATTGGGGGAAATTGAAAATGTAAAGATTTAAGGTGGGAGGAGGGATTTTAGTTTGAGGAGGTCTTTTTTTCTTTATTTGTAACATTTTGGGGGTCTGCAGTTTGAGGGAGCATTGGCCACAATATTGACAAGAAACTGCTTCTGGTCTCCACTGGAAGACAACATTCACTGAACCTACAAAATGTTTAAAGAGAAAAAAGCAGCTTTTCTGTTAGTACCGTATTTTGTGGACTATAAGGTGCGGCGGACTATAAGGTGCGGCGGACTATAAGGTGCGGCGGACTATAAGGTGCGGCGGACTATAAGGTGCGGCGGACTATAAGGTGCGGCGGACTATAAGGTGCGGCGGACTATAAGGTGCGGCGGACTATAAGGTGCGGCGGACTATAAGGTGCGGCGGACTATAAGGTGCGGCGGACTATAAGGTGCGGCGGACTATAAGGTGCGGCAGACTATAACTAGTATAAGGTGCGGCTGACTATAACTAGTATAAGGTGCGGCGGACTATAAGGTGCGGCGGACTATAACTAGTATAAGGTGCGGCTGACTATAAGGTGTGGCGGACTATAAGGTGCGGCGGACTATAAGGTGCGGCGGACTATAACTAGGGTGCGGCGGACTATAAGGTGCGGCGGACTATAAGGTGCGGCGGACTATAAGGTGCGGCGACTATAAGGTGCGGCGGACTATAAGGTGCGGCTGACTATAACTAGTATAAGGTGCGGCGGACTATAAGGTGCGGCGGACTATAACTAGTATAAGGTGCGGCTGACTATAAGGTGCGGCGGACTATAAGGTGCGGCGGACTATAAGGTGCGGCGGACTATAAGGTAGTATAAGGTGCGGCTGACTATAAGGTGCGGCGGACTATAACTAGTATAAGGTGCGGCTGACTATAAGGTGTGGCGGACTATAAGGTGCGGCTGACTATAACTAGTATAAGGTGCGGCGGACTATAAGGTAGTATAAGGTGCGGCTGACTATAAGGTGCGGCGGACTATAAGGTGCGGCGGACTATAAGGTGCGGCGGACTATAAGGTGCGGCGGACTATAAGGTGCGGCGGACTATAAGGTGCGGCGGACTATAAGGTGCGGCGGACTATAAGGTGCGGCTGACTATAAGGTGCGGCTGACTATAAGGTGCGGCGGACTATAAGGTGCGGCGGACTATAAGGTGCGGCTGACTATAAGGTGCGGCGGACTATAAGGTGCGGCTGACTATAAGGTGCGGCGGACTATAAGGTGCGGCTGACTATAAGGTGTGGCGGACTATAAGGTGCGGCTGACTATATCTAGTATAAGGTGCGGCGGACTATAAGGTGCGGCTGACTATAACTAGTATAAGGTGCGGCTGACTATAACTAGTATAAGGTGCGGCAGACTATAAGGTGTGGCGCGGACTATAAGGTGTGGCGGACTATAAGGTGCGGCGGACTATAAGGTGCGGCTGACTATAAGGTATATAAGGTGCGGCTGACTATAACTAGTATAAGGTGCGGCTGACTATAACTAGTATAAGGTGCGGCGGACTATAAGGTGCGGCGGACTATAAGGTGCGGCTGACTATAAGGTGTGGCGGACTATAAGGTGCGGCTGACTATAAGGTGTGGCGGACTATAAGGTGCGGCTGACTATAACTAGTATAAGGTGCGGCTGACTATAAGGTGGTGGCGGACTATAAGGTGTGGCGGACTATAAGGTGTGGCGGACTATAAGGTGCGGCTGACTATAAGGTGCGGCGGACTATAAGGTGTGGCGGACTATAAGGTGCGGCGGACTATAAGGTGCGGCTGACTATAAGGTGCGGCTGACTATAAGGTGTGGCGGACTATAAGGTGCGGCTGACTATATCTAGTATAAGGTGCGGCGGACTATAAGGTGCGGCTGACTATAACTAGTATAAGGTGCGGCTGACTATAACTAGGCGGACTATAAGGTGCGGCGGACTATAAGGTGTGGCGGACTATAAGGTGTGGCGGACTATAAGGTGCGGCTGACTATAAGGTGCGGCTGACTATAACTAGTATAAGGTGCGGCTGACTATAACTAGTATAAGGTGCGGCGGACTATAAGGTGCGGCGGACTATAAGGTGGTGCGGACTACTATAAGGTGCGGCGGACTATAAGGTGTGGCGGACTATAAGGTGCGGCTGACTATAACTAGTAACAGGTGCGGCTGACTATAACTAGTATAAGGTGCGGCGGACTATAAGGTGTGGCGGACTATAAGGTGTGGCGGACTATAAGGTGCGGCTGACTATAAGGTGCGGCGGACTATAAGGTGTGGCGGACTATAAGGTGCGGCTGACTATAACTAGTATAAGGTGCGGCTGACTATAAGGTGTGGCGGACTATAAGGTGCGGCGGACTATAAGGTGCGGCGGACTATAAGGTGCGGCGGACTATAACTAGTATACTAGGTGCGGCTGACTATAAGGTGCGGCGGACTATAAGGTGCGGCGGACTATAAGGTGCGGCGGACTATAAGGTGCGGCTGACTATAAGGTGTGGCGGACTATAAGGTGCGGCGGACTATAAGGTGCGGCGGACTATAAGGTGCGGCGGACTATAAGGTGCGGCTGACTATAACTAGTATAAGGTGCGGCTGACTATAACTAGTATAAGGTGTGGCGGACTATACGGTGCGGCGGACTATAAGGTGCGGCAGACTATAAGGTGCGGCGGACTATAAGGCGCACCTCCCAAATTGTACACAAAAATGAGATTTTGCTGTACATAGTATTTTCTTACTATCTTACTGCTCCTATTATAAGGCGCAGGGGTCTCAGGCTGGGGAGATGTGGTACTAATAACTATGCTTATCAGGGGAAATAGGTGATGCTTTCTTTGGGTGTGTGGGAATTCTTCAAAGTTGGCTATCTGTAAGTCCTGAGAAAAATGCATTCAGCAAAGATCTCACCTGAGGCCAATGTCAAAGCGAACAAAAAGAGGGGATGGGATCGGGTTCATCTGACCTCCTGACCTTGATCAGAATGACATGCAATTGTTTATAGTTTCATCGGCAATAAAATCAAAATCTAATCACCTCCTGTTTGGCTTGTCTCCCCCCCCCCCCATTACTTCACAAGCGCACTCTTTCAAATTCTTAGCTCACACATGATTATGTCTATGCAACACACACACACACACCCTAAAGGTAGAAACAAAGATGTTTTTTGACGTTTATGTCAGGTGTGAATATATGCCTGGATGTTTGATGTGGGTGCGAGTGAACCATGAAACAGCTTTAAAAAAGTAAGGGATGGGGGGGGGGGGGGGGGGGGGGGGGGGGGGGTGATGTAGAAGATTCCTCTGCAGTGGTGGGATCCAGTGGACATCTGTGGGAGGGGAGGGAGGGGGGGGAGGGACTAGTTGGTATTGGAGGGGGGGCAGACAGGAGGGTGATGCAGCTTGTATGAAAAGGGCCTGTGGCTGCATGTTAAAAGCGGGTGTTTTGTTCTGCCTAAGGCGGTGTGTGAGTTGGCATTTTAAGAACATTGCTGCATCTCTTGTTATGATGGTGAGATATCGGCTGTCTGTAAGCGATCATGATGATGATATAAGTGATGAGGATTGCATGGTCAATGTGTTAAGCGTGATGTGGAATATTGATGCAATGTTTGTTGTTGTTATCATTCTGGGAAATGATGTGAAAACCAGGGTGTTGCCGAGTATGGCAACAAAACCTCTGCTGTGACAGTTACTAACTTATTGAGACACGTCAGCTTTGTTTAGCACATCACCACACAACATTTGAAGCAATTTTGTGCAATGTTTTCCAAAGTGATTGAGGGCACACACACACACAAGCAAACAAACGAACGAGTAAGAGTTCCAGCAACCAATGAGAAAGGTTGTGACAACTGCATGGCTAGGATTAGGCAGAGCAAGTCAAAAACCATGAGATGGTGTTTCAACGTGAATGATTTTAATTTTTGTCGGTTTTACAGAAGTTTTACAGTCATTAATCAATGACAAGGCAGTGCTGAATTCTTCAACCAATAGAAACTGCTGTTACAGTGGCAAACATTAGACTGTGCAGAACAGGCCAAGTATTACGAGATGGACTTAGATATTCTGCAGTATGGAAATAACCACTGAAAACAGGTTTTACGTCCAGTAACCGTTGAGAACTGTTTTTATGGCGAGTCATTGACTAATGAAATTCTCTGTTGATATTACAGTGACACGCATTGGACCATGCGGAACGAGCCGAATATTATGAGATGGCACGAAAAGAGAAAGAGCTTCCGCAATTGCATAACTGAAGAGAAACTGGTATTCCAATGAGTGACCAATGAACACAGTTGTTACATTTACTATCCAATGAAAACTGTTGCTTCACTAACCAATGGCATTGTTTGTTACAGTGGCACGCGTTGGACCGGGCGGAGCAAGCCAAGTACTACGACATGGCGCGGAAAGAGAAAGAGCTCCACCTGCAGCTGTATCCTGGGTGGTCGGCACGAGACAACTATGCCGTTCACCAGAAGAAGAAAAAGAGGAAGAAATCAGAGTCCTCTATGATGCAGGATAATAAGGGGTTACCTGGAGGAGGGGGTAAGGGTGTGTGGAGAGAGAGAGAGAGAGCTTATGAGGATAAACTGAATAAGCAAAACATCACTTCTTTTCATCAGGTCCTCAAACAAATAAAACAATAAGCAAGCAAAATTGAAAAAAAAATGAATAGACAACCAGCAATATTATATCATCATCATTAAACATGACAGCAAAAGAACGACGAAATTGAGAGAGAATACGAATACGAATACAAATGGGTCTCTCTCCTGAAAACTGGTCCAATATGTGACATAGAAGCCAAAAAATAAAATTGGGCAAATTGAACAGAAAATGCATGCATAGAGTAGCTTTATGAATCAACTTTCTTATGACATGAAAACAAAATCAGTCAAGGCTATCGTTGCTGGGTTTTATGACTTTATATATATGCGTCCAGAGCTGGTAGCGCTGACAACACGGTGTCCTTCATTACATAATTTCATCAACTTAAATAAACTTTATGATGCATTTATCTCTTTAGAATAACAGATTGTCTCGAAATAAAGAGTTATGAATGATTTCATTAAAAACTTTTTTTTTTTAAAGTTTAATATTGGTGTTGGTTTATACCGTCTTTGGATCTTACCATAATTGATTGTTTTATTTTTTTGTTATATAATGTCGTGCCACTCAAAATGCCATTTATTTTATTTCAAATGTCTTAGAATAGTTTCATTATTATCTCTGATATTCCATTAATTTGACAATTAAAAAATAAGTGTTAAATTATAAAAAAAAAATGTCTGGGTAGCGCTGACAACAGGACACCATCTGGTAGCGCTGACAACATGGTGTCCTCCATTATATAATTTTACCCACTTAAATAGACTTTATGGTGCATTTATCACTTTAACATGGCAGACTTTCTTGAAATAAAGACTTACAAATGGTTTCATTTGCAAAATAATACAAAAGAAATGTGTTTAAATACTAGTGTTGGTTTGTGTCATCTATGCACATTACCATGGTTCATATCAAAATGTTGTTATATAATGTCTCACCACTCAAAATGACAATTTTTCATAGCGGATGTGTTAGAATAGTTTCATTACCACCAGGAATAACCCATAGATACGGTAATTTACAATATAAAGAGCTTAATAAAAATTCAAAAATTCTGGGTAGCGCTGACAACAGGGACGCCAACTGGTAGCGCTGACAACATGGTGTCCTACATTACATAATTTTACCTACTTAAACAGACTTTATGGTGCATTTATCACTTTTAACTTACAGATTACCTTGAAATGAAGACATGTTTTCAATGATAGAAAAAATAGTAAAATATAAAGAGCTTAATAACAACAATAATTTCTGGGTAGCGCTGACAACAGGGACACCAACTGGTAGCGCTGACAACATGGTGTCCTCCATTATCATTACATGATTTTACCTACTTAAACAGACTTTACGGTGCATTTATCACTTTTAGCTCACAGATTACTTTGAAATGGAGACTTTTATATGTATCCAATGATAGAAAAAAAAGAATAAGATTTAAATTTGAGAAAAACATTGTGGGCAACACAGACAACAACAAGGACGCCATTGTCATCCATCCACTAAAAGAAAATTGTATGAATTAAATTTCTTGTGAATTGAAAGATATGTCTGCTACAAGAATAAATGTGTATTGTATTGGCAAATTTGGCCTTATGGTTAAGAACTTAACTCTGAACAAGCTATTCTACACATAGAAGGCCCATTCAGTGGCCAGGTAGCGCTGACAACGGGCCTTTTAGGGGTGGACACCATACTGTTTTTGTGCTCTCTTGACCAATCAAAACATCCCACACATTTGAAACTTTGTATGAATAATGATCTTTAGTAGTTGTTTGAAAGTAGTAAACTTTTGACTTGGGCAGAAGAAGTCCCTAACCGAAAATTTTAATTATGTAGGTAGCGCTGACAACACATTTTGTGGACACGACAATGACCAAAGATTTTTAAAAAATTGTAAAAAATCTATTTAACAATTATATTTACTGTTCATGCACATACATTGTCAACAATATGTTTTTTGATAACTAAATAAGAAAAAAATGGGTCTTAGAGATTGTTGAAGCAAAGAAAATCTGCATTATTTTTTATTATATTTGAGGACACCACATGTTGTCAGCGCTACCTGGTATTTAAAATGTTATTTTAAAACACCCTTTTTGGTAAAATCCACAAAATTGTTGCTATAAAGGAAGGACTACTACTCATCTTGAGTGTGCATGCATATATGTGTGCAGAATATTTTGTGGTTTCTGAAAAAATAGAAACTTTATGCAAGACTGTTGGGCATGTCACAAAACTAA
This sequence comes from Phymorhynchus buccinoides, assembly GCA_017654935.2. NCBI lineage: Eukaryota > Metazoa > Mollusca > Gastropoda > Neogastropoda > Raphitomidae > Phymorhynchus > Phymorhynchus buccinoides. The sequence continues at coordinate 3,424,226 of CM065682.1, forward strand.
GCACCCAAAATGCCCATTTTTCAAGACAAAATTGTTTATTAAACACATTTTGGTGCATGCACAGCTAAAAGAAACATTTTATATGATTCTTACAACTATTTAGAGCTGAAATACACACATGAATGATATCTCATTGTTTTATTTGATTTTTTATTGTTTAATAAATAGATAGGTCACAATGACCCAGTTTTCAGAGAGAGTTACCCAAATACGAATGTTTTATTGAGGGTAAAAAGGATAAGCTACAATAGCTTCTTTACACCTTGCCCTCTCACTCACACATTCATACCATGCATCAAGCAAAGAAAATTTGACATAAAACAATCAAGTCAAGAAAATGGAACAAAAATTGGCACATGAAATAATTGAAAAAGAAATCAAAAATGGGATTTAAAGCAAACATGGATAATACTTAACAATGGTGAACTTGAATTGGTAGTTTAAATTGAGTACGAAAAAAGGGAAACCATTTTGAGACAATGACAATTTTTCAGAATAAACCCAATTTTAAGGAAGAAAACAACAACAAAAAAACCAAAAAAACATGATAACATGGGAATATAAGAGAGGGATAGAGAGAGAGAGAGAGAGAGAGAGATTTATAAGAATCTAGACATAGCTGATGGCATTAGTAACGTTTGAAGTAAAACTCATTAATTAGCATTACTAATAAACAAGATTGTCTATTAGGAGCTTGTGATAAGATTTTCGAAAGGAAAAGACGCTAGTTCTATTTTTTAGATAATCAGGGAGGTCGTTCCACAGTTTACCACCAGAGAATGTAAGGGATGATTTATATAGATCTGTCCTGGGGCGGGGCATTGTTAATTTGGTTTTGCTTCGAATTGTATGGACTTTAAATTTAGTAATAAGATATTTTGGTGCTAGCTTATTTATGATCTTGTACATAAGGGTACCTTTATTTAGTAGGCATTTCAAATCAAATGGTAGAATGTTAAGTTCTTTATAGTCATTGGTTTCTAGGGATGACGATTTAAGGAGTATGAGTTTAAGAGAGCGTTTATATAGTCTTTCAACATGTTTGAGTGTGTTTTTACTAGCTGAATCCCAACATGTTGATGCATAATCAATATCAGGTTGGATATAGGCATGGAAAAAAAGTCTACGAGTATGTTGATCTAAAAAGTGTTTAATTCTATTGAGCTGAAATACTTTTTTTGAAATTTTCTTGGACAGAATGTCCATGTGTTTTGACCAGGATAAGTTGTTGTCAATGTATACGCCGAGTAATTTGTGTGAAGTAACTTCTTCTAGAGGCTTTTCATAGATAGTCGGTGTTCTTAATTGATTTTTAAAGTTTTGCCTCTTTTGTCTTGTTGTGATTAACATGAATTTAGACTTTTTGGGGTGTAAGGCCATATGATTTTGCTCTGCCCAGTCAACTAGATTATTAATGTCACTCTGCAATCCAGAACAGATTGAATCAGCATTTTTGCCATTTTTATACACTGTGGTGTCGTCTGCAAAAAGCTCACACGATGAAGTAAGATGAAGGGGGAGGTCATTTATATAAACGGTGAAGAGTATAGGTCCTAAGACTGAGCCTTGGGGAACTCCATAATTGACTGATTGAAATGAAGATGTAATAGTGTCTTTTGAGACGGTTTGTCGTCTGTCAGATAGAAAGGACGAAACGAGGGCGATAGAATCTTGAGTTAAACCATACAATGATAGTTTTTTCAATAGAAGGCCATGATCAATAACATCAAAGGCCTTAGCAAAGTCGACGAGAATGGCACCGGTGAGAAGGTCATTGTTAATATTGGAATGCCACTGTTCGATTAGATTAGTGAGTACTGTTTGGCAGGAATGGTTTTCTCTAAAGCCACTTTGGTTACAATGGAAAAGATCATGTGTGGTAAAGTATGTTTGAAGGTTACGTTTTAAATGCTTTTCTAGAGGTTTGGAGAGGTTAGACAAGATAGAGATAGGTCGGTAGAGAGAGAAAGGGAGGAAGGGAGAGAGAGAAGAGAGAGAGAGAGAGGGGGGGGGAGTGTGAGAGAGAGAGAGAGAGGGGGGGGAGTGAGAGAGAGACATGTTGGCAGTGTTTTTTGTTTGTATCATTTTATATTTGTCTCTTTTTTTGTTTTGTAAACGAGATGGACATGCGGATGTGTGCTTGTGCAAAAGCTGTCTCACCAAGACAAAACAAACAGCAGAACTGGAGTCTCATTTGCCTGGTTTTTCTTTTCCCTGCGTTTCCAACCATGTCCTTTACAAGGTTTCTTTCACTGAAGTATGCGAGTCAAATCCCAAGGAGCATGCATGCTGAAGACTGTTTAGCAACAAATAGAAAGCTGCAGGCCACAGACACGGCAGGATACAGGACACGAGGCAGGGCCATTGCCATGAACTTTACATAATTTTAATTTCCTGGCATGTTTTCAGAATGTCCCAACGCCAAAAAGTGCCGGGCTCGCTACGGAATGGATCAGCAGTCTCAATGGTGTCAACCATGCCGGTAAGATTGCTTTTCTCCTTTTTCCCTTCCCTCACTGCCCGTAGATACAACCACACTCCCATCACCTCTCACTACCGATTGGCCTGCCCACTTGCCCTTTCATTTAGGCTTGCGACATCTAGTGTATTTTACTGCCCCTTTGCCACTGGATTGTTCCCCAATTATCCTTGCCCTACAATTGTGACAAACCTTCTATGCACCAACTTTTGTTAATGGTCTTTAGTTCTCAAGACCTCTAAGGTCTTCAGGGAATCTCTGCATCAAATTAGGAATTTTGTTTGTTTCTTTCTTTCCAGGATTGAAAATCGCACGAGTAAACTTGTGTCTTTGATGTCTCGCGTCTGAAATGTCCTGTGGTCAAAAGGAAACCAGATTGTGTTTGTGTGTGTGTGTGCGCGCATGCGTGCAGAAAGGAAGCCTGTTGTTTGACAGAATAAACACAAGGGCTGCTGAAAGGCAGGTGGTGAGAGCTGGTTTTTAACATGTTGATGGTGTTTGTGTTGTCTGGGTTCTTTGAGTCAGGATTGGTTTTAAATGGCCTTTGTGTTTTCTTAGCTAAATTGATGTGCGTACTGAGTGATCTGTGGGCTGTTATGTTTGTGTTTTGTGCGTGACTGAATGCGTTGTCTCTTGTGTGTTCCATAGACTGTCCTTGTTGTGTCACACTGTGGTCTGCTGCTCCAGGGCTCTATGTTCCATCTGGCGTCTTGTCTCAGTGTGTGCTGTTTCACTGTATAACTTGCTTTGTTTCAAATCTGTATTCCATGCCGTCTCCATCTTTCCTGTCTTCCAGCATGCTCAGATGCAGCTGCAAGCTTTCTACTGGAGGTCCACAGTTTGTTTGTCTTCTGTCTGTGGGTTTGTCCCGTGTGTGTGTGTGTTGCGTTGCAGCCGATGCCTTGCCTTGTTTCAGGTCGGCGCTGCTTGAAAACTGCGATGATGATGATGATGATGATGATAACGAGCATCATCGCTCGGCCAGGGGCCAGCAAGGGGTCAAATTAGAGGTCGCGCAAAACTGAACGCGACGGACGTTAAATAGAAACGCTCAGGTATAATCTGGGAAAGTGCCGCCCTCTTGTGGAGCATGCTGACTTGATTGACCTTGACCTTGCCGCCGCTAACGCTTTGTTTGTGCCACCAGTCGTTATTGTCAGTGTTATTATTATCCCCCCTCCTTGGTGGAATCCTTTTCATATGATGTCGTGCCGTATCGCCCATCGTGCGCCTGGCTTGGTTCCTTTGCATGTTGGTTGGTCGATGGGTTGGCTCGGGGCAGGCAAGAGTAGTGGCCCTTTTTGATTTCTCCCCCTCGCTCGCTACCCTCACCAGCCACCCTCCTCATGCCTGACTCCTTCCCCTCCGTCCTTCTCTCTACCTCTCTCTTTGTTGCTCACCCACCTCTCTCTTTGTTTCTCACCCACTTTTCGTTGTCATATTTCTCTTCATGGGGAGTGCTGGTGGTTTGGTTTCCTTCACTGCATTATCTCCACATGCAAATCATTGTCATTGGGGGGGGGGGGGGGTGCTTTGTTGCCCCCTTCCCCCTCCATTGTCCTTCCTCCCTTTGTATGCACCCCCACCTCTCTCTCTCTCTCTCCTTTGGTTGATGGTTTCATGATCCCTGATGATGATAACCTCCTCTGCCCTGGTCATTGCCATGAAAGGTTTTAGGGAATAACCTAAAAGAGGAAGAAGGTTTTTTTCATCATAATGCTGTCATCTCATAAACGCAAGTCTGGGCCACTGCTGCCAAGGGCCTGGTGTGTCTGTATTGGTTGTGTCCTGCGTCGTGTCCTGCGTCCTGTGTCCAGGCCTTGTGTGTCGTCTGTGTAGCTTTGTTTTATGCTCTCGGGAGTTGGTATGCATCCTTCATTGAAAGAAACCTTGTATAGGACATTGTTTTGGGAGAACAAAATATTTTTGTTTTTGCAAGGGTAAAATATGAAAATGTAAATGTAATAAAAAAAAAAATCATGGAAAATTGGAAAAGGTACTGTATTGCTTTTGTTCTGCCCGATTCACAACAGAGTTTTCGGTATGCACAGCTGACACACTTGCTCCGAGTAATATCTCTTAGGAATCGCAGTTTGTTCGGAGTTGTATTTTCTTACGTAGAATTCTAATTGGTTTGGAATCGTCATTAAATGGTTATTGGGTTGAAGTCAATTAATGACAATGTTGAGCATTTCATGATCTTATTGTTGATAAAACTCCCGCAATCTCTTTTGTACAGTCTTTTGTGTATCTCTGTCTCTCTTTTTAGGGAAATGGCAGTTTCCATAACAGACTGAAAAATCCTTCGGTAAATCATTTAATTTCACTGGCTTTCTTCCTCGTATTTATTCATCATCATTCATTCTCTTACGCCATTCATTCTCTTAGCTTGGTTTTTCTTTGCGTCGGTGGTTCTAAACGCTTTGGTGTATGTACTACACATTGCCTCATCGCTGGTTTATTTTTAATCATCACCTGTACTCGTGTATGGAGACGGTACATATACCTATAACTGTATATACTTCAGCTTTTGGTAATGTCGGTGCTGCCAGATAGGGACTGTTATAGCAGTACAGTGTATACCATGTATCTGCTTCGCTTTGTCTGTAGTGTTTGTATCAACCACATACTTTTGGTGACATGAAAAAGAAAAAGCTTTGGTTTGACGTTTATCTGGATGATTTTACTATGGATTATAGTTATACATTGATCATCTATAAGTCTACTGTTAGAAAAGGAGTGGATAGGGTGGGGAAAGGGTGGGGCGGGGGAGGACTGGGGGTTGGGTGAAAAGGGGGGAGGGGAGATGGAGGTGAACCCTGATTTAGTTGTTCTCTCTGCTGTGGGTTTCTTGCTGCTGTGGAGTCATATTATTCGTTGCTCTTTGGAAAGCAGGATATGTTTGTTTTTTAAATTTGCAATCTTGGTCAGTTGGTGTTGCTGCTAAGGCTGCATTTGCATTGACTAATGGACGCTTGGTTCACATCTCCTAAGTCCAGTCTGCATGTTTGTGTGTGGTTGAATGTCTGTCAGTCAGTCTGTCTGTCTGTCTTATGTTCCTCCCTCCCTGCCTAATGTAACATGTCTGGTAGTTGTAATGCCCATCAAATAATGACAGCCACCAACAGTCCATCTGCCTGTTCTTCCCAGCATGAGAATCTTGAAGCATGTGAGCTGAGAACAATGGAATGCAGCATCATAACAACACCCACTCAAAAAAAAAGAAAGAACAAAACCCTTTGTGTGTGGTGTGAGCAAGATGTTTGGTAAAGAATATTGCGCTTGGAAAGATCAAGTGGTGAACGCGTGTATGTTGGCCGTTTGCTTCCCGAGGGTCAGATTGCAGCATGGTGCCTGGAGGGAATGCTTTGCCATGCCTGGTTTGAGTTTGTCGTGGAATCTGTAGGGGAGACCTTGAACACTGAACACTTTGTGGAAGGTCACAATGTTTTTTGTCTGGCTAAAAATCTGAAAATGTTGGAGAGTTGACTGTGGTTGCTTGAAATGTAAGGAAAAGCAGATAAAAACAGGTGTGATTTTCCTCCTCCAAGTTGCTGCTGACCATGACGTAAATATGGCTACGTTAATTTGTTTGCTTTGTTACTGTAGATTATGAAATGATTTGATTTCTGATGTGCGTGAGGAGAGTTACATGAGATCATGCAAGGAATCTTTCGTTTGATTTTAAAAAAAGAAAAGGACCTGCCCTGCCTTAAAATGTTTTCTCATCTATTCTGCCTTATGTTTTTTTCACTCTATTGTCCAGAGCATGTGTTGTTTGGAAACTGTCTGGAAGTGACACTGTTTTGTTCCCGCCATTATACAATGTGCTGTGTTGCTGTCTATCATTGTTTTGGGGTGGGGTGGGCTATATACTGTTTTGTTCCCGTCATTATACAACGTGCTGTGCTGCTGTCTATCATTGTTTTGGGGTGGGGTGGGCTATATACTGTTTTGTTCCCGCCATTATACAACGTGCTGTGCTGCTGTCTGTCATTGTTTTGGGGTGGGGTGGGCTATATACTGTTTTGTTCCCGCCATTATACAACGTGCTGTGCTGTTATCATTGGCTATATACTGTTTTGTTCCCGCCATTATACAACGTGCTGTGCTGCTGTCTATCATTGTTTTGGGGTGGGGTGGGCTATATACTGTTTTGTTCCCACCATTATACAATGTGCTGTGCTGTTATCATTGGCTATATACTGTTTTGTTCCCGCCATTATACAACGTGCTGTGCTGCTGTCTATCATTGTTTTGGGGTGGGGTGGGCTATATACTGTTTTGTTCCCACCATTATACAATGTGCTGTGCTGTTATCATTGGCTATATACTGTTTTGTTCCCGCCATTATACAACGTGCTGTGCTGCTGTCTATCATTGTTTTGGGGTGGGGTGGGCTATATACTGTTTTGTTCCCGCCATTATACAACGTGCTGTGCTGCTGTCTATCATTGTTTTGGGGTGGGGTGGGCTATATACTGTTTTGTTCCCGCCATTATGCAACGTGCTGTGCTGTTATCATTGGCTATATACTGTTTTGTTCCCACCATTATACAACGTGCTGTGCTGTCTATCATTGTTTTGGGGTGGGGTGGGGTTTGTCAGGCTATAAACATTAATGCGTAATAAGACTTTCTTTTTATTATTGTTTGTTTACTACAAAAGTCTACATACAGTCTTAGGCCTTACGGGTGCATTTCTACAATTATTTAGTTCTTTTCATATATATGTGTAGACATTAATGATAATAATCCTCATCAATAATAATCTTTATTCACATTTTGTGAGATGCATGCTGTAATTGTATGCGTAAGAGTGTGAAGTAGACAAATCGGATAAGGGTCAGATTCAGTTACAGTGGACATTGATTTTCCCCTAGTTGAAATCCACACATGTATGTACTGCTTTGCCCAGTTACAAAACAAAGCGGGGGTGGGGGGAGGCGGGTGTAGGCTCCGTGTGTAAGTCAGTGTAACCGGGTGATCCATACGTTAAGTGGCGTATCTAGCCCTGGTTGTGTAGTCAGTGTAACGGGGTGATCCATACGTTAGGCGGCGTATCTAGCCCTGGTTGTGTTAGCTTTCGGCCAGCTGTGTCCTTAAAGCTCCGAAATTTGAGCCCCCAAAAATCAGGAAAACTGAGAAGTCATCACGGAGGTGTGAAGTCATTTAGCGTTCAGCCGTCTTTGTGATAAAGGGAGGGAAGTCTGGTGATCTCTGCTTGCATGTAGGTGCGCGCACATGCACACACGCATGAACACACACACACACACAAACATGCTCTCATGCAACCACACACACACACACACATGTGCGCACGCACATTGCACACACATTACACACACGCACATTGCACACACACACATTGCACACACACACATACATACTCCCCTCCCCTTCTCTCTCCCCCACTACCACCCCGGGTCCCCCTTTGCTTTTTCTTCCCTTTTTTTCTGTCTTCTTTCCATCTTGCATAACATAGCTGTGATTGTTAGATCAGAGCCATCAATGTGCTATTGACTGCACTTTGCTGCTTGTTAGATCAGAGCCATCAATGTGCTATTGACTGCACTTTGCTGCTTGTTAGATCAGAGCCATCAATGTGCTATTGACTGCACTTTGCTGCTTGTTAGATAACAGCCATCAATGTGCTATTGACTGCACTTTGCTGCTTGTTAGATAACAGCCATCAATGTGCTATTGACTGCACTTTGCTGCTTGTTACACAGCCATCAATGTGCTATTGACTGCACTTTGCTGCTTGTTAGATCAGTCAATGTGCTGTTGACTGCACTTTGCTGCTTGTTAGATAACAGCCATCAGTGTGCTGTTGACTGCACTTTGCTGCTTGTTAGATCAGAGCCATCAATGTGCTATTGACTGCACTTTGCTGCTTGTTAGATCAGAGCCATCAATGTGCTATTGACTTTTGCTGCTTGTTAGATCAGAGCCATCAATGTGCTGACTGCACTTTGCTTTGTTACTGTGCTGTTGACTGCACTTTGCTGCTTGTTAGATAACAGCCATCAATGTGCTATTGACTGCACTTTGCTGCTTGTTAGATCAGAGCCATCAATGTGCTATTGACTGCACTTTGCTGCTTGTTAGATCAGAGCCATCAATGTGCTGTGCTGCACTTTGCTGCTTGTTAGATAACAGCCATCAATGTGCTATTGACTGCACTTTGCTGCTTGTTAGATAACAGCCATCAGTGTGCTGTTGACTGCACTTTGCTGCTTGTTAGATAACAGCCATCAATGCTATTGACTGCACTTTGCTGCTTGTTAGATAACAGCCATCAATGTGCTATTGACTGCACTTTGCTGCTTGTTAGATAACAGCCATCAATGTGCTGTTGACTGCACTTTGCTGCTTGTTAGATAACAGCCATCAGTGTGCTGTTGACTGCACTTTGCTGCTTGTTAGATAACAGCCATCAGTGTGCTGTTGACTGCACTTTGCTGCTTGTTAGATAACAGCCATCAGTGTGCTGTTGACTGCACTTTGCTGCTTGTTAGATAACAGCCATCAATGTGCTATTGACTGCACTTTGCTGCTTGTTAGATAACAGCCATCAATGTGCTGTTGACTGCACTTGGCTGCTTGTTAGATAACAGCCATCAGTGTGCTGTTGACTGCACTTGGCTGCTTGTTAGATAACAGCCATCAGTGTGCTGTTGACTGCACTTTGCTGCTTGTTAGATAACAGCCATCAGTGTGCTGTTGACTGCACTTTGCTGCTTGTTAGATAACAGCCATCAGTGTGCTGTTGACTGCTCTTGGCTGCTTGTTAGATAACAGCCATCAGTGTGCTGTTGACTGCACTTGGCTGCTTGTTAGATAACAGCCATCAGTGTGCTGTTGACTGCTGGCTGCTTGTTAGATAACAGCCATCAGTGTGCTGTTGACTGCACTTTGCTGCTTGTTAGATAACAGCCATCAGTGTGCTGTTGACTGCACTTTGCTGCTTGTTAGATAACAGCCATCAGTGTGCTGTTGACTGCACTTTGCTGCTTGTTAGATAACAGCCATCAGTGTGCTGTTGACTGCACTTTGCTGCTTGTTAGATAACAGCCATCAGTGTGCTGTTGACTGCTCTTGGCTGCTTGTTAGATAACAGCCATCAGTGTGCTGTTGACTGCACTTTGCTGCTTGTTAGATAACAGCCATCAGTGTGCTGTTGACTGCACTTTGCTGCTTGTTAGATAACAGCCATCAGTGTGCTGTTGACTGCACTTGGCTGCTGCTTTTCTTTTTGACATGCTTAACTCTGAGACAAAGAAGGGGCTTTTTTCCCCTTCATTTAAAACGTTTTCCAATCCATTGGTTTTTATTTTTTCTCTAAAGAGTTTGAAAAGTACAAGGAATAATTTAGCTTTTTTGATTATTTACTTTTATTTTAAACATGAAAGGATGCTGTGTTTAACACTCATACAGCCCCCCCCCCCCCCCCCCCCCCCCCCTCTCTCTCTCTGCTTAGAGAAGTAGTAATATGTAAAAGAAATACAATTTTAGAAACAGTTTTTAAATGAGGGGTATTAGAAAACCTCTGAACTACTGTTGTTCTCTGTTCTCTGGTCAGTACACTGTGCTTTGTTTTGCTTGCCATGTTTCTCTGAACTACTGTTGTTCTCTGTTCTCTGGTCAGTACACTGTGCTTTGTTTTGCTTGCCATGTTTCTCTGAACTACTGTTGTTCTCTGTTCTCTGGTCAGTACACTGTGCTTTGTTTTGCTTGCCATGTTTCTCTGTCCCACCTTGCTGTCTGGCTATGGCCGTTTGGTGTCTGTGTCAGTGTGGCCATTTGGCCGTCTGTGGCCTTTTCTGTGGCTGGCTTTGCTGTGTGGCTGTCAATCAGTGTGGTCGTATGCTCCGCAAGTGGCCAGATATATACCTGACACCCCTTTTCGTCTTTCCATCGTTTTGTCGCCACACTTTTGAATAAAATGTACAAATTCATTTGCAAATGACAAACATCCTCTTTTTTCCTGTCGTTGTGTTCCCTGGAAGATGACCATGTAACTGAGATGCACGCTCTGTCTTTGTCATTATCAAACAGAAAGTTTTGTCTCAGTGATCTTTTTTACCACAACTGATTTAAGATTTAATTATATCGTAACGAAACAAAAACAAAAACAGCAAAAACATTATGTGACAAAATGATGCTCCTTTGCCCAGTGTTTGGTCTGCGAAAACAGGGGACTTATTTGCCACGAAAAGTGTATGCTTAACAGGAATAAAAGAAAGATGCTCATGATGATCCATTATATGAAACAAAAATAGTGATCATTTCCTCTATGAAATTATAAATGTATGTAGGAAATGTACGTCTACGATGTATTGCGATTGGTTTGTTTGTGTTATTTGCAAGTTTCAGCTTTTAATTTTGAAAAACATTACTGACACCTCTTTTTACCCTGAACTCTGAAGATATAGTGTATTTGTCATTTTTTGCTATAAAATTATTGTGTTGTGAATTGCTATTGTTTTCAAACTATTGTACAGTTTGTTTGTTTATTGCTGTTTAAAGACGATGGTGGCAATATGGTGTCTGGTTGTGCTGCTGTGCTGTGAGAGGATAATCAGTTTGTTTATTGCTGTTTAAAGACGATGGTGGCAATATGGTGTCTGGTTGTGTTGTGTGCTGTGAGAGGATAAATCAGTTTCAAAAGTCCATTGTGGTGTTCGTTTGTATTTCCAAAAAGTCTGCCTTAAGAAAAGGAAAAAGAGAAAAGAAACTAATCTAAACAATAGCCATGATGTTAAGTCATGGATGCTTTCCTAATTCATGTTGCTTTGGGGCAATAATCTGTTCTGAAAGCCCACCATTTTGTTCACTGGTCCTTTTCCAAAGCATCCAGTCTATTGTTGACTGGATTAGTCCTCTACACTCTGTAGGTTTTTGTTACCATTTTGTTCACTGGTCGTTTTCCAAAGCATCCAGTCTATTGTTGACTGGATTAGTCCTCTACACTCTGTAGTTTTTTGTTACCATTTTGTTCATGTGTCCTTTTCCAAAGCATCCAGTCTATTGTTGACTGGATTAGTCCTCTACACTCTGTAGGTTTTTGTAACAATATTGTTCATGCATCCTTCAAAAAGTCTGCTATGATTTTCATCGTTTTTTGTTTATTTTTTTCTTCTTTTAAAGTCAGCTAAAAAGCTGCTAAGGTATCGGTTTCAAAGTTGTTGTTTTCCTCCTTTTTTCCCAATTATTGGAATGAAGTTCTTTAAACTGAAAACAAGGTTAATGTTCTAACTTTGTGTTTGCAGCATTTCTTGGTAGTTATCAGTGGGGGACGCCAGGTTAGTGCAAGGTGTACTGTTTTATGCGGTGAAGGAAAAGCATGGCTTTGATCATATCGTTTTTGCCAGCGAGGTTGATGACTCAGTTTGCTGGAGGCATCGGTAAAGGATTTTTGAGGTACCGTTTATTTTTTGGTATAATTGTTTTTAATTTTTGGTTTTCCTATCATTCTTTTTGCAATGCAAATGTTTGATTATTTGGTTGGAAGGGCGTGGCAGCAAAAGGTTTTTGATGGTTGTTGTGGATCTGTCTGTATATGCGGTCCTTCATTTGTGTTCTTTCCATCTTGTTTCAGATTTTTTGTGTAGTTGTTTACAGTTTCTTTATTTCCTAATTTTCTTCTTTTGAATTTTCGTTTTTGTTATGAACAATCGGTTTTCCATAAGTACGAATCAACAGTATGCTATGTTTCAATGGCAGTATAAATCAAGCGATGCCGACTGGATTGATACTTGTCTTGCAATCTCATCCTACCTGGGCTAATCAGTGATGCTTTCAAATCAATGCTGTGCTCTGACTGTGCTTACACCTGCGCCATGGTTTTGCTGAACGTGTAGAGCGGACTGGACTAGGAATGCCTTGGTCTGCAATGCTGATCAGTGATGTGATGCTTTCAAACCAATGCTGTGCTCTGACTGTGCTTACACCTGCGCCATGGTTTTGCTGAACGTGTAGAGCGGACTGGACTAGGAACGCCTTGGTCTGCAATGCTGATCAGTGATGTGATGCTTTCAAACCAATGCTGTGCTCTGACTGTGCTTACACCTGCGCCATGGTTTTGCTGAATGTGTAGAGCGGACTGGACTAGGAATGCCTTGGTCTGCAATGCTGTAGTGTGCATCTTGCTGCTATGGCCCACATTTGTTCATCTGTGCTTTAACCGGCAGTATGTCGTGCAGTAGTTGAATTACCGCTGAACTTGCCTTTCTTATCCAAGCAATATTATTTTGTTGTGCTGGGCAATGGCTTGGTGTACATTTTGTTGTTGACTTTGGGGCTGGGCGCTTTCCCCCCCCCCCCCCCCCATGTGACTGATGTTGATTGGATGCTTATTAGTTATTATGTCTTGTAAGACAAGTATCGCATTTTGAAGCAACTCGATGCATGCATCGATAATTGGAGTTCTAGAATGTTACAGGTTTGTTATATATTTGGAATTGGAGTGGGACTCTTTTTTTTTTCTCCTTTGTATATTTTCCTCTTCTTCTTTTTAATTATTATAGAAATATGAAACAGATGGTTGATGGTCATTTTTTTTATTTTTTTTATTTTTTTTTTAGAAACTTTAATTTTTTTTCTTACTTTGTCTTCTTTGGTTTTTTGGTTACAAATATTTTTCTGATATTCTTCTCGGATCATTTCATTGTTCATAACTAGTTTTAGTTTCTAATTCTTCCATGTTTTCCAGAACTTCAAATTTGTTTTCTTGGTGAAGATTAAAAAAAAAAGACTTGGAAAGATGATGAGGGTGCTATAAGTTAGAGGAACATCCTATTGGAGCTAGATGTGTCGTGCGTAATGCAAGCGGAGGTGAGTATAAGCGGTTAGGTCGCTTACTTTACACCTTTTATTTTATCAGATTGGTAGAAAAATGATGTAGACAGCTGGTTGTTGAAGCAGAGCTTCAGATAGTTTTCAGATGTTGTGGGTCATATTGACCCCTGCTAACATAAAATGGTCGGCCAACTTCCAACATAATGGGCCAGTAATGTGTTGCAAACTTAGTGGGTCATATTGACCCCTGCTAACAGAAAATGGTTGGTCAACTTCCAACATAATGGGCCAGTAATGTGTTGCAAACTTCGTGGGTCATATTGACCCCTGCTAACAGAAAATGGTCGGCCAACTTCCAACATAATGGGCCAGTAATGTGTTGCAAACTTCATGGGTCATATTGACCCCTGCTAACAGAAAATGGTCGGCTAACTTCCAACATAATGGGCCAGTAATGTGTTGCAAACTTCATGGGTCATATTGACCCCTGCTAACAGAAAATGGTCGGCCAACTTCCAACATAATGGGCCAGTAATGTGTTGCAAACTTCGTGGGTCATATTGACCCCTGCTAACAGAAAATGGTCGGCCAACTTCCAACATAATGGGCCAGTAATGTGTTGCAAACTTCATGGGTCATATTGACCCCTGCTAACAGAAAATGGTCGGCTAACTTCCAACATAATGGGCCAGTAATGTGTTGCAAACTTCGTGGGTCATATTGACCCCTGCTAACAGAAAATGGTCGGTCAACTTCCAACATAATGGGCCAGTAATGTGTTGCAAACTTCGTGGGTCATATTGACCCCTGCTAACAGAAAATGGTCGGTCAACTTCCAAAATAATGGGCCAGTAATGTGTTGCTGTAGGATTACACTTTATTGCAAACTTCATGGGTCAGATGGCCCCTGGCTGCACAAAATGAGGAGTCAAATGACCCAGGCCTGTTGACAATCTGAAGCTCCGTTGAAGTATTCTTACTTCGGTATCACCTGCATTGTATGATGGGATGTGTCGCCTCGCTGATTCTATCTTTCAGGACGGACAACTGTTGTCTCAGGTTGATTAATGTCAAAACGTATCAACCTTCCCTACTAATGATTTGTTCTTCTTCTTTCTTGTGTTTTCTCCAGGCGAAAGAAGAAGTGTATCCGCTATCTGGGGGAGGACGATGATGACGATGGGATGGATGGAGGGGGGAGCTGCTCGGAAGGGGAGGAAGACGAGATGGGGTCGTCCCACATGGGGGGGTCGTCCCATCGCTCCAACTGCGACACCGACTCCACCCACGAAATGGACGTGGACAGCCCGCGTCCCCCGCACGAAAACTTCCCCCCCAGACAAAACTTCCCCCCGGTACCTTTCAGCAAGCCCCACTCCCCGCTTTCACCGCTGGTTCAGGAAGAGGATGAAGGGGCGGGGGTGGTGGATATGAGAACCAAGCTCCACATGCCTTTCCCTACTACTACCACCCCCACCAAGCCCGTTTTCCCTATTTCTTCTTCTTCGTCTTCTGTCAGACCGTTAGAACCGCTGCCTTCGTCGGCAGTGTCCGCGTTTTCCTCCCCCTGTTCCATGTCACTGACGTCCACGATTAAGCAAGAGCCAGTGACGCTGGGCCTTAGCTCCCCTGCCATGGCTGCTCCCACGTAGTGGCCGGATATCGCTACTTTCTGATTGGTGGAAAAGGTGGAAAGTCAAGTTGTTGGGTCGAGGTTTTTGGTTGGTTGAAAAGCTGAAAGGAATGTAAAGCTGTTGAGCTTTTTGATTGGTGGAAAAGTTTAGCAGAAAGTCAAGTTCTTGTGTTGAGGTATTTGCTTCGTGGAAAAGTTTAACGGAAGGTTACGGTGGTGAGACAGATATATTGCAGGGAAAGGTGAGAGTGGTGGGGTTATCAATTAATACAATGTTTGTTATGTATCCAGGGATTGTGAAAGTTTGTGTGATGATGATCGAACACGAGCTGCCATTCAGCATAATATATGCAGTGGTCCCCCTTCCCTTCATTCCTCTCTTTTTTTCGCCCCACTCGTGTGCTAACGACGGTGACCATGAACTCGCGGAGCGTCACTGACTGGAGCATTGTGTGTGTGACTTGTGAGAACAGCAACTGTCCTTGAGACAGCGTCAGGCCTTAGGATAGTACTAGTAGTGTCGCGTGTGTCACTGAATGTCAAAAGAGAGGATTATAGTGACTGCGCTGATTTCTTTGGTCACATCTCTCCTCTTCAAGATGTGACCGTCCAGTTAGCATCCGTCACTTAGTCATTGCTTGACCTTAGAGTTTGTGTGTGTGAAGACAAAGGAGAAAGAAAAAGCATTAATTTTATTGTAACTTCTCTACTAAAGCTGATCTTTAGAAAGATGCCTGAGAGTGAGACCTTGGTCAAACAAAAAGTATTTTGTGATGGAAAAATCCAATATTCGCATCCTGCCTTTATGTAGTCTTTTCCCCCCTAGGAATTTTAGAATTTCAGGTAGAAGTTTTATGGTGCTAGTGGAATAAGTGGGGGTGGGGGATAGGCATTGTGTCTGTGTGGAATAAGGAACGGTTAGATTAGATGGGGGGGAGAGGGATAGGCGTTGTGTCTGTGTGGAATAGGGAACAGTTTGGAGATTAGATGGGGGTGGTAGAGTGGTGTGGGGAGGGATGAGAGTATGTTTAAAAGTGAAAAGTGACTCTCTTTCAAAACTAAAGCCAACGTTTCTGAGCGACAGACTTTGTTGGTTCAGCGCGGGATACTGATGATGCACAGACAGCTTAGCGGGGTGTCTTTTATGTTTCATCTTGGAACAACACCCCTGTGCACATTGATAAAGCTGATGTGTGGGGAAAGAGAAAATACAAAGAATTGTGTTTTTAAGAATCGTGTGTAACACAAGGGGGAAAAAAAGAACTTTAAAGCTTTTCAGCGTGAATCCCGGTCTACGTGTGTGTGTACATTGCACGACTTTGCAAGATGTGTAGTGTGTGACTTATGACTTTGATACATATGTAGTGTGGGGGTGACTTTTTGCGCTGATGCGTTTAGAAGATGCGTCAGCTGTGAGTGACTAACGTGTTGATGACTTTGCGAGGTGTGTAGTTGTGGGGGGGTGATTTGTTATTCACCGAGCCATCGTCCTGTCGCTTCGTTGTCGGCAATCCACTTGTTACCATGGACACCAATCTCCCAGGATGCATCATTGTCTGGCATTTGCAATCAACATTCAACAAACACCAAATGAAAAGAAAAAGGTGTTTCTATTTTATTTTATTTTTCAGAATGGACTTTTAGGACATTTTTGAATTGTGCCCGTAGTTTTAATTTTAAAAACCTCTTTGCTTTTTTTTGACAACTCTTAAAGGGGCACCCTGACAGAGACAATTTTGCAGACCTGCCTACCCATACGATTTTTCCGTATTTTGTACACGATTTTGAGCCCCAGTACTGCAGTATGGTAAATGGAAAATTAATACGGCAAAAATTTGAACTTGAGGTCTTCTAAGATCGGTCAAAATCGAGTGTTTTTTGTCATTTCGCATGGCGGTTTAATGTTCTGTAATGTTCAGTTTTTGGCTCTCCTTGCAAAATACGGAATTTTGAGAAAAAGTACGGAATTTAATTTCGTGGAGTACCTAAAAAAGAAATTGGGGGTAGGCAGGTCTGTTTTTGCAAGAAACACCCCGAAATCACCAGGAAAACACCCTTCACAGAGATAGCAACACTCACTTTGCTCTGGTTTCTTAGAAATCAAACCGTCAAATCGGCGATTCCTCCTTGGCGGAGGTGCTGGAAGTCAGATTCTTTCAGTGAAAGAGAAGGCACATACTGACATAGCCTTCTCTTTTCTAATGGCCGCCCGAGTTGGACCAAATCGTTTGCATGAAATTTCCACAATACAAGCCTTTTTATACAGTTTACCAAAAGGAGTTTCGCTCACAACATGGCTTAAACTGCTTCCTTCTCAGGAAGAAAATCCTTTTTTTGAAAAATTGGTACAGACTGAAATCCGTTTTTTGAAAATTTTAAGCAACAAAAATATAATAAAAACAGGAAAAAACGGCTTTGCTGTAAGCGAAAACCTGATTGCCGCATAGAAACGGGTTTCGGTTTTGCTTTAATGGAAACGGAAGTGCTTGCTGGTCCATGTCCTGCCAAGTGTAAACCCCGTAGCTAGCATGTTTTCCTGTTGACCAAGAGTTTCAAGAGGTGAAAGGCCCATGGACCCCTGCCCCATTTCATTTTTTGAAAATGGTCAGGTTTAACCCTTGCAACAAAGGAAATAGCTCCATTTTATTTTACTACACTACAAAGAAGAAAAAGCTTCAACCACTCTCAGTGGCCTCCACTCACCCTGTTCAAAATTAAATGGCTTATCTCTACGTTAACTCCGCCAAGGAGGAATCGCCGTTTTGATTTCTAGGAAACCAGAGCAAAATGAGTGTTCCAATCCTTGGTAGGGCAGTCTTTCTGTTGACTTCGACGTGTTGCAAAAACTCATCCGTTAGGGTGCTCCTTTAAAGACCCACCATGTCACGTGTCAGAATCACGGTTTTCACGTTTTCCCTCTTATGGCTGGTGAGAAATCTTAAGAAATCTTCCTAGCATAAGAGGGAATGTGACACGTGACGGGGGGGGGGGGGGGGTGTCTTTAAATGGTGTGTGTGTGTGTGGTTATTTTGTTTTAATCCTTGGCTTTGATTGGATGTCCTCTGCATTTGATGACCATATTCTGCAGACAGTGAGGCACAGCCTTCAAGTTGAACACAAAAGGCAGGTTTCTGGAGGATACTTTCCTACTACATTGTTAGTCATATTAATATGGCGCAGGGGTCTCTGTCTTGGGGAAAGTATCGCCTTATAGTCCGCAAAATATGGTATCATATGTGTCTGGTACGTTAAGAACGCTGCAGGCCAAATTTCATGTGAATGTTTTGAATCTTTTTTTCCTATTAATCTTTGGAGTACAAGTGTGTGTGTGTGTGTGAATGATATTTCTAATAACCATATACCTCATTTCGCAGAGTCTGTCGACTGGAATAAGAAAGAAACTGTTCCATATTTCGTACACTTGGCACTATTTAGCAGACATTAAGAGTAACTGAATATTGTTAACTACGAGTCAGATGACACCTTGTTTCATCATATACACTTGGCACTATTTAGCAGACATTAAGAGTAACTGAATATTGTTAACTAGAGTCAGATGACACCTTGTTTCATCATATACACTTGGCACTATTTAGCAGACATTAAGAGTAACTGAATATTGTTAACTACGAGTCAGATGACACCTTGTTTCATCATATACACTTGGCACTATTTAGCAGACATTAAGAGTAACTGAATATTGTTAACTAGAGTCAGATGACACCTTGTTTCATCATATACACTTGGCACTATTTAGCAGACATTAAGAGTAACTGAATATTGTTAACTAGAGTCAGATGACACCTTGTTTCATCATATACACTTGGCACTATTTAGCAGACATTAAGAGTAACTGAATATTGTTAACTAGAGTCAGATGACACCTTGTTTCATCATATACACTTGGCACTATTTAGCAGACATTATGAGTAACTGAATATTGTTAACTAGAGTCAGATGACACCTTGTTTCATCATATACACTTGGCACTATTTAGCAGACATTAAGAGTAACTGAATATTCTTATTAACTAGAGTCAGATGACACCTTGTTTCATCATATACTCTTGGCACTATTTAGCAGACATTAAGAGTAACTGAATATTCTTATTAACTAGTCAGATTACACCTTGTTTCGTCATATCATTGCACTTCTCTGAGGCCAGAAGCATTAGTTTAACTAATTCAGTGGAACCTCCCTTGTAAGACCTTAAAACACCCCACCAAAATGAGGTCTTCTGAAGGAGGGGGTAATTTTTAATACTTACAAAGAAGGGCAATGTCTAGAGAAGTAGGTCTTATGTGGGAGGGGGTCTTATAAGGGAGGTTCCATTGTACTTTATATTTAACATTGACAGTGTTCCTTGTTTCTTTTAAAAAAGGAATCTTTTAAATTTTATTTTATTTATTGTACAAATTATTTCTTTTTAAACTATATTTCCTTTTTAGTTCTATTTCTTTGGGCTAGTATAACGACTGTTTAATATACTTTTTTTGTCCCATAACTTCGACTGCAATGTTGGGTGGTTGATGGTTCGTCCCACTCGTGCACTGTGCAGCCGAGTGGACGTTAAACCCAGCTTCCATTCTTGTACATTTTTCCCACTAAAGGGAGGTAAATACAGTGACAGAAAAGAGCTGCACAGGTTATTCTTTCCATCAGTGGGTTATCTTCTCTTCCGGTCGAAAATGTGGATGTTGTCAATGTTTCGTCTGACTATTCTATTTAAAAACCAGAACACAAAATTGTGTCTGATTCACCAAATCAGCTTGCATCCAACATTCAGACAGGCTATATGGAACAGCTGTTCCAACATTCAGACAGGCTAATGGAACAGCTGTTCCAACATTCAGACAGGCTATATGGAACAGCTGTTCCAACATTCAGACAGGCTACATGGAACAGCTGTTCCAACATTCAGACAGGCTATGTGGAACAGCTGTTCCAACATTCAGACAGGCTATATAGAACAGCTGTTCCAACATTCAGACAGGCTATATAGAACAGCTGTTCCAACATTCAGACAGGCTATATGGAACAGCTGTTCCAACATTCAGACAGGCTATATAGAACAGCTGTTCCAACATTCAGACAGGCTATATAGAACAGCTGTTCCAACATTCAGACAGGCTATATGGAACAGCTGTTCCAACATTCAGACAGGCTATATAGAACAGCTGTTCCAACATTCAGACAGGCTATGTGGAATGAAATGGGCAAACTTGTACCTTAGTCACCCCTCGTTTGCCACCCTCCATCTCAGTCTGCTTCTTTCAGTTTTATTAAAATAATCCTAGGCTGGTCCTACCCCTATCCCTTTTCAGAGAATGTCAGAGTGTTGCTTCTCGCTGAACTTGTTGAATGCACATTGAGGGGTGTGGGGGTAAACTACAACACAGCCCCAAGTGCATGAACATTGAGGGGTGTGGGGGTAGACTACATCACAGCCCCAAGTGCATGAACATTGAGGGGTGTGGGGGTAAACTACAACACATGAACATTGAGGGTGTGGGGGTAAACTACAACACATGAACATTGAGGGTGTGGGGGTAAACTACAACACAGCCCCAAGTGCATGAACATTGAGGGGTGTGGGGGTAAACTACAACACATGAACATTGAGGGTGTGGGGGTAAACTACAACACATGAACATTGAGGGTGTGGGGGTAAACTACAACACAGCCCCAAGTGCATGAACATTGAGGGGTGTGGGGGTAAACTACAACACATGAACATTGAGGGTGTGGGGGTAAACTACAACACATGAACATTGAGGGGTGTGGGGGTAAACTACAACACATGAACATTGAGGGTGTGGGGGTAAACTACAACACATGAACATTGAGGGGTGTGGGGGTAAACTACAACACATGAACATTGAGGGGTGTGGGGGTAAACTACAACACATGAACATTGAGGGGTGTGGGGGTAAACTACAACACATGAACATTGAGGGTGTGGGGGTAAACTACAACACATGAACATTGAGGGTGTGGGGGTAAACTACAACACATGAACATTGAGGGGTGTGGGGGTAAACTACAACACATGAACATTGAGGGTGTGGGGGTAAACTACAACACATGAACATTGAGGGTGTGGGGGTAAACTACAACACATGAACACATGAACATTGAGGGGTGTGGGGGTAAACTACAACACATGAACATTGAGGGTGTGGGGGTAAACTACAACACATGAACATTGAGGGTGTGGGGGTAAACTACAACACATGAACATTGAGGGGTGTGGGGGTAAACTACAACACATGAACATTGAGGGTGTGGGGGTAAACTACAACACATGAACATTGAGGGGTGTGGGGGTAAACTACAACACATGAACATTGAGGGTGTGGGGGTAAACTACAACACATGAACATTGAGGGTGTGGGGGTAAACTACAACACGGCCCCAAGTGCAGTGTCGCTTTGAGAAATGGTGTCAGCATTGGATTATAACTTGGGTTGTTATTCGGCCCACTATGATAATCATAATTGATAGCATTTCTATGGCGCCTTCCTATAGTTAAGTTACATGGGATGCTTGGAAGATGGAAAGACTTTGTCATTTATCATTTTATCTGAACTTGATTATATTTTTTGGTAGTGTTTTGCATTCTTTTTTTTTCCTGAATAGTTTGATTTTCAGAGAAAGTTGTGATGCTTAAAAAATGAAGGTGTGTGTGTGTGACTTTGTGTGAGAGAGTGATGTGATGTATCAGTGTGCGTATTGTCAGTGACATTGACAATTTGTGACATTGTCACAGCACACTGCTCTACAGCTCATTTCATAGTAAACCGATGCCTGCATCTATGTTAGTGTCTCCCTCAGTCTGTGCTGGCAGCATTCATCAACATGGAAATTAGGAAGCCTTGTGTCATTTGTGCTTTGATGTTTGGTTTTCCATGCTTCGCTTCCGTGTAGTTAGTGACCTGCAATTCCGTTACTGAGCAATGCTAGTTATCTGGATTTGGGTGTTGGCCCCTCCAGATACCGTGTTCTTTAGCCCACCAGAGCATCATTTGTTGTTGGTGTGTAAATTGACATTATACTATCAGGAATGGGGAAGCAGTGACACCCATTCGGGGGTCTATGAAGCACTAAAATTCTAAAGGACCCTCTAAAATAATGTGCAGGGGGTCCCAGGGATGCACTAGAAAAATTATTTTTAGCATTCACTATGCCACTGGGACCCTCTATCCCGCCTCTATACTGTAAGTGAAGGAGTCCCTGGGATCCCTTGTTTTGCGGGACGATTGGGAGCCCTGGGAAGTCTGTGGTTTAGTTGCCAGGATTCCGATTTTGCAAAGGGAAGGAACTCCTTTATAGACACTGGAGTGGTTATTTCTCTATCTACACAGGGATAACTTCCCATAAAAGATGACCCTCTGATTTGAGTCCCATTGGTGTTTTAATTAGAGCTTGGAAAAAATTATATTGAAGTTTATTTGTGTCCGAAAAGGTCTGAAACAAATTTTCTGAAAAATTCATTTTGTTTTCAGCTTTTAGAAAACATGTTTGAAACATAATTTTTTTTAAAAATTGTTTTAAATGAACTTTTTTTAAGCACTTGAGATAATCTTTCACAGTTCACAAGGTGAATTTTATTGTGAAGGATTCTCATTGAATAAATTTTAACTCGTAACATATTTTTTAAATATATAATGTACAATTCAGTACTTTGAAAGCATCATTTTAGGACAGTAATTCATTGGTTCTTTTTTCCAGATGTTTTCATGTGTTCACATTTTCATGTTATATGCAGAGAGAGAGAGAGAGTATTACCGGGTATTAAAAGAAACCCCACCTGAAATAGAAGGAATGAAACATGAATTCTGAAAAAAAAAAAAATAGCTGTTACTAGTGTTAGAGGTCAGTTGGAGCCAGAAAGAAAACTAATTTATCCTTGCTTTCCTTTGAGTTTGAGATGTTGCCTTTGGCTGGTGGTAGTTCTGGACATTGTTTTTCTTGGAAAACGGGATGCAAATGGCCATGTTTGGCTGCACTTGTTCAGTCATCATGCGTGGATATCCGCCTTGGTCATTTCCGCATTGAATTGACCAACCTTTTCTCAGGCTATTTTGTGTGAGTGGGTCATGATTGAATGTTTCGTGCAGTATAATGACTCGTGCTATTTTGTGTGAGTGGGTCATGATTGAATGTTTCGTGCAGTGTAATGACTCGTGTGCCGATGTAAATGTTTTACGTTAATGCTGATGTACGTTTAGTGAGTGTGCTGATGTAAATGTGTAAGCAAACGGTTGTAGGTCAATTATCCTTGTGTGTTTTCATTTTTCTTCTAAAGAGCTGCAAACAAATGTAGAGTGGTTTAACGTGTTTGAGAGCGAAGTTGAAAATACAACTCCACTTGTGCATTCTCATGATAATCCAAATAGGTTTTTGCATGTCAAAAAACAAAGTATGGGCAAGTTAACGATTTTCTTTAATTATGGAAAAACTTGTTCATCAACCTGAGAGAATAACTGCTGACACTACTAAATACTAATTCCTCAAATAATTTGAGACAGGTGATTTTAGAAATTCAACAGATGAAAAGAATTTCAACATATGAAAAGAATTTTCTTTTTAAATAAGTAAAAGAACAAAGAAAGATCATCCTGGATTCTCATTTTTTTTCCAACCATACTTTGTCTGTATCACATTGAAATAAGATAGGTTTAGTCATGTGTTACTCTCTGTCTGTCATCACATTGAAATAAGATAGGTTTAGTCATGTGTTACTCTGTCTGCATCACATTGAAATAAGATAGGTTTAGTCATGTGTTACTCTCTGTTTGTCTGCATCACATTGAAATAAGATAGGTTTAGTCATGTGTTACTCTCTGTTTGTCTGCATCACATTGAAATAAGATAGGTTTAGTCATGTGTTACTCTGTCTGTCATCATATTGAAATAAGATAGGTTTAGTCATGTGTTACTCTGTCTGTCATCATATTGAAATAAGATAGGTTTAGTCATGTGTTACTCTCTGTTTGTCTGCATCACATTGAAATAAGATAGGTTTAGTCATGTGTTACTCTCTGTCTGTCATCGCATTGAAATAAGATAGGTTTAGTCATGTGTTCATTAGCGAGTTTCTATAGATTGTATTTTGGAACCAGCAAAATTTTTGGTATCTTTCTTTTTATTAAAGATTGCCCACAAAATTTGGCTGTTAATTTAAAAGAATATTTTTGTAAGATATTTTAAAGAAGTTTTTTTGTGACATGCGTGCAGCTTTGAAACACATTCCTGGTCTAATTTAAAACATCAGGATCAATAGTTTTTCCTTGTTTTTTTTCTTCTGAGTGTGAATGTGAACATGGTGGCATTGAATCTAACTACATGAGTGGTCCTTAGTTACAATAATGAACTACATGAGTGGTCCTTAGTTACAATAGTGGTCCTTAGTTACAATAATGAACTACATGAGTGGTCCTTAGTTACAATACTGAACTACATGAGTGGTCCTTAGTTACAATACTGAACTACATGAGTGGTCCTTAGTTACAATAGTGGTCCTTAGTTACAATGCTGAACTACATGAGTGGTCCTTAGTTACAATAATGAACTACATGAGTGGTCCTTAGTTACAATAATGAACATGAGTGGTCCTTAGTTACAATAATGAACTACATGAGTGGTCCTTAGTTACAATAATGAACATGAGTGGTCCTTAGTTACAATAATGGCATGTTGATTGCATGATACCTTTTAAAGGCAGTTATCATTTTGAACACACCAAGTTCATAGTGTGTGCGTGTGCCAAGATCGTGATCCTGTATTCAGAATTTTATCCCTCATAGACGGTAGCTTGAGGGACTTGGTGCTTTTGAGTTTGCATTTGGGGGAGTCATGTGTGTGTGCGCGCTTTTGTGTGTGTGCGCGTTTGTGGGGGGGGGGGGGGGGGGGGGGGTCATGTGTGTGTGTACGCGTGTGCATGTTTGATTTTTTGTTGAAAGATTCCTTTAGAATCCCAAAGGGTTTCGCTTGGAGTGGTTTTGAGACAATCTTCTTGTCCAAATCTTGAAATTTTGGCTGACCTATTCAGGTTTATGTGTCTTGAATATGAACATATTGTGATGCTATGCATAGGGATTAATATGTTTCCATATGATTGGTTTTACTCAATATGTTTTTTATTGTTCCATTATGATTGATCTTGAATGTTACGCATGATTATTGTCATTTCGTATGGAGGCATGCTTGGATGACGTGCTTGATGTTACGCACGATGATGGTTTATAATAGGATGTTTTTCTATCGCTTTCATACTGCCTTTGTTTACAAATGAAGACGGCAAACTGGATGTGTCAAGTTTGTTGATTTTACATTTTCATTGACTGATTGTGTTACCGGCCCAAACACAGTGTTTCAATGGTCAACCTATGGCGATATTTTTCACGCCAGAGGGCAGTCAATGCACTAGGGGCTTATCACGCGATTTTCTTACTTGGGCGTACTGTGAGAGAGAGAGTGATGGTAGGACCACTCACTGTCTCTCTCTCTCTCTTTATCCCCAACTAATAATATAGAGAGGATTAGCCCCACACGAGCGTCATGCCCTCTGGCGTGAGAAAAATCGCACTTCTCATTGGATGCCAAATGTAACTAAAGTGCTTTTTGTTTATAATAAATATTAAACCAATGCTAGAATTTGCAAATAGCTTAGATCAACTTGAAGATCAGGACATGCCAGGTTTAGACATACACATGTAGAACTTTCTCTCGAGACTTAACAGCTTGTCAGTAACATGTTTTAAGTTTCCCATTTTTGTTGACAGATTAGATTGGATCTAGAAATAATAGAATAGTTGGTCTCTCATCATGCTCATGAACTCTGTCTATATTTTGTTTGAAATTCCCCCATGTTTTTGCTGGTCTACTGTTCATGACCCATTTAGCATAAGTCCTGGCCTTATTCTTTTGCAATAGAAATAAAATCGACAAACATCACCTGATAAAATAATTGCCAGTGTGTGTAAATAATCATTTGTTAATGTCTGTGCGTTTTGCAAAGCCAAATTAAGCCAGTGGTGTATGTGACCGTGTTTTTGAACACATTATTTCTGGTGCGTATGACAAAACAATTCTTCAAATTGTGTGTACTTTTGAACAGAAAATGATGATTTAAAAAATAAGTATCTATAATAAATATCCAAAATAATAATACAAAATTGCTGTGGACTGTATGTGTGAATGTTACACGCTTGTACATGTG
Organism: Phymorhynchus buccinoides; assembly: GCA_017654935.2. Lineage (NCBI taxonomy): Eukaryota > Metazoa > Mollusca > Gastropoda > Neogastropoda > Raphitomidae > Phymorhynchus > Phymorhynchus buccinoides. The sequence continues at coordinate 3,450,364 of CM065682.1, forward strand.
TTTTACGGATGATTTACAGTGGATCTTGAAAAAACAGCCAAAAAGGGTCTCCATAGGGAGGTGGACACTCGGTAGTCGAGGTTCCACTGTATTAAAAAGGGTCTCTACAGGGAGGTGGACACTCAGTAGTCGAGGTTCCACTGTATTAAAGGGTCTCTACAGGGAAGTGGACACTCAGTAATCGAGGTTCCACTGTATTAAAGGGTCTCTACAGGGAGGTGGACACTCAGTAGTCGAGGTTCCACTGTATTAAAGGGTCTAAATGGGGAGGTGGACACTCAGTAGTCGAGGTTCCACTGTATTAAAGGGTCTCTACAGGGAGGTGGACACTCAGTAGTCGAGGTTCCACTGTATTAAAGGGTCTCTACAGGGAGGTGGACACTCAGTAGTCGAGGTTCCACTGTATTAAAGGGTCTCCTTGGGAGGTGGACACTCAGTAGTCGAGGTTCCACTGTATTAAAGGGTCTAGTTAGGGAGGTGGACACTCAGTAGTCGAGGTTCCACTGTATTAAAGGGTCTCTAAAGGGAGGTGGACACTCAGTAGTCGAGGTTCTACTGTATTAAAGGGTCTCTACAGGGAGGTGGACACTCAGTAGTCGAGGTTCCACTGTATTAAAGGGTCTCTACAGGGAGGTGGACACTCAGTAGTCGAGGTTCCACTGTATTAAAGGGTCTCATGGAGGTGGACACTCAGTAGTCGAGGTTCCACTGTATTAAAGGGTCTCTGTAGGGAGGTGGACACTCAGTAATCGAGGTTCCACTGTATTAAAGGGTCTCTAGAGGGAGGTGGACACTCAGTAGTCGAGGTTCCACTGTATTAAAGGGTCTGTAGAGGGAGGTGGACACTCAGTAGTCGAGGTTCCACTGTATTAAAGGGTCTTTTGGGAGGTGGACACTCAGTAGTCGAGGTTCCACTGTATTAAACGGTCTAATTAGGGAGGTGGACACTCAGTAATCGAGGTTCCACTGTATTAAAGGGTCTCTATAGGGAGGTGGACACTCAGTAGTCGAGGTTCCACTGTATTAAAGGGTCTCTACAGGGAGGTGGACACTCAGTAGTCGAGGTTCCACTGTATTAAAGGGTCTCTACAGGGAGGTGGACACTCAGTAGTCGAGGTTCCACTGTATTAAAGGGTCTCGTGGGAGGTGGACACTCAGTAGTCGAGGTTCCACTGTATTAAAGGGTCTCAAAGGGAGGTGGACACTCAGTAGTCGAGGTTCCACTGTATTAAACGGTCAAATAGGGAGGTGGACACTGAGTAATCGAGGTTCCACTGTATTAAAGGGTCTCTACAGGGAGGTGGACACTCAGTAGTCGAGGTTTCACAGTATTAAAGGGTCTCTTCAGGGAGGTGAACACTCAGTAGTCGAGGTTCCACTGTATTAAAGGGTCTAATTAGGGAGGTGGACACTCAGTAATCGAGGTTCCACTGTATTAAAGGGTCTCCATAGGGAGGTGGACACTCAGTAGTCAAGGTTCCACTGTATTAAAGGGTCTCCATAGGGAGGTGGACACTCTGTAGTCGAGGTTCCACTGTATTAAAGGGTCTCCATAGGGAGGTGGACACTCAGTAGTCGAGGTTCCACTGTATTAAAGGGTCTCCATAGGGAGGTGGACACTCAGTAGTCGAGGTTCCACTGTATTAAAGGGTCTCTACAGGGAGGTGGACACTCAGTAGTCGAGGTTCCACTGTATTAAAGGGTCTCTACAGGGAGGTGGACACTCAGTAGTCGAGGTTCCACTGTATTAAAGGGTCTCTGCAGGGAGGTGGACACTCAGTAGTCGAGGTTCCACTGTATTAAAGGGTCTCTACAGGGAGGTGGACACTCAGTAGTCGAGGTTCCACTGTATTAAAGGGTCTCTGTAGGGAGGTGGACACTCAGTAGTCGAGGTTCCACTGTATTAAAGGGTCTCTACAGGGAGGTGGACACTCAGTAGTCGAGGTTCCACTGTATTAAAGGGTCTCTGTAGGGAGGTGGACACTCAGTAGTCGAGGTTCCACTGTATTAAAGGGTCTCTACAGGGAGGTGGACACTCAGTAGTCGAGGTTCCACTGTATTAAAGGGTCTCTGTAGGGAGGTGGACACTCAGTAGTCGAGGTTCCACTGTATTAAAGGGTCTCTATAGGGAGGTGGACACTCAGTAGTCGAGGTTCCACTGTATTAAAGGGTCTCTGTAGGGAGGTGGACACTCAGTAGTCGAGGTTCCACTGTATTAAAGGGTCTCTGTAGGGAGGTGGACACTCAGTAGTCGAGGTTCCACTGTATTAAAGGGTCTCTACAGGGAGGTGGACACTCAGTAGTCGAGGTTCCACTGTATTAAAGGGTCTCTATAGGGAGGTGGACACTCAGTAGTCGAGGTTCCACTGTATTTGCTCCCACAAAAACTAGTCTTGCCACAAATACATTCAACAAAGTACATACACGAAAATGGAGTCAAATACCCTTTATTGATATCATTAACAATGATTAACATATTCCCTCCATAAAATTTCAGTATTTCACTTCATCAATCATAATCAACCATACATTTTCAAAATCAAAATTCACAGAATTATCTACGCTAAGCTTCTGCTTGGTATAAGAGCATACTTCAATCGCACATCAAATTCATACCACTGACTATTTAACAAAAGAAGAAACAAAGCAGCAACGAACAAATAAAATGCATTATACTCTACTCCTGAATCCTCTTCAGGACAACAATGGTAAAAGTTGAAAAACGACACAAAATCGGGATTAAAATCTTTAACATGATTGGGATGAGTGAATCTTTGGCAATGTCCACGTTTGATACCCCACAAAAGATGACAATATTGAATTGAGAAAAGATTTCTATGTTGAGTTTCTGACGATATTTAAACTTCTAATCAAAAATGAATCAGAACGCCGTCTGATTGTAAAGGCTTGTAAGGAACACAAGATAAATTAATTCTCATCTAACAACCTGCAACAAAGAAGAATAAAGACTATTGTTGGAAATTAACATCTTACACCTTCCATTTCACCCAAATTATTCTTCTGCGTTCCCAGACCATATGGCCATAATGGGTGACATAAACATGCGTCTGGTTTTCAGTTTTTACTGGTCTCCCTGCTGCATTCAACTGACACATTCCGATTTTAGAGGAGAGACCCCAGTAAGAACAGCATGTGAACTAGTCTATCCTTACAGCCAAAACAGCATCAAAGAGAAGTCAACCACTTCCCTAACTTGGCATTCAAAGAAGTTAAAACTCAAACCAGCAACACCCACATTTTCATCCCTAAAATAAGCTTGGCTACTAATGAAAAAGAAGCATCTGATTGAATCTTTTATGTTATCAAATTATTTCCCCTGTAAAATTGCCCTCAAAATCTAAACGTACCGCGTCAACAAAAAGAAACCCACTTTGTTAAACGCCTCTTTGATATGTGAATGAACTGTGACATCAATTGGGAGCAACACAAGGTAAGGGAACTTTGGCTGGCTAGGAACATCGTGGCTATCTAAAGGTGCTGTAGCGTGTGCAATAACATCCGCTCAACTCAACAAACATTTGGGCAAACAATTTCACATTCCTATCTACATTAAATGATACCAGTTATACTTCTTACACCATTCTTTCAACAAATATAAATAACAGTTAATGTGACTTCTTCCTTTGTCAATCTAGGCAAGTCTGTAAGTCGGGCAAACAGACAGACAACAGAGAAATCTTGTAGCCTAAGAAACTACTTTCTGTGCCTTGAGAAATGAGAGACAGGAGGGAGAGGGGGTGATTGTTATCACTACAAATGTTGGACAAAAAGGCTGCTTTTTAGGAGATGAATGTGTGGTTAAAAACACATTTGAAGACTGCTCTTAGTTCTTGCTCGTCTTAAAAAGCTGTAATCATACATTGTGAGATCCCAAAAAAGCAACAGCCTGCGTGGATCAAGAGCTTGGTTTGAGATGCAGGCGAAGAGCTTTAAACAATATCCATTATAGTTTTATGAAAACAGCATTGTTAATATTTGTCATTAGTTAACGCTGGAGGAACAAGGCCTCGAGCAAGACACTTGCCTAGTCTGACACAAGAGCCTTTGACAGTTTTAGTAACTGCAACAATGTTAAATGCTTTGGGGAAGATGTAAGTGAACAGAAAGGGGGAAAATGGCATACTAACATTGATGAAGATTTATGTTAAAGATCTGCTTCCGTTATGGTTATTATTTATGCATTAAAAAGAAATGAAACATTAGCAAATGTAATACATAAATAACAAAAACATTAAAAACATACACATAATTATTGACATGATATTGAACATTAAGGCTGGTCATTATATTCAAAGGGCACAATCATAACCAAGCTATGACAGGTAGGCAGTGTCTGATAAAACAAAACGACATGGAGCCAGACAGACAGACATCCATCCTAATTGCTCCAGAAGTTTCATCTTTGGCCGACGCTGGTCGAAGCCTGGTGGCATGCTGATGCAGTGCGTTGGCGGCCGAAGATAGCGCTGGCTGGACGGATGGACTCACTGCTGCTGGGTCGGCCCCAGGCATATCACGTAGTGCCACTTGTTCACTGAAACCACAATCGTTGTTCCACGCGCTTACAAACAACACAAATAGAACGCTGCTCAAATAAGCATTTCAAGCGTTGCTGATTAAAAAAACGACTTTGTAACATGCATTCAAGTAGCGCATACAATATTATAAGCTTTAAAAATCTGCTTTCACAATTGCAGAACGACATATTTTATTAAAAGTATTACCTGAAATTGTGAAAAGGGTTTAATTTTAATGTTAATTTTGAACAGGTACTAGGGTTAGGGTTATACCAGGGGGGCTTTCATAAAAATAGTTCCCCCACCTTCTGGAAGTTCTAATCTGCCACTCTCTTTGACTCTGCCCTTTCCCTTTGCATTCTGCAGACCTGCCAACCTTTCCGCTTTGAGCGGAATTTCTTCCGCTGAGACTACATTTCAATGGCTTGGAGTCAAAACGGACTATCTTTAGATAGTCCATTGACATATTATTGAACTTAATACGAAAACTAATAAATTGCATCATAAAAAGACTGCTGAAATATAAAAAGCAAAAACCCCTTTTTATTTTTCTGCAGTCATTGTTTGACACAAGTTATTAGTTTTTGTAATAAATCCAATAATACGTCAATGGACTATCTAAAGAAAGTCTGTTTTGACTCCAAGCCATCGACATTTTCTTCCGCCCTTCCGCTCAAGTCCATAAAATTCCACTTTCAAAACTTTAACAAAAATAAAAATCTAACACACAAATTCATCATCTTATATACAGAGCAGCTCAGCTGCTGTGCGCATAACCGACTTTCCAGTTTCTGTTTGCGCACTTCCGTCAAGATGGCGATTGACACATCGATGTGTGTGAGACTGGGGAGAAAAGAAAGAGAATAGACCAATGTTTCTGCCAATATTACATGGAAAAGTATCTGTGCATTCAGAGATCAAGAAAGTGTGCATCATGCTAGATGTATAATGTGCTCACTACACTAAAAGTCTCCTATGGAGGGTGTCAAGACATCAAATGCCACACTACTTCTCAGGGTCTTATCGAAACTGCAAACTCCCAGACTTTGTCTTCCACCGTTACCGACTTTTTCAAGCCAACGGAAGGAAAGGAGAACAAAGATGAACTTGAACTGATTGATTAGTTTCCTTCCAAGTCTTATTATTTAAGTCATCTATGGCACCAACCGTCTTGGTCTGCCCAAATATAAAGGACAGAGGAACAAACCAAAAGCTTCTATTGTTACAATGTTAGGAATAGTTGTGACACTTCCAGACAAGACTTGTTTTAAACAAGACAAGTTCAAAAAGAAAAATTGCATGCTTCAAATTATGTTTACCACGAAACATGGAAACATTTTTGGGGGAACATTCTGCCCCCCCCCCCCAACAAAACTTCCGACGTAGGTGAAAATCCGGGTGGAAGGATTTATCGGCTAAAAAAATCTCATTTTTTTTATCTTCATCCACTTTCATGCCTGTTTCTGACTTCTGGCCCATTCTTCTGCCTTTAAAAAAAACCCTACCAACTAAATTTTCTCCTTTTAGCTCCTCCAAAATCGGAATGTGTCGGCTGTACGCAGTGGGGAGACCAGTGGAAACTGAAAACCGGACACATACGTACCTTACCCATTATGGCCATATGGCCTGGGAATGCAGATCAGGTACCATATTTTTCAAACTAAAAGGCGATATTTGTCCCCCTAGACTAAAACCCTGCGCCTTATGACTAATAATAGAGTAAGAAAAGAGAATAACAATCTGAATGTTGTGTCAGAGTTGGGGCTGTGCTTTACAGTCTGAACAATATGGTACAATAGAGCTGAACAGTGTATCCCTCTTGTCCATCCCTTCCTTACAACAAACTTCACAGCTTTATTGTGAACAGTGTATCCCTCTTGTCCATCCCTTCCTTACAACAACAAACTTCACAGCTTTATTGTGAACAGTGTATCCCTCTTGTCCATCCCCTTATTACAACAAACTTCACAGCTTTATTGTGAACAGTGTATCCCTCTTGTCCATCCCTTCCTTACAACAACAAACTTCACAGCTTTATTGTGTACAGTGTATCCCTCTTGTCCATCCCTTCCTTACAACAACAAACTTCACAGCTTTATTGTGAACAGTGTATCCCTCTTGTCCATCCCTTCCTTACAACAAACTTCACAGCTTTATTGTGAACAGTGTATCCCTCTTGTCCATCCCTTCCTTACAACAACAAACTTCACAGCTTTATTGTGTACAGTGTATCCCTCTTGTCCATCCCTTCCTTACAACAAACTTCACAGCTTTATTGTGAACAGTGTATCCCTCTTGTCCATCCCTTCCTTACAACAACAAACTTCACAGCTTTATTGTGTACAGTGTATCCCTCTTGTCCATCCCTTCCTTACAACAAACTTCACAGCTTTATTGTGAACAGTGTATCCCTCTTGTCCATCCCTTCCTTACAACAACAAACTTCACAGCTTTATTGTGAACAGTGTATCCCTCTTGTCCATCCCTTCCTTACAACAACAAACCTCACAGCTTTATTGTGAACAGTGTATCCCTCTTGTCCATCCCTTCCTTACAACAACAAACATCACAGCTTTATTGTGAACAGTGTATCCCTCTTGTCCATCCCTTCCTTACAACAACAAACCTCACAGCTTTATTGTGAACAGTGTATCCCTCTTGTCCATCCCTTCCTTACAACAAACTTCACAGCTTTATTGTGAACAGTGTATCCCTCTTGTCCATCCCTTCCTTACAACAACAAACTTCACAGCTTTATTGTGAACAGTGTATCCCTCTTGTCCATCCCTTCCTTACAACAAACTTCACAGCTTTATTGTGAACAGTGTATCCCTCTTGTCCATCCCTTCCTTACAACAACAAACCTCACAGCTTTATTGTGAACAGTGTATCCCTCTTGTCCATCCCTTCCTTACAACAACAAACCTCACAGCTTTATTGTGAACAGTGTATCCCTCTTGTCCATCCCTTCCTTACAACAACAAACTTCACAGCTTTATTGTGAACAGTGTATCCCTCTTGTCCATCCCTTCCTTACAACAACAAACTTCACAGCTTTATTGTGAACAGTGTATCCCTCTTGTCCATCCCTTCCTTACAACAACAAACTTCACAGCTTTATTGTGAACAGTGTATCCCTCTTGTCCAGTGTAACAGTGTATCCCTCTTGTCCATCCCTTCCTTACAACAAACTTCACAGCTTTATTGTGAACAGTGTATCCCTCTTGTCCATCCCTTCCTTACAACAACAAACTTCACAGCTTTATTGTGAACAGTGTATCCCTCTTGTCCATCCCTTCCTTACAACAACAAACATCACAGCTTTATTGTGAAGTGTATCCCTCTTGTCCATCCCTTCCTTACAACAAACTTCACAGCTTTATTGTGAACAGTGTATCCCTCTTGTCCATCCCTTCCTTACAACAACAAACTTCACAGCTTTATTGTGAACAGTGTATCCCTCTTGTCCATCCCTTCCTTACAACAACAAACTTCACAGCTTTATTGTGAACAGTGTATCCCTCTTGTCCATCCCTTCCTTACAACAACAAACTTCACAGCTTTATTGTGAACAGTGTATCCCTCTTGTCCATCCCTTCCTTACAACAACAAACATCACAGCTTTATTGTGAACAGTGTATCCCTCTTGTCCATCCCTTCCTTACAACAACAAACTTCACAGCTTTATTGTGAACAGTGTATCCCTCTTGTCCATCCCTTCCTTACAACAACAAACTTCACAGCTTTATTATGAACAGTGTATCCCTCTTGTCCATCCCTTCCTTACAACAACAAACTTCACAGCTTTATTATGAACAGTGTATCCCTCTTGTCCATCCCTTCCTTACAACAACAAACTTCACAGCTTTATTGTGAACAGTGTATCCCTCTTGTCCATCCCTTCCTTACAACAACAAACTTCACAGCTTTATTGTGAACAGTGTATCCCTCTTGTCCATCCCTTCCTTACAACAACAAACTTCACAGCTTTATTGTGAACAGTGTATCCCTCTTGTCCATCCCTTCCTTACAACAACAAACATCACAGCTTTATTGTGAAGTGTATCCCTCTTGTCCATCCCTTCCTTACAACAAACTTCACAGCTTTATTGTGAACAGTGTATCCCTCTTGTCCATCCCTTCCTTACAACAACAAACTTCACAGCTTTATTGTGAACAGTGTATCCCTCTTGTCCATCCCTTCCTTACAACAAACTTCACAGCTTTATTGTGAACAGTGTATCCCTCTTGTCCATCCCTTCCTTACAACAACAAACTTCACAGCTTTATTGTGTACAGTGTATCCCTCTTGTCCATCCCTTCCTTACAACAAACTTCACAGCTTTATTGTGAACAGTGTATCCCTCTTGTCCATCCCTTCCTTACAACAACAAACTTCACAGCTTTATTGTGAACAGTGTATCCCTCTTGTCCATCCCTTCCTTACAACAACAAACCTCACAGCTTTATTGTGAACAGTGTATCCCTCTTGTCCATCCCTTCCTTACAACAACAAACCTCACAGCTTTATTGTGAACAGTGTATCCCTCTTGTCCATCCCTTCCTTACAACAACAAACCTCACAGCTTTATTGTGAAGTGTATCCCTCTTGTCCATCCCTTCCTTACAACAAACTTCACAGCTTTATTGTGAACAGTGTATCCCTCTTGTCCATCCCTTCCTTACAACAACAAACTTCACAGCTTTATTGTGAACAGTGTATCCCTCTTGTCCATCCCTTCCTTACAACAACAAACATCACAGCTTTATTGTGAAGTGTATCCCTCTTGTCCATCCCTTCCTTACAACAACAAACTTCACAGCTTTATTATGAACAGTGTATCCCTCTTGTCCATCCCTTCCTTACAACAACAAACTTCACAGCTTTATTATGAACAGTGTATCCCTCTTGTCCATCCCTTCCTTACAACAACAAACTTCACAGCTTTATTATGAACAGTGTATCCCTCTTGTCCATCCCTTCCTTACAACAACAAACTTCACAGCTTTATTATGAACAGTGTATCCCTCTTGTCCATCCCTTCCTTACAACAACAAACATCACAGCTTTATTGTGAACAGTGTATCCCTCTTGTCCATCCCTTCCTTACAACAACAAACCTCACAGCTTTATTGTGAACAGTGTATCCCTCTTGTCCATCCCTTCCTTACAACAACAAACATCACAGCTTTATTGTGAAGTGTATCCCTCTTGTCCATCCCTTCCTTACAACAAACTTCACAGCTTTATTATGAACAGTGTATCCCTCTTGTCCATCCCTTCCTTACAACAACAAACCTCACAGCTTTATTATGAACAGTGTATCCCTCTTGTCCATCCCTTCCTTACAACAAACTTCACAGCTTTATTGTGAACAGTGTATCCCTCTTGTCCATCCCTTCCTTACAACAACAAACCTCACAGCTTTATTGTGAACAGTGTATCCCTCTTGTCCATCCCTTCCTTACAACAAACTTCACAGCTTTATTGTGAACAGTGTATCCCTCTTGTCCATCCCTTCCTTACAACAAACTTCACAGCTTTATTGTGAACAGTGTATCCCTCTTGTCCATCCCTTCCTTACAACAAACTTCACAGCTTTATTGTGAACAGTGTATCCCTCTTGTCCATCCCTTCCTTACAACAAACTTCACAGCTTTATTATGAACAGTGTATCCCTCTTGTCCATCCCTTCCTTACAACAAACTTCACAGCTTTATTATGAACAGTGTATCCCTCTTGTCCATCCCTTCCTTACAACAACAAACCTCACAGCTTTATTATGAACAGTGTATCCCTCTTGTCCATCCCTTCCTTACAACAACAAACCTCACAGCTTTATTGTGAACAGTGTATCCCTCTTGTCCATCCCCTTATTACAACAAACTTCACAGCTTTATCATGAACAGGATTTCTGGCTCACTACCATTACAGTCATTACTCTTGATGTCTTGTCCATCCCTTTCTTACAAAACAACAAACTTCACAGCTTTATCATGCAGGATTTCTGGTTTACTAGAATTAGTCATTACTCTTGTCCATCCCTTTCTGAACATGATTTCTGGCTTACTAGCATTACAATTTACAGTCACTAGCGCAACACCGAGTACCGGTAACGCCTAGTAACGGTAACGCTAAGTACTGGTAACGCTGAGTACAGCAAATTTGAAGTGATTCGGTTAAGAAACGGCGGAGTTCTAAGGCCCCGTTTCCCGTTGGCGCTGCTCTGAGAGTGACGCGCTCTCCCTAGCAACGGTAACGCCTAGTAACGGTAACGCCAAGTACTGGTAACGCTGAGTACAGCAAATTTGAAGCGATTCGGTTAAGAAACGGCGGGAGTTATAAAGCCCCGTTTCCAGTTGGCGCTGCTCTGAGAGTGATGCTCTCTCCCGATTTTCTTCAAATTTGCTGCCAGGCTTTGCCCCGCCCACAGCAAGCCTGACAGCAAATTGGAAGCGATTCGGTTTAGAAACGGCAGAGTTATTTGTGAAAAGGTGAAGCGGCGTATATCGTGCGCGTTTACGAATCGATTCGCTTCCGGTTTGGCACATCGATAGTCACCGTCCCCGGTCATCTACCTGCCAAATTTGAAGGCAACCGGTCCACAAATACCGGAGATACGGACGCCGAGAGGCAGGCGGATACGCGTTTCGCGCATTTGCCAAACCGCGCAAATGACACGGCCGCCTCAGTTGCCGTTGCCATCGCCCTGTTAGGGCTCACAGCACATTTGACTAATGTGGTCACTGATGAGAACAGACATGGACAACATGTGAACATGGTGACAGTGAGATGTGATCCCCACAGGCCCAGTGGTGACTAATGTGGTCACTGATGAGAACAGACATGGACAACATGTGAACATGGTGACAGTGAGATGTGATCCCCACAGGCCCAGTGGTGACTAATGTGGTCACTGATGAGAACAGACATGGACAACATGTGAACATGGTGACAGTGAGATGTGATCCCCACAGGCCCAGTGGTGACTAATGTGGTCACTGATCAGAACAGACATGGACAACATGTGAACATGGTGACAGTGAGATGTGATCCCCACAGGCCCAGTGGTGACTAATGTGGTCACTGATCAGAACAGACATGGACAACATGTGAACATGGTGACAGTGAGATGTGATCCCCACAGGCCCAGTGGTGACTAATGTGGTCACTGATGAGAACAGACATGGACAACATGTGAACATGGTGACAGTGAGATGTGATCCCCACAGGCCCAGTGGTGACTAATGTGGTCACTGATCAGAACAGACATGGACAACATGTGAACATGGTGACAGTGAGATGTGATCCCCACAGGCCCAGTGGTGACTAATGTGGTCACTGATGAGAACAGACATGGACAACATGTGAACATGGTGACAGTGAGATGTGATCCCCACAGGCCCAGTGGTGACTAATGTGGTCACTGATCAGAACAGACATGGACAACATGTGAACATGGTGACAGTGAGATGTGATCCCCACAGGCCCAGTGGTGACTAATGTGGTCACTGATGAGAACAGACATGGACAACATGTGAACATGGTGACAGTGAGATGTGATCCCCACAGGCCCAGTGGTGACTAATGTGGTCACTGATCAGAACAGACATGGACAACATGTGAACATGGTGACAGTGAGATGTGATCCCCACAAGTCCAGTGGTGACCTACCTTCCTGATCCACAGGGGCAGCTGATCCAGTGTCCGTCATTTGCTGCAACACACCAGAAAACGGAACAACTAACCAACAAATACTGACAATGCTGCACAGACAAAAGACAACTAACCAACAAATACTGACAATGCTGCACAGACAAAAGACAACTAATCAACAGTTACTGACAATGCTGCACAGACAAAAGACACAACTAACCAACAAATACTGACAATGCTGCACAGACAAAAGACACAAATAGTCAACAAATACTGACAATGCTGCACAGACAAAAGACACAAATAACCAACAAATACTGACAATGCTGCACAGACAAAGACATAGCTAACGGCAACATATCACGGCAATGACATACACATTGCAAATGGCCAAACAATACGGTGCTATTTATTATTGGACCATTATTAGAGACATATAAAATGATAACACACAGGTTCAAATTAATTAACAAAGTTTTCACACACAAAACCCCCCACACAGAAGCCTAGTTGAAAGCTATAGGTAGGACAATTTGAGGCACAAAGTGTAAACTTTCAAATAATGAAGTTTAGAAGATCCAAATTTAGTGACTTCCCCAATCTGTTCAGACTTAAACTAAAGAGTAAGGCGACAAAGGTGTGTCCTCCATGGTCATCCAGGAAATATCCCCACATGACAGTGAAGGATCTCTCTACCGGTTGACTGGGCAGTCACTGTCATCACCACAGATTGGGCAGTTAGTCCGTTATAGTCCCTCAACAGCTATGGTTCTCTCAGTTCGACCACATATAACAAAACACACATCAATGATTCTTAATAACATCCCAAAACCTGAAAACAACAACAAAATAAACAGTACACTTCACGACATGGCATCTCCATCATTGCACCCTATAGCTCATCATTTCACAGAGTACTGGAAACGTCGAGCCACTCTACTCTACTGATCGGATCCAGGTAAAAAACAACAGTACAATTCACGACATGGCATCTCCATCATTGCACCCTATAGCTCATCATTTCACAGAGTACTGGAAACGTCGAGCCACTCTACTCTACTGATCGGATCCAGGTAAAAAACAACAGTACACTTCACGACATGGCTTCTTCATCATTGTACCCTATAGCTCATCATTTCACAGAGTGCTGGAAACGTCGAGCCACTCTACTCTACTTATCGGATCCAGGTTTAAAAAACAAACAACAAAACGGTACAATTCACGACATGGCATCTCCATCATTGCACCCTATAGCTCATCATTTCACAGAGTACTGGAAACGTCGAGCCACTCTACTCTACTGATCGGATCCAGGTAAAAAACAACAGTAAAAAAGTATAACACAGCCTAGTAAAAATAAAATATATAAAAAAGGCCATATAGGCTACCAGAGATTAAGTATGTCACTTTGGAAACTGGAACCAACGCCTGTGCCCTGTGTGTTTTTATGCCCGTAAACACCCCCCCCAAAAAAAACCTAAACAAAAGAAGAAAAAAGACAAAACCCAAACAAAAACCCCTCACTGTTTGACTGCCTACAGCCTAAACTACATCATGACAAAATAGAATCAGAAAAAGTTTCTACTATTCCGATGCATCTTCAATATGACAAGCGCTTGGACGTTTTTAGTGCCATACTATTCATTACCATCATTATTAAAATGGAGTATAATGGCAACATAACAGTTCTACCCACTAACCTGAGTCATGACCAGGGCCTTGGCCTCATCCCCACTCATCACACCAGGGGAGTCCTGCTGTGTGGTATTCACACTGCAAACACATCAAAACAGGGGGGGGGGGTTCACCTATGTCACTTTCTCTGATAAATTTGTACATGCGACATAACTTTCTGGGCAAAATAAATATACAAATTTGGGTGAAGTATTAAAACAGGTATGAGTTCCAGTAGCTGGAACTTCATAAGATCTTCGAATTTATAAAGAAACAATAACACTGAAGAAAAAACTCCACTTGCGAAACAAAGCTTGTTATTCTTGACATCCCTGTCCCTAACTCACCCAAACACCCAGCAAGCTATGAAACAAAGCTTCTTATTCTTGATATCCCTGTCCCTAACTCACCCAAACACCCAGCAAGCTATGAAACAAAGCTTGTTATTCTTGACATCCCTGTCCCTAACTCACCCAAACACCCAGCAAGCTTTGAAACAAAGCTTGTTATTCTTGATATCCCTGTCCCTAACTCACCCAAACACCCAGCAAGCTATGAAACAAAGCTTGTTATTCTTGACATCCCTGTCCCTAACTCACCCAAACACCCAGCAAGCTTTGAAACAAAGCTTGTTATTCTTGATATTCCTGTCCCTAACTCACCCAAACACCCAGCAAGCTATGACAACCATGTAAAGGGAACTAACTCGTGTAATTCCCAATGAAGTAAGGCATTGAAGATCCACCAGACCACGTGTCAAAATCACGGGTTTCACGTGTTTTCCCTCTTATAGCTGGTAAGAAATCTTGTTTTGACCAGGTTCTGTACTCCCATACAAATGCCCCCAAATTGAAAATGAAACATCATTTTAAAGAGCAGCCTCAATTTCAAGTTGGGGGCATTTGTATATGGGTCACAGCTACCCAGAAAAAAACAAGGGACTTAATCGTGGTGGGTCAGTGAATCTTTAAAAACACATTATTACCATTACACACTGGATTATTTGCCTTCCATTTTGCATACAGTGAACTTGACATAGGAAAATAATCGTTTCTACATTTTAGTTTAAAGATGTTTATCCATGAACTTGGAACAAGACATAGTATACAACAAACCATCAGCTGTGACTGTTCAAATAAGGGTTTACCTAGCTCTTGCTTGGCAGGGATGCAATTGTTTTTACCCTAATAGGACAATTGTCCTGACCGAAGAACATCAACAGGACAATTGTCCTGACCTAAGAACATCAATAGAACAATGTGCCCTGACCTAAGAACATCAATAGGACAATTGTCCCAACATAAGAACATTAATAGGACAATTATCCCAACATAAGAACACCAATAGGACAATTGTCCTGACCTAATAACATCAATAAGACAATTGTCCTGACCTAAGAACATCAATAGAACAATTGTCCTGACTTAAGAACATAAATAGAACAATGTGTCCTGACCTAAGAACATCAATAGAACACAATAGAACAATGTGTCCTGACTTAAGAACATCAATAGAACAATTGTCCTGACTTAAGAACATCAATAGAACAATGTGTCCTGACTTAAGAACATCAATAGAACAATTGTCCTGACTTAAGAACATCAATAGGACAATGTGTCCTTACTTAAGAACATCAATAGAACAATGTGTCCTGACTTAAGAACATCAATAGAACATCAATAGTGTCCTGACTTAAGAACATCACAATTGTCCTGACTTAAGAACATCAATAGAACAATTGTCCTGACTTAAGAACATCAATAGAACAATGTGTCCTGACTTAAGAACATCAATAGGACAATTGTCCTGACTTAAGAACATCAATAGGACAATTGTCCTGACTTAAGAACATCAATAGAACAATTGTCCTGACTTAAGAACACCAATAGGACAATTGTCCTGACTTAAGAACATCAATAGAACATCAATAGAACAATTGTCCTGACCTAAGAACATCAATAGAACAATTGTCCTCCTGACCTAAGAACATCAATAGGACAATTGTCCTGACTTAAGAACATCAATAGAACAATTGTCCTTACCTAAGAACATCAATAGGACAATTGTCCTTACTTAAGAACACCAATAGAACAATTGTCCTAGACATGCAATTTCAATAGGACACATAATGCTCAGCCCAGCATAATCGATTTATGAGTGACTGATGAGGAAGGAAAGGGGGGGGGGGGGGGGGGGTAAATTTTGACCAAATGACAACTTTTTTCGTTGCCACTGGGTTTAACGTATGCTAAGTGCATGGGCACACGGGACCTCGGTTTATAGTCTCATCCGAAAGACTCCACGTTCAGACCGTAAGGCCTAGTGCAAAGTGAGAGGGAAAAATCCCCTGTACCCAAAAATATTTGTCATAAATCTGAGGCAGATGGGGGGGGGGGGGACTCTCCTAAAAATAAGAGAAGGGTGTTTGATTCCCATCTGGGAATGACAACACCCTTGGTTGCAAAAACAATAGGACACAAGTCCGCTTCAACTGTGACACAGAGACCACTACAATAGGACAATTGTCCTGACAGAGAGGCCAAGACTATAAGACAATTGTCCTGACAGAGGTCAAGACTATAGGACAATTGCCCTGACAGAGAGGCCAAGACAATAGGACAATTGTCCTGACAGAGGCCAAGACAATAGGACAATTGTCCTGACAGAGGCCAAGACAATAGGACAATTGTCCAGACAGAGGCCAAGATAACAGGACAATTGTCCTGACAGAGGCCAAAACAATAGGACAATTATCCTGACAGAGGCCAAGACAATAGGACAATTGTCCCGACAGAGACCAAGACATTAGGATAATTGTCCTAACAGAGGCCAAGGCAATATGATAATTGTCCTGACAGAGGCCAAGACAATAGGACATTTGTCACGACAGAGGCCAAGACAACAGGACAATTGTCCTGACAGAGGCCAATACTATAGGACAATTGTCCTGACAAAGGCCAAGACAATAGGACAATTGTCCTGACAGAGGCCAAGACAATAGGACAATTGTCCTGATAGAGGCCAAGATAATAGGACAATTGCAAATTAATTTTGATATTCTGAAAATCGTAAAAATTTGCAACTTTGCTTGGCTTAAATAATTGTTAGTGAAACCAAGCACATCATTACGTAAACGTTATTCAAAGACAACATTAGAATCACAAAATATTTCAGTAACACTGAACGTCTTTGATTTTCTGAAAACAGGAAAAAGCAGTGAAGAGTGGAAAGAAGGGAGCTAACTGACCATGCTATATCGGCCCCAGAGGCAGGGTTGGCTATCAACTCTGTCCAGTGTCTGTATGCCTGGTCCACAACGCCCAGAGCAAACTCCTGCCAACATCGCACAACAGTAACGGCATCATCAGTAACGTCATCATCAGTAATAACTGATCATAAACAAGCCTAACATCAACTCTTTCCAGTGTCTGTATGCCTGGTCCACAATGCCCAGAGCAAACTCCTGCCAACATCGCACAACAGTAACGGCATCATCAGTAATAACTGATCATAAACAAGCCTAACATCAACTCTGTCCAGTGTCTGTATGCCTGGTCCACAATGCCCAGAGCAAACTCCTGCCAACATCGCACAACAGTAACAGCATCATCAGTAACGTCATCATCAGTAATAACTGATCATAAACAAGCCTAACATCAACTCTGTCCAGTGTCTGTATGCCTGGTCCACAATGCCCAGAGCAAACTCCTGCCAACATCGCACAACAGTAACAGCATCATCAGTAACGTCATCATCAGTAATAACTGATCATAAACAAGCCTAACATCAACTCTGTCCAGTGTCTGTATGCCTGGTCCACAATGCCCAGAGCAAACTCCTGCCAACATCGCACAACAGTAACGGCATCATCAGTAACGTCATCATCAGTAATAACTGATCATAAACAAGCCTAACATCAACTCTTTCCAGTGTCTGTATGCCTGGTCCACAATGCCCAGAGCAAACTCCTGCCAACATCGCACAACAGTAACGGCATCATCAGTAACGTCATCATCAGTAATAACTGATCATAAACAAGCCTAACATCAACTCTGTCCAGTGTCTGTATGCCTGGTCCACAATGCCCAGAGCAAACTCCTGCCAACATCGCACAACAGTAACGGCATCATCAGTAACGTCATCATCAGTAATAACTGATCATAAACAAGCCTAACATCAACTCTGTCCAGTGTCTGTATGCCTGGTCCACAACGCCCAGAGCAAACTCCTGCCAACATCGCACAACAGTAACGGCATCATCAGTAACGTCATCATCAGTAATAACTGATCATAAACAAGCCTAACATCAACTCTGTCCAGTGTCTGTATGGTCCACAACGCCCAGAGCAAACTCCTGCCAACATCGCACAACAGTAACGGCATCATCAGTAATAACTGATCATAAACAAGCCTAACATCAACTCTGTCCAGTGTCTGTATGCCTGGTCCACAACGCCCAGAGCAAACTCCTGCCAACATCGCACAACAGTAACAGCATCATCAGTAATAACTGATCATAAACAGCCTAACATCAACTCTGTCCAGTGTCTGTATGGTCCACAATGCCCAGAGCAAACTCCTGCCAACAGTAACGTCATCATCAGTAACAACTGATCATAAACAAGCCTAACATCAACTCTGTCCAGTGTCTGTATGGTCCACAACGCCCAGAGCAAACTCCTGCCAACAGTAACGTCATCATCAGTAACAACTGATCATAAATAAGCAAATTGTATATTTCAAGCACGCACTCACCAAGTGACGCCTCCTGTACATCCCCATGCATTGTGCTTGTCATTACTCCACGGATAAGTGTCACCATTGTCACCATAATTGTCCCCAACACATCAACAGTTTATTGTCTGTTTTGACGATTATGTATGGATACAACACAAATATATAGAGAACAAGCACCACACTATTTTGCACACTTTTTTTTTACACAGATAATATTTTCACGTTCCCTATCTACGCATGTATGTACCCCTGTCACAGTCATCACATCACATGTCACACATAGGTGACACGTGTGTGACACACCTTGAAGCAGTCACTGTGACGCTGTTTGGAGCACAGATACCACACTTTTCACACATCAATGTAGTTTGACACATTTTGAAGGGGTGTTGGTATAGCTGACACCAGTGTGTGCATGCTTGTGCTTGGGGTGTCGTGCCGTGCACAACACACAGGTGTGCTTGTCACCTACACCTTTGTTTTTCTCTGGCTCCTCGGTGCGTTTTTTTAGGTGTTATTGTTGGTATATTCTAGCAGAGAACTGAGCATTTCATCAGAGTAATATAACTGAAAATAATCTTGCGCTTTCATTGATGTGTCCAACACACACACAGGCCCTGATCGATGTTTGAATTCCGTCCTAGTTTCGGTTTTGGTGTGACATAATTCCCCCTAATCCACTCAAAACTCGGTCGAGTGTAGAACAAAGGTAAGTTTTGATAATCTAACTCCTCACCACTAGCATCATCATCACCTATATGCGCTTCAATAGCTGCCACGAACTAAACTCACTCTTCTTCTGTCAAATTGGTCAGAATCAGAATTTTCTCCACCTTCTATTTTCACTACCAACAAAAACTGCCACGTGCACAGTACACACCTACTACACGCATTCACTCAAAACGACCCCTTTCCCACAGAGCTGGAAGGAGGAGGGGGTGGGGGAAAGGGAAGGGTAAACGGCTGGGGGGTCTGGCATCACATTCTATTCATAAACAGTCCCGTTAGGGCTGGGTGAAGGGTAAATGACGTACTTTGATGGCGCGAATTGCGGTAAGTCCGAAGTACGATCCCGGAATACCGGTCTCTCGGATTGAAAGGAGTTATTTCTTCCAGAACGGTTTTCCGTTCTCCAGGATTGAAAGGTATTAAGCCTTGAAACCCGGTCTGCAGGATTGAAAGAGTTAATGGTCCTTTCTTGGAACCACCCCATCATCTTGTTGATGGTTTTCTTGTGGCAGAAACAGGGGGACTCCAGTCTATCAGCTGATGTCACGCCTGCTGAGGGGTACTTAGAGCATCATGTTTTGGGGGTAGGACTTAGGTGTGAGGGTGGAGTGTCTTGGTATGGGTTGTGTGTGTTTTATCCAAAATCGCGTGGGACTATTGAACTGTCATTTCCCTTGGTGACCCACCTTGTTCTTGCAGTCTCCGTTCCAGTGCACCTTGTTCTCCGGTTTACCGTCGGGCTTCTTGTAGTATTTGAACCACTCGTGGGTCGCCTGAGGACAAAAAGCGTTCACCATCACTTCTTACAATAAAATCACTACTTCATCGGCGAAGATGCAGCATTCACACCGAACCGCCAGTGTTGGTTTGTATGTAAAAAGAGTAATCCAGTGTTAGTTCTTACACTCACATGTGCAGAGATGTGAGAGGCCCAACACAAAAAGCGTAGCTGATGGCATCGTCAAAGTAATTAAACAAAACTTTGCCTGCAACATAAAATGTTTTGAGGTTTTCAGGTGAGCCCTGTCAAATTTGTGTTGGCATCCTTTGTCGATCTCCTCTTTCTTCACATCTATCGTATGGTGTGATGTACAAGTTTCATGGTTCAAGATGAAACATCTCTCAGTAGCTTTGAAAACATCCAAATAAGCCTACTTCTTTGAAATGACAGGGAGGAAGTAGCCAAACACATGAAAAAGGCGCATTGCCACTGGACGCAGCTAGCCAACCACAGAGAAGCTTACAAAAATCAGTCAAGGTTTTGCGATACTTCCCCCCAGAATGAGACCGCTGAGCCTTATAATATGACTAATAATATAATAAGAAAGCATAGTAACAAAATCTGAATTTTGTGTAAAATTTGCAGGGTGCAAGGTGCGCCTTATATAGTGTATAAAATATGGTATAGTGTTGCAGACATCTGTGCCTGGTTTCCCACTACATTGGTACCTACCCTTAAAAACCCCGGCATCTCTTTGCTCACATCCTCTATATCTGCAACAGATGAATATGAAACCCCCCCATTAAATAATCATTTTAATGTGAAACATAGAAACTACAAGGATAAAACTCAACCCCCAAACATATAGTGCAGAACAAACACACACTCTTTAACTCTACTGGCATCACGGGTCAATACATTCACCCAAGGCATCAC
>CM065682.1:3476355-3508855 GCA_017654935.2 Phymorhynchus buccinoides
TACACAATCTTGCTGACACTGAGAGGATCATCATGTTTTAAGCGGTTTTTGTACCACTGAATGAATGTATTACCCCCTTCAGAAAGACACCACTGCCTGGGGCAAACATCAGTACTGGCCTGGGGTGGCCTAGAAAACAGTATAACCCCTTCAAGACACCACTGCCTGAGGCAAACATCATTACTGGCCTGGGGTGGCCTAGAAAACAGTATAACCCCTTCAGAAAGACACCACTGCCTGGGGCAAACATCAGTACTGGCCTGGGGTGGCCTAGAAAACAGTATAACCCCTTCAAGACACCACTGCCTGAGGCAAACATCATTACTGGCCTGGGGTGGCCTAGAAAACAGCATAACCCCTTCAAGACACCACTGCCTGGGGCAAACATCAGTACTGGCCTGGGGTGGCCTAGAAAACAGGATAACCCCTTCAGAAAGACACCACTGCCTGGGGCAAACATCAGTACTGGCCTGGGGTGGCCTAGAAAATATTATAACAAATAAAAAGTGCAACAAAACTCACCACTGTCTGTGATTCAGCTTTGACAAAACTACTGGTTGATCCAAGTTTAATTTCCACTTTCAAATCGGTGTTAGCTGCACTAAAATTGGACTGACTAACTAGTCTCCTTATTAGTAATATTACCATCTTTGTTAATGAAAGCTTAGTGCAATACTTTCTGAGGCTCATGTAGGGCCGATTTGGGGGACATTTTTAGCATTAAAAAATAAACAAAAGAAGTGGCACACATAAGTGAAACGAAGGCTGTAGGAGTGATGAAGAGAAATCACTCAAAAAACATGGCTCGGAGTGAGATAACATGGACTCAGACGAGTTTTAGACTCGGAAATCGTTGTTCCAAGAATACTTGGAATTAGGCACTCACTGGCGTTCTGAAGGACAGATTATACTCGGAGTTCGTCCGGAATGAGTTAAATACTATCATTATGACAGGACCTCACCTTGTGCCCAATCTCACAGACGTCCAGGGGGTCATTGTCACCAGCAGTGTCCGTCTGGAATGAGTTAAATACTATCATTATGACAGGACCTCACCTTGTGCCCAATCTCACAGACGTCCAGGGGGTCATTGTCACCAGCAGTGTCCGTCTCGCCAAACTTGTGCTTGGGATCTTCCCACGTCTGAAAGAACAAAGGGGAAAATGTTCAACGCCAACACCAATACTGCACAACCAAGCTGCAGTTGTTTCAACTCTTCTGGCAACATGGGCAAATACATCTACCAGTACATCACTCTACACTCCCACCAAATGCAAAGACATTCAGATTCACTGCCAAGAGGCCTGCCATGTGTTTGTATATTTTTAGAACGTATGTTAGTGATTTTTTTCCGTTAAAGCAACGCATGAGCACTAGAAAAAAATAGTGACTCCCCTCTTGTCGGTTGAGATGCAACAGACAACCAAGAACATCAAAAACATACATGGCGCTAGAAGAGGTAAATTCAGAGATCAAAATGCTAGCAAGTAACTGAGAACTAGGATGATATACTCATATAATGACACAGAGGAAAATGACACGAGGGTTTCTGGAAAAGATCAACAAGTCTTCTTTTGTTCTGGTGTAAATAAATCAACCAATTCTGACCAAGTCTTTCCATCATTACATTCAAATCTTCATATATGGGCCATTTAGTTGATCTTGATCATAAAGTGGTGATTGGAATAATGTTCTACAATACATCAACAATTATACATGCATGCACAAAGCAGACTATTGAAACAAGCTTTATTTTCAACAGGAAAGGCTCTAGCGAATGGAGTTAAAGCCAGTGTGATGCTCCAAGATGGAAGGAACCAACGCAGGTACAAAGAGGGTCTGGTAAACATGAACACACGATCGTCGGGCAGTCAGTCTTAGCAACTGTAGCAACTGAGTTACTTCAACTATCGGGATCATGGAGTTATGGTGTTTTGCTGGTTACAAAACATCAGCTGAAAAATTCATAGGCTACAGCCAAACTGAAACTTTCCCATCAGGCCAACAACGAATCACTGTCATCTGATGCTGGGCCATTCTTTTCCTTTCTCATCGCTTCGTCATATTCTCTCTGTCTGCCTTTCTCTCTCCTTGTTTCTCTCTCATTTAACTTTGCATTTTTAAGTCAAAGCACTTCTTGCATGGCTATAGTGTCTACAATTGTTTTGCAAGAGGCAAGTATGTGAAGTAAATGAAAAATTCAATATCTGTTTGTGTGACTATAGCATGTTCTAGCTGTGCAAAAGTTCAAACAAAAATGACAGAACAGTGAAGAGGCCGCGAGGCCTAATGTCCTAACTACCTGACCTGACCTAGATACACTGTCAAAGACGATGAATTATTATGTGAGTGTTTGTGTGTGTGTGAAGGTATGCGCCTCTGTGTCACTGTCAGTGTGCATGTGTGTGAGCATGAGACAGTGTGCAAGAGCATGCATGCATACTTTTGTGTGCACGCATGCATGTCATCGATAATCCTACCTGCGTAAAAGCCCCATAGAACTGGATATTTCTATGGTGGGGGGAGATGTTTTTCACACAGTGTGTTTTTGTGTGTGAGTGTGCATGCGTGCATATGTGTGTCTATAAGTGTGTGTGTGCGCGAGAGTGTGTGTTATCTCTAATCCTGGGTGAAAGCCCCGTTGTTCCAGATATATATATATATATATATATATATTACAGTCAAATTATAGAAGCTTGTCTTTTACCCTGAACATTTAAGGCATTTCCGAAAATGACTGTTTTGATCGGTCATTTTCAACATGGCAACGTGGTCCAGTTATCAGATAAGAGCATTTCCTTATATGACCGACAATCAGTCAGATAGGGAAAAAATGGTGTTCAAATTTCAGTCATTTACGGGGAGTGCCTACAATGTTTAGGCATTTCTGAAAATGACCGGAAGATGTTTTCAACAGTGTGTTTCTCTGTGTGTGTGTGCGTGCGCATGCATCTCTGTGTGTGTGTGTGTGTGCGTGTGTGTGTGTGCATGTTATCTCTAATCTTACCTGGGGGAATGCCGCATAGTTCCAGATTATGGTAGGGGAAGATGTTTTTCACTCAGTGTGTTTCTGAGTGTGTGCGTGTGCATGCATCAGCAGGCATGTGTGTGTATGCATGTTATCGATAATCTTACCTGGGGGAAGGCCCCGTAGTTCCAGATATAGCCATGGTGGGGAAAGACGATTTTTACATAGTATGTTTCTGAGTGTGTGCATGTGCATGCATCAGCATGCATGCATGTGTGTGTGTGTGATCGATAATCTTACCTGGGGGAACACTCCGTAGTTCCAGATATAGCCATGGTGGGAAGATGTTTTTCACACAGTGTTTTTCTGAGTGTATGCGTGCACATGCATCAGCATGCATGTGTGTGCATACTGTATGTATGTTAATTGTTATCAATAATCTTACCTGGGGGAATGCCCCATAGTTCCAGATATATCCATGGTGGGGGAAGATGTTTTTCACGTAGCGTAGTTTGCCTTTCTTCACGTCTTGCTTGATGGGGTTCAGCTTCTCTTCTTTGCAGATCTGTACATCAACACACACACACATACACACACACACACACACACACACACACACACACACACACACACACACGCACGCACACACACACACATTATACACAGAGGCACATACATGGGTGCTCCACACATTTACTGCTCTTTTTTCACCCCTCTAGACTAGTACAAGTGCTACATTCCTTTGAAGATACTTATAGCAAATGATTATATTGGCCCTTTTTATTGTACAAGTGTGTGTGTGTAAGAAAATTGCTGCTTCTCCTAATCGAGTCGTATTCTCATATTCCGGCGACGCCGGCTCTAGGCAATTTCAAAATCCTGCAATTTAGGACATCCTGCAAGGAGCATCCATACACATATTATGCATACAAACTTTTTGTACATGCAGTAACACACACACGCTGGATTATTAGCAACATATCATTTTCTCCCATTTTATTCTGCTCCAGACTGTTTCTCTATATTCTGTTTATCACAAATGTTTATAATATTGACCATATTTTTTCGGACTATAAGGTGATACATTTGTCCTAGACTGAGACCCCTTGCGTCTTATGATATGACTGATAATATAGGAAGAAAATTTAATAACACAATCTGATTATCTTGCTGCCAAGACTACTGTTGCAGCAGTTCATATCCAATTTTACCCCCCACCCCCCCTCAAATTCAATCCTTCCCCTTTTCTACAACCCCCCCCCCCCCCCCCCCCCCTCCCCTCTACGATCTACTATAATAAGTATAACCACTCAGCAAATTTTCTACCCCTCTATCTACTGAACTGTATTCACTATTTTCTACCCCACCACTGCCCACTCTCCCATTGCTACTTCAATGATGTGAACTGCGCTCACCCGTGACTACAACTACAGCCATCAAACCCGCCCTCACCACACCCCATGAAGATTCTGTGAATCGAAACGTCGTGTCTCCCCTCCCCAGGTACCTTTTCTTACTCATATACAGGGCTCCCAATCGTCCCGCAAAACAAGGGGTCCCAGGGACTCCTTCACTTACAGTATAGAGTCGGGATAGAGGGTCCAAGTGGCATTGTGAATGATAAAAATAATTTTCTAGTGCATCCCTAGGACCCCCAGCACATTCTTTTAGAGGGTCCTTTAGAATTTTAGTACTTCATAGACCCCCAAATGGGGGTCCTTGGGAGCCCTGATATAATACCTTTTTTAAACACAATCTAAGTTTT
Organism: Phymorhynchus buccinoides; assembly: GCA_017654935.2. Classification (NCBI taxonomy): domain Eukaryota; kingdom Metazoa; phylum Mollusca; class Gastropoda; order Neogastropoda; family Raphitomidae; genus Phymorhynchus; species Phymorhynchus buccinoides. Next base: position 3,481,089 of record CM065682.1, read on the forward strand.
GTGCATAATTTTAGGATGCACCTTATAAGGTTTGCCAGTTATAGTCAGAAAAAGATGGTTGTAATAATATTGATCAAAGTTTCAGAGTTCCGGACAGTTTCCTGGTATCACAGTTTCCACTCAGGAATCCATTGAACAGAAGAATGGGCATAAAATGTGGGGAGGCAAAGAAATCAATAAAATCTATTTCCAATCAGTATGCTTTCCAATTGACGACTAAACACAGCCAGGCAGAGAGTTGTTTGGTGCCTGATAAAAAACTGAAACAGACTGCAACGTCACTGGAACATACAACAAACAAACAACTACACGACAAGTGTAAAGTGACATTATTATATTCACAAGAGACAAAACACTAAGCAAGTGAAGGACTATCATACACAACGTTTTACCGGTAGAAGAACGCTTAAAGTTAAATCTTCCATGTTTGTCAGAAGATGACGATGAAAATCTTGTGCATTCATGGTGCGAGTGTTTTCTCACACGTGCAAACGCTTGTGTGTGTGTGTGTGTGTGTGTGTGTGTGTGTGTGTGTGTGTGTGTGTGTGTGTGTGTGTCCATGCGCACCTGCATGTGTGCATGATAGTGTGAGTAGGTCTACTGTAGTGGTAGTAAGGCACCGTAATAACGGTGTTTGGGCCGTTTTGTTGCTCTGTCTGTTATGTCTTATATTTTATCACTTTTTCACCCTTAACTATGTTGTAAAGTGCTTAGACTTGGAGACTCTTCATTGGCAATGAGGGCTATAGATATAAATTTACATTATTATTATTACTCCCCCGGCCAGTAACTGCTCTTTCTAGATGATTTTTCTGCATGTCATGCTGGCCCTCTTTCTCAGTTTATACAATGTACATGTAGTATGTACATTCAATGAGACTTACAACAGTTCAAATCAAACAAACTGGTGACAGATTAAACCAATCAAACAAAACTGATAACAACCCAAACAAATCAAATAGACTGGTGGCAGCCCAAACCGATCCAACGAAACAACAAGCGTTCTGATTGTCATCTACCAGGCATTAATTGCATGCCGCCCGGTCAATACACAATGCTCTCAACAGTTTCCCAGTAACCAGGCAACCAATGACGATGAATGTACACACTATGCTATACAACAGCATGGATTCCTAATTAGCAGATGGAAAGAAATCATCGTTTCCATCGGAGCACCTGGGACGTCTCGGCATGAGGCCAGTTATTGATCAGCAGTGAAGGATCGGTTTTTCCTTCATTTAAATTAATTCTGGCAGATGGGCTATGAAAAAAAGAAAAGACAGAGCAAACAAAAAGTATGCCTGTATCACTGTATGGGGGGGGGGGGGGGGGGGGGGGGGGGGATTTACACTTTTAAGGACAAGGTTGTCAAGGAAACCAAATGCAAGTATAGATCAGAGAGAAAGATGAAAGAGAGGGAGGGGGGGAGGTAGGGGGGAGAAAAAGAAGGGGGGGGGGGGTGAGACAGCTAACAGGAATTGAGAAGGGAGGGAGAAAAGTAGAAAGGAAGGAATATAGGGAGAGAAAGAAGGGGGGGGGGGGGGGGAGAGACAGCTAACAGTAACAGAAATTGAGAAAGGGAGGGAGGGAGAAAGGTAGAAAGGAATGTAGGGAAAGAAAGGAGGGGGGGGGGGGGGGGGGCAGCTAACAGAAATTGAGAAAAGGAGGGAGGGAGAAAAGTAGAGGAATGTTGGGACAGAAGGGGGGGGGCAGCTAACAGAAATTGAGAAAAGGAGGGAGGGAGAAAAGTAGAGGAATGTAGGGACAGAAAGAAGGGGGGGGGGGACAGCTAACAGAAATTCAGAAAGGGAGGGAGGGAGAAAAAGTAAAGGAATAATAATAATAATAATAATAATAATAATAATAAAGGGAAAAAATAATATGGGTCATTGACCAGGGCCCACCGACAATCTGAAGCTCTGGAGTAACGCCATCACACGGTCCGGAAGATAGGACAGCAAAACAACAAAAACAAAACAAAACCCCACAACAAAAATCCCCCAAACTTAAAACTATGATCATGATGATGAAAACGATTAAGATGAACATTATAATTTATAGCCTCATCGAAAACTAGGGCTGTCACCACGTCAAATCTTACCACATAAATGATGAAAATGACAGTGAAGATGCTTAGTATGACAATAAAAACATGAATCATTTAGTACTGAATTACCTCCATCTTGGCGTTGGTCCATCGGGGAATCTCGACAACCATGTTGCAGATTTTCTTCTCACTGTCGGCGTACAGAGGGATGTCGTGGAACGGAGAGACGATGTTGTCGCCTGCATCCTCTGCGAATAATTCGCAGAAAAAAAAAATACTGCTTAAAAAAAGAACCGCAACAACCCATAACTTGGAACTTCTCTTTACTTATTTGCATTCAATCAAAAAAAAAGGAGAAAAATAATGGAACTGGAAGTGACAGATTAGAGGAAGTTACAAGTACAGAACTTCCAGAAGGTGAGGGAACTATTTTTAAGACAGATCCCCTGGTATTCCCACCGGGTATCATTTTTTTTTTTTTTTTTACCTTTTTCAGTCTTTTCTTGAGGGTGCCAGAATGATCAATTAAATCATCGAGGGCCCCAAAGAGAAGAGAAGGGAGAGATGCATGGAGTGGGCGTGGGCGTCCAGCTCCCCATTTACCTTTACCAGATTTCGGGTTTTGAGGGGGTTTCGCCCGGTTTCGGGTTTCAGGCACACCCAATATTACCTACTCACAGTCACAGTGATTGTGCACTAAGCTAGGTTTATCCAGGGCAGGCTACAGTCATTCAGAGATAAGATTCAACTTCAACCTAAACTGACCCTCCGTTGCCCTCTGGCCTCTCTTCACCTCGCGCCCAAACTTGCCTTGGTAAGAGGAAATAAGGTCTATTCATTAGACTGACCACACGGTCACCCACGGCCACACGGGCCACATTCTATTCTATAGGCCTAAACTTCAGCCTGAGTCGCTGAGTATAAATTTACCGTTCTAAATGAGCCTTTCCCAGAACAAACCTAGTCACAAAGTCAGGGGCAGTAGAACCTGACCACATACACGTTTCAGCAAAAAAAAGGTAAATCCGAGACTGAAGCAGACGATCAAATTTAGGCGTTACTTACTGAAGAAAATACGGTAGTCGAGCGTGTCGGGTTGTCCGCGTTCTAGCACAGAGTAGGACATTTTGTGGGCTGAAGCACTAAGTTGTCTGATGTGATTGAAGACCGTAGTAACACGTCTGCCAGCAATATCTCCCAAACGAGCTGCCCGGCAGATCAATCGCGGCAAAAACCCAGGTTGCATGGATGGATGTGTAGGCCTAGGAGCTGTGTGTGTGTGCTGAGCAAAGTCGCACAGCGCATGCGCCACAGTGCGCTGAATCAATGTGAGGCTTTTGGGCGGTGAAGTATGACTTGAGTGCTCCCCTCTCACTTTTTTTAATACTCCGGAATATAAGCGCTTAGAGCTTTAAGTATAAGTGCTCTATAAATTGTCTTAATAAATCAATCAGTATTTTTTTCCACTTTATTTACTTTATTTCTACAAGGAGAAGAAATATGCTACACCAGGAGTTTCATAATCTTGAAATGTTACCACTTGAACACCAGTTACAGTACAACACAGCTGTCCTAATGTATAAAGTCCACAGTAACTTGACACCCCAATACCTAGAAAATCTCCTAACGCCTTCCACATGTAGTTATCGTTTTGATAAATATGTTCTTCCATTGACCTTTACAAAACAAGCTTTTCCTTTTCAGGGCCATATGCTTGGAACTCACTGCCTTCAGATGTAAAGGCATTTTCGTTAGTATCAAATTTCAAATCTAACTTGCGGGGGCATCTCCTTAATCCCATCCATTAAAATTTTACTATCACTTAATGCACCACACACGAGCAATTTTTGTCTGTTTAGACTAATGCTGTCATTGTGTTTCTCTGATTATGTTTGCTTGTTTTTCTTCTTTCTTTGTTTGACATTAGGCTACTTGTGTCATTATGATGCTATGATTATTAATAGTAGTAGTAGTAGTAGTAGTAGTAGTAGTAGTAGTAGTAGTAGTAGTAGTAGTAGTAGTAGTAGTAGTAGTAGATGAAGTAAATTGTGGTGGAAGTCATTTTTTTTTTCTCTTCATTTAAATTTTTTATTTTTATTGAACATTTTTTTCCATTTTACAAATTTCATGAAGACAAAGACACACACACATGTATACATACACACACAGTGACATAATAGTTATACGATAAATTATGACTATAGTAGACATTCCATCTCTATCATAATTGTCACCAATATAATTGATAACACAAACCATAAATGATTAAATCAGGGGTGAGTACAGGGGGTAAAAGTGTAAGTGGGCAAAGGTACATAGAGTTATAAATCATCAAAATTTCAAAGTTTAGGCTCCCCCCAAGAAGAGCAGAAAGTATACACAGTGACACCCCCCCCCCCCCCCCCTGCACACCTACACCCACACACACACAATCAGTACCATATACAAAATACTACATTATCTTCTAAGCTAGATCCATCCCTCCCAAACCCTATCCTTAGGTGGGGTACATCTATAGGGTTACTCAGCTGAAAAAAAAGAAGAAGTCAACTAGTATTAGCAGTAGAATATTAATGATTATGCATTTATATTGACAAAACATTAGGTGCCGGCCACAACCTATTGAGAGAAAAAAAGAAAAAAGAAGCCCCCCAAAACATAATAACGAGCAGCATCTTATTTAACATCAAATCAGCATTACACATAAAAGGGATTATACAAATATTGAAATAAATCATGTCAATTTTGCAGAAGCAGGACAAACAAAATGGTGAATTTATGAAATTACTTCAAGATATGGAAACCAATTTTCTTCAAACTGTCTTGCAGTATAATTTAGAAAAGATGAGTATTTTTCTATATTGTGTCTATATTTTAAAATGGCAAAAAAAGCCTGCAGGTTAGGGTGAACAACTTGCAGTTTGCATTTATAAATATAAAATTTAGCTAACAGAAATATGAGGTCTATAACTTTGTCTGTCTTTGTATTTTGTTTGACACCAAATAAAATCAACTCCTTGTTTATTTCCATGTTGTGGCAGTGTAGGCATTTATCTTTTAACATATTTTTTAGTTCATTCCAAAAGCTGCAAACAACATCACAGCAAAGACTGTACAGGGGACCCCTATACAGTATCTTTGATCACAGTCATACAACATGTGTGGAATTGACTGTTCTTCCTGATTACAGAAATTGCATGTCGGGGAATCAATAATTTTAAGCAAAAACAAATACCTCTGTGTTGGAAGAAATCTATGTAAAAGTCTAGTCTGGAACCATCTCAGTTGGACATCTGCTGTGGTCTTAAAGCAGTGAGAAAAGATTAATTTCCAACTGAGATTGTCATTGATAACTTAGTTACATGGGCTGATACTTGGCTCATGAAATTTTAATAGTCAAAAGTGTAAGGTTATGCACCTCGGTAAAAATAATCCCAAGCATACATATTATATGAAAAATAATGAAGATAAATGGGTGCTGGAACCTACAGATGTTGAGAAAGATCTTGGGGTGTTTGTGGACCCGGGCTTGACTTTCGAACCTCACATAAATAATATTGTATTAAAAGCCAACAGGATGTCCGGTCTGCCTGTTAGCATTATTACTAACAAATCAAAAGTTATAATGATTCCTTTATTTAAGGCTTTGGTGAGACCTATGTTAGAGTATGGAAATCCTGTATGGTATCCACATTTGAGAAAACACATTGATATGCTAGAGGGAGTTCAGAGGAGGTTTACAAAAAAGATTGTTGGTACAAATGATATTACCTATGAGGAAAGACTTATTTCTCTGCGGATACCTAGCCTAGAGTATAGAAGGCTCAGGGGTGATATGATTGAAGTTTATAAAATATGTCACCATTTATACGATTATTCCACTACTAACAGCCTACTAACTCTTTGTGAGGGTGATAGAACCCGTGGCCATAACTTTAAGCTGTACAAAAAAGATACTAACACCAGACTAGCACAAAACCTTTTTACTAACAGAGTAATAAATGCATGGAATAACCTTCCCGATGAAGCAGTTAATGCAAAGTCATTAAATTCATTCAAAAATATCATAGACAAGTTTTTCCAAAACAAAATGTATTCAGTTAATATACAGATTTAAAGGAATAAAACACAGATGCCTTAGTAGTCATCAGTGAATGAAGCCAAACCAAATAAAAATCAAAAACATATTTAGAGGGCAAAAGGCTAAACAAAATAGCCTATAGTGTCATTTATGCTATGCTATGCTAAGCATATTGTTCCATTTAGAGACAGCAGTAGGAACAACATTACTATTATTTAAAACATTTTGAACACATTTATTGCCCTTTTTAATAATAAACAAAGATTTCTGATCTAATATTTTGTACCTGTTTGTAAGAATAACATTTAATTTTCTTCCATATGATCGAACAGCATTCAGAATACCTTCGTACAAAAGAAAGTTAGTTCTAATACCAGGAAACTGTGACAAAAATTCCTGATAGGACATAAAATTGCCATTATTATTTACTAATTGTTTTACAAAAAGAACATTATGAGTGTTCCACTCTTGTACAAATATAACCTTTTTATTCCGTACAATGTTTGCATTATAGTGGATACATTCAGCCATAAACTCATGAACTGAAGTAGATTGACATTTTAAGCACAGTTTTTTGTAATGTCTCATGACATCTTTCCAAAATGGATTTTGTACACTCTGCATAACAACATTTCCATATTCTGCACCAAACTTACTGATGTTATCCAACATAGGAAACATGTTTATAGTAAAACTTTTCCAATCGGACTCATCACTTGTAACTAGAAGTCTACGTAACCAACTGACTTTCATAGAAGACAAAAAGCTCCTCACATTAAGCATTTTTAAACCACCAGCACCATACTCTTTTTCAATTACAGACTTTTTAATTTTACTTTTTTTACCATTCCATAAAAATATGTACATTTCTTTTTCTAAGGCATTGATAAAGTCGTCAGGGGGGTCTGGCAGGTTGATCAGTAGATGTATAACTTTTCAAAAAACTAGTCTTAATTACTGTTATTTTACCAAAAGGGGTGATCTGTCGCTTTTTCCATGTTGTCAAAATCCCTTTCATCGCCAAGAGTTTATCTTCATAGTTGACATGCACAATATTATCTATATCGGTAGAGAATTTAATACCTAAAATTTTAAAAGTACCAGGATCACACACAAATGTTTTGTCTCTCATGAATCTAATGCCACAGTTCGTCCTGCTTCCAATCCAGACAATTTGGGTTTTATCAAAATTAATTTTTAGACCAGAAAAGTTAGTAAGAACCTTTAGGGTTTCATTAAAAGATCTTTCAGAGCCATCAAGATATAAGGTAGTGTCATCAGCAAATTGGGACAGCAAATTTTCCTTGTCTTTTATTTTAATACTCATATTTCTACGGATCATAAGGGAAATAATCTCAGCGCATATTAAGTATAAATAAGGGGAGGATGGATCTCCCTGTCTGACCCCCCTTTCGATTGGAAACCGAGTTGAATATTGGCCATTGACCGAAACACATGTAGAAATATTAGAATAAAAAGTTCTGATCCACTGGATCATGTCTGGCCCAAAATTAAAGAAACGTAAACATTTTAGGAGAAAAGACCTGGAGACACTGTCAAACGCCTTTTCAAAGTCGATAGATAACAACATTCCTGGAATATATTTTTTTTCCACATATAACAAAGTGTCGTATAGTAAACGAATATTTTCTCCAATAAATCGACCCTTCAAGAAACCTTTTTGACATTCATGTATAATGTTGGGCAAAACATCTTTTAATCGGTTAGCAATACATGCTGATGCAATTTTATATGCCGTATTTAAAAGGGAGATAGGCCGCCAATTTTTAATACATCTTTTTGGTTTCCCTTCCTTAGGAATGCAAGTAATAGAACCTAGCCTTTGTGTGACTGACAACTGTCCTTTACAAAAACCCTCATTGACAGACCGTACTAAAAACATGCCAATGTCAAGAAAGAAAAATATAAAAAACTCCACAGTGAATCCATCAGGACCCGGACTTCATTTATTTTTTGTTTGGTCGGTTGGTTTCTGTTTTGCTTGTTCTTATTACTGATGGTGATGTTCTGCGCACCGTGTCATTGCTATATTACTGTGGCACTGTAGTAGTAGTAGTGGTAGTGGTAGTAGTAGTGATGGTGGAGGTAGTAAGTAATAGTAGTAGTAGTAGCAGTAGTAGTAGTAGTGGTGGTGGTAGTAGTAGTAGTAAGTAGTAGTAGTAGTGGGTGGTGATGGTGGTAGTAATAGTAATAGTAGGTGAAGACGGGGTAGAGGGCCCATGGGGGGGGGGGGGGGGGGGGGGGGGGGGGGGGGGGGGGGAGGGGGGGGGGGGGGGGGAGGGGGCCGTGCCGGTTGTCTCATGGAGTGGGGCAGGTTTCGGTCGGATTTGCCCATGAGACGAATGCTAAACATTAACACTCGTCTCATGGGCAAAATGTGACAGAGATTTGCTTTGTTTCGTGGGATACTTAACATGGGCTTCTTGCCCGCCCATGGGCTTTTTTACCTGTCTTACACAAGTAATGGTAGTAGAAGAAGTAAATTGTAGTGAAAGATGTGTTTTTCATCCAATTATTTGTTTATTTGGTTGGTTATTTTTCTATTTTTTGGTTTTAATTGCTGATGTTGATGCTCTGACTACCATGTCGTTGCTATATTACTGTTAGTTGTTGTTTTTTGTTGGCGATTTTCCTGTGTCTCAGTGTTCATTTATAGTATTAGTTATGTATTGCATGCTTAGAACCAAGGACAGAATGGAAGACTAGGCCCAGCCTAGATTCTTTTCCTTGTAAAATAAAGTTTCTGAAGTCTGAAGTCAGTCTCTCTCTCTCTCTCTCTCTCTCTCTCTCTCTCTCTCTCTTTCATACACACAGTTTCTTTCTCTCTCCCTTTCAATTGTTTTCAATTCAACAAACAGACCAACAGACAGACAAAGACTGTAATACACAAACACAGTGATACACTGACACAGAGTTAGAGACACACACATACACACTCAGCGAAAGGGAGTGAGCGAGAAAGAGACAAAAACATATAAAATGGGAGAGAGAGAGAAAGTGTGTGTGTGTGTGTGTGTGTGTGCGTGTGCGTGCGTGTGTGTGTGTGTGTGTGTGTGTGTGTGTATGTATGTATGTATGTATGTATGTATGTGTGTGTGTGTGTGTGCATGAGAGAGAGAGAGAGACAGAGAGAGAGAGAGAGCCACACTTGTAACATTTTACAAACTGAGCACTAACAATCACTGTTTTATTTTTGTGTGAAACAAACACAATTTGACATCACCATGATGTACACATATATATATAGACCTGCTTTACTTTCGTCTTCTGTACATATCAAATTCATGTCATGTCACCACTGTGTATCTCTATCCATGTCGTTCTTCAACCATCGGGAAACGGTATAAATGCAATGAACACAACTCTGAATCAGTAAAACGGGACCATTTTATATTGGATACGATAAATATTTTGAATGTCTGATTAGTATGACAAATATACTTTTAAAACAACAATCATAAACAATAACATATTTACATTTCATACTATTTCAGAATAAAAATCCAGATAAATCTAAGGATGTACATCAAACTCGATATTTTAAAGGCAAGTCCTTAGTTTTTGAAGAGCATAGCTGCAATATATGTCTGCTTTAACAAAAATGAGGAATTTTTCACAATCTTGTACAGCAAAATGGTAAATATAGTCCTATGAAATGTGGATCTAAAGTACTCAATGAATGCATGAACTAAGTACTTTCTTTTTATAATTTCATGAAGAAAAGTTGTTCTTGCAATAATTTCTTTAAAATAATTTGATACAAAGTTTTATTTTCTTTCTTTTTTAAATATTAGGATGAAATGCTACTGAAATATTTTCAGTAACTCGAACAGAGATCTCAAATACAATCAATCAACCCACAACTTTCACAAATAATTTGTAATTCTTAAAAAAAATATGTCTACATCAATTCCTAAAGCAAGCTTTCCAGGTGAAAAATTCCACTTGTTAAACAATCATTTACACATGACTGTTGGGAAGAAGAAGTACAAAACATCTCAGAACTTAAGTCTTTGGGTTGTTTTTTCTCCAAGACATGAAAAAATTTCATTTCCGTAATGAGAGTTCATAAGTCTATTTTCTATCTGAGAATAATTCAAACCACTTTCTTTGAGCAATTCTCCGCTGCATAGTGAGGGAGGACAATCTTTTCTGTTTTTTGTATCTTTAAAAAACAAAAAACAATCTTTTAAATTTCCAAAGCACACCATCACTTAAAACCATGGCAACCATCAAGTCAAGATTTTTGTTGTTGTTGTTGTGCAGATGTGCCAATAAAGAAACAAATATTGAAAAGAATAAAGCAGAAACACTTAGCTTGGTGCACATGAATTGGTGCTTCTTTTGCGTTTTTGAACAACTCACGACATAACATATGTCATGAACTGTGGCGCCAAGTGCACGCTGTTGAACAACTCATGACATAACATATGTCATGAACTGTGGTGCCAAGTGCAAGCTGTTGAACAACTCACGACATGACATATGTCATGAACTGTGGCACCAAGTGCACGCTGTTGAACAACTCATGACATGACATATGTCATGAACTGTGGTACCAAGTGCACGCTGTTGTGCAGCAGAACATTTTCCTGACAATTCACAAATCTGATGAAAAAATAAAATAAAAAAAATCTTACAAGGATGTTAAAAACAAATACGAACATGTGAAATGAATTCTTCAGAATTTTAATCCATCAAGGAATAGTTGTGTCATTCAACTTTCCAGTTTCATATGTTTGGTGTACCATAAGGCACAAGAGACACACGTAAGTCAATACACAGAAGCAATGCTCCATATTAAGCAAATAACATCAAAATAGAATCCTCCATCATGGATCCTCCGCTTTATAACACCAATCCCAGTGCCATGCAACATGACACAAATTAACCCTGCACGTGCTATGAACCTTTGTAAAATGCATGCACAAATTGTGTGAACAATTTTTACTGGTCTAAAAGCTACGTGTCACAGACACAGTGAAAACACACCATCAAATTTATAATTTGAAAAAAGAAATTAAATAGATTTACTTTCATTAAGGACAAAAAATGGAAACAAATCATCTGGTTTATATAAAGTCAAAAATTCAAATCCAAATATTAACAATAAATAAATAAATACAAAATAAAATAACAGTACAACAGACAAAATAACAATATATATCATCTAATGTGTGGTAATAACATCTAGATAAAAAGTTAAAATGAATGTGGTCAGGTTAAAACAATAGAAAACAAACAGAAGTATAGACGCTAAAAGAAAAGAAAGGAGAAATAAGAATAAAACATAGAGAGAAAATGTGAGCAAAAGTTTTGGATCAACACGACCAGATCAAAGGCCCATGGCCTGATCAACGATCTGCCATCACATCACATCATAAAATGCTGATCATAAATGCTCATGGAACAAAAAGCATGGATGCGATGGTTTGATGCTTTTGAAAAACATTAAAGATCTACCTAATAAAGTCATGCTCCCCCTACTTCTCCCCCCCCCAAAGTAACATTTCTTCACAATTAAACCTTAGAAAAAACCCCACAATAAACAACAACAAAACTGTTCGTTTCCTTTCCTCTCAACCAGATAGTCAGCACACACAAAAAGCAATAAATATAACCCCAAACTACAACAACAATGAAACAATTGGAATGTGCCTCAATTTCTGTGGAACAGAGGGAGGAAGGAGCAAGTTTAACTCAACAACACTATCATCTCACGTGAGAACTTACAGTGAAGTTAGAACACACGTTTAACTCAACAACACTATCATCTCATGTGAGAACTTACAGTGAAGTTAGAACACACGTTTAACTCAACAACACTATCATCTCACGTGAGAACTTACAGTGAAGTTAGAACACACGTTTAACTCAACAACACTATCATCTCACGTGAGAACTTACAGTGAAGTTAGAACACACGTTTAACTCAACAACACTATCATCTCACGTGAGAACTTACAGTGAAGTTAGAACACACGTTTAACTCAACAACACTATCATCTCACGTGAGAACTTACAGTGAAGTTAGAACACACGTTTAACTCAACAACACTATCATCTCACGTGAGAACTTACAGTGAAGTTAGAACACACGTTTAACTCAACAACACTATCATCTCACGTGAGAACTTACAGTGAAGTTAGAACACACGTTTAACTCAACAACACTATCATCTCACGTGAGAACTTACAGTGAAGTTAGAACACATTCTGACCTTGTCTCAGTGGATAGTTCAGAACTTCAGATTGTTTCCAAACTTTGTGGGTCATAATTACGAGTCCTGGTTACACAAAATGAGAGGTTAACTCTTTCAGTGCCATGTATTTGTTGACGTTCTTGGTTGTCCGTTACATCTCAACCAACATGAGGGGAGTAACTTAATTTTTTGAGCGAGTATACGGACAAATCACTGACATAAGCTCTAAAAATAGACAAACACATGACAGGGTACTTGGCAGTGAATGTTTGTGCATTTGGTGGGAGTGTAGAGTGATGTAGTGGGCGAACATTCGCCCATGGTGCTAAGTAGAAGAGATAATGAGCGCTTCTGGACGCCTAACTGGAGATCACTCTTCCGGCTTATATCACTTCCCTTTGTCAAATATGAGGCAAAATCTATTTTTGCTGAGTGTAATCGAGAGAGAGAGAGAGAGAGAGAGAGAGAGAGAGAGAGAGAGAGAGTTTTCTGTTGCTAGGAAACTGGCTCTAAATGAAACGCCACCTGGTGTTGAGGGCTAAGCACCATAACTCCTCCAAAACAGCCCATTTCCAAATAAAGGGCCAGTAATGTGTCACTGGGTTGTTGTTTTGGGGACATTAGGTCATATGACCCCTGGCTGCACAAAATGAGGGGTCAATGACCCGCATTGACCCTAACCCTAACCCTGACAATCTGAAACTTATAATTGTAACAAAAAAACAACAACAAAATAGGACCATAGTTACAGTAATCAAATAATAAACCATCTGTTCAAGTTCAATAACATCACACCAGATAACACCTAGCTTTAATTAAAACATAAAAAAAGATTACTAATCTGAAAATACACTGATACAATGATCAAGCCATTCCTATTAAATCTTTTATTTCGCACTTTTTCCTTTCATTTTTAAAGACTCTAATCCAACACTCACAAATGTCTGAGGTCTAGTGTCATTATACATCAACTGAGGTCTAGTGTCATTATACATCAATCAATTCATTACCTTTAACATTTTGCAGCTGTATAATAAAAATTATTACTATGAAGAAAAACTATTAATATTATAAAATATATGTCAATCAATAATCATAGACTTTTGATTAAAAAACCCAAAAACCTACCTTTTTAAAAAAATCAGGAGAAAGTCATTTTATTGAACTGTCTTCCTTATTAAGATTAGTTTAGATGCTTTAATGGCATTTGGGGGAAAAATCACCTGCCCCCTTTAAAAAACTTTTTTCAAGCAAGATTTAAAATTTCAGCCGCCGTGGTGTAGTGGTTAGCGTCGCGGACTACTGACTGGGAGGTCTTGGGTTCGAATCCCATCAGAGGCGAGGGTTTTTTCGGTCCTGGACCGACTCCTACCCAGAGTGAGTGGCTATGGGCTCAATGGGAAGACTGAAACCACACAGTCGAGTTTCATCCGCTTAACGGATGCGATTCTGAGAGTGTTGCTCTAATTGCAAGACCAACACTGCAGGTGTCTGTAGTTCTCGGGCCTGGTTAACGCCGGGATATCATTATGAAAGGAAGCGTAGAATACAGCCCTGCCATGCAGTCTCAGACCGATACGGAACTCCATAGCATCATCATCATCGTTATCATCGGCCTCATTTTCCATAAATCATAAATTTTTTTAAAAATGTCTCAAATTCTGTGGCTTTGCATGCCCTGCTCTCATGGTGACCTCAGTTTCGGTTTCCAATCCAGTCTGTGCCTTGGTGCGTTCGGGTCAAAGTCATGGGGATCAGTGTGTTCTGGGGAGCTGTCGGTGGACGGTCGTGGTGGCGCCCTCGGAGGAGGACCTCACTCACGCTGGCTCCGCGACTAAGAGAATAGTGTCGTCAGTAGGGGGCTTAGTAGGTGGTGTCCTGAACAGGCTCCACTGAACTCCACCGAAGTGACTCAGCAGAAGTGCAGTGTCTCCTCGGTTGGTTGCCTCCTGACGGCCTAACATAGATTCTCTCCCCTTGGACTGCTGGTCTCGGTTTCTGCGACTTGAACAAACCCGGGTGTAGCTGCGAATTGGGATTCGGAACGAGCGGCGTGGGAGCAACGCCACTGTACAGCCCAGAAGATGGGACAGCAAAAAAAAAAAAAAAAAGATTTAAAATTTCTTTTTTTATTAATAAACAGTTCTCAAAGTTCATGATTTTAACCTTTTCCTGACTGAGGCACACTATATCGTGCCTCATGTTTCTATTCCCCCACGACTGAGGCACAGTTAACTGTGCCCGTGAATTCTGCCTCCGTGGACGGAGGCACAGTTAACTGTGCCTTCAACTTCAAAAATTCTCAGTCTTCCACGAGTTTGGTCTAAGGGAAGCAACCTGTGTAGTAAGTTATAGGGATGGTTTAGCAAGGTTACTGTTACTACTTTGACTGCTTGTAAGCTGTCTACGTGCTGGAATTTGGCTCTGGAATGCGTAACCTGGAAACAGGATTTCCTGACCTTTTGCCGCGGAAAAAAATGTCTGCCAGACGGAATCGCGGCACTCATTTCTCAGCAAAAGAAGTGGATTATATAATCATTCCTGGATGACTTGAAGGTAAGATTGAAGCTTTATTTCCCATTTTACTCCATATTTTGTTGTTGTACAGAGCGGAATGAAATGCAAACAAGTTTTTTTTAACATCGTAACCTTGGTTACTTTAAGACAAACGCATGACTGCATGATATGAGGAATTGAATAAATGTTACCATATCCCATAAGTACTGGCTTTGTTCTTTCTTTTGATACCAAACACTTCATTGTTAGCGTTTGTTTAGTGACCGTAAAAAAAATCAGAAAAGTGCCAAAATAGGCCGTCGACAGGGAAGTGATGCTAGCTCTGCTATCCGTCACACAGGAAGTGTAGCACAGATGCTGCTGCCGTGGACAGGGAAGTGATGCTAGCTCTGCTATCCGTCACACAGGAAGTGTAGCACAGACGCTGCTGCCGTCGGGATAGTGTTAATAGAAAAACAATATATACACATGGAATGCTCCACATTTCACCATTTTAGAGTTTACTCTTTTTTCTAAAGTATCGATTTGTAACAACATACTTTACAACAGAATGAAGAAGAGTGACTGCTGTACCTTTTAGAACAGGAAAAAATTAACAATTTACAACAATGCCTCTTTAGCCACTTCGGCAGTGAAAGAGTTAAGGGTTTAGCACTTTCACTGCCAAAGTGGCTTTTTTGCCCCCCCCCCCCCCCCCCCCCCCCATATTACCGAACACCATCAACAATTATAAATAATTTTAAATGCTAATGATGTGATCAATGATGTACTACTCTTGATTTTGAAGATGGAAAAAAGTTTCATCCTGGACATCCTAAATGAATCCATAGCAGTACAGATGTTGTCTGCATGGGCCAGTCCACCTGGAATTAGCCCTACCCTCCCTGGGAAAAGTTGAGAAATAGACCTTATCCATTTCTAATCATCATGCAAAAGAGGGACCTACCTGAGGCAATATGGCAAAAATCTCTTTAGAAATATCCCTTTTGACTGTTTTAATCTAAAACTGTAAAAGCAGCTCTCTAAAGCATTAGACTTTTTAGAGAGTCGATAAGTTATTACATCATCAATGACACCATTTTGCCCAAACTGCCTGGCAGGCAACCGATTAAAGCCTTGATTTGATGTTGCTTGGTCAGCGGTGTTTTTGGGGGTGTGTTTTTTTGCTGTCCCATCTTCTGGGCCGTACAGTGACGTTGCCAGTGCTAACTCGCAGCCACACCCTGGCTTGTTCAAGTCGCAGAATCCAAAACCAGCAGTCCAAGGGGAGAGAATCTATGTTGGGCCGCCAGGAGGCAACCAACCGAGGAGACACTGCACTGCTGCTGAGTCACTTCGGTGGAGTTCAGTGGAGCCTGTACGCAGGACACCACCTACTAAGCCCACTTCTAACGACAATAATGTCTTAGTTGCGGAGCCAGCATGAGTGAGGTCCTCTTGGTTGGTCAGTGTTCTTTTTTTGTGCACAGACACTGTGCATCACTGACACTCAAAACTCCAATCTGATGATGCACTGGGTTACACTTACAGACCAGTGTGTCACTAAAACATAGCGGTTGGTTGCCTCCTGACGGTCGAACATAGATTCACTCCCCTTGGACTGCTGGTCTCGGTTTCTGCGACTTGAACAAACCGGGTGTAGCTGCGAATTGGGATTCGGAACGAGCGGCGTGGGAGCAACGCCACTGTACGGCCCAGAAGATGGGACAGTAAAAAAACAAAACAAAAAAAGAAAAAACATAGCAAATTTTCACCTGACATAGTTTTTGAAAAAAAGTTTAAATATTATAAAGAGACCTAAAATAGCGACCCCCCTCTCCCTCCCAAAATTAAAATAATAATAATCTAGAGACGTATTTCGTGCGCTGATTCTGACCCCCTGATTTCAAAGACAGAATTACTGTATTTTACGGACTATAAGGCGATACTTTGTTTTTTCTCCAAGACTGAAACCCCTTGCGCCTTATAATATGACAAATTATATAGTAAGAAAGTATGATAACAAAATCTGAATTTGTGTCAAATTTGGGGCATGCGCATTATAATAAGGTTCGCCTTGTAGTCCGAAAAATGTGGTAACTTTGGTTGATGGTGAAAGGGTTGAAACACTCTCACTCTTTCTGTCTTTGGTTAGTGAAAGCCCTGACCTGCCCTCCTCACTTTGCTACTGGCCCGCACATTCCCTCTCTTAGTTGGTGAGCGCGCGAACCTGGTCCTCGCTGTAGACGGGCACGTGCTGTCCCATGGTCATGATGAAGTAGGCGGGCACCAGGGTGCCCGGGGCTGGGGCATCGTGCCCTGCCTGCTGCAGCTCTTCACGGAACACGGGCACCATCTGGCCCAACACCGTTACGTAATACACCGGCACCGACGACACCACCGGGTTGCCACCCAACACCGGGTCAATGCCGGGAGCAGAGATGTCGCTTCCATTCGCTGGCGCACTTCCTGAAATCGATTCTGAATTCCCCTGATTCGGCGGAACCTGATCTGAATTTTGCTGCGATTGTGGTGGCGGAATTACTGCCGATGTCGGGACAATCGTGTACGGGGGCGGGGCCTGGAACTGTCCACTCGGGGGCGGGGGGAAGTAAGCTGGAGGGGGTTGATTTTCGATAGGGGTGGGAGGTTTGACGTAAGCGAAGTGCGGTAGGTTGGAGTTGGGGCGGGACCCTGACGTCCCCTGCCCACCCCCTCCGGCTTGGTTCACAACCTCGTTGTACGCCGGGGGTCCCAGATCGAGGGTGAAACCTGGAGGGGCGATAACTCCGTCAGAGGCTCGGTAATGGACGATGTTGGAGGAGGCGTAATTGGCGGCGTCGAGGCCTTTTCGGCGGAAGAAAGCGATGACGGAGGCGAAGGCGATGAGGAAGCAAGAGGAAGCGGTGCAGAGGCCGAAGCCCCAGCTGAGGTAGACCTCGTAGTGCCTGCTCTGGGTGCCTCTGATGGGCGTGTAGATGGCAAACACGATGCAGCCCACCAGACCACACGTGCCTGCACATACACATAGCATACACTATACAGTTGCCTGTCTGTCGATTCCGACAATGACTGCCAGATAGCAGAGGGGGGCAGCTGCTATTCCGGTGGGCTGGGCTACAATTTGTTTGTAGTGGAGAAGCCTTGCCCAGGGTATATCCTCACTCTCTTGGCCATAGGGATCTGAGGACGAGAGTTGGCGTTGAGGACTAGAGACAGTGCAAATGCCCCCAAGTTAGAAAGTCATAGTCTTCCATGAAAGACTAAGCTGATTGAGAATGTGGATGTGGTCTATGTTTCTTCTTAGAATTTTCATATTGTAACTATTTTACTCTTGTATAATTAATTGTGTGTGAGTGTGTGCATGCGTGTATGTGTGTGTATGTGTGCGTGCGTGTGTTCATGTGTGTGTGTGTGTTTGTGCATGTATGTGTGTGTGTGCCTGCATGCATGCAGGCGTGCATACGTGCGTGTGTATGTGTGTGTGTGAGGAAGAGAACGTTGCGTGCAATCATCATGTTTATTTTACTTTCTAATGATTCATTATTTGTGTGCCTTTAATGTTCTTGTATCCATTATTATTATTATTATTATTAAGCTGTACCATGATATTCCAATACTGTAGAAAATCATAGTACAGCTCTCATTTAATTGACTATTGGCCCATTCTACAGTCTAATGCCAACCAGTGATAAAAGCCATTTGAGTAAAAGGCCAAACACTATACAGTAAGTGAGTAACACACATAGAATACAATTAAAACACACACACACACAATGTGCACGCACACACACACACACAGATCATTTACACACACACACACACACACAGATCATTTACACACACACACACAGATCATTTACACACACACACACACACAGATCATTTACACACACACACACACACAGATCATTTACACACACACACACACACAGATCATTTACACACACACACACAGATCATTTACACATGCACACACACACAGATCATTTACACACACACACACACACACACAGATCATTTACACACACACACACACACACAGATCATTTACACACACACACACACACAGAGATCATTTACACACACACACACACACAGATCATTTACACACACACACACACACAGATCATTTACACACACACACACACACACAGATCATTTACACACACACACACACACACACACACACAGATCATTTACACACACACACACACACACACACACACACACAGATCATTTACACACACACACACACACACACACACACAGATCATTTACACACACACACACACACACAGATCATTTACACACACACACACACACACACAGATCATTTACACACACACACACACACAGATCATTTACACACACACACACACACACAGATCATTTACACACACACACACACACACACACAGATCATTTACACACACACACACAAACCCACAATTAATGCTCATACATGGGTGCAACTACACAAAATGAAACCCCCCAGAAAGGCTGGGATCTAGGGATAATGTCCCCATGCAGCTGAAAAAAAAAAGATTTATGAAGGTATTTTAGTGTGTTTTTTCCTCACAATTTATACAAATTTTAATGCCTATTTTAACTAATTCGCATCGCAACAATTTTGAATTAATAAAAAACCTCACAAATCACTCCAGCCAATCACACAAACAAAACATACATAAACAAAAGGAGAAATGAAAGAAGATTACGTGTTTTTACTTCAGGTTTAGACATAAGGAAGTGGTAGATCAGATTTTTTTAATAAATAGATTTTATATTAAAAAAAAATCTCTACACCGACTGGTGTACAAAGGCAAAGTCAGAGGCAAAATTGTGGTCTAAGGGAGGGAAGCGAGTTTAGAAGTGACCAAGGTATTGTGTGCACACAGATTTACTTCCCTTGAAGCAAATGCATCAAATTGAGAGCTATCTATTAATTCCGAACATATAACTTGAATTAAAGTGTTTGAAAAATACAGTAGACACACAAAGAAAGTAAAATTCAAAAACAGGAAATCCTTGTATACCATGAAAAAATGCATGCATGAATGTAACTTGTAAGAAATAGAAAGAAAAAAACCATCATGCAGAAATTAGTCTACGGTCAGGAATAAAATTGGACTTCGTCAAATCACTTGCATTCACAGTAAATGTTTGAAAAAAAAGGCATGAAAAATCCCATTGATATTAATACAATAATAGCTTTAACCCTTTCGCTGCCACCCATTTTTGAACCAAAAGTTTCCATTACAATTACAAGGGTACAGAAAAGATTTAATCTGCAATATTGGGGATTTATCTGCGACATGCTTAGTTTAGAATAGGGCCTATCCTTACTGCCCCTAATTACGAACACACGCTCATTGGATAACAGACTCCCAGCCACCGTCAAGTCGCAAGTCTGACTAGACTGTTTGATAACGACTGCTGGCTGTATCGACCCAGCACTTGCCAACAGGACCACCACACACTGCAGTCTGATCTCAAGGAGCTGGAGAAATATATACATGGGGCATGAGGCTTTACACAAAAAAGTGCTATATCCTCAGCATCAGACCCAGGGCCAGGTCATCACACTTCTTCCATTGAGTCACCAAAGTCAAAGCTGTATTTGTCAAAGCAACATTTCTATTGAACATATATTAAATTGCTCTAAATTAAATATTTTACCTACAGATTTTGCAAATATTGAAATAAATACTCTGCTATACTAAAAAGATAATTCATTTTTGATTAACCTAGCACAAAATATTTCACATAGTTCAGTAGGACACTTCTTATAACAGGTTTGCAATTGCATGCTAGTATTGGTTTTTGTTTCCTTGTTTGTTTATTCTTCTTTTCGAAATTTTTGTTGTTGATTTTAATTTTGTTCGTGTAATGTCACTGTGAAGAGAACACACGTTAAATAAAAGATTCATTAATTCATGCATTCACCAGTCATTTTTTACCATTATTGCAACTGGAAAGGGCGAAGAGGTCGAAGGAAAGAAAAAAAATAGAGAGAAAGAGAAAAGAGAAAGAAGAGAGAGAGAGGGGGTGGGTAGACAGCCAGACAACCGGCCAGACAAGGACCGCAAACACCATAAACAACGACATCCTGCAGCAAGTCTCCTGCAATCCCTATCTTGGACTCATCCTCACTGACGACCTCAAGTGGACAGCTCACATTGACAACACTGTCAAGAAAGCCAGTTCCATCTTGGGGTTCCTGCACAGACATCTATGCTGCTGCCCAGCTCAAAGTAGACGTACAGCGTGTATCTCCATGGTGAGATCAACTCTCGAACACAGTGTGTCAGTCTGGGTTCCGTACCTCCAGAAGTGTGCGGCTCGTTTCATCACTCAAAATTACAAAGACCACACCGGTGGACCTTCCGCCACTGCAAACCAGGAGGAAAGAACAGTGCCTGACCCTGTTTTTCAAAATCGTCAGGGGAGAGATACCAGCCATACCAGCTGAACAGTTTTTGAAACCCGTGGCCCAGTCAAAACGAAGAATCATGTCCCGCCAAGAAAAGGACCACAAGTTTAACATCAAATGTGGTGTCCAACATAGTAAGAACAATAGTAAGTGCTTCGTAGAAGAAAGAACAAATACCACCACCTTGAAGAACTCATTCTTTCCACAGACAACTAAGTGGAACAGCCTGTCCGACGATATTATCACCCTGTCGTCGGCCAGCCAGTTCAGGAGGGCTGTGTCTGGTCTCAGGCGCAGGCAACAACACACATACTGAACTGTAGGAGGGGGCCCCAGTTACCATGCTAGATGGTACTGGGGGTCGGCTGGTCCAGCTGTTGTACAGCTGGATGAAAAGTAAATGATGTAGCCTGCCGATAATCTCCCACTAGACTTTTTATTTTTTATTAGGCATATACTAATATAGGTTAGGTTGAGATTCTCTCGCCAGTTTTCCTCCCGTTGGCGCTTACATCCATAATTAGATCCTGCAAAAAATGCAAAAATGCAATATTGGTGGCAATAGGGTTAGGAATAGGAGACAGTCATTCATGACAATTATTGAATTAATGGATTAAATCAAAGCAGGGTTCAGCTACCGCATACAGAGGTAAACTACAAAGAAAGAAACCTTCAATGGCTTACCAGAAATAAGTGCCAGTAGTTCCACCAGTCTTCTATCAGGTGAGGGCTGTGACAGGAAGTCCATGTAGACCTCTGCCGCAATACACAGCAAGACGGCTATCAGAGCTAGGCACTCTAAAGCACGCACTGCGTCAAACCAGGCTGAAGACACAAGAAAAAGTAGACAGTAACTTAA
This sequence comes from Phymorhynchus buccinoides, assembly GCA_017654935.2. Taxonomy (NCBI): domain Eukaryota; kingdom Metazoa; phylum Mollusca; class Gastropoda; order Neogastropoda; family Raphitomidae; genus Phymorhynchus; species Phymorhynchus buccinoides. The sequence goes on from CM065682.1 coordinate 3,503,232, forward strand.
CGCTACATTTATAAAAATAAAAGATGAATACTTTCTTGAGAAAAAGTGAAAGGGGAGGGGACACCGAGTGTGAGATTCAGAATTCTTTTGACAGTGCGCAAGTCAATGTGACAGTATCACTATCAGTGTCACATTTACAGCGTCTCAATCTGTCACTAAAATAAATTCGAATCAGGGTGCAAACTAAACGTTTTGTTGAACACAAACACAAAAGAGGCCATCAAAAATCAACCCTTTACCATTAATTACAAATGCTTGAGAGATCCAAGCAGCTGTATCTATACATCAAACATTTTTAACAACAAACAAAATGCGGTCCTACTAATTGCCATCTGGAGCCGTCCAGATGCCGTTGGGATACCGTCTGGATACCGATCATAGTTGCCCTAGTGCCTCCTGGATGTCGATTCTTTCATAAAGTACAGTTGTTTGGTTTTCCCCGTGGGGATACCTGGGGGAGGGGGGAGGGGAGGTCTTTTGTAAAAAATAGCTCCCCTACCTTCTGGAAGTTCTGTGCTTGTAACTTCCTCTAATCTGTCACTCTCTTTGACTCTGCCTTTTCCCTTTGCTTTCTATCATCTAATGTCTTTAAGATCTCGAAACATTTGATCTAATTTTGAATCTTGTTTCCATCCGCATGCAGACAGACAGAATGGCAAAGAAACAAAATTTGAAAGATCAATAAACACACCGCTACAAAGAGAGAGAGAGTAAAACATTAAAAGAAAAAATATATATGAAAAAAAAGAAAAAAATACCTAAAGACTGACATTATAAAACACAACTACTTTATTAAATAAACAACCTCCACAAGCCACTAGGGCAACTCCGGGTGGCTCCGGATGGCAATTACTGAATTAGTAGGACCCACAAAATGTCATAATCATATTGATCACCCACAGTAGCTTTTCTCAGTTCCTTTCAGTTCATGCCTTTTTTTTAACCCTCATCACCAGCATAAACCAATTTAAAGTGTTTTATCCATTAGGCTTATATTGTTTTATGGTGGCATACCACTTATAAGGTCTTGTCCTATCTTTTCCTATTGATCAGCTGAAGTGGCCATCCCTTCAACATCGCCGAAAAACAGCAAGACTAGCAATGCTGTTCAAAGTGCACAAAGATCTGGTGTCAATGAAGAGTCTTAAAGAGAAAGTCACTCCGGCACCTGAACACCAGCGTCGCACCCACACCAAACAGCTGGCCCTCATCTTCTGCAAGACAAAGTACCGGCACCTGAACACCAGCGTCACGCCCACACCAAACAGCTGGCCCTCATCTTCTGCAAGACAAAGTACCGGCACCTGAACACCAGCGTCGCGCCCACACCAAACAGCTGGCCCTCATCTTCAGCAAGACAAAGTACCGGCACCTGAACACCAGCGTCACGCCCACACCAAACAGCTGGCCCTCATCTTCTGCAAGACAAAGTACCGGCACCTGAACACCAGCGTCGCGCCCACACCAAACAGCTGGCCCTCATCTTCTGCAAGACAAAGTACCGGCACCTGAACACCAGCGTCGCGCCCACACCAAACAGCTGGCCGTCATCTTCTGCAAGACAAAGTACCGGCACCTGAACGCCAGCGTCGCGCCCACACCAAACAGCTGGCCCTCATCTTCTGCAAGACAAAGTACCGGCACCTGAACACCAGCGTTGCGCCCACACCAAACAGCTGGCCGTCATCTTCTGCAAGACAAAGTACCGGCACCTGAACACCAGCGTTGCGCCCACACCAAACAGCTGGCCCTCATCTTCAGCAAGACAAAGTACCGGCACCTGAACACCAGCGTCGCGCCCACACCAAACAGCTGGCCCTCATCTTCTGCAAGACAAAGTACCGGCACCTGAACACCAGCGTCGCGCCCACACCAAACAGCTGGCCGTCATCTTCTGCAAGACAAAGTACCGGCACCTGAACGCCAGCGTCGCGCCCACACCAAACAGCTGGCCCTCATCTTCTGCAAGACAAAGTACCGGCACCTGAACGCCAGCGTCACGCCCACACCAAACAGCTGGCCCTCATCTTCTGCAAGACAAAGTACCGGCACCTGAACACCAGCGTCACGCCCACACCAAACAGCTGGCCCTCATCTTCTGCAAGACAAAGTACCGGCAGGCCAGCTTCCTACCCCGAACCATCAAAGCATGGAATGACCTCTCCCATCAGGCTGTTGAGGCAGAGACTCTGGACACCTTTGTGTCTAGGGCATCTGTCTCTCAATAACCATACTACGCTTCCCCCTCCCCCCACCCACCTCCCCTTCAGTAGCTTAGGTGGTTCCTGTCCGATTCGGCATCATGTTGGGGTTCCACTGAACGGTCCCTGACTGGCTGGGTCACATAGAATAGAGTGGTGGTGACAGTCGTATGCAAAAAAGTAGCATCGTGTCAATACTTCGCTCGCTACTATGAGACTTAGCATTTGCGACATTGAGCGAATTTTTTTAAATTTCACTTTTTTCCGTAATGTCATGAAATATGAATGATTTGAGTACGGAAAAGTGTTTCAAATACGGAAAAAGTGAAATTGCGTTCATCCTTAATGTCGCAAATGCTAACTCATAGTAGCGAGCGAAGAATTTACACGATGCTACTTTTTTGCATACGACAGTGACTATCTTATATTCGATTTGCCCATCCTCCCCACCCCTTTTTTTTTTAATACAATTTAAAAAAAGGACTAGGGCCGATTTATTCCGCGCATATTTTCGGTAAGATCCCCCTGAATTTACAGTGACAGAATAATCAGCAATTGATTGTGGTCGCTTAAAGGAAAGAAGAAGAAGAACCACCATCAATAATTATAAGATTTCTTCTTCTTCTTTCTTTGAACAACCACCATCATCTTGTTGATGGTTCTGTAGTGAATGTATGTGCGTGCCGTGTGCAACCGGACGCACAGTAATTAGCAGAGCTCACTGCTTTTGCAGCCCTTTTTAGAGACCAGAGCAGTGCGCAGATCGACGAGAGCTGTCTCTGGAGACGGTCCGTTCCCTTACTAAAGTTACTTCCTTTTGTAATGGACTCACACCACTGACTGTGACAACTGGCCAGACAAGACTTGACAATAATGACTCTCTACGGACTGTGACTGCTGACAGACAAGTACGGGGACGCGCCTTGTAGCACAAGTTGCGGGCTACGGTACTGCACTTGGGGCAAGTGCGGTTACGACTCTGACTGTACTGACTATGACTGTACTGGGTAGGACTGATGCCGGACGAATAGTCCGGTGTCAGTCATCCTGTTGTCAACAGGCCTGCGGCTAGGACAACCCCGAGGCCACCACCGAATGTGACGCCATTCTTCCACCAGCGAGACAGGGTTAGTCAAATGTGTATGAATGGCACTTGTGTGAGAGCAAACATAGGCAGTGTGGGTTAGGTTAGTTTGTCTTTTGGTATGTGTGTTTAGATTACTAGTTGTAAAGACCTGTCACTAGTGTCAGAGAGCCGGCTATCCTGACAATGTTGTAGTTGGCTGTTTGGTGTGTTTTGCAGCTAGGTAACAGTTTACCAAGTGATGGAGAATCGCTTCAGTTCTGTTGCCTCTGTTAAAAGAACTAAATTGAAACAAATAGATCTCTGTGAAAAACTGAAAGGAGGCAGAATGAGGGGAATCCGTACACTGTGCACCAACAAGTCTAAATAAAGGGTCCGTAAATAAACGCACCTGGAAAACTCAAAGCAACGGAGTATCTCGAGTGCGACACACACATTTTCAAGATTTTGTGCGATCGGGAGCAGCTCATCCACAATCCTATGGTGTTCCTCCATGCTGGAGCGGCGAAGCCTATCACAAAAAAGATGGAGCTGACCACCAGGCCAATAAATGCGACCCTGAAACCCCTGTGTCTCAAACCCCAGCGCTTCATTGTTGCGATCTTGTCAACAAAAAGCCTGGGCCACCATTACCAGGAAATGCGATTGAGCAATTTTGTTTGAGTTGCGTCCCTTCTGGATAATTTATCTAGCTGGGCTCCAAACCATAGGTACAAGTTAGCCCAAGTCTTCCTCCCCCCCTCCCCCCCCCCCCCCCCCCCCCCCCCCTCTCTTTCTCTCTCCTCTCTCTGCCTCTCTGTCTGCCAATTTATCCTGGCAGGACCATATTACTCATTTAAGCGAGAAAACTCTTCTTTAGTGCACACATTCAATCACTAGTTGACTATGCTTCGACACTCTGGGACTGTGCCAGTGACAAGACATTAAAACCCCTTCTTCGCTCTTATCTTCTTCTTCTTCTTCTTCTTCTTCTTCTTCTTCTTCTTCTTCTTCTTCTTCTTCTTCTTCTTCTTCTTCTTCTTCTTCTTCTTCTTCTTCTTCTTCTTCTTCTTCTTCTTCTTCTTCTTCTTCTTCTTCTTCTCTTTAATTGGGGCCCACGATCATTACATTGATCATTCTGGTACCCTCAGGAAAAAAAAAACTGACTGAAAAAAGGGGGTCGGTTCCATCTGATAAAGGGCCTAAGCTGCTGTATGGACAGAGGGGTGTTTGAGTTTTAGTGGCCCAGTCAGCTCGCGCCCGCTGCTCGGCTCTGAGCGTGATGCTGCGTCCTGGAAACAGAGTGTGGAGGGGTTGAGGGAGTGGGGGAGAGGGGGGGGGGGGGCTGATGGGTTTATTGGGTTTATTGATGATTCACTCGCACCGCTGACCCACTGTGAAGGAGCAGAGGTCGTCCTGCCGCAGATCATTCCACTCCCTGATGGTCCTTGGGAGGAATGCATTGTATCGGTACTGTAGTCGTTTGAATTGAAGGCTGTGTCCACGTCGCTTTCGAGGAGGAAGAGACTCCAGCTTGGATTGGAGACTGGGGCAGTGCACAGCGCCGGTGCTTATCTTGTGCAGCATGGAGAGCCTGGTCCTCTGCCATCTGCTCTCCAGTGAGTCCCAGCCCAGATCTCTCTCTCTCTCTCTCTCTCTCTCTCTCTCTCTCTCTCTCTCTCTCTCTCTCTCTCTCTCTCTCTCTCTCTCTCTCTCTCTCTCTCTCTCTCTCTCTCTCTCTCTCTCTCTCTCATTGTTACAAATAATGCATCTTTTGTGATTCAATTCACATGCGCTCGAGTTCGTGTAATATAATGTGTGTGCGTGGGAGGGGGGGGGGGGGGCGTATATTGTGAGCGTATGTATGCTAAAATGAATCTATCCTGTAATTGATGTTGTGTGTTTGATTTTGTTCTATTTGCAGGGGCACTTAAATTACGTGACATATTTAATAACGAATCATGCTTATGCCCTGCTTATCCACAAACTCAGACAGTATGGAATCGTCGGCAAAGTCAATGCATGGATCCAGAGTTTCCTGAACAACAGGCAGCAGTCAGTTGTTGTGGGAGGAACGAGGTCAGAATTTGCCCCTGTGGAATCCGGCGTCCCACAAGGTTCCGTCCTTGGACCCAGCCTCTTCCTTCTCTACATCAACGACTTGCCCACCGACCTGGTTTCCACGTCACGCCTGCCATAAAGACGTATCCAGTACAGAAGACCAGTGCCTTGTCCAGCAAGATTTCGACACCCTTGCGCAATGGGAAGAACGCTGGAAAATGAAGCACTAAAATTCCCAAGGACCCTCTAAAACAATGTGCAGGGGGTCCCAGGGATGCACTAGAAATATTCTTTTCATT
>CM065682.1:3513855-3545764 GCA_017654935.2 Phymorhynchus buccinoides
ACAGACACGAACGATCCAAAACTGGTCCATGTAAATGGGTGCAGCACAACAAAAATATAACAGATACGAACGATCGCCAACTGCTACACTACTATGCAAAGTATGAGTGGAGCACCAAAAAAATGTAAGTCCTTGCCGTCACCTTTTAAACAGCAGAAATATCTACACTAGGTGCCTGAATAGTCGCCGGTGACCATTCGGGCCTCTGTCGTCCATTTGGACATCTATATTGCTACCCGAATAGTCGCCGGCGTCCATTCGGGTCCGGCGTTCATTTGGACATCTACAAGGCCCCTCTCTATTTAGCACAGCTAGGTGATATTTGAAACTACTTAGCGGTACGAAGAAGACGTACTGTGTCATTATGTGTTTTCTGCCTTGCTTCAATTGTTATGTATTGTCATGGGTGCAGTCGATCTGCACGTGACATTTATGCGCACGCGCGCGCACGCACACACACACACATATGTGCGCGCGCATGCACACACTGACACACACACACACACACACACACACACACACACACACACACATACACACACACACACACACACACACACACACACACACACACACACCACACATAAACTAACACAAGCATGCGCCGTGCACACACAAACACATAACGCACACGTGCGTCCGAGCGCGCACACACATTGACACTAATAACAAAAAAGTTATCACACAAATGCTCATATCCTCGCACATGTTATTTACACCTGCATACTGTACATGTAAGCATAGCTTATACGACATGTGGAATCCAAACTCCTATCAAACTGATTACAGAGCATTCCAAACACTGAGCTGGACAAAAGGGGACGCACAAAATGGTGCCCAGCAGGACGCTATAGAGCCCAACAAAAACGCTTCACATAGGCAACGCGCTCAAGGCAACAGAGAAGGATTAGCCTAAGATAATGAAAAGCAGACAAAAAGGTAGGCCCTGTTTAGAAATAAATAGCTTGTGCAGCGTAGCAAGGAATGCTTATGTGCGTGCGTGTTTGTGTATGCAACAAGGAAGTGGATTTGGACAGTACTAACGGTGGCAGAATTATAGCTGGGATTACAGGTAAGCTGACGTAGTAGAAAAGTTTGCTTGATTTGTTTGTAGGCCTGTAATAGTTTTTGATGTGCGCTGGTCTGATGCGAATTCTTATTCCAATCTGTTTGCGTGTCTGTCAGTCTGCATGTCTGTCCCCTCCCCCCTTTTGTCTCTCTGTTTCTGCTTGATCTCTTTTTACGTCCTTTTTGTGTTAATTGTTCATCACTTTAGTAAGGGTTTATGGCATATAAGGATAAACTATTCAGTGTTCACTGTAGCCTAATACCGCAGTACATCATTATCTTGCTAAATGGGCAAAGCAAGAACTATATCCTAACGTTAATGCATCCTTGTTTGATATTTCCTTTGGGAAAATGGTGCCACGTAGCGAACAATTACAATTTTTGCTCAATGAGTAAGAACATCCGGGCTTGCACTGTAATAAATTACCCCTGTTTAGCTAAGCAATGTTTTTTTTAAGGAGTCAGGTCAGGAGTGTTAACCCTTTTCAGATGATGCCTAAAACGTGAAAAGTCTGTGTTTTATTTAAAATGTTGATAAACCCTGGTTTTATATTTCCCTTCATTTTTGTAAAATGGCGTTAGATCATGACTGTGTGCTATTACGAAGTGTATGTTATATGTCTATTATGTTTTAGTAAGTAAGTTTTAATCTGTTGATATCTCATGACTGTGTTGTCGGTTGTGGTATGTGGACCATGTTATCTTGTCATTTCTTATCCAGTGTATGCTATTCGTTATTTGTTATTTTCTGATTTTACTTCATGTCTTGATGTTCTATTTATATTTCAATTTGTAAAGCGCACAGAGCATGCTCATAGTGTGGAATGTTAGTGCTATGGCAATTTTTTAAATTATTATTATCATTATTATGGCCGTTAGGCCTACCTAGTACCAATTATCATACCGGCCATTAAATTAAGTGATCAGTCCATCCATATAAAGGATGGTTTAGCCGATGCTTATTCTTTCCTGTCCACTTTCGTTTCAGTGGTAAATCATATAACACTAGCGCAACGCCTAGAACTGGCAAATCCCAGAACCAGTAACGCCTAGTACCGGTACCGCCAAGAACCGGTAATGATGAGTAGCGGTTTCGCCGGGTCTGCAAAATATTATGTTATTAGAGAGAGAGAGAGAGAGAGAGAGAGAGAGAGAGAGAGAGAGACAGACAGACAGACAGGCAGAGAGAGAGACAGACAGACAGAGAGACACATAGACATACAGAGACATGAGACACAGAGAGAGAGACAGACAGACAAATGCAGAGAGAGAGAAACAGACAGACACAGAAAGAGAGAGAGAGAGAGAGAAACAGTGACACTCGCACCCCCCCCCCCTCCCCCCACGATGAGTGAACGCACGTAGCAGTTCCCCCCCCCCCCCACGTTTAATAACAGCACGTTTGGACGGGTCCCGTTTCGCCAAGTCAGTGAAACTGTAAATTGGTGCTGCATATCGCGCGCGTTAATGAACGGATGCTGTTCAAATTTCATGCCAGGCTTTGCCCCGGCCATAGCAAGCCTGACAGCAAATTGGAAGTGATTTGGTTGAGAAACGGTGGAGTTATTTGTGAAAAAGTGAAGCGGCGTATAGCGCGCTGGTTTCTAAACCCATTCACAGCCGGTTTGGTACATGGATAGTCACCATCTCCGGTCATCTTCCTACTGAATTCGAAGGCAATTGGCCCAGAAACACCGGAGATACGGGCGCCGAGAGGCCGGAGGATGCGCGTTTCGCGTATTTGCCGAACCGCGCAAATGACACGGCTGCCTTGGTTGCCGTTGCCATCGCCCCGTTAGGGCTCACAGCAAATTTGAAGCGATTCGGTCGAAAAACGGCGGAGTTATAAGGCCCGTTTTGTGTTTCACACACACAGACACACACACACACACACACACACACACACACACACACACACACACACACACAACTTTGCCTTTTTACTGTATGATGATGTAGGCCCTAGCGATGCAATGGACCTTGCAGGTGCCTGTCTTCTTTCTTTCTCTCTTTCTTTCTTTCTTTCTTTCTTTCTTTCTTTCTTTCTCTGTTAGTGTTAGTTCTAAAATGAAAGCTTTCATCGAGGTCGAGAGGTTTTCTTTCCTGCACTGAATGCATTGAAGACTCGCCCCCTTTCTATTGCAACGCTGTTACACCCTTGCTGTCTCTTGTTCCATAACCACAGTGGGTCTCTTTCCTGTCTGTCTGTCTGTCTGATTATCCGCTTGTCTGTTTCTTTCTCTGTCTGCGTTTAAACGTCTGTATTTTCTCGTCTACTTATGCGAAGTTTCTGCCTATGTGTGTTTGCGATAATTTCACAGATTGAAAATGGCCTTATAAAAACTTCTTCTAACGAAGTCTGAAGACGTTGGCAAAAAGTTTTTAGACGTCTGCAATGGAAAGATTATGATCACTATGATATTTTCCTTTCACATATAAATGTTAAACGCCGGAGGAGAAAACATTGTTTTAAAAGCCTACAAACCAGAGAAGTTAAAAGCCTAAGATTGAGTAAATGTCTATAATGAAAAAAAAAATTTCATTCAAGATTTATGTGTGTTTAGCATCCAAGATAAAACCTAACCATCGTCGTCTTGTTTATTATGACATAATACGAAAAAATACTACGTGGGCCCAGTGAAATACGATTAAGAATAAAGTTCAACTCGCAATTATATGAATGACATAACCGCACAATTTGCGTATTCTTAAGAAAACAGATTTCTTCGTGTTTCATTTTTGTCAATTGTTATTTTGTTCCCTTCTGTAACTGGCAGAGGATAGCTGATTGAAGATGACGTCACATTGCACGTGGGGTGCCGTTCTCCTTCTGTCGGTGTATTCCGCCTACGTTCAAGGTAAATACAAATCTGGTGTATGAATGAATGAAAAATGGTGTTTTACGTCCTCTCGGTCATAGACACATATGGGACATTTGTAAATACAAAGATGGTGGGAACAATACTGGCTGCAATGCCCGGAGGCAGTGCAACACCAGTAAAGTCCCGAGTTTTTTATCAATATAGATATGTGTAGCGGTAACCACGCCTCGGATAAACCTCATCGGCTATGGTACCGCCACTGATGCATGATATATATGGTAGAACTTTCATTTCATATAACTTTCTATGTGGTTTTAAATATGACCGCTTCTTTATTAACATTGTTAGCCCTAATAGGCCAACAAACAGTGGGGCCTACTGCGAGAATGGGAATACTGTGCAGGATAATGGATTTTTTTTTTACAGAAGAGAAACATCATACAGTCGAATACGCTTAAGTCGACGTGCCAGCGGCAATTGATTTTATGTCGAGTTATGCGTCAGTCGGATATCTCGACTTCACAGACGTTTTTCCCCCAAAAATGTCGACTTATCCGTCAGTCGGATATCTCGACTTTATAGACGTTTTCAGAAAAAAATGTCGACTTATCCGTCAGTTGAATATCTCAACTTCACAGACACTTTCAGAAAATAATGTTGACTTATACTCTTTGTGTGTGTGTGTTTGTGCGTGCCTGCGTGCGCGTGTGTGTGTGTGTATGTAAAAGGACGTCATAAGTTGCAGTGGCGTAGGAACGTTTTCAAGCCAGGGGGGCAGGATTGCCAACAAAACGGGGGGGGGGGGGGGGGGGGGGGGGGAGGCGCAAGCGCAGGGACAAGACGAATGGATGGATAGGTTAAATGACATGACTTAGTAAATCCTACAAAAATACTTTATTATTGTTATTTTTAAACATAATCATAATCAATTAAATAAAAAAATCTATGAATGAAATAAAACATGATGTGAATTGAAAGGAGACAACAAAAAAGCATAAAAATACAACCATGTTTGGGGCGGATCAGCCAGTCATGGAAGAGGGGAGGGGGTAGCTCCAAGTGGTCAGTTGGGGTGGGGTGATGGGTCTGGGGGGATTGCCTCCCAGAAGCTGATGATAATTTGAATGTAAAAGATGCAATCAAGGCTTCTCGTGAGAGAATAACTGTAGCATGGAACTACAATTTGTCTTCCTCTTTTTCTTTCCATTTTTTGTCTGAGGGGGTGGAACCCCTGTAACCCCCCTGAAATCCATCTTTGATGCAGTACCAAGTCCCTGACAGCAATGTGTAGTGAATGGGCTGAGACTATTAACTCTTTCGTTTCCTTGTGTCCTTTCTGTTTTTGTTGTTGTTTTTGACGTTATAATTTGTTTTCTTGGGGGGGGGGGGGGGGGGGAGAGATACGTCTGCCTCCCCCCCTCCTCGAAGCCAGGGGGGCAGCTGCCCCCCCCTGCCCCCACCGTTCCTACGCCAGTGGGTTGCATAGAGCTTATCTTTTTTGAATGAGTGGCTAATGAATGACAAACAGATAATTTATGAATGAAAAGTCAAGATCAAGATTTTATGTTATTAGTAACCTATACCCCTCCACATGCACATACACTCATACTTACACACACACATACATACACACATAAACACACATACTCGCATGTGCGTACACACAAACGCACGTGCACACACACATACACACAAATCAATGCATGCAATGAATACCCACACATTCGCGAACGCGCGCGTGCACACACACACACACACGCACGCACACATACACACACACACACACATGCACAAACACACACACACGCACACACATACACACACGCGCGCGAGCGTGCATATTGTCCAAATATTTTTAAAGTCTATGAGAGAGAGAGAGAGAGAGAGAGAGAGAGAGAGAGAGAGAGAGAGAGAGAGAGAGAGAGAGAGAGAGAGAACTCGGAACTCGGAAATAGTTTAATGTATATCGGCCTTAGGCCACAATACATATCAAGGGACTGGGGTGAACAGGAGGGCAAACTGCTATAACATCAAACCATTTTAGGTTGCATAATAAAAATACAATACAGTACACCCCGCTTATAGTAAAGTGCAGGGGAGCAAGGCTTTTCCTTTATTATAACAGGTTTTTCTTATAAACGATGTTCGGATGACGTTTTGATGGTATTTTTTATCTTATCCGATGACGTTTTTTAAAGTCAAAGCTAACGTAAAATACTAAATATGAACCCACCCTACCCCTTCCTCATATGGTTTGAGGTCCAGAAAGGTGATTGGGTTTATACATGGTATATTTCCCTGTGCACAAAACAAAACTGGCTGTAAAAGCATATAGTGTACAACCTCTAACTTCCAGAATCGCCTTTGAATCTATGCATGCATGCACATTCACGTGCGTGCGCGCACACACACACACGCACTGTGACCGAACAGTTTGCCTGCGGACATTTCACCTACAGACATTATGCCTATGGTCACCATGCTCACCGGACATTTTGCCTACTGGACATTATGCCTACAGACATTATGCCTGATAATAGATTATTATGCCTGCAATAAAATATCGCATTTTCATGATGCTGCAGCAAAACCCGGTTATAAGAAAATCAAAGGGAGATATTTTTTTTGTTTTCTTATATCCGTGTTTTCTTGTATCCAAAACTCGGATAAAAGAAAACCTTTTGATTTTTTTTTCTTATAACCGAGTTGAATGGGGGGAAATGGAAAAAATAAAAGAGAAAAAGAAAACAAAACAAAATAAAAGACAAAAAGAAACATAAAATGAAGAAAAAAATGCTTTTACCTAATTTGGTGCATGAAAAAGGAAAAAATGCTTTTACCTAATTTGGTGCATGAAAAAGGAAAACATGCAAAACAAAAGGAGGAACAAAAGAAAGAACAGAACAGAAAATTAAAAACAAAAAGAACAGAACAGAAAATTAAAAACAAAAATGAAGGCAGACGTGGTGAGTTGCATGATGAGCGAGCAAGATAGTGGAGAGCAGATGAATGATTGGGTGAGGTGTGAGAGTAACATATTTGTTTAAATGTAAATTCCTGTTTCTTGTTTTTAATCAATATTCTAATTTGGATGTATAACTTACTTTACACAGTGGAAGACAATATTGTATTTGCGTTTGTACAATGCCAATGGACAATAAGGAAACTTGCGACCTATGACTCATGTTTTACATCATAAAATCAAAATACAGCAAAACTCGGTTATAAGAAAATCGAAAGGAGATGATGTTTTGCTTATTACCATATCCAAGTTTTCTTATATCCGAAACTCAGATATAAGAAAACATTTTGAAGTGTTTTTCCCTCATAAACAAATTGAATGGGGGAAAAGAGAAAAGAAAAAAAAGAAAAGAAAGACAGAAAAGCAAAACGAAGAGAAAATCCTTTTTCCTAATTTGATGCATGTCTTGCATCATAAAATCAAAATAGTCTACATATTCACTTATTTGTATTCATCTTCTTAAAGAAATGAATTGCCTTTTCCTCTCTGCCATTGCTGCTGAAAATGTAAGGATGGACAGTCTCTCTACCACCAACACAAAAGTACTCATATTTTTTTCTTCTGCTCAACATTTATTTTGCACAGAATACTGAAGGAAAGTATGGAATAAAGGAACAAAAACAACTCAATTAGTCTTGTAATCAAGTGCCTGTACTGTTTAGAATGTCTGTGACACAACTGGTTTGAGGTAAACTTTCCCTTTTTGGAACGACTTCAATTTTCTCGGAACATCCTTTCAGTTCAGGTCCAACTCACTTTTAAAGACATACTGACCCAACACGATTAAATCCCTTGTTTTTTTATGGGTAGCTGTGACCCACATGCAAATTCCCCCGACTTCAAATTGAGGATGCTCTTTAAAATGTTTCGTTTTCAATTTGGGGGCATTTGTATGGGAGTCAAACCTGGTCAAAACAAGATTTTGTACCAGCTATAAGAAGGAAAACACGTGGAACCCGTGATTTTGACTTGTGATCTGGGGGGTCTTTAAAAAAATGTTGTCAATGGTAATTCGCTTATAAGTAAATAGAACTCGCTTATAAGAAAATGAACTGCAAACCAACTCTCTTGTATGACATAATTTTCTTATATCCAAGTTACCACTGCGGATAGGAGAAAAAAATTGCTTGCTTATAACCGAGTTTTCTTATAAACGAGTTTCTTATATCCCAGTTTTGATCATAGATAAGAAAAAAGAAGTTCGGCAGGGAAATTTGTTTTGCTTCATTGTAAGGGAGTTTTCTCATAAGCGAGTTTCTTTTAAGCGGATTCGGATGTATATATATTTATTTTTCGGATTCATTTTTTCCCACTAAGTAATGAGGGGAAAGAAACATGGTTTTGAGTGCCTTTCAATTTCGTTGATGAAGGTGGGTAGAGGAAGTAGTGAGACTGACTATACATTGATGACGTATTTACAAAGGTCAGGAAGAGGACAATTTTTTTTATTGCAACGAGGAGGAACCACAGATGACTTTACTATAGGAGTTTTTTTTATAATTTTAATTATAACCCAGTTGTTATTATGGGTGGATGGAAGGAGTGGTGAGACTGTGACGCATACATTTGTGACGTATTTACAAAGGACTTTAAAAAAAAAATTGTAACCGAGGAGCCACTCCTGTGGGGAATCAAAAGTAACTTTACTATAGCAGTTTTTTAAAATTATAACCGAGTTGCTACTATCCGAGGTCTATTTAGTAATAAAACAGTAGACCTTTGGCCGGGAACCAGTGCTTTCCTTTACTGTAACCGAAATTTCTTATAACCGAGTTTACTATAAACGGGGAGTAGGGGAAGACGGGGTAAAAAGCGCATGGGCGGGTAAGAAGCCCACCCCAATTATCTCATGAAATGAAGCAAATGTCAGTCTCATTTTGCCCATGAGACGAGCGTTAATGTCTAGCATTCGTCTCATGGGCAAATTTGACTGAAATTTTCTTTATTTCATGAGATAATTGGGGTGGGCTTCTTACCCGCCCATGCGCTTTTTACCCCGTCTTCCCCTACTGTATAGCATATCAGATATTATATGCTGACACAAAAAATAGACATACCACTTCTGTTCCGATAAGTTCCCATTTCCACATTTGCATATAAGACATAGAGACTCTTTAGAACAAACAAGGCCTTGGCATACAGTAAAAAAAACCCATACAAATAGTAAGTAACTACAAAAAATGCTGAGAGAGAGAGAGAGAGAGAGAGAGAGAGAAATACGAAATACGAAATACGAATGTTTTATTGAGGGTAAAAAGGATAAGCTACAATAGCTTCTTTGTACCTGGCCCTCTCACTCACACACTCACACTCATACCAGAGAGAGAGAGAGAGAGAGTATATAGGGGAAGACGGGGTAAAAAGCGCATGGGCGGGTAAGAAGCCCACCCCAATTATCTCATGAAATGAAGCAAATTTCAGTCTCATTTTGCCCATGAGACGAGCGTTAATGTCTAGCATTCGTCTCATGGGCAAATTTGACTGAAATTCTCTTTATTTCATGAGATAATTGGGGTGGGCTTCTTACCCGCCCATGCGCTTTTTACCCCGTCTTCCCCTACAGTAAAGACGTTTCTTAAAGGGCCGGTCCGGTGGATGAAATTTTGCCAGACGTATGAAAAATGCTCTTTTCCATGGCAAAACGGCGAGAATGCAAGATATGCTATGACTGGCCATCAGTGTTGAGTTGAGCCATGGTAAACTCAAAGTGTCTAAAAGAACAGATATTTTAACTATGTACTGTAAAATACCGAGTATTAGCCCATCTAGTAGTATAAGCCCACCCCCCGTTTGGAGACAAACACTATACAAAAGGTGAAATACCTTGTAAAAGGGTGAAATCCCTTGGGCTGCAGCACTAGAAAAGACAACCTAATCCCTTTTTATGCAGCACTAGAAAAGACGACATAATCTCTTTGGTTGCAGCACAAGGAAAGAGTGCAACCTAATCCCTTTGGCTGCAGCACTAGAAAAGACAGTGCAACCTAATCCCTTGGCTGCAGCACTAGAAAAGACAACCTAATCCATTTGGCTGTAGCACTAGAAAAGACAGTACAACCTAATCCCTTTGCTTTGTCTTTCTTCTCGTACAACTGAAACAATATTATGTTGATTCTAATGTGTACTGGATTCCATTTTCTACTGGCTGTCAGTACAAATCGGAATTCTGATTTGTACTAGTAGGATTCCGAACCCTACTGGATTCCCATTTCTACTGTGACATAATTATGTGTGCGCGTGCGTGCGTGCGTATGTGTGTGTGTGCGCGCGCGCGTGCCTGCGTGTGTGTGTGCGCGCGCGTGCCTGCGTGAATGGATTCACCGGGCATTGGGGATGTAATATGTGGGTGGAAGTTCAGTTTAACGTCGCGTATCGGCTTTTGCCATGTACGACGGGCTGAACAAACCAACCAGGATATAAACAAAAATTTATGTTCCTGAATCACTGTCTTAGCCAAAAGGCCGAGAAGCGATCAGTAATATGTAGTGTAGCAGGCAGGGTAAAACAAAATCCGCAGCACCCTGTAACAGTCCCTATTTTCTCCCCCCCACACGGAAATTGTTGACGTCACACGACAATAAAACTGTCAATCATAATTGCAAACGTCACACACACGCACGCACACGCACGCACACGCACGCGCACGCACACGCACACGCGCACACACACACACACACACACACACATTGTAAGTTAGATTTTTTGCACGTCCGCGATCTCTCTCTCTCTCTCTCTCTCTCTCTCTCTCTCTCTCTCTCTCTCTCTCTCTCTCTCTCTCTCTCTCTCTCTCTCCTCTCTCTCTCTCTCTCTCTCTCTCTCTCTCTCTCTCTCTCTCTCTCTCTCTCTCTCTCTCTCTCTCTCTCTCACTCACACTCTATTAGGCTCCTTTTTTTTTTCTCTTCTTTACGGTGTCTATATCAGCGTCTATGTCTCAATCTTTTTTTCTTGTCCCACCTCTTGCTCTCTCCCTTTCAAAGTATGATTGTATTTCTATTTATATTTTGTACATAATGTATTTGCTAGTCATGATCTATGTATGATTTGTTTTTGATATTTGTTCATTGTGCTTTGGTTCCGTACGCCAAGTTTCATTGTTGATCGTTACATTTTATTGATTCAGTATGTTTTTTCTTTTCATGACGACAGGATGAAAAAAAGCTTGTAGCTTACTCTTTTATCGTCATTAAAGATAATTTTGACTTGACTTGACTTGACACACACACACACACACACACACACACACACACACACACACACACACACACACACATACGTGCGCGTGCACACACACACATACGTGCGCGTGCACACACACACACACACACACACACACACACACACACACACACACACACACACACACACACACACACACACACACACACACACACACACACACACACACACACACATTCACATCACGCGCGCGGACACATTCAAAGAGACAGATCAAAATAGAACAAGACTGGTGTGACTTAAGTCAGGAAATCAGGGGGAAAAGTCAGGAAGTCAGGAAGTCGACTTATCCGTTTGACGTTTAGAAAAAATCTCGTCGACATAGACGAACGTCGAGTTATACGTTGTCGAGATATCCGTTGTTATCAAAGTCTTTTAAAGAGCACTTTTGGCCGGGAAATGATAAATCCGTCGACTTACTCAAAAGTCGACTTAAGCATGTGTCGACTTATCAGTATCCAGCTGTATTATGCCTGGCTGTTTTGTGAATGTTTATGACTGTCAAACCTTTAATCAGGAGTCCTTTAGTGCTGGCGCTTTGAGGCTTGGTTGGCATTTGGTAATCTTCCCCTACGCCAACTGTCATAAAGTCACGATGGACAAACGACTACAGCCAACAAACAAACAACTACACGACAAGTGTAAAGTGACGTTATTTCATTCACAAGAGACAAAACAAAACTACGATATTTCGGCGAATGCACCTTTATCAACATACTAGACAAGCAAGAAAACAGCAAATATAGCAAAAGGACACAAGCAGGCAACAAAAGGAGCAACAACAAAAAAATCAACAAGATCAAAAAACAAATACGAATACAGGTTTTCATAGGTTAAAGCTTCAATGTAATTAAACTGCAGCCCAACTGTCTAACTACCAATGCCATCATCTGTCATCTGGATATCATACATGGACACAACTGGCTTGCACACACGCACTCATCTCAAATCTGATATTATAAATTTCTCTGTCTGTCTGACTGTCTGTCTGTCCGCGTTTTCTGTGTAAACTGTTGGTCGTAGACCCCTGTCTGTCCGCGTTTTCTGCGTAAACTGTTGGTCGTAGACCCCCCAAACCATATGTATCCTTGATCGCCGTGACACAGGACAGGCAGTGAAGCACAGTTTGACAGCCATTCTGGACCCATGGGCTAGATATTCGGCTAAGAAAATAATATGGACAGGTACAACAAACATCAAGGGAACTCACTGCTACTGGTACTGGTCAGTTTTACTGCAGTTGTTATTCCCCTTGGTTCCCTTTGGTGTAGAAACATGTAAGGGATGAGAGGCGTGCGTGTGTGCATGGCTCTGTATGTACGTTTGCATATTGCAGCTTTCGTGATATTCTGCTACTTCCCTAACTGGACCCGCTACAGAGCATCACCAGCCTCCCGCTATGATGTGGCTCAAATTGACCCCAGCCTCTGCACGCACCTCGTCTACGCCTTCGGTGCCATCAATATCAATGCGCCGCAAATAGTCCACATTGACAGTAGGGCTGATCCTCAGCAGTGAGTGGTTTATCTCTTCATCATCATCATCATCATCATCATCATCATCATCATCATCATTATCATCATCATCAACATCATCATCATCATTATCATCATCATCATCATCATCTTCATCATCATCATCAACAGTTCTTGGTTTAACCTTTCCTTTATGTAAAAATCATCAACCTCCTCCTCCTCCACCTTCTGTTAAAAGCATTGCTACACACTCCCCCCCCACCCCCCCCCCCTTTAAAAAAACCCAAACAATTATACTACTCAACACTTGCTTTGCATCTCTTTTTGTTTTGAAAATTGTGAAAAATGATTGCTTGATTTGCTTTTGTTTTGATTGATACTCATCTGGCTTCAGTAATCAATTTCCTTGTAGTGTTGACGAAGTGAGTAGTGATCACTTTATGCACATTTTTCTTGCGATTCTACAACTTTTCGTGGCCCAGCATGCCCGTTATGGAGGAGACCCACTTCTTGCCTGGGGTGGAATCAGTGTGCAGGGAAAGACCGACCTCCATGTGCTCCTGAACGGAACCACCATGACGGCAGCCAGATACTGGATGAAATCCTTGATCCATACGTGAGATCCTACGCTGGAGCTGTTGGCCTGGAGTTCATCCTCATGGATGACAACGCCCGTCCACACAGAGCACACGTTGTGGACCAGTACCTGGACGACGAATCAACTGAGCAAATGGAGTTGCCAGCCAGGTTCCATGCCTTAAATCCCATTGAGCATGTTTGGGACATGATTGGAACAGCCGTTCGTGCACATGTCAACCATCCACAAACCCTGGTTGAGCTTGGACAGGCCCTTCAGGAGTGGGATGGGATTCCACAGCAGACTATCCCAAACATCATCTGCTCTATGAGCAGGCGTAGGCGTTGTCAGGCTGTCATTGAAGTGTGTGGAGGTCACACACGTTATTGACAGTCAAATTTCTGTTGTTTTTCAAGAATTTGCAAAGTTCTTCATTCAATTAAGTTTTTGCCCCATATGCCGAAAACCATGAAATTTGACGGTAGCCTTGCTTTTGTGTCTTTCATTTCTTTTAACACTTTCAACACAACCCTTCTCGCTGCGCCGTGTGCCATCAGCACACCACAGTGAAGACATGAACATTCCCTCAGGACAGCCGATTTTGGCCCTTTTCAATAAATTATCTTTAAAACTGAGAGGATCACAGTGACTTTCGTTTTGTAAGGAGGTGTAGATTTATTTTTAATTTTTATAATGATATAAATTTTGCAAACTAATTCGTTATTTTGTGTTTAACTGAATGAGTTGAAAGCAGCTACGTCACTGTTCGTCATGGAAATTCCACACCTTACAGTCAACCCCATGACTGAACAAGATGGAGGGGTCAGTTTTGGGTGCACAATATAACCAATAAAATCTACTATTACTGACATGGTTAGTGTGTCAGACGATGTGGGAGGGGTCAAATTTATATTATAACTCCACTGGTTTAGAATTCTACCAAACATTCGGCCACGGTTGCTCTTAGAAAAACCGTTGCGAGTATGCTCGCAAAGCGTCCTCAGGGAAGATGTGGGTGTTGCTATCATTCTCGCAACGCGTCGGAAACAGTATAGTCAGGTGTTGCGACGCTCGCAACATGTTGCGAAAAAGCTAACGGTTCAAAACTCTATTGTTATTGATTATGTTTTGTTGTCAGATGACCAGGCAATGAGGTAGATACACTTTTTATTTGAATAAAGTCAATGTAGTCAAAGTCATATACGACAGCGTTTGTCAAAAAAGTGATGCAAAGCAAGTGTTGAGTAGTATATTGCTTGATAACTTGGACAATCAGAATTTTTTTTAACAAGGTGATGAGTAACTTGAGCGTTAACTTAAGTCTCCCATATACAACTTTGGTTCAGTAAATTAGAAAACCCGAGATTGTTGGAAATGTTAATTCTCCCAGGTTTGACCTGTCCTTTCATGGCCCTTTGTGCAAATGGATTTTATCATTGGTTGACATTAGCCTGTAGTAGGGGTCAACAGTAACATGAGAGCTGTACAACAAATGGCTTTTATCATTGGTTGACATTAGCCCGCAGTAGGGGTCAACAGTAACATGAGAGCTGTGCAACAAAGGGCTTTTATCATTGGTTGACATTAGCCCGTAGTAGGGGTCAACAGTAACATGAGAGCTGTACAACAAATGGCTTTTATCATTGGTTGACATTAGCCCGCAGTAGGGGTCAACAGTAACATGAGAGCTGTGCAACAAAGGGCTTTTATCATTGGTTGACATTAGCCCGCAGTAGGGGTCAACAGTAACATGAGAGCTGTGCAACAAATGGCTTTTATCATTGGTTGACATTAGCCCGCAGTCAACAGTAACATGAGAGCTGTGCAACAAAGGGCTTTTATCATTGGTTGACATTAGCCCGCAGTAGGGGTTTGAGAGCTGTGCACCACAGTAATGGTAAATCATGGTACAGTTCAGTCTTTTGTGGAAACTATGACTCTCAAACGAGGGGGCTTTGGTACCGGCTCTGGTGCTGCAGCCAAAAAGATGGGTTGGCCTTTGCCAACTGTCCTCAAATCCATTTGGCCGAGAGAGTGGGGATGTACCCTGGGCAAGGCATCTCCACTATAAAGAAATTCTAGCCCAGCCGTCCAGAATAGTATCCACCACCTCTGTTATCTGGCAGTCATAGTCGGAAACGAGTGACTGGCACATATAGCCTTTCCTTGTTTTGGATGGGTTAGCTGAGAGACCCTACAGACCTATATGCAATTCATTATCCTACAAAGGATCAGTCATTGTTTGGGATGGGTTAGCTGAGAGACCCTACAGACCTATATGCAATTCATTATCCTACAAAGGATCAGTCATTGTTTGGGATGGGTTAGCTGACGGCTTTTTTCCTTACCCGTTTTCGGTATACCAGGACCTGTGCATTTTCAATGTGTGTGTGTGTGTGTGTGTGTGTGTGTGTGTGTGTGTGTGTGTGTGTGTGTGTGTGTGTGTGTGTGTGTGTGTGTGTGTGTGTGTGTGTGTGTGTGTGTGCGTGTGCGCGTGTGTGTGTTGCGTGTGTGTGTGTGTGTGTGTGTGTGTGCGCGCGCGCGTGCGTGTGTGTGCGTGTGTGTGTGTGTGTGTACGTGCGTCCGCGTGTGTGTGTATGCGGTGTGTGTGTGTGTGTGTGCGCGTGTGCGTGCGTGTGCGTGTGTGTGTGTGTTTGTATGCGCGCGCGCGCGTGTGTGTTCGTGTGTGTGTGTGTGTGTGTGTGCGTGTGTGTGTGTGTGTGTGTGTGTGTGTGTGTGTGTGTGTGTGTGTGTGTGTGTGTGTGTGTGTGTGTGTGTGTGTGTGTGTGTGTGTGTATGTGTGTGTGTGTGTGTGTGTGTGTGTGTGTGTGTGTGTGTGTGTGTGTAGTGTGTGTGCGTGTGCGTGTGTGCGTGCGGTGTGTGTGTGTGTGTGCGTGTGCGTGTGCGTGTGTGTGTGTGCGCGCGTGTGCGCGCGCGCGCGTGTGTGTGTGTGTGTGTGTGTGTGTGTGTGTGTTCAAGTGAAATTATTTGCGAACTTATAGACATTATGTAACTAAAACAATCAATGGGACCGACTAACAAGTACTGATCATGCACCACGTGGAATAGGCCTGTGAACTGAAACAGGCATACTGATATGATTATATGTTTACAAAATACTGAACATTAAAAACATTCTTCATGTTAATGTATGGTGATATGTGTTTTCAAGAATGCAACAATTCAACGCCCTAAAACAGACCAACACAGAGTTGAAAACGCTGCTTTCTCTGGGGGGAGAGAATGCCAGAAGTGACAAGTTTGAAGCCATTACAAGGGACAGTAGCACGTTGACCACGTTTGCCCAAAACGCAGTTGTCTTCCTTAGAGAAAATGGTTTCGATGGTTTGGACATCGACTGGGAGTATCCTACTGCTGGTGCTAAAGGAAACTACTCCAGTCTTTTGGAGGTAAGACAAGTCTATGGGGTTTAGTTGGGGAATTTGTTTTTGTACTTCTTTATACTTGTAGCCATTCATTTGATACCATGTGTATTATGACATCAATGATAC
Source organism: Phymorhynchus buccinoides (assembly GCA_017654935.2). NCBI lineage: Eukaryota > Metazoa > Mollusca > Gastropoda > Neogastropoda > Raphitomidae > Phymorhynchus > Phymorhynchus buccinoides. The sequence goes on from CM065682.1 coordinate 3,530,568, forward strand.
AAATGATTGCGCGTCATGATCACGATCATGATCATTCTCGTTATCTTCATAAACAAAAGTGAACATATTGGCGACGATACTGTGCCATCACCAATACCTTTTTGTCTCTGTATACTTGTCATCAATTCAATAGTTTGCCCAGGGGAGAGGGGTGGGGATTTCAGATTTATAATTGTGTTGTACCATTATCATAATATTATATAAGCTTCCTGATTGTCACATTGGATCTCCTCTTTTTATGTTTTTGTTATATCATCATCAACAGTAGAGCCATTATCACTCACGGTAACCTTGTCATATTCAATACTAGCGCTTCTCTACCTGTTTCTCCACCACACAACCCCATTGTGCAGCATATCATTCCCCTGCTCAAAGCCACCCACTTCTGACTTGCTCGCTAGGTGGACACACAGACACACACTGGACAGACATATAGGCAAACAGTGAATTTTATTACAGAGCTACCACGGATTTAAAAAGTGGATGCCATTCTTGAAACTTCTTTTGTTTTTTGTTTTTTTGTTGGTACACTCCTCAGTGACCGTTGCGTCTTCATTTAAAGACGAAGTAGATGAATCTGGAGCTTTGCGTCATCTATGGTTGTGTGGGATCACGTATTCACAAAGCATACCCCCCAAAACCCCCCACCAACAAACAAAAAAGTGTTGCCGCACTAGCGGCGACGCACTCTCCAGATGGGAGAAGCCCGATCTTTACAGAGACAGTCTCTGTGACCAGAAACCGATGCAAAGACCAACGACCTTTTGTTGTAGGCCTATTTGCATGGTTTCAATGTCACGGGGTCGTCACGTGCAGACGCTGAGGATGACCTTTGACACGGAAGAGCTGAGCGAGGGTCAAAGACGACTACTGCTGACAGCGGCACTCCCGGCCGGCAGGAACAGAATCCAGGCGGGTTTTGACATCGACGTCATCAACAGGTAAACTGACGTCATGGGATGCCCTATTGCACACTCTCCTCATGTTTACGACCCTCAATCTCAAAGTCTGGTTCTTTCAGTTTCATGACAATAATCCTAGGCTGATCCTAATTCTGTCCCTTTCCTGAGAATGGTAGACTGTTGCCGCTCTCGGTGAACATGTTCAATGTGAACATTTGATGGGGGGGGGGGGGGGGGGGGACCTAAGTTACAACTTCGCCTGATCTGAAGGGTCAGCCGCACTGCATACGATTTGACCCCAATATGATGCGACTGTGATGATGTCTGTGAGTCATGTATCACGAGAAATACTTCCGTCTAAAAATAACTCTACTATTTTTGTTCACTATATTCACGTAGACCACAATACACGAATCAAATAAAATGTCTGATACAAAAATACATATGTGATGGTACATGGGAAAAACAGACATAGCCTAAGTTGCCCTGAATGGTTTTTTTTAGGAAAAGCCGAAAATAGTCAGCAAACCCCAAAATACCAATTTTCTATTTAGGAAATATTTATGTCTATGTTATGTATTCTACTAGCATTCACAATATGAAAGACAATCTTGAATGATTTCTTTGTTCAATTGATTGGTTTAAAATTTTAAAAAAGTCAGTTGAAACAGAGGCAAACTTCTGCTTTCTATGTCCAATTTCTGCATGATCTATCTGGAATGTCAACCTTCAAAGGGCTGTAAAATAAAAACTAGACAGATAACTCAATTCAGTTTTCTGTGTATTGACCAGGGACGGTATTCATGTCGAGATAGCATGAGTCTTAGCATGATGCTAACTTAGAAGCTCTTCCAATGTCCTATAGGATTTAATAGGACTTTTGGAAGAGCTTCTAAGTTAGCATCATGCTAAGTCTCATGCTATCTCGACATGAATACCGTCCCAGGAATCTTTGCTCCATATTGTAAAATGAAAATCTCAATTTATGCAAAAATTCCATTTCTGGTTTTCCCATGCACTATGGGGGGGGGGGGGGGGGGGGGGGGGGGGGGGGGCGGTTGCTACAAATATAGTGACAAAACTAGTATGATTTCATCAGAATCATTTAGACAGAAATATTTCACGAGAATCATGCCTCACAAATGTTACAGTCGGATCGCATGGTGTGCAGTGTCTGCCCCTTAACCCTTGACAGCCTGCTGATATTCACACACACACACCTCTTTTGAAAAGGTATAGGCCTACTCTTAATATGTACTGACCAGCAAAAGAAACTACACACGTGCATTTTATATGCGCATAAAAGAACGGCTCATTCAAATAATTTCATATTTTGCAGACGTCTAATTCAATTATTTGTGTACGCAAAATGTTAAGCTTTATTGCATTCGTGGTATTAGTTTCGATACAATAGCTCAACAAACAATACCACCCCAAAATTGAAAATCGCGAAAGCATGGCTACACAAAAAGTGTGAAAACTGGGTGTGTCGACTGTTGTTGGCAAGGCAAATTTTTACACGATGTCTCATAAACCCCCTCAATGTGTCCAGAAAGTCCCGAGGAACTGCTACTTACACAGTTAAAGTTATTGCTGCTTGGGTGGACATACCCAGTTTTGACGTTTTGATCAGCATTGTTTTGTTATGCTAAACTTAGGGGGTTGCGTTAGTTGTTGAGCTATTGTTTCGAAATTGATTATATGAATGCAATGCAATCTTAGGATCTGGTGATCAGATAACTGACGTAAATTTGTACAAAATATGAAATGATGTGGTGCATCCATTTTGATTGTGTAGTCTTGTGAAGAAGAGGTACTTAACTTTTGTTGATCTATGTACGTGTATCATAATTAGGCATGGAAATGAGCACAGATTGTTACCAGATTTGTTTGCTCCTGTAGACATCCGAAGGATTGTATGCTGAGCAATAAGATATAGGGACCGTTTTGTATTTATTTCAAACGTTCGTTATTTTACTGTTTTATTGCTCAGTATATAAGTCGTCAAATATCTGCAGAAGAAAATATACGTACATGTGCAAACCAACACATCTAGTCACAATCTTTGCTCATTTTCGTGTCTAATTGCATGCGTATCATAATACGCATGCAGAGATCAACAAAAGTTAAGTATTACTTTTTCTTAAGAGTGCAGAACAACAATGGCATAGTCAAATCATTTGATATTTTACACATCATTAATTCATTTATGTACACACTCGACCCTAAAATTTCATTGCATTCGTGTTATTAGTGATGAAGCAATAGCTCAACAAATAACGCAACCCCCTAAGTTCAACAGCACACCACAGCTGCTCAAAATGGGCCAAAATTGGGTATGCCCACCCAAGCAGCAATAACTTTAACTGTCTAAGTAACAGTTCCTCGGGACTTTCTGGACCTATTGAGGGGGTACATAAGACATCGTGTAAAAAGTTTGCCTTGCCAACTACAGTGGACACCCCCAATTTTTTTTACATTTTTAGAGTAGCCACGCTTTTGTGGTTTTCAAATTTTGGGGTGGTATTGTTTGTTGAGCTTATCGAAACTAAACGCACGAATGCAATAAAACTTAATATTGTGGGTAAGCAAATAATTGAATTAGACATCTGCAGAACTTGATTTGAATGAGCCGTTCTTTTATGCGCATATAAAATGCACGTGTGTAGTTTCTTTTGCCGGCCAGTATACAAAGTTAAGGAGCATTTTCACATAGGCACGTACAAATCACCCTTTACTTTTTTTTGAACAGTATTATGACAGAAGCCTTACTAGTGATACGCGTTTACAGGTCAGTGGACCTGGCAGGGCTGATGACGTATGACTATCACGGCTCGTGGAACTCGCTGACAGGCTTTAACAGTCCTCTCTACTCCAGAGACTCCAATCTTCAGTTCAACCAAGAACTCAGCACGGTAACTAACATCATGTTATTCTTGCCCCCCCCCCCCCCCCCTCCCGTCCACCGAGGGCATACCATAATTCGGTGCAAATAGTTTTCCCGCCTTGCAGAAAGTCATATTTTAGCCCCTTCACTGGCACGGACAGTTTGAATTAATAGAGGGGGTACTTACATTATTTAATGCTAGATTATATATTATTAAGTACCCCCTCTATTAATTCAAACTGGCCGTGACAGTGAAGGGGTTAAAAGATGAATTATTTAATGTAGATTATATATTTATTTCATGAAGTATGCCTAAACTGTGTTAGTTTTAAATATAAATTAAACTATCCATCTTCTGTGTATGATTGTCGTATTCTCACGTTCATCTAAGATTGAGAAAAATCTATCAAAACGTTGCTTCCCTCCTCTATTTGAGTTCCTCCAAAATCAGAATCTGTGGGCCGAAGACAGAGAAGACCAGGAAACGAAGACTTTACACACATGACTTAGGCCTTCTAATGATGACCATAGAACTCTGCAAAAGGCTGGACACTACATGACTTGGGCCTTCTGATGATGGCCATAGAACTCTGCAAAAGGCTGGACACTACATGACTTAGGCCTTCTGATGATGGCCATAGAACTCTGCAAAAGGCTGGACACTACATGACTTAAGGCCTTCTGATGATGGCCATAGAACTCTGCAAAAGGCTGGACACTACATGACTTAGGCCTTCTGATGATGGCCATAGAACTCTGCAAAAGGCTGGACACTACATGACTTAGGCCTTCTGATGATGGCCATAGAACTCTGCAAAAGGCTGGACACTACATGACTTAAGCCTTCTGATGATGGCCATAGAACTCTGCAAAAGGCTGGACACTACATGACTTAAGCCTTCTGATGATGGCCATAGAACTCTGCAAAAGGCTGGACACTACATGACTTAGGCCTTCTAATGATGGCCATAGAACTCTGCAAAAGGCTGGACACTACATGACTTAGGCCTTCTAATGAAGGCCATAGAACTCTGCAAAAGGCTGGACACTACATGACTTAGGCCTTCTCATGATGCCCATAGAACTCTGCAAAAGGCTGGACACTACATGACTTAGGCCTTCTAATGATGACCATAGAACTCTGCAAAAGGCTGGACACTACATGACTTGGGCCTTCTGATGATGGCCATAGAACTCTGCAAAAGGCTGGACACTACATGACTTAGGCCTTCTGATGATGGCCATAGAACTCTGCAAAAGGCTGGACACTACATGACTTAGGCCTTCTAATGATGGCCATAGAACTCTGCAAAAGGCTGGACACTACATGACTTATATGGCCTTCTGCATGATGACCCATAGAACTCTGCAAAAGGCTGGACACTACATGACCTAAGCCTTCTGATGATGGCCATAGAACTCTGCAAAAGGCTGGACACTACATGACTTAGGCCTTCTCATGATGCCCATAGAACTCTGCAAAAGGCTGGACACTACATGACTTAGGCCTTCTCATGATGCCCATGGCTGGCAACTGCAATAATACTCTTGCAGAGTCCCTGTTATTTTCTCTTCAGGAATGTGTGTGTATGTGTGCGTGCGCGTGTGTGTGCGTGTATGCACGCAAGCGCACGTGCTTGCGTGTGTGTAGGCGTGTACCTATGTGCGTGCGTGTGTGGTTGAAGAAAAATTATATTCCACTTGATTATTGTCGAGCCAGGAGATTTGTGTTGCGGATGAATTCTTTATTTGACCTGCGGTATGTGGTAATCACTAACAGCACTGTCCTGCCCTCAATGTTGTCCAGGACTGGACCGTCCAGCACTATCTGACCAACGGCCTGTCAGCTGACAAAGTGTTGGTAGGGGTGACCGGGGCAGGAACACACTTCAAACTACAGGACACTGAAAATACAGGTGTAGGGGCCCCTGTCGTCGAAACACCGGAGGGAGAGCTGTCTGGTGACCTCTGGCAACTGGGGGGTCGTTATGCTTATCCAGAGGTAAGGGCACTGGCGATCGATGTTTTGAAGAATAGGCATAGCTTAGGCCTTGGTTAGGCTACGCCTAATTAGACGTTAAACCAACGAGAGAGAGAGAGAGAGAGAGAGAGAGAGAGAGAGAGAGAGAGAGAGAGAGAGAGAGAGAGAGAGGCCTTGGTACTAATGCTCTCTCATGTTCTGATACGAATTTGTTGAGCTAAGGGACACAATTGTAGCAGGTCATCATTCTTAAAGATTTACGTCCTTCTACCATTATCTTTCTGCCCTTGGCAAAAACTTAAAAATGCATATACATGGATTGTTTGTTCCTGGGTTCAGAAAAATATGCTACATAATCCAAATTAAGGAAATAATCATATATTCTGATCATACTCTTATCTTCTTTTCATAATTGTATCTTATTTTAACTTTTCATAGGTTTGCCAAGTTCTTGAGTCCAACATCAGTCACCGTGTTTTCGACGAGGAGCAGAAAGTGCCTTATGTGTATCAAGGCAACGACTGGTTTGGCTATGAAGATGTGGAGAGTATTGATAACAAGGTAAAGAGAGAGAGAGAGAGAGAGAGAGAGAGAGAGAGAGAGAGAGAGAGAGAGAGAGATATGCAAAATTTTAATTCTGTTTTGCCATAGCCCCTCAGAATGGTGGTGTACAGAATATAATACAATATCAGAAATTCATATCAACATCAAATAAAATATAAACATATACGATAATCATTTCATCGCACATAATAAATGCTAAACCGAAGTAACTTTGCATTACATATTACATTTAGCATATAATATTAGCATATAATACCGTCATATCTATATAGAAGTATATTAGTAATACAACTCGCTATACTAAGTCACATAATCTCGAATTTTAAAAGCTTCACACACGTATAAAGCTAACTGTGTAATGTGTTCCTTGTTCCCAGTGGTCAGCATACAACAAAATTAATCTGAAAAGACAAGGATGTCTATACTATTTAACTAGAATTTTTTTTAATCTCTAATAGAAACAAGTTCTGGACAACATAAAACAAAATGGACTTCATTTTCACGGGCCTCATGACACAAGGGACAGACAGAGTTATCAAAAGTAGCATTCTTATAACGGTTACAGTGAACAGAAATATCAGAGATCCCAAATCTTTTGTTTGTTTGTTATGAGGCGTTTTAAATGTCTTTTCAACTGCAAAGAAATATAATCTGGGACAGAATGCATAGGGTTTAAAGTACTATAAAAATCAAACCTATCACGTTCTTGCCAAGTTTGCCATCTACAATCTATCAGTCTTTCACGAAATTCACTAAGAATTTTTTTTGTATCCCCAACACTATGGTTCTCCCAAACTACACTGTAACCATATTTATATAAAAAAACTTTTATTTTAGACCCCCAATTTCCCTCCCCTCTGGCATCAAGTACGACTAGCATATTGTAGGATTTACGTGGTAGCCTATGCAATTCCATTTGAGTTAATTTTAACCAGTAACGAACAGAACTAACAATAGACGATAAATATATTGGAAATCTGTTCGTCTCACCATATACTAAATCATTAGGTGTTTGAATGGATACTCCTACAAATTTCTAAAATGCATACAAATGAATTCTTTCAATTTCAAAAGCAGCAGCAGTGATACCCCATAATTCTGATCCATATTGTACAATCGGCTGTATTTGAGAATCAACTAATTTCAAAAATATTGTTTGCGAATCATTGTTTAATTGATTAAATTTTCTCATGGTTCAAAGCAAAAGAGAGAGACAGAGATCTCAAACTGTTTAATGTGTTTTTCTGTATGTTCAAAGTAATAGAGAGAGATCAAACTGTATAATGTGTTTTTCTGTATGTTCAAAGTAAAAGAGAGAGAGAGAGAGAGAGAGAGAGAGAGAGAGAGAGAGAGAGAGAGAGAGAGAGAGAGAGAGAGAGAGAGAGAGAGAGAGAGAGAGAGAGAGAGATTAAACTGTATAATGTGTTTTTCTGTATGTTCAAAGTAAAAGAGAGATATATATATCAAACTGTAAAGGAAAAAAAGGGGAAAAGAAAACAAGGAAATAAAGGGAAAAAATGTCTCATGATACATAACAGAGCAAATTTACTTCTACTAACAAGATCTTTGCAAGCAAAAGTAAAACTTAATCGTGTTGAAAAATATATACCAAGATACTTGTAAGCATTAACCACTGGCATAACATTACTTTTAAAACCCCATTTTTCGTTTGCTGCAAGATAGCTGCCTTTTCTAAAAACTACAATATTACTTTTACCCATATTAACTTTAAGCTGGAGCCTATGAGAAGCTTTTTCTAAGTTATTCAGCTGCGTTTGTAGACCGATTACTGCTTCAGAGATCAATGCTACATCGTCAGCTAATAAAAAGAATAAATATATCTAACACATCATTTATAAACTGTGCACCATGTTTTCCTGAATTAATAACCTCTAATGTCAAATCATTAATAAATAAAGAAAACAAAATCGGACTACAAACATCCCCTTGCTTAACTCCTGATGTGCAATTAATATAATTTGTTAACGAACTACCACATCTAACTCTTGCTTTGACCGAAGTGTACATGCTAATTATACATTTATACAATTTACAACGAATTCCATTCTTAAACAAAATAGACCAAAGTGTACTTCTATTGACAGTATCAAATGCTTTTTGGAAGTCTATAAATGCTACATAAAGCTTACGATTTAAACAGAATGAGAGAGAGAGAGAGAGAGGGAGGGGATGCGTGCATGTACCCACGTCTTAGTGTGTGCATGTGTGTGTGTGTGTGTGTGTGTGTGTGTGTGTGTGTGTGTGTGTGTGTGTGTGTGTGTGTGTGTGTGTGTGTGTGTGTGTGTGTGTGTGTGTGTGTGTGTGTGTGTGTGTGTGTGTGTGTGTGTGTGTGTGTGTGTGTGTGTGTGTGTGTGTGTGTGTGTGTGTGTGTGTGTGTGTGCGCGTGCGCGTGCGTGTGCGTGTGCGTGCGCGTGCGTGTTTGTATTTGTAGGTGCGTGCGCGCACACGGACGTCATTAATTATCTCTCCTCCTCCCCACGTTCCCTACCCCCCACCCCCGCTCTCTCTCTCTCTCTCCCTTCTCTATTTCGCATTCTCCCTGCTTCTCTCTTTCTCTACATGTGTGAGTGTATCTCTTTCTCTCTCGCTCTCTTTCACCCTCTCTCCCCTCCCCCTTCTTTCTCTCTCTCTCTCCCCTCTCTCTGTTTCTCTTTTCTCTCTCTCTCTCTCTCTCTCTCTCTCTCTCTCTCTCTCTCTCTCTCTCTCTCTCTCTCTCTCTCTCTCTCTCTCTCTCTCTCCCCCCCCTTTTCCATTCTCTCTGTCTCTCTTTCTCTCCCGCCCCCCTCTCTCTGTGCTTCTCTTTTCTCTTCTCTCTACATAAAATTATGCATTATATAATTCATTTGGATAACATGTTAGTGCTAAGTGAAAGAATATTCACTTTTGTTCTGTTTTCATTTATTATATGTGTGTATATGCGCACTCTCAATGTTGTAGGCCGGAGGTCTGACATTTAAATTTTTTTTTAGTTTGAGTTTCTCTCTCTCTCTCTCTCTCTCTCTCTCTCTCTCTCTCTCTCTCTCTCTCTCTCTCTCTCTCTCTCTCTCTCTCTCTCTCTCTCTCTCTCTCTCTCTCTCTCTCTCTCTGTCCGTGTGTCTGCCTACCTGTCTGTCTCCCTTTTCTCTCTCTCTCTCTCTCTCTCTCTCTCTCTCTCTCTCTCTCTCTCTCTCTCTCTCTCTCTCTCTCTCTCTCTCTCTCTCTCTCTCTCTCTCTGTGTCCGTGTGTCTGCCTACCTGTCTGTCTCTCTCTCTCTCTCTCTCTCTCTCTCTCTCTCTCTCTCTCTCTCTCTCTCTCTCTCTCTCTCTCTCTCTCTCTCTCTCTCTCTGTGTTTTTCCTCCTTCCATCTCTCTCTCCTTCCTTTACTCCTTCTCCCTCAGCTTTCCGTTTATGTCTTTGCTGTTTCGCTCTACTATTTTCTCTACCACCCCCTCTTATTCCTTTCCTCTTTACTCCCCCTCCCTCTCCTATTCTTCTTATCTTTCTTTTCTTTTCTTCATTTTTTGTTTTGTTCCTAGATGCTCACTTATTTCCGGTCCCTCCAGATCCCATTTGTTAAGTATGTATGTATAATGCTGAATTCATTATGTGTCTGTTTATATTGATATTGTGCCTGCTTATGATGATAATGTGTGTTCGTTTTCTTTGCTTTGCATGCCTTTCTTGTTTATTGAATTCTTTGCTTTTTATTTTATTTTCCTTTCTCTTTTTTAATCTTTTTATTTTTATTTTTATTGAGGACTGGATGGAAAAAAGTATTTGTACTTACTCTATTATCCTCAGAAAATAAACGTTATTCATTCAAAAAAAGTTATTCATTCATTCATTCATTCATTCATTCTCTCTCTCTCTCTCTCTCTCTCTCTCTCTCTCTCTCTCTCTCTCTCTCTCTCTCTCTCTCTCTCTCTCTCTCTCTCTCTCTCTCTCTCTCTCTCTCTCTCTCTCTCTCTCTCTCTCTCTCTCTCTCTCTCTCTCTCTCTCTCTCTCTCTCTCTCTCTCTCTCTCTCTCTCTCTCTCTCTCTCTCTCTCTCTCGCTCTCTCTCTCTCTCTCTCTCTCTCTCTCTCTCTCTCTCTCTCTCTCTCTCTCTCTCTCTCTCTCTCTCTCTCTCTCTCTCTCTCTCTCTCTCTCTCTCTCTCTCTCTCTCTCTCTCTCTCTCTCTCTCTCTCTCTCTCTCTCTCTCTCTCTCTCTCTCTCTCTCTCTCTCTCTCTCTCTCTCTCTCTCTCTCTCTCTCTCTCTCTCTCTCTCAGGTCTCCTACATGGTGAAGCTAGGCGTGGCAGGCGTCTTGTTCTGGTCCCTGGACATGGATGACTCCACGGGCACGCTCTGTGCCCAGGGCACATACCCACTCCTCAGGGCATTCCGGCAGGGCGTGGACAAGATCCCCACCCCCACAACCACCCCGACTCCTTCTCCTTCTACGACTGTTAGAAGTGATGACGATGATACCGGTGCAGGCGATGCCAATGGAGGCTCGTCATTTTCGCTTGTGCTGTGTTTGGGTGTTGGTCTATTGCTAGGTTCTGTCTAAGTGTGTGTGTGTGTGTGTGTGTGTGTGTGTGTGTGTGTGTGTGTGTGTGTGCGTGCGCCCGTGCGTGTTGCTGCAGTATGTTTCTTGTATTTGTACGCGTCAGGTGTTTTTTTCATGTTCCTTTCCTATGTGCAGACTTGAGTATGTGGTGAGAATGGAGTGTTTCTGTGTAGGGTTGTTGTAAGAGAGAGAGAGAGAGAGAGAGAGAGAGAGAGAGAGAGAGAGAGAGAGAGAGAGAGAGAGAGAGAGAGAGAGAGAGAGAGTCAGACTTCAGATACTTTATTTTACAGGGATAATAGTTTAAGCTAGTCCTATTTTTCCATTCCGTCCTTGGTTCTAAGCATGCCACATATAATATACTATAAATGAACGTTGAGACAAAGAAAAATCCGTCTACAGAAACAGCAACAGTAGCAGAAATATAACGACATAGTAGGCAGAGCAGCAGCATCAGCAATTTTTAAAAAAAACAAGCAGAGAGAGAGAGAGAGAGAGAGAGAGAGCACGAACAACACGAACACGATTTTTTTTATTGAGGGAAAATAGATCAGCTACAAAGCTTCTTTTCACTATGCCCTCACAAAAAAGGGAAACTAAGGAAAGAAAAAAATCAAACAGAAAGAAAAGTGAGAAAATAAACAGGAAAAATGTAATTATAAAGAGCATTCAAACATAATGTAAATACAAAACAAATGTGCAACAACATCTAGACATCATCATGGAAATTATATCACACTAAAACTGAAATGGCACGTAAGCACCAGCAAACACATTCAGAAAGACACTCTCATAGGTTAGTCTACTAGAGAGAAAGAGAGAGAGAGAGAGAGAGAGAGAGAGAGAGAGAGAGAGAGAGAGAGAGAGAGAGAGAGAGAGAGATGAGTTTTATTATGGTATGGAATTTGGTTAAGTTAGCATTGCAATAGCGAACACTAAAGAGGCATAACCCTCACAAGTATGGAACAAAAGGGGAGCAAATAATTACAACAGATGAAATCTAATCATGATAGCTGCTTTTGAATTATGCCAAGGTACTTTTAGTTTTTATGTGATTGGGGATTTCGTTCCAGAGTTTGCTGCCTGAATATGTTAGAGATGTCACCATGTATAAATCAGTTCTTGGACGGGGGAGCTGTATTCTAGTTTTGTTTCTTATGTTAGTCTCACATATCTTTTTACACAGATATAGAGGAGCGAGTCCATTAACAATCTTGTAAACGAAAACGGCTTTATTAAATTGACATCTCAAAGGAAAAGGAAGAATATTAAGTGTTTTGTAATCAAGAACTTGTAAAGAATATGATTTTAGAAGTATAAGTTTAACAGAACGCCGGTTTAAGGCAGTTTTTACTTGCCAGATCCCAAGTCGTGGAAGCATAATCGAAATCAGGTTGTAAATAGGCGTGAAAAATACTTTTATTGAATCGAAATAACTTTCTTGATAGTTTACGAATGAGGATAGAAATATGGGGAGACCAAGAAAGAATGTTGTCAATTACAAGACCAAGCACTTTATGTGAATCAACCTCGTCTAAAACATCATGTACTTTCATTTGATCAAGTCAGGTTTGATATTCTGGCGTTATGTCTTGTAGCAATAATCATTAACTTAGATTTTTGAGAATGAAGAGCCATATGATTAAGATCACTCCATGTTTCTAGTTTGTTGAGATCATTTTGTATATCAGTGAGCACGAGGTCAGCATTCTTATTTTTATTATGTAATGTGCTGTCATCAGCGAACAGTTCGCAATCTGATGAGACATGTAAAGGAAGGTCATTTATATATATGGAGAACAGGATTGGCCCCAGGACTGAACCTTGGGGAACACCGTATTTTATCACCTTAAAAGAAGATTTGTTACAGCCCTGATAAACTGATTGCTGCCTGTTAGTTAGAAAAGATGAGATGAGATCCATAGACTCCTGCGATAAACCATACAGTGCCAGTTTTCTTAAAAGGAGATCATGGTCGATTGTGTCGAATGCTTTGGCAAAATCGACTAAGACTGCCCCTGTAATTAGATCATTGTTTATATTTGAATGCCATTGCTCTATGAGATTTGAAAGTGCAGTGTGACATGAATGATCTTTTCTGAATCCGCTTTGATTTGGATGAAGTAAATTATTTTGATCAAAATGTAATTGAATTGAATCTTTTAGATGTTTTTTCTAATGATTTAGATAAGACAGACAGTATTGATATTGGTCTATAGTTGGAAGACTTATTTGGGTCACCAGATTTAAAAAGCGGAAGTACCCTGGCATCCGTAAAAGCTTGATGAAAGTGATTTTTTTAAATACAAAAATTGTAGATGTAGGTCAAATGTTCAGCAATGATTGGTGCTGCCGTTTTAAGTATTCCGTTGTCTATGTCGTCTAAACCACGAGATTTGGATTTACCTAAAGAGTTCACAATAAACTTCGTGAACACTAACAAACTTAAAATTAAGATAGGATTTTATATGTTTAGATTAACAAAATTCTTTAAGTAATCGTAAATTATTTTGATCAGTGTGGTTAACTTCAATGATTTTATTGCAAACTGATGAAAAATGATTGTTCAAATCTTCGACAGACAAAGTTGTAGAAGGAGTATTTGAAGATTTGTTGTGTTTGCCAGATAATTGATGTATTGCCTTCCATATGGATTTAGTGTCAGACTTAGAAACAATAAGATCACTAAAGTATTTCTTTTCAGCAGCCCTTTTCATGGAATTTACCTTGTTTCTCTGCTGTTTAAAATTTTCATCTTTGCCTGATTCGTTAAGTAGTGACTCACTAGTTATGGCTGCACTTATTTCATCATTTATCCACGGTGGTTTGCTTGTAAGTTTAAGTCGCTTCTTTGTGGACAGTGCATGCTTATTGAACACCACAAGAAACGCATCATACCATGCCCTCAGAGCTTCATCTGGGTCACTATGCTGATAGACCTCTGTAAAGTCTGTATTACACAGATCCTATTTTTTTCTCTTCTGGATTAAAATCTTTATAACTTCTGTAATGAATGTATTTATAGTAGGATCTAGGAATGTTAACACCTTTTTGGCACCAGGTTAAACAAACTGGAAAATGATCACTCAGTCCAAAAATAGGTACAGATGTTTCAACAATGTAGTTGTATTAGTAACACTAGCGCAACGCCACGTACTGGCAATGCACCGTACTGGTAACGCCACGTACTGGTAACGCTGAGTACTGGTCTCGCCGGGTCCACGAAATATTATTATTACTTTTGTCTCTCTCCCTCCTTCCATCTTCTTCACTCATCCCATTCTACTACCCCCCGCACCTTACTGAGTACAGCAAATTTGAAGCGATTCGGTTAACAAAAGGCGGAGTTATAAGGCCCCGTTTCCCGTTGGCGCTGCTCTGAGAGTGATGCGCTCTCCCTAGTAACGGTAACGCCTAGTAACGGTAACGCCAAGTACTGGTAACGCTGAGTACAGCAAATTTGAAGCGATTCGGTTAAGAAACAGCGGAGTTATAAGGCCCCGTTTCCCGTTGGCGCTGCTCTGAGAGTGACGCGCTCTCCCGATTGTCTTCAAATTTGCTGCCAGGCTTTGCCCAGGCCATAGCAAGCCTGACAGCAAATTTGAAGCGATTTGGTTGAGAAACGGCGGAGTTATTCGTGAAAAGGTGAAGCGGCGTATAGCGCGCGCGTTTCTGAACCGATTCGCTTCCGGTTTGGCACACCGATAGTCACCGTCCCCGGTCATCTACCTGCTAAATGTGAAGGCAATTGGTCCAGAAATGCCGGAGATACAGGCGCCGAGATTCCGGCAGATACGCGTTTCGCGCATTTGCCAAACCGCGCAAATGACACGGCCGCCTTGGGCTCACAGCAAATTTGTTGTAAGGGCTCACAGCAAATTTGTTGTAAGGGCTCACAGCAAATTTGAAGTGATTCGGTCAAAAAACGGCGGAGTTATAAGGCCCGTTTTGTGTTTCAGACAGACAGACAGACAGACAGACACACACACACACGGACATTTGGCTTTTTACTATATGATGATAAATATGGTCGATCAAATGTTTCTGATGTTAATGTTTTTCGCGTAGGGTTAGAGAGAGAGAGAGAGAGAGAGAGAGAGAGAGAGAGAGAGAGAGAGAGAGAGAGAGAGAGAGAGAGAGAGAGAGAGAATCAAGGGCATGCTTTTAAACTCATCAGAGAACTTCAGGTGAATTTTGTTGATGCTATTGTTGCTGTTATTACTATTATTATTTTTATTTTAAATTTTTATTTTATTTTAAATTATATATTTTTTATATATAAATCAAACGCGTTTTCCATGAAATCATACGTCACGT
>CM065682.1:3546264-3566264 GCA_017654935.2 Phymorhynchus buccinoides
GGTGATGATGTTCGTGTACGTAGTGGGGGTGATGATGTTCGTGTACGTAGTGGGGGTGATGATGTTCGTGTACGTAATGGGTGTGATGATGTTCGTGAACGTAATGGGTGTGATGATGTTCGTGAACGTAATGGGTGTGATGATGTTCGTGGACGTAGTGGGTGTGATGATGTTCGTGGACGTAGTGGGTGTGATGATGTTCGTGGACGTAGTGGGTTCGTGAACGTCATGATGTTCGTGAACGTAATGGGTGTGATGATGTTCGTGGACGTAGTGGGTGTGATGATGTTCGTGAACGTAGTGGGGTGATGATGTTCGTGGACGTAATGGGGGTGATGATGTTCGTGGACGTAATGGGGGTGATGATGTTCGTGGACGTAATGGGGGTGATGATGTTCGTAATGGGGGTGATGATGTTCGTGAACGTAATGGGGGTGATGATGTTCGTGAACGTAATGGGGGTGATGATGTTCGTGAACGTAATGTGGGTGATGATGTTCGTGGACGTAATGGGGGTGATGATGTTCGTGAACGGGGGTGATGATGTTCGTGAACGTAATGGGGGTGATGATGTTCGTGGACGTAGTGGGGGTGATGATGTTCGTGAACGTAATGGGGGTGATGATGTTCGTGAACGTAATGGGGTGATGATGTTCGTGAACGTAATGGGGGTGATGATGTTCGTGGACGTAATGGGGGTGATGATGTTCGTGAACGTAATGGGGGTGATGATGTTCGTGGACGTAATGGGTGTGATGATGTTCGTGGACGTAATGGGTGTGATGATGTTCGTGGAACGTAATGGGTGTGATGATGTTCGTGGACGTAATGGGTGTGATGATGTTCGTGTACGTAATGGGTGTGATGATGTTCGTGAACGTAATGGGTGTGATGATGTTCGTGAACGTAATGGGTGTGATGATGTTCGTGAACGTCATGGGTGTGATGATGTTCGTGAACGTAATGGAAGTGATGATGTTCGTGAACGTAATGGGTGTGATGATGTTCGTGAACGTAGTGGGGGTGATGATGTTCGTGAACGTAATGGGTGTGATGATGTTCGTGGACGTAATGGGGGTGATGATGTTCGTGAACGTAGTGGGGGTGATGATGTTCGTGAACGTAATGGGGGTGATGATGTTCGTGAACGTAATGGGGGTGATGATGTTCGTGAACGTAATGGGGGTGATGATGTTCGTGGACGTAGTGGGTGATGATGTTCGTGAACGTAATGGGTGTGATGATGTTCGTGAACGTAATGGGGTGATGATGTTCGTGAACGTAATGGGGGTGATGATGTTCGTGAACGTAATGGAAGTGATGATGTTCGTGAACGTAATGGGGGTGATGATGTTCGTGAACGTAATGGGTGTGATGATGTTCGTGAACGTAATGGAAGTGATGATGTTCGTGGACGTAGTGGGTGTGATGATGTTCGTGAACGTAATGTGGGTGATGATGTTCGTGGACGTAATGGAAGTGATGATGTTCGTGAACGTAATGGACTTAGTGATGATGTTCGTGAACGTAGTGGGGTGATGATGTTCGTGAACGTAATGGAAGTGATGATGTTCGTGAACGTAGTGGGGGTGATGATGTTCGTGAACGTAATGGGGGTGAATGTTCGTGAACGTAATGGGGGTGATGATGTTCGTGAACGTAATGGGGGGGTGATGATATTTCGTGAACGTAATGGGTGTGATGATGTTCGTGAACGTAATGGGGGTGATGATGTTTCGTGGACGTAGTGGGTGTGATGATGTTCGTGAACGTAATGGGGGTGATGATGTTCGTGGAACGTAGTGGGGGTGATGATGTTCGTGAACGTAATAATGAAGGTGATGATGTTCGTGAACGTAATGGGTGTGATGATGCTCGTGGACGTAATGGGGGTGATGATGTTCGTGAACGTAATGGAAGTGATGATGTTCGTGAACGTAATGGGGGTGATGATGTTCGTGAACGTAATGAGGGTGATGATGTTCGTGAACGCAATGGGTGTGATGATGTTCGTGGACGTAGTGGGTGTGATGATGTTCGTGGACGTAATGGGTGTGATGATGTTCGTGAACGTAATGGGGGTGATGATGTTCGTGAACGTAATGGGGGTGATGATGTTCGTGAACGTAATGGGGGTGATGATGTTCGTGGACGTAATGGGGGTGATGATGTTCGTGAACGTAATGGGGGTGATGATGTTTCGTGAACGTAATGGGTGTGATGATGTTCGTGAACGTAATGGGGGTGATGATGTTCGTGAACGTAATGGGGGTGATGATGTTCGTGAACGTAATGGGGTGATGATGTTCGTGAACGTAGTGGGGGTGATGATTGTCACGAGTTTGTGACATTTTCTTCCGAACAGACAGAAAGGAAAACACAACTGTCTACCACTCGGTCGCAAAGGACTCCGTGTCTTTCATTTTTAACTATCTATCAAGGGAGACAACTTATCTCATGAAACGCGTGCAACCCGAATCGCGAGATCTCGAACTCAGCTCTCAATCAGTTCAGAAATTAACCGGCCAAGTGGTCATTCTTCATTTTGTCTTCGGTTTGTCATCACCCCTTCACCTTCTCATCGTTTTCATCGTGTCCACCTACGGCCATTATGCGCTGGGGTGTGGTTGAGGGCCTCGTCCCTGTTGGATCCAAGACTACGTTTTTTCAACTCTTCACGGAACCTAGGCGTGAGAGTTGGCGAAGTTGTTGAACTTCGGCTGAATTCATCCATTTCTTCATCGTCACCCTCATCCCTTCTGTTTTGTTCTTCATCGACCCTCCTTTCTCCCCAACACCCCGACCGGCATTCTGAGGGAGTCCACGAGAAGGCTGTGGCTGGTTTTTCCCCTTTCACCACCTTTTCCCGTCCGCACTTGCCTTGGCCTGAGACCAGAACAGCGGACGGAGAGGGTTCCAACACCTTTAGTTTTTACCACGAGGAATTTGGTCAGTAGCTACATAAACTAGTATTAATCTCGTGTAAAGTCGTATAACTCGCGCGTAATATTGTAGACTAGCTAGTTGTAGGTTTTCTAACATGTATATTTGTGTCTTCTTTTTGGTTTCATTTTTTATGATTTTCTTGCTTTTAGAATTATATTATGTAGAGCGTGGCTGGCTGGGTCATTGCTAGTCCATTGCATAGGTTTTTCCGGTCGTCGAATTCGTTGCCCAAAGTTCGGCACTCATTTTTTAATCAATATGTTTATTTGCTTTTGAGCTTAAGCCAGACAGCTCGTTTTTTTTGTGCGGAACGTGTATTTCAACTGGCAATATTTGTAGAGCCAAATGCGCGCGCGCTCACGCAATTGTTAAGGGAGATAATCCAGTTTTAGTGTGTTCCTCCCCGAGGACCAGAATATTTTCGCTGGTTGCTTCACCTTATCTAAGAGTTGTTTACTGTATGGTATATGGATGCAGTTCGGTTATTGCATATTTAGGAGGAGTTCTAATACTTGTTGGGCGATTTCTGTGTGAAATTGTTCAGTTCATGTTTAATTTAGAATCATAGCTTTAGGTAATTGGCATCGTGGATAAGGAGCTTAACTTAGGCATTTGTTTAGGTGCGTTTGCGGTTTCAGAAACAGTGCGCCTCGCGGCCTGTGTGTTCTATCGGCCATTATCCTAGCTATGATAGGGAATAAGTTTGTTATTCCATTGGTGCTGTTAGAAATGCAGTTACGCGCCTTACCAAGCGTTCATTCCCATTATATCGGCCATTATCCTAGCTATGATAGGGAATAAGTTTGTTATTCCATTGGTGCTGTTAGAAATGCAGTTACGCGCCTTACCAAGCGTTCATTCCCATTATATCGGCCATTATCCTAGCTATGATAGGGAATAAGTTTGTTATTCCATCTTCCATCGGTGCTGTTAGAAATGCAGTTACGTGCCTTACCAAGCGTTCATTCCCATTCTTGCTTTCATTTTGAGAGGAAGTAGTATTAGTGCTTTAATGTTTTTGACATTTTTGTCGTACATTGCGAATCTAACTATCAAGGCTTGTATTTGAAATGACTGGAATTTACTAATAATATAGAAGCCTTGTTTTTCCGAAAGACTGTAAAACATTTTAGTTACACTTTGAATGAAATTATACCCCTAGACAGAGCTATGAATGCAAAGGATTGAAAAATATATTGTTTGTCAGTATTTTTGGGTTCTTGGAGAGAACCAAGTTTTAAAAGGGTGTGTGGGTTTACACCACTGAGGAAACTGGTGGGGAGATTGTTTTGTTTTAGGAAATACAAAATTGTTAATGTCCTAGGTGTTCAAAACAAGGTTTTGTTTTGTTTTGTTTTATCCCACAGTCCTTGTTGCTGTTGTTGCCGCTGGTGCTCTGGTTGCCGCTGGTGCCCTTGTTGCCGTGGGCGCCTTTGCTTTGGCTTCTTTCGCCGAGCGTGCGGCAAGCTGTCCGCCTGCGTCCGGCCTGGTTCCTGTGCCCGCTTGCGTCTAGCTCTGGCTTGAGAGCTGAGGGCGATTCCCGCTGCTGATCCTCGTCTCGACTGCTGTCGGTTTGCCCTCGGGTGGGCATCAGCAGTCTTCACCGTTCTTCTCTGCTGTATCTTCTGTCTTTATTCTCTCATCTGCTGTTTCTTCTGTCTTTGTTTTCTTTCATCAAACTTTGGACGCTCTGCTGTATCTTCTGTCTTTGTTTTCTCATCAAACTTTGGACGCTCTGCTGTATCTTCTGTCTTTGTTTTCTCTCATCAAACTTTGGACGCTCTGCTGTATCTTCTGTCTTTGTTTTCTCTCATCAAACTTTGGACGCTCTGCTGTATCTTCTGTCTTTGTTTTCTCTCATCAAACTTTGGACGCTCTGCTGTATCTTCTGTCTTTGTTTTCTCATCAAACTTTGGACGCTCTGCTGTATCTTCTGTCTTTGTTTTCTCTCATCAAACTTTGGACGCTCTGCTGTATCTTCTGTCTTTGTTTTCTCATCAAACTTTGGACGCTCTGCTGTATCTTCTGTCTTTATTTTCTCATCAAACTTTGGACGCTCTGCTGTATCTTCTGTCTGTTTTCTCTCATCGAACTTTGGACGCTTTGCTGTTTCTTCCAGCCTTCAGTTTTGCAGATCTTCTCCTCTTCGGCTTGTGTTTCTCCATTTAAACACTCCTTTGGTTAATTAGTTTAGTTACCGGCTTTAGTTATTTTCTCTGTGGGCTAAACCTTTTGAATGCCATGTATAATATGTAAATAATTTATTAAACGTTGAATGTATTGAATTGTGTGAGTGTGTGTCTGCTTGGTTATGATAAATAGTCTTGTTTTGTATTGTATTTCCGGTGTGCGCGTGTGCCTTCTCCTGTGAGTTTGTCTGTTTGGGCGTGCGAGACTCTCCTCGGGGTTCGCGTTTTCCCTCTCCCGATCTCTGATCAAGATCGAGCGGGGGATTTCGTGACAATGATGTTCGTGGACGTAATGGAGGTGATGATGTTCGTGAACGTAATGGGTGTGATGATGTTCGTGAACGTAATGGGTGTGATGATGTTCGTGGACGTAATGGGGGTGATGATGTTCGTGAACGTAATGGGGGTGATGATGTTCGTGAACGTAATGGGTGTGATGATGTTCGTGAACGTAATGGGGGTGATGATGTTCGTGGACGTAATGGGGGTGATGATGTTCGTGAACGTAATGGAAGTGATGATGTTCGTGAACGTAGTGGGTGTGATGATGTTCGTGGACGTAATGGGTGTGATGATGTTCGTGAACGTAGTGGGGGTGATGATGTTCGTGGACGTAATGGGTGTGATGATGTTCGTGAACGTAGTGGGGGTGATGATGTTCGTGAACGTAGTGGGGGTGATGATGTTCGTGGACGTAATGGAAGTGATGATGTTCGTGAACGTAGTGGGGGTGATGATGTTCGTGGACGTAATGAGGGTGATGATGTTCGTGGACGTAGTGGGTGTGATGATGTTCGTGAACGTAATGGGGGTGATGATGTTCGTGAACGTAATGGGTGTGATGATGTTCGTGGACGTAATGGGGGTGATGATGTTCGTGAACGTAATGGGGGTGATGATGTTCGTGGACGTAATGGGTGTGATGATGTTCGTGAACGTAATGGGGGTGATGATGTTCGTGGACGTAATGGGGGTGATGATGTTCGTGAACGTAATGGAAGTGATGATGTTCGTGAACGTAGTGGGTTGATGATGTTCGTGGACGTAATGGGGGTGATGATGTTCGTGAACGTAGTGGGGGTGATGATGTTCGTGGACGTAATGGGTGTGATGATGTTCGTGAACGTAGTGGGGGTGATGATGTTCGTGAACGTAGTGGGTGTGATGATGTTCGTGGACGTAATGGAAGTGATGATGTTCGTGAACGTAGTGGGGGTGATGATGTTCGTGGACGTAGTGAGGTGTGATGATGTTCGTGGACGTAGTGGGTGTGATGATGTTCGTGGACGTAATGGGTGTGATGATGTTCGTGAACGTAGTGGGTGTGATGATGTTCGTGAACGTAATGGGTGTGATGATGTTCGTGGACGTAGTGGGGGTGATGATGTTCGTGAACGTAATGGGTGTGATGATGTTCGTGAACGTAATGGGTGTGATGATGTTCGTGGACGTAATGGGGGTGATGATGTTCGTGAACGTAATGGGGGTGATGATGTTCGTGGACGTAATGGGGGTGATGATGTTCGTGAACGTAATGGGGGTGATGATGTTCGTGAACGTAATGGGGGTGATGATGTTCGTGGACGTAATGGGAGTGATGATGTTCGTGAACGTAATGGGGGTGATGATGTTCGTGGACGTAATGGGGGTGATGATGTTCGTGAACGTAATGGGTGTGATGATGTTCGTGGACGTAATGGGGGTGATGATGTTCGTGAACGTAATGGGTGTGATGATGTTCGTGAACGTAATGGGTGTGATGATGTTCGTGGACGTAATGGGGGTGATGATGTTCGT
Source organism: Phymorhynchus buccinoides (assembly GCA_017654935.2). NCBI lineage: Eukaryota > Metazoa > Mollusca > Gastropoda > Neogastropoda > Raphitomidae > Phymorhynchus > Phymorhynchus buccinoides. Next base: position 3,553,197 of record CM065682.1, read on the forward strand.
GGACGTAATGGGGGTGATGATGTTCGTGAACGTAATGGGGGTGATGATGTTCGTGGACGTAGTGGGGGTGATGATGTTCGTGGACGTAATGGGGGTGATGATGTTCGTGGACGTAATGGGGGTGATGATGTTCGTGGACGTAATGGGGGTGATGATGTTCGTGGACGTAATGGAAGTGATGATGTTCGTGGACGTAATGGGGGTGATGATGTTCGTGGACGTAATGGAAGTGATGATGTTCGTGGACGTAATGGGTGTGATGATGTTCGTGGACGTAATGGGTGTGATGATGTTCGTGGACGTAATGGGGGTGATGATGTTCGTGGACGTAATGGAAGTGATGATGTTCGTGGACGTAATGGGTGTGATGATGTTCGTGGACGTAATGGGGTGATGATGTTCGTGGACGTAATGTGGGTGATGATGTTCGTGGACGTAATGGGGGTGATGATGTTCGTGAACGTAATGGGGGTGATGATGTTCGTGAACGTAATGGGGGTGATGATGTTCGTGGACGTAATGGGGGTGATGATGTGCATATATATACTGATGTCAACACAAATGTTGTCCAACAATAAAACAATCTTAAAATTACCTGGCTGAATGTATGTGGTCTAGTTTCAAAAACGAAATTCCCAGAGTTTACCGAATTAGTTGAAAGTACTGATTTATTGTGCTTGAGTGAAACCAAACTTGATGCCTTTGATGATTGCAGTAACGTCCCTGGGTATACTTTCTTTAACAAAAACAGATTTAAATACAAACGGAAATCAGGCGGTGTGGGAGTGTTTGTTAAAGACAATTTACTAGATTGCATTACAGTTTGTTTGTTTTGTTGTGTTTTCGTTCCCCAGCTTAAACGCTATGGGGGCACACCCAGTGCCATGTGAACATTTCGCATGGCCTTGGGTGGGAAGATTACGTGTATGGCTGCTTTTAAAGGGCCCCGCCACATGGGCGGCCATACTCCGACTTCAGGGGACTTGCATTACAGTAATTGACAACACTGCCCAGAAAGAATGTATTGAAGAATCATATGTTAAGCACTATCGCTTTGTGCAATCAGCTGTGCCCAAAGAATGTATGTTCCTTGAATTAAGACCAAGAATAGCAGAACAAAATTCTGTGAATCGTAAACTTCTTCTCTGTGTGGTATGTGCTCCCCCAGAAGGTTCAGTGTATGAAAATCGCAATATTTTCACAGAAATAGAACAATGCATAATATGATTAGGCTTTGATAAGTGTTTAATAGTCGGAGACCTCAACGCTAGAACTGGTCAGCTGAAAGACATTCTAAATGATGAGGATGTTGCTTCTTTGACAGAGCATGGTTGTTTTCTAGATGTGCTTAACATTGTTGGTATTCAGCAGGATAGACAGTCAATTGACAAGTCCTGTAACAATCTGGGTCATGCACTGATAGACTTTTGTATCAGTCAACGTATGTTAATTGTTAATGGTCGTCTTGGCAATGATTCCAAAATTGGTAAATTCACGTGTAAAAACGCTAGTGTTGTGGATTACATGATAGCCACTCCGTCAGTTTTTGAATTTATTGATGATTTTGAGGTTGAAGAATTCGATGAATGCTTATCAGATGTGCACTCTATTATTCGGTTAACCCTATCAAATAATGTGTTTGTCACCCAAGATCCGCCCACTAGAAATACACCTGAAACTACCTTTACTGCTAGACCTAAACGCCCTGTATGGAAGAGCGACAGAGCCGACATGTTTTTCCAAGAGATTGACGATTCTGAAATTGGTTCAGTTGTCCAGCATATCCAGAATATCATGGATCATGCTGATCGGGTGGACCAGGCTCAGATCGATAATATAAATGATCGCATTTGCAGAGTAATGACTAGTACTGCTGAGCGTTGTGATATGTACAATAACATTGTAAACAATGTCGGTAATGGGGAAGGAGGGAGCCAAGGGAGATCACAACAGTGTAACCGAAAGAAAAGAAATAATACATCATTGCAGACGTCAAAGAGCACGTTTTCGCAATGCGAGACGTGTGCACAAATTTATGAACGATGCTTCGTCAAAAGCTAACAAAGCAAAAACATATATAATGAATATAAAAAAAAATTTAATAAAGAATATGAATCTTATGTTAAAAGAATGCACTGTAAACTACGATCAATGAGAACTTCTGACCCACGTGGCTATTTGAAGCTGATAAACGACGAGGGGGAAAAAACGTGACGAAATCATAACACCCGAACAGTTCCGTGAGTACTCTGCAGCTTCTGATGCAAATTCTAACGAGTTTCAACCACCCAATGGTCCTGTAGCTAATTATGTTCTTAATATGGATTTTAGTACTAATGAGGTGTCTAAATGTGTAAAAAGGCTTAAGAATAACAAATCAAGTGGAAACGATAACATTCTAAATGAGTTCCTGAAAACAAGCTCTAGTAAAATTACTCGTTGTATTACATTGTTTTTCAACCTGATTCTAAAATGTAAGAAAACTCCTTTGTCATGGTCAGTTGGATGCATAACACCGATATATAAAGGAAAGGGAAATAAAAAGGATCCTAATAATTATAGGGGGATAACAGTACTAAGTTGTTTTGGAAAATTGTTTACAAGTGTCATTAATGAGATAATCAATATGTTCCTAGAGGTTAACCATATAGTAGGTAAAGAGCAAGCTGGTTTCCGTAAAAACAACTCAACCACTGATCATATGTTTTCTCTACATTGTTTGATTAGCCTCTATTTACTCAAAAGGAAACGACTTTATTGCACTTTCGTGGATTATCAGAAGGCGTTCGATTCTATGCAAAGGAGCCTTGAATGGGAAAATTGTTTCAATATGGTGTTAACGGAACTATCCTGGACGTTATTAACCCTTTCGCGCCAGCCATTTTTCAGCCCCAAAATACCATTTAACTAAACTGGGTAGAGAAAAAAAGTTATCTGCAATATTGGGAATTCCTCTGTGAAATGTATGCAATAGGCCTATAGGCCAATAGACCTCTCAAAATTAAGAAAGTAAGGTCTTCGAATAACAGGACCCGATTTTATGCCTTTTAGTGATATGGGTGTTAAATCATTGTGGTGCATAAATGCGACATTGGCGGTGAAAGGGTTAAGGCAATTGCATGACAACGCAAAATCATGTGTCGTTGGGTTGTCTAGCTTCTTTTTGTCGACAGTCGGTCTTAGACAAGGGGAAAATGTATCCCCAATTTTGTTCTCACTGTATCTGAACGACCTGAAAGATTTCCTATCGTGTGCTGGTGGACTCTCTTTACCATTCTCTGTAGCAAGTGAATATAAATTTTATGATGTTAATCAATATTTTCGTTTATTTTTTATTGTTGTATGCTGATGATACAGTAATCCTGTCAGAATCACCAGAGGACATGCAGCACTTACTGCTCCAATTACAGACGTATTGTGAAACTTGGGGTTAAAGTTGAACTTAACTAAAACAAAAGTTATTATTTTTTCACGTGGCAAAGTCCGCAAAATCCCCAAATTTTATCATGAAAATAAACTCATTGAGACTGTTTGGCATTCCAAATGTTTGGGTATCATGTTTAATTATAATAACTCACTTTAGCAATAAAAGAACGCTGTAAGCTTGCCAAAAGTGCCATGTTTGCCCTTCTAAAAAAGATAAGAACAAATCATTTTCCTTTGGATGTTCAGATAGAACTATTTGAAAAGTGTGTACACCCCGTGTTGTTGTATGGATGTGAGTTATGGGGCTTTGAAAATATTATAACATGTAGCCGGTTACAGTTGCGTTTTTTGAAAATAGTGCTTGGTGTGAAAACCTCAACCCCAACTTGCATGATCTTGGGTGAACTAGGTTGTCTTCCCATAGAGATTGAAATAAAAACAAGAATGCTATGCTACTGGTATAGCCTCATTTTGAAAACCACGAAAACTCTAGACAATACCTCAGTTTTACTTTTTAACCTATGTAACTTTATGTTTGATTCTGGCCAGTTCAGACTCCCATGGTTACTGCAGGTTTTGACGCTGTTGAACGAACTTGGATTGTCTTATTTGTGGAGAAATCCCATGTTTTCTTTAAATCAGTTTAAATGTGTCGTCAAACAAAGATTAAAGGATCAATTCCTACAGACATGGAGAAGTGATGTTTATGGCAGTAGCACGTGTTATATCTATCGTTTAGTTAAAGAAAACCCTAGTCTTGAGCATTATTTGCTATTTTTGCCATATTCCTTGCGTCAGTCAATGACTAAGTTTAGAATTTGCAATAATAAGTTTCCCGTACAGCAGGGTATATTTTTGGATATCCCTAGGCAGGAAAGAAAATGTACCCTGTGTGAACTGAATGAAATTGGTGATGAATTTCACTATTTGTTTGCTTGTTCTTTTCCTTTGATAAAAGATCATAGGTCAGAGCTATTACCCACATACTTTCAGCGTCACCCCAATGTTATTAAATGTAGTACTTTAATGAATACCCGCAGGAAATCTAAGCTTGTCAAACTCGCAAAGTTTATCCATATAGTTGTAACTTTGTTTTGTAAAACTTTAAGAAACACATACATGCGGGAAGAAAAAACACCTGTGAAACCTACTTGCTTGTTTTGTTTTTTAGTTTAAGCCACTGCTCTGTAACCAATGTCTTTGTTATTCTTTTTCTCGTTTTTTGAAAACTAGTAGGTAGTTTGTATGGGATACTTTTAGTTTGAATTTTATTTCTTAGATTATTAAGTCTTTTTGTTGTGAATTTTATTTCCTAGATCATTAAGTCTTTGTGTTGTTATTCATATTTGAATGTATGTTTTCTTATTTTCTTTTTTGACTCACCAGTGTCTGCCATTGTGTTTGTTGTTATCTATGTATTAGCTTAAAAGCCCCCCTGGGGCGAACGCTCAAATAAAACTGTTTCCACACTGTCTTCTTTACTCCTATTTTTTCATTCATATTGTTTTTGTGTGCGTTTGTTTGGGCCAATTATTATGTTCGCGACCCTTTTCCTTTAATCGTCAACTGTTACCATTGTTACTACAGCCTCTGTGACTAGAACATAGCACATACTGTTACCATTGTTACTACAGCCTCTGTGACTAGAACATAGCACATACTGTTACCAATTGTTACTACAGCCTCTGTGACTAGAACATAGCACATACTGTTACCATTGTTACTACAGCCTCTGTGACTAGAACATAGCACCTACTGTTACCATTGTTACTACAGCCTCTGTGACTAGAACATAGCACATACTGTTACCATTGTTACTACAGCCTCTGTGACTAGAACATAGCACATACTGTTACCATTGTTACTACAGCCTCTGTGACTAGAACATAGCACATACTGTTACCATTGTTACTACAGCCTCTGTGACTAGAACATAGCACATACTGTTACCATTGTTACTACAGCCTCTGTGACTAGAACATAGCACATACTGTTACCATTGTTACTACAGCCTCTGTGACTAGAACATAGCACCTACTGTTACCATTGTTACTACAGCCTCTGTGACTAGAACATAGCACCTACTGTTACCATTGTTACTACAGCCTCTGTGACTAGAACATAGCACATACTGTTACCATTGTTACTACAGCCTCTGTGACTAGAACATAGCACATACTGTTACCATTGTTACTACAGCCTCTGTGACTAGAACATAGCACATACTGTTACCATTGTTACTACAGCCTCTGTGACTAGAACATAGCACATACTGTTACCATTGTTACTACAGCCTCTGTGACTAGAACATAGCACATACTGTTACCATTGTTACTACAGCCTCTGTGACTAGAACATAGCACCTACTGTTACCATTGTTACTACAGCCTCTGTGACTAGAACATAGCACATACTGTTACCATTGTTACTACAGCCTCTGTGACTAGAACATAGCACATACTGTTACCATTGTTACTACAGCCTCTGTGACTAGAACATAGCACCTACTGTTACCATTGTTACTACAGCCTCTGTGACTAGAACATAGCACCTACTGTTACCATTGTTACTACAGCCTCTGTGACTAGAACATAGCACATACTGTTACCATTGTTACTACAGCCTCTGTGACTAGAACATAGCACATACTGTTACCATTGTTACTACAGCCTCTGTGACTAGAACATAGCACATACTGTTACCATTGTTACTACAGCCTCTGTGACTAGAACATAGCACATACTGTTACCATTGTTACTACAGCCTCTGTGACTAGAACATAGCACATACTGTTACCATTGTTACTACAGCCTCTGTGACTAGAACATAGCACATACTGTTACCATTGTTACTACAGCCTCTGTGACTAGAACATAGCACATACTGTTACCATTGTTACTACAGCCTCTGTGACTAGAACATAGCACATACTGTTACCATTGTTACTACAGCCTCTGTGACTAGAACATAGCACCTACTGTTACCATTGTTACTACAGCCTCTGTGACTAGAACATAGCACATACTGTTACCATTGTTACTACAGCCTCTGTGACTAGAACATAGCACCTACTGTTACCATTGTTACTACAGCCTCTGTGACTAGAACATAGCACCTACTGTTACCATTGTTACTACAGCCTCTGTGACTAGAACATAGCACCTACTGTTACCATTGTTACTACAGCCTCTGTGACTAGAACATAGCACATACTGTTACCATTGTTACTACAGCCTCTGTGACTAGAACATAGCACATACTGTTACCATTGTTACTACAGCCTCTGTGACTAGAACATAGCACCTACTGTTACCATTGTTACTACAGCCTCTGTGACTAGAACATAGCACATACTGTTACCATTGTTACTACAGCCTCTGTGACTAGAACATAGCACATACTGTTACCATTGTTACTACAGCCTCTGTGACTAGAACATAGCACATACTGTTACCATTGTTACTACAGCCTCTGTGACTAGAACATAGCACCTACTGTTACCATTGTTACTACAGCCTCTGTGACTAGAACATAGCACATACTGTTACCATTGTTACTACAGCCTCTGTGACTAGAACATAGCACCTACTGTTACCATTGTTACTACAGCCTCTGTGACTAGAACATAGCACCTACTGTTACCATTGTTACTACAGCCTCTGTGACTAGAACATAGCACATACTGTTACCATTGTTACTACAGCCTCTGTGACTAGAACATAGCACATACTGTTACCATTGTTACTACAGCCTCTGTGACTAGAACATAGCACCTACTGTTACCATTGTTACTACAGCCTCTGTGACTAGAACATAGCACATACTGTTACCATTGTTACTACAGCCTCTGTGACTAGAACATAGCACATACTGTTACCATTGTTACTACAGCCTCTGTGACTAGAACATAGCACCTACTGTTACCATTGTTACTACAGCCTCTGTGACTAGAACATAGCACCTACTGTTACCATTGTTACTACAGCCTCTGTGACTAGAACATAGCACCTACTGTTACCATTGTTACTACAGCCTCTGTGACTAGAACATAGCACCTACTGTTACCATTGTTACTACAGCCTCTGTGACTAGAACATAGCACCTACTGTTACCATTGTTACTACAGCCTCTGTGACTAGAACATAGCACCTACTGTTACCATTGTTACTACAGCCTCTGTGACTAGAACATAGCACATACTGTTACCATTGTTACTACAGCCTCTGTGACTAGAACATAGCACATACTGTTACCATTGTTACTACAGCCTCTGTGACTAGAACATAGCACATACTGTTACCATTGTTACTACAGCCTCTGTGACTAGAACATAGCACATACTGTTACCATTGTTACTACAGCCTCTGTGACTAGAACATAGCACATACTGTTACCATTGTTACTACAGCCTCTGTGACTAGAACATAGCACATACTGTTACCATTGTTACTACAGCCTCTGTGACTAGAACATAGCACCTACTGTTACCATTGTTACTACAGCCTCTGTGACTAGAACATAGCACATACTGTTACCATTGTTACTACAGCCTCTGTGACTAGAACATAGCACATACTGTTACCATTGTTACTACAGCCTCTGTGACTAGAACATAGCACCTACTGTTACCATTGTTGCTACAGCCCCTGCTACATAGTACCTACTGTTACCATTGTTGCTACAGCCCCTGTTACATAGCACCTACTGTTACCATTGTTACTACAGCCCCTGTTACATAGCACCTACTGTTACCATTGTTACTACAGCCCCTGTTACATAGCACCTACTGTTGCCATTGTTACTACATCCTCTGTTACATAGCACCTACTGTTACCATTGTTGCTACAGCCCCTGCTACATAGTACCTACTGTTACCATTGTTGCTACAGCCCCTGTTACATAGCACCTACTGTTACCATTGTTACTACAGCCCCTGTTACATAGCACCTACTGTTACCATTGTTACTACAGCCCCTGTTACATAGCACCTACTGTTACCATTGTTACTACAGCCCCTGTTACATAGCACATACTGTTACCATTGCTACTACAGCCCCTGTTACATAGCACCTACTCAACACAGGCATGTTTGTGAGTTAAGCCCGAGTGGTTTCTTTGTGTTTCCTTGCTCTTTATTTCTGTGTAATGTTCTATTTGTTTGCGCGTGCCCGCGAATGTGTACGAACACACGCATAGTATGTTTACCAATGCGTGTATACATACGAGCGTAAACTCACGCATACAAACACTATGCACAAGTACTAACATAAAACAAACGGCCATTATTTGTGGCCAGTTGTCACATTGTTCTTCAGGCCATTATTTGTGGCCAGTTGTCACATTGTTCTTCAGGCCATTATTTGTGGCCAGTTGTCACATTGTTCTTCAGGCCATTATTTGTGGCCAGTTGTCACATTGTTCTTCAAGCCATTATTTGTGGCCAGTTGTCACATTGTTCTTCAAGCCATTATTTGTGGCCAGTTGTCACATTGTTCTTCAGCCCATTATTTGTGGCCAGTTGTCACATTGTTCTTCAGGCCATTATTTGTGGCCAGTTGTCACATTGTTCTTCAGCCCATTATTTGTGGCCAGTTGTCACATTGTTCTTCAGGCCATTATTTGTGGCCAGTTGTCACATTGTTCTTCAGGCCATTATTTGTGGCCAGTTGTCACATTGTTCTTCAGGCCATTATTTGTGGCCAGTTGTCACATTGTTCTTCAGCCCATTATTTGTGGCCAGTTGTCACATTGTTCTTCAGGCCATTATTTGTGGCCAGTTGTCACATTGTTCTTCAAGCCATTATTTGTGGCCAGTTGTCACATTGTTCTTCAGCCCATTATTTGTGGCCAGTTGTCACATTGTTCTTCAGGCCATTATTTGTGGCCAGTTGTCACATTGTTCTTCAGGCCATTATTTGTGGCCAGTTGTCACATTGTTCTTCAGGCCATTATTTATGGCCAGTTGTCACATTGTTCTTCAGGCCATTATTTGTGGCCAGTTGTCACATTGTTCTTCAGGCCATTATTTGTGGCCAGTTGTCACATTGTTCTTCAGGCCATTATTTATGGCCAGTTGTCACATTGTTCTTCAGGCCATTATTTGTGGCCAGTTGTCACATTGTTCTTCAAGCCATTATTTGTGGCCAGTTGTCACATTGTTCTTCAGGCCATTATTTATGGCCAGTTGTCACATTGTTCTTCAGGCCATTATTGCTGTGACGCATTGGCATAACAATATTATGAACTAAAACCTTTATTATTTGTACATGACAAAATCTCTAAAAATTATGAATAAAAACAATATATCCTTGTCGATAAAGATGGAGAAAAAAAAGTGTACATGAAAATCAAGGCTTCCAGGGTGTGCCGTTCTTTACCTGTTTGTGAGCTAGGTGAACAGGTACTATGGGCATCCTCATTGTAGTCGTGTGCCTTTTAGGGCTGATGCACACTTGCGAAAACTTACGTACGGAAACCCATCCGCAGTCCACAAATAAAGTAAAAGAAAGTCAGAAATAAGCGGATAGGATATGCGGGTGGTAACGTGCACACTCCGTCATCATTATTTCATACTTCCAGGTGGTTTTTTTGGTGCAAATTACGGAAAGGTTTCCGTAGGGAAGTTTTTTGGTAAATGTGAACACTGCCTTAGGGATGGGGCGTTTTTCAACAAATATTATTTTTCTACAAAAAGTTGTTTTCAAACAAACGAAAACAACCCATTAGGATTCATAGATTACATCTAGCTGTGATATTGCCTGTGAACAGAAATGTCTTCTCTCTCTCTCTCTCTCTCTCTCTCTCTCTCTCTCTCTCTCTCTCTCTCTCTCTCTCTCTCTCTCTCTCTCTCTCTCTCTCTCTCTCTCTCTCTCTCTCTCTCTCTCTCTCTCTCTCTCTCTCTCTGTGTTATAATTGGAAGAATTTCTATTTTGATGACTTAAAGTGAAAATTCAAAGTATAAGGTTTCAAATCTTATTCAAGATTCTAAAGTTATCAGTTGTTTGCAAATACTTTCTTTATTTTCCTTAAGGTTGAACAAGTACATAATGTAATGTTAAGTGTCAATTTGTGAGGAAATTTTGAATGTGAAGAAAGTTATTCAGATATAATTTCGGTGACATTGAGGTGATTGAGCTTCACCACTTTTCTGACGCATCCTCTTTAGAGTTACAGGCAGCCGTCTTGTCCATCAAAGCTGCTAGTTTTTTGCAAAGTGAGCTGAACTACGAGGATGTGCAGCATTTCTTTTGGACTGATTCCAACTTAGTTCTCGCATACATTCTGAATGAATCAAAACGCTTTCACGTGTTTGTTGCCAATAGAATACAGCAAATTCTACAGGTTTCGAAAGCTGAACAGTGGAAGTATGTCTCCTCAAAAAACAATCCTGCAGATTATGCTTCACGGGGACTTTCAGTGAATGAGTTCATGCCTTCAGGATGGTTTGATGGCCCTTCGTTTCTGAGAGAGCAACAAGTTCAGAGTGAGAATGAAGTCTATGAAATTCCTGAGGAGGATGTTGAGGTCAAGCAGTGCAAGTCTGCTTCGTGTTCAGAAACGCCAAGCACTTCCTTTGAGGACAAGTTCAAAACGTTTTCCAGTCTGTCTTCTTTGAAAAGAGGTGTTGCTGTAATCGTTCGGTGCTGCTCTAGGATCAAGAGAAGGAACATGACTAAATTGGAGTCTCTGGAAATAGCAGAAAGGAACATTATCAGAAGTGTTCAAAATGAATCTTTCTCACGCCCGTCTTCAGCACTTCGCAATACTTTACATCAGTTGAATTCTTACATAGACTCTGAGGGCAGGATCGGAAAATCTTCTCATTCATTGGGTTGACAGACATCCAGTGATTTTGCCGAGAGACAGTCATTGTTCGTTGCTCATTGCGAGACAGTGTCATGAGCAAATCGCACATCAAGGTCGTTCTTTCACCATAAATGAAATAAGATCGCAAGGCTTCTGGATTCTTGGAGTTCGACGCGTAGTCAACCCTCTCATTCGTTACTGTGCAACTTGTGTGAGATTTCGCGGTACACCTTCAGGACAGCAAATGTCGGAATTGCCTTCGGAGAGAACTGAACCTTCAGCGCCGTTTTCATATTGTGGCATTGATTGTTTCGGTCCATTTCATGTCAAGGACGGTCGTCGTCAGATCAAGAGATATGGACTGATCTTCACATGTTTATCGTCTAGGGCTGTGCACTTGGAAGTCTTGGATGACATGTCAACTGATTCGTTCATAAATGCTTTGCGAATTTTGATCTCTATCAGAGGAAGAGGAAAAGTACGTGAGATAAGATGCGATCGGGTTACTCCATTCCCCCCCCCCCCCTCACTCTCTCTCTCTCTCTCTGTCTCTCTCTCTCTGTCTCTCTCTCTCTCTCTCTCTCTCTCTCTCTCTCTCTCTCTCTCTCTCTCTCTCTCTCTCTCTCTCTCTCTCTCTCTCAGATTGGAAGAATAGGCGTTGCCTAAAATCTACATCCTTGGAAAATAAAGTTTAAGTTTTCAAGTTTTCAAGTTTTCTCTCTCTCTCTCTCACAGCTTTTCAATTTCCTTATATTGTCTGTCTGTTGTCCTTAACTCGTCTCCCTCTTACATTGCTATTTTGTATATATTGCTATTCTTGATGATGGTTTGAAGGATTGCTTTGATGCTTATATGTTACTGTATAATGTTTTTGCATTATTTATTTGTTGATCTGTTAGTTTTCTTGTTTGCCCACAGGGCTGAGTGTAAAAAAGCAATGCTTATCTCATCACCCTGTATAAATAAAAATTCGTTTCGTTTCGTTTCTCTCTGTCTCTGTCTCTCTCTCTCTCTCTCTCTCTCTCTCTCTCTCTCTCTCTCTCTCTCTCTCTCTCTCTCTCTCTCTCTCTCTCTCTCTCTCTCTCTCTCTCTCTCTCTCTCTCTCTCTCTGTATGTCTGTCTCTGTCTGTCTCTGTCTCTGTCTCTGTCTCTCTCTCTCTCTCTCTCTCTCTCTCTCTCTCTCTCTCTCTCTCTCTCTCTCTCTCTCTCGCTCTCTCTGCCACTTGTTATTTATCCTGGTCTGGGACAATGGTACAGAGAGAGCTGTAATGTAGAGACGCTGAAAGGCTGCTTCGAGGCCACGGACTGGGACATGTTCTTCCAGGGCGAGACCGACTACAATAGGCTGACCGACGCCATCACTGCTTATGTTAATTTTAACATAGACATTGTTGTGCCAACAAAAAATGTACTTATTAACTCTAACAATAAACCATGGGTCTGTAAAGAGGTCAAACATTGCCTAAGCGAGAAGAAAGTTGCTTTTTTGAATGGTGATGTACAAAAAGTGAAAGAACTAGAGAAAGACTTTAACAGGAAAGCCAAGACTGCTAAACTGCATTACAAGAGCAAAGTAGAGGAGAAATTTGTGGGAAGAAACGCGAGAGATGCATGGAAGGGCTTAAATACAATGATGGGTAGGGGGAATAAACAGCAGATTCAGTGTGATGACCCAGTTACTTTTAGCAACGATTTGAATGCATTTTATGCACGTTTTGATGTTCATGATTTTAAACAAGAATGTGATGATTTGTGTGACCCACTTTTGTCTACTTCTAACACTGTGAATGTCTCAGAGTCAGCGGTTCGCTCTTGTTTTTCGCATGTTAACCCAAG
>CM065682.1:3581264-3583764 GCA_017654935.2 Phymorhynchus buccinoides
CATTCAGAGTTCAGAGTTCAGAGTTCTCTCTCTCTCTCTCTCTCTCTCTCTCTCTCTCTCTCTCTCTCTCTCTCTCTCTCTCTCTCTCTCTCTCTCTCTCTCTCTCTCAGGGATAACACCTACATAATAGGAATGCAGCATGGTATTTACAATACCTGGCTTTCAAGGAACCAACTCATTAAAGCCGACGTTCCTCTTATTACTCGTGATGAAATCAATGAAGAGGCTGTTCTGCCTTTCCGACGCATTGCATCACAAGGCTGCCTTGTCTGTAGATTAGGCACGTCTGAAAAGTTAGCTTACAAGTTAGGCAGTTCGAGTGCCTAGTTCACAAACTAGGCAAAGTAGTTGCCTAATCTACAGACTAGGCAATTCTGCGAGTTAGGCACGACACATACGTAGAGAGAGGCGTAGGGGAAGCGAGAGCGAGAGAGATAGAGAGAGACACAGAGAGAGTCAGAGAGACACAGAGAGAGACAGAGAGAGACAGAGAGAAAGACGGTAAGATAAACAAAGGGCCGACAGTCAGACGGACGCATCGACCTACGGATAGCCAGGTAGAGGCCAGAGGAGCCCAGAGTGTTCCATTGTGCTCTAACTGCCTCAGTAACACCATGGATCGACCACATACATCGACCTACGGATAGCCAGATAGAGGAGACCAGAGTGTTTCATTGTGCTCTAACTGCCTACACCATGGATTGGGTCATCGACCTACGGATAGCCAGATAGAGGAGACCAGAGTGTTTCATTGTGCTCTAACTGCCTACACCATGGATTGGGTCATCGACCTACGGATAGCCAGATAGAGGAGACCAGAGTGTTTCATTGTGCTCTAACTGCCTACACCATGGATTGGGTCATCGACATACGGATAGCCAGATAGAGGAGACCAGAGTGTTTCATTGTGCTCTAACTGCCTACACCATGGATTGGGTCATTGACATACGGATAGCCAGATAGAGGAGACCAGAGTGTTTCATTGTGCTCTAACTGTCTACACCATGGATTGGGTCATTGACATACGGATAGCCAGATAGAGGAGACCAGAGTGTTTCATTGTGCTCTAACTGTCTACACCATGGATTGGGTCATTGACATACGGATAGCCAGATAGAGGAGACCAGAGTGTTTCATTGTGCTCTAACTGTCTACACCATGGATTGGGTCATTGACATACGGATAGCCAGATAGAGGAGACCAGAGTGTTTCATTGTGCTCTAACTGTCTACACCATGGATTGGGTCATCGACCTACGGATAGCCAGATAGAGGAGACCAGAGTGTTTCATTGTGCTCTAACTGTCTACACCATGGATTGGGTCATTGACATACGGATAGCCAGATAGAGGAGACCAGAGTGTTTCATTGTGCTCTAACTGCCTACACCATGGATTGGGTCATCGACATACGGATAGCCAGATAGAGGAGACCAGAGTGTTTCATTGTGCTCTAACTGCCTACACCATGGATTGGGTCATCGACATACGGATAGCCAGATAGAGGTCCAGAGGAGCCCAGAGTGTTCCATTGTGCTATAACTGCCTACACCATGGATTGGATCATCGACATACGGATAGCCAGATAGAGGTCCAGAGGAGCCCAGAGTGTTCCATTGTGCTTTAACTGCCTACACCATGGATTGGGTCATGCCAATCACGAGCTACATTCTGTGTAAACTTCTTTTTTGTACAGTGATGGATTCCCCTATTCCACCTGCTGTGCCTTTCGCGCGCACGCACGCTCACACGCACACGCACACGCACGCACACGCACACACACACACACACACACACACACACACACACACACACACACACGCACACGCACGCACACACACACGCACGCACGCACGCACGCACACGCACACACACACACACACACACACACACACACACACACACACACACACACACACACACACACACACACACACACACACACGCACACACACACACTGGCTGTGACACATAAACCACATGTGCTCACGCCGCACTTACACTCAGACACAAATAAATGTACACGTAAGCCTATACGAATGTAGGCTTTGTGTGTGCATAGGATCGAGCACACACATACACACGAACGTAGTGTATGTATAATTCGACTTCATACTGTACTGCAAAACGCTGTCCTCAACTATTGGTCCCCTCTACTATAGAGGTTTTCTTTCTTTTTTTTTTTTTTTTTTTTTTTTTTTTTTTTTAATATATGTAAACGTGAGGTGTGGTCTGGAGAGCACAAAGGGACATCATCCCAGTAAAAAGCAATGCTGTGTGGCCCTGTCATATTTCTCGGCAGAGTTGTCGGCTCCCAGATGGAGTGAATGACGGTATTAAAGGGACAAATACCGGGGACGGGTCCTTCTCATGTGACTTCGGTCGAGAAGACGTAAAACATAAACTCTTCGGAAGGGTCGAGAGAGCAAGAAGCAAAGTGTCAGTCAAGTCACTTCTTGTTTATATTTCGGCAACAACAAAAATTTCAATCGTGAATATCTC
>CM065682.1:3588764-3596264 GCA_017654935.2 Phymorhynchus buccinoides
AATTGTAGTTTGTGCACGAAAGATGTGATACATAAATGGCACAGTGTGTGATGCCAGTCGTGTTGTCGATACATGATATCACGATGCATCGTAATTAAGCTGTCTACAATGAAACACAAAATAACATTTGATTTTGAAATCCTTGTTTCAGCTTAGAACGATGTCTTTCAAGCTGGCAATGCGACTTGACTATGTAACACAAGTCATTCAGTGCATAGTCTACAGTTGTTGTGTTGTTCTTACTTATATAAAGCTTAATCCATTCGATATGTGTCCAGAGGTTGTTTTTTTAAGTTTTACTATGACGTTGCTGCTGCTGCTGCTGCTGCTGCTGCTGCTGCTGCTGCTGCTGCTGATGATGATGATGATGATGATGATGATGATGATGAGCTTTAACAAAGAGGAGGAGGAGAAGGGGGAAGAGAAGGAGAATGATTGTGATGGGGATGATGACGACGACGATGATGATGATGATGATGATGTCATTGCACACTGTGGCTGGAGATGCCATGTAGCAGTCACTTACAGTGTGGGGGTCCATTCAGGGAGTGTTTGATGATGATGATGATGATGATGATGATGATGATGATGATGATGATGATGATGTCATTATACAGTGTGGCTGGAAAAGACCTGTACCAATGACTCACAGTGTGGGGATCCATTCAGGGAGTGTTTGATGATGATGATGATGATGATGATGATGATGATGATGATGATGATGATGATGATGATGATGATGATGTCATTACACAGTGTGGCTGGAAAAGACCTGTACCAATGACTCACAGTGTGGGGATCCAATGGCTCACAGTCCATTCAGGGAGTGTTGATGATGATGATGATGATGATGATGATGATGATGATGATGATGATGATGATGATGATGATGTCATTACACAGTGTGGCTGGAAAAGACCTGTACCAATGACTCACAGTGTGGGGATCCATTCAGGGAGTGTTTGATGATGATGATGATGATGATGATGATGATGATGATGATGATGATGATGATGTCATTACACAGTGTGGCTGGAAAAGACCTGTACCAAAGGCTCACAGTGCGGGGATCCATTCAGGGAGTGTTTCGCCGGCTCCTGTCTCTGTAGCCCGGGCTACTACTACTCCCTGTCACATGACTCCTGTCAACAAGGTCAGTGAAAGAAAATTAGTCCATTGGTAAAAACACGCATGGATAGAATTGGTTCTTGGTTGGTGTGTGATTGTATCTGGTTAGAAATAAGAATAGAGAATCCTGTGCTTTACTTATGAAGTTGTTGTTTTTAGTACAAAGGCAACATTCAACATTTGTGTTATCTCTTCAATTCCAAAACAAAATGCACAATAAAATTGTATATTATGTCGTGAACACTTATAAACAACTAACAACCAATTTAAACACCTTATTAATTAGTGCATAGAAAATCCCTAAACGCTTTCGCCGCCACAGTCGCATTTTGGTACCACACTGATTTAACATGCGTGTCACTAAAAAGCATCAAATCATGGCCTATTATCCAATAAAGTTCTTCATCATTGGAAGTAAGGATATGTATAGTTTTATGCATATCACAGGGAAATATTGGAGACATAATCTTCTTTTCGCCCCGGTAAGTGTGATGGCAATGTTCGGCTTACACATAGCTGTCACTTACAAAAAGGGTCTCGTTGTTATGGGGGTGTTTCTTCAGGGTGTCCTCAGGAGCAGCTCCGGTCCAGCCTGGTGGCCTACCCGGGCAAGAGGATGGAGGCGAACAACGTGCTGTGTGTCATGGGCAACATGACGGAGGCCAGCTGCAGGGACCTGTGTTCTGGCAGGCAGGACGTAAGGTCCTGCGACCAGGGCTGGGACTACTGCTGCCTCCAGAACACCACCTTGCTGGACGCCTCGCCTTCTGACTGGCTGGATGACAGCCAGGGGACCCACTTCCAGAAAACATGCTACTGAAGAACGTGGGCGAAGTTGTGTTAGACACACACACACACACACACACACACACACACACACACACACACACACACACACACACACACACACACACACACACACACACACACACACACACACACACACACACACACACACACACACACACACACACACACACACACACACACACACACACACACACACACACACACATAGGTGTTGTCAAATAAACTACATTGTCTCACACATTGGAATCAAATGTCTGCTGGTGAGAATGTTCGTGTTATATATATATATTAAAAACATATGCAAGCTAGCAAGCCGCGTACACAAACTCCCAGCTGTGGTGCAAATTTGTTTAAGACTAGCCTGCCTTAATAATCGAACTCACTGGGAATGCATGTACATGGCTTGCAAAGGGCACCATCATCGGGAGATCAGAGACAATGTTGCCTAGTATTGTCCATCTTAATCTGGTGTGTGTCTTTAACACTACGCGTTGCAGTGAAATCGATCCCACTGGGAGTACATGAGACAAATGGATAATTCTGAAGATTTGTTTTTGATCGGTTCAGTAATTTACGCTATGTCGATTGGAACCCATTTTGTTCACAAGCGTATGGGCAGGTGGATGGACAGACAGGAACATGCACAAATGCTCGTTCCAGTGGCAAAGTACTCATGTCCATGCATAACTGGCCGTGTAGAATGGAATGCTCAGAGACCCGAGAAACTGAATAATTATTGTTTTTAACCCATATAAATTAATTATAAGAAATGGGTAGGCTGGCATCCAGCAAAGTGGAACTGCGTTGTCTTTGGTGGAGGTTTGCTTGATTTCGGTGCTTTCAAAGTTCAAGCTCATAAAACATTGAACCTGGCCATCTAACCATAATAGTTTCCATATCATACAGGCATTTGGTGTGTGTGTGTGTGTGTGTGTGTGTGTGTGTGTGTGTGTGTGTGTGTGTGTGTGTGTGTGTGTGTGTGTGTGTGTGTGTGTGTGTGTGTGTGTGTGTGTGTGTGTGTGTGTGTCTGTCTGTCTGTCCTGTCTGTCTGTCTGTCTGTGTGTGTGTGTGTGTGTGTGTGTGTGTGTGTGTGTGTGTGTGTGTGTGTGTGTGTGTGTGTGTGTGTGTGTGACTTTGTGTGTATGTGTGTACTTGTAAATGTGAACAAATTATACCACAAAACACTACCAACCCTCCATGAACTGTACAAATATGGCTTGAAAATACTTGTAAATGTGTGTGGGCCTGTGTGTGCGTATATGTGTCTGCTTGTCTGTCTGTGTATGTGTCTCTCTGTGTATCTGTGTGTCTGTGCTTTCTTTTTTAAAAAATCCAGCATTTCATCATCATTCTTTAAATCACTAATTCACTGGCATCAGTTGCATTGCTTGTGAATGCATACATACATTCATATATATAATCTGTCAACACATTAACCACAGTGAATAATATGCAATGACAAAGCATTGTTGTATCCGATATAGAATTCTATGTTTTACCTCACTACATGTCATATAGGCATATCATTCTTGTTTTCTTATTGTTTTCTTTTAAAATGATGGCCTTCGACTGTTGAATTCATGACATTGCTTGTTATAGACACATGACAAATGTAAACATACTTGGTGGATTCATAATTACGCAGTTGTTAAGTTAATGCCTGCATTTACGGCTCATTTAATGAAACAAGCACGCGTGGGTTCTTTTGCTTGCTTGCTTTTGTTTTGTTTAGTTTTACACGTATTTGTAAAGAAACTCATGGTAGAGATGAACAACAAGGGGTCTTTAAAACAACAAAAGATGTTATTGTTGTATTGATGTGTGAGAAAAAAATACTACATGCGAAATAATTCCGTAAAGACCACCCACAGCTGTAATATAACATTGTTTTCGTCAGTCAACCTTGAGCAAAGTCATATAAACAATTATCGCTAATTGATTTATAGTGGTTTCAAATTAGCGCTTCTGGGAACTCAGGGGATATAACTCTCCTGATTTATTATACCTTCTCTTGATCAAATAATACTCTGCTCCGAACAAACAATCAAATACATACAAAGCATAAACCCGTGGGTGGATTTAATTACCATTCAATCATTAGAAGATTGATCGTCCAAAGACCATAGGCCTTGTGAATACTAATAATACCAGGCACGGCCCATTACCTTCTAGACGACAAAATGCAGAGAAGTTTTTGTTTGCATGTGTGTTTGTTTATTTTGTTTATCTTGTTCGTTATAATCATGCGCAGCGGTTTGTTAATCAAAACAAAACTTTAAACCCTGGTAACATTTTATTGAACTTGAAGTGACAGTCTACACTATGCACAACAATTGGAGATTCTTCATCTGTTTTTACTTTAGTTGTCTATGCAGTAGCCTGTTTCTTTTGTACATAATTGCACAGCTACTCTTGCGCGTATGTGGGGAAAACTCTGGGAAATATCAAATCATTTAAACTAAATTAAGCTCACAATTGGATTTACAGCACGGAGCTCTTGACGTTGGTTTTCTACCTGACTCGACAAAAATGGTAGGTTTTTCATGTCATTCAGATTCCTCTTTTGCTGGGCCCATACGTAGTAACAATGATAATTGAGGATAAGAAGATAAAGAAAGAAAAGAAATGTTAAGAACTACGTGTTAAAAAGGTACATAATTCCTTTCAAACTGCATACGACACCAATCCGCTTAGCCCTGTGCAGACACAGAGCAATAAACACAGCCGTTTCTGGACAACACCCAAGAACTGCTTAGCACACAACCATTACCCCTGACGATTATTATGTTTTTGCCCGTAACATTAATTGTTTGGGATTAAATTCAATTAGTCTATTCAGATTGATTCTACACCCATTGCAGTCCACATAAACACCCTTAAATACCTATGCACAGTATAGATTCATTTCTTGTTATCATACACCAGGGCTCTGACTTTGATAAATCAATAAGTCAATTTGATCAGACAGTTTGTTTCAATAATGTGACTCGTTCGCAAAGCCATGCTTGCGAAGGAAAGGAGTTTTTAATCCTGGGCGGATTTTCAGTAATCCATTTTCAGTCATTCTTTCACAGTATATTACAATCACTATGAATAAATATGTTTTTAATTTAAAAGGCATAATATAACTGCCATTGAAGCCAGCAACGAATCCCATTTGCAGCTCTGTCCCCAGCTAAAAGACAGAGACACGATTCCTGTGGCCAGGCCTCAGCATGAGAGTCTCTGTGGTCGTCCTTTTGTTGCAGTGTTCTGCTGCTCTCAGCTTCCCAAACGAGCATGTAGACTTCTCCCAAGGGTTTGGGGTGTTGCTTTCTTCCGGAGAAATTTCTGTAGGAAGCGTGCTGTTTGAAAAAGAAGCAAGATCGAAAATCCACTGTGTGGTCTTATGTCGGAGCGTGTCGTTGTGTCAGTTTGTGGCGCGGTGGTCTCTTTCTGCTGACTCCTCTTCTGTGATGTGCCGGGGTCATGGAGAGGTCAACAACGAGTGCACCATCATCACTGACCACAACACCTCGGTATGGAGGCTGCAGAATTCAGGTATGATATTCGTATTTCTGTCTATGACAGTACATTAGAAAATCGATATATGCAATATAAATGTGCGGACAATTTAACATGCTGCCTTCATAACATGTTGACAGGAATTGAAGAAACATGCTTTCCATTTAAGATAATTGAAAATGTCTCATTTTTCGAAGATAATAATGAAACAGAGAGTCTTGCTTTTTTTCTTTCTAGACAAATGGTTTCAAAGAAAGTAAAGACAACTTATAAATTATAGGAATTTCGAATTGATATTTTAGTTGTATATAGAAAATATACAACTTACGTTACGGGAGTCTTGATTCAATTTGATATGGTAAATGGAGGATGGAGGAGAGACAGTGCAAAGTAGTTTGCTTTTGCTCATAATTATTGTTATGATATTGGCTTCATTAACGTCAACTGTGTACATTCCTGTTATATAAATAAGTAATTTTCTCGTTTGAACTTTTTCACAAGTTTGGTGTTCTTTACAAAATCTTAAACATTAAGTAACTGTTTGATCTTTGTTCCCACTATATAATAATAATAACAATTGTACATTTATATAGCGCTTTACCTCAGATGAGCCCAAAGCGCTTTACAATCAATGATTCATCAACAGACAACAAAAACAGCATTCAAATGATTTATTCTTCTAAGTTGTGCATCTCTGCTGTTAAAACATGGATGTTTTACAACAAACTGCAACTGAATGCTGAAAAGACAGAGATGATTCTTGTAGCCTCTAACCACACAATTAAAACTCAGGTTCTCCCAGATTGCGGACGGATGCCGATAGCTTGATCTCAGTGCCATCAATGTCGACAGAACCTGGGAGAACCTGAGTTTTAATTGTGTGGTTAGAGGCTATATCTTCTAATAGTGGGTCCGCTTACGGTATAAAATGAATGGCACATTGAAAATTAGGTTTAAGGCATGTCCTTTGGCACACATGTACCTTAGACCCTCCCTTAGCATAACATGATGGGAAACACTTTCGCAGCTGGTGGTTTCTGTGAGAAACAGGCCCCTTTGTGACGTCACCCTAATACTGCTATTACATAAGTGCGAGTCCAACTTTATTAGCTTTTATTGGTTATCTAATCTACAATTATGTCTTGCTACATGCCATTTTATGTGCCTGTCATAAAATCCAGACCAAACTCCATGCCCATTACAATCACGAGTCACGCAATGGGCTAGTCTGCTCATGTAGAGCCAAAATCACCTTTGCCAGCAAGGGTGCAACTATTTCTTTCCAGCACAGTAAATCCTAAGCATCTTATGGACTACATTGCATTGATATGTGACAGACAAAATAATCTTTTGTACTCTAATTTTACATGAAGTAGCGTGCTTTACAATGGCAACAAGGGCGTGCACATTTGTCTGTGCATCTGTGAATGAATAAAACTGTGTTACAACTACCATAGCCTCCATTGTCAACTGATCGACATGACAACTAGCATATCTTGTTTTGTTTCTTAAGTTCTTTTATAATGCTCTTTATTTTGATTAATATTGATTCAATGCGCAAATAAGCCGGAATGTTGTGTTTTTCATTTATTTCACTTATACTTATGCAATCTTGTTATTTGTAATATAAAAGACGGAAGGAAAGAAAGAAGAAAGACAATTCGACTTTTAAAAGGTCCAAATGAAATGTGAATATTGATGCAACGTTGACTCAGCATGCAAACAGCTTGATGCATTTTGGTCATCTGTGTTTCCTGTAGAACTCGGTTACCATCAGGTGAAAGTTTCAGTGATTTTCAGCATAATTTTCATGCGAACTTTACCAATTCCCAGACCTTTGATCTACCAAAGTGACAATGTGCAATTATAAATCAACACTTGTACACAAGCAAACAGGAGAGAGAGAGAGAGAGAGAGAGAGAGAGAGAGAGAGAGAGAGAGAGAGAGAGAGAGAGAGAGAGAGAGAGAGAGAGAGAGAGAGAGAGAGAGAGAGAGAGAGAGAGAGAGAGAGAGAGAGAGAGAGAGAGAGAGAGAGAGAGAGAGAGAGAGAGAGAGAGA
>CM065682.1:3601264-3608764 GCA_017654935.2 Phymorhynchus buccinoides
TAAGCGTGTGTGCAAATGCAACATTTACAGTGTGTTTCATAGAGTCATATATGTCAGCCAGGAATAATTATTTATAAGTCCAGTATGGTTTGTTTTGAAGGAATGCTGCTGTTTACTGAGTTAATGATGTAGCCAACCTTTATTCCTCCCAAGGTCTGTACTACGGCAATTGCTTTTCTTCCTGTTACAGTTGTGCTATTCTGGGATATACATTTCCCTTTTTCTGCTTGTCTTGTTTTTACTGTTTTAAAATGGATGGTTGTTGTACCGGGTTTCTTTTCTTTGAGTGTTTTTAACCACTGAGAAAATCTCACGACGTTGCTTATGCCTATAATGTTCTTTGACTGCTTTCAGGCTGCTCATTGGAACATCTCCAGAGGTCCTTCCTGCTGTACCCAGGGCAGTATATCTCGGGGTACAACATCGCGATCACCTACTTTCAAAGTATGGACAGCTGTCTGGAATATTGTGCACAGAGTCAGGAAACTCGCACCTGTGATTACTCTTCATTGAGTGGTATATGTGCACTGCAGGCTGTCACTCGTTTGGAGGTGGACAGCGCGAGGTGGAAGGTCGCAGGTACCTATAGTCACGTCCAGAAGAAGTGTCTGTAATTCGGGGAAGTTAGGCCTATGTTTAAGGCGACAGACTGGCGGCACGCGGGCAAGCAGACAGACACAGTGTATGTATGTGACAAATAGAGATAGCACGAGAGAGAAAGACGGAAACAGAAATAAAGAGAGGAGTTCAGTGGAAAGAGAGACTGAGAGAGAGAAGGAGAAAAAGAGAGGGAACGAAAAGGACATATAGATACAGGGAGACAGAAAAAGAGAGAAGGAGAAAAAGAGAGGGGACGAAAAGGACATATAGATACAGGGAGACAGAAAGGTGCAGAAGTGTAGAATTCCGAACATATTAGCACTTGTAAAGTCTATAAAGTTGCTGCCAGAATAGTATATTACATAGAATTCAACAACTATCAAACATTTTAGTGTGGAGTGAACTGTACGGGTTATATGGTTATATATTGCAATTCAAACATACGCTTAACCACGTAGCTGTGTTATTTAAACTTATCTGTGTCTTTTTCCTTTTTGTGGTTTGCAGTGTACTTGGTGATATGACTTCTGATTTGCTCTATATTTGGTAAAACACACTTATCCATTCCTAACTGGTTCAAATTGAACTTGTAATATAATATATTTAATAGTGTAGGCCTAACACAATGTGATTGGACTTTACATTGCGTGTCCATGTTCCCAGACCAAGCTCTGGTAGCTTTGTGGTAATATTAATAATAAACGGATATTTATATGGCGCTTTTTATCGAGCACAAAGCGCTTTACAATCAGTATTGAAACACTCACACACGCACACACACGCACAACAGACACACACGCAAAACAGACACACACGTACGTACGTACACGCACGAGCGTGAACGCGTTCTTGCACACAAACATACACACACATACCCACACACATTTCATCAAACACACAGAAAACACATTATCACTGAAACACACACAAACTTACTCAAGCATACACTTGTACAAACACGCGCGCACGCACGCACGCACACACATACACACACACGCGCACTCACATACAGAAAGCACTCACGTGTACTCACACTCACAGACACATACTCACACACTCCCCCCCCCCCCACACACACACACACACTCTAGCGAACACAATCTCTCTTGCGCACGCATACACTCATACACATGCAAGCAGATATACCCACACAGAACACACACAACACACTCACACACACACACACCTGCTTCGAAGCGCGGCCGTGGGCGCACGCACACTCACATTCGCGCACACGCTCACAAATGACATACATACACATACACACATACAAATTACATACATACATACAAACATACGGACATACATCGCACAATCACACACACACACACACACACACACACACACACACACACACACACACACACACACACACACACACACACACACACACACACACACACACACACACACACACACACAACAACAACAACAACAACAACAACAACAACAACAACAACAACAACAACAACAACAACAACAACAACAACATACAGTATTTATACGGCGCTGAATCTTGATAGAAATCAAATCAAAGCGCACACACACGTTAGCATTCAAAGCGCATTCAAACACAAACGCAATACAACGCGAACACACACAGATAACATAAATGGAATATAGCAGAAACAGACCTAATGGCAAGAGAGAGAAGATAAAGAGAGAGGAGCTTTAATGACGGGGGAACAGGTGGGTTTTGAGGTTAGCTTTGAAAGCAGAGAGAGTCGGTCGCTGACGGAGGGAGAGCGGAAGTTTGTTCCAGGAGGTCGGTCCTGAGACAGCAAAAGAGCGCCGACCAACAGTTGAAAGCTTATACCTAGGGATCTGGAGAGAAAGAGGGTCAGAAACTGAACGTAAAGTGCGAGCTGGCGTATAGATGGAAATATTGTCACAGAGGTAAGATGGAGCAGCTTTATGAATAGATTTATAGCAAAGTGTGTTTAATTTATACTCAATTCTGTCTGCGACATCGACAGGAAGCCAGTGCAAAGAACGCAGAAGAGGGCTAACATGATCGAACTTTTTCTTCCTAAGGACAAGACGAGCAGCTGTGTTTTGAATACGCTGGAGACAAGATAGAGAAGAGACTGATAGGCCAGAAAGGAGAGCATTACAGTAGTCAATACGAGATAGGATGAGGGAAGTAACAAGTTTTGTTGTGGCTTCATCTGAGAGGTATTTATGAATATAGCCAATGCAACGAATTTGATAGTAGCAGGACTGACAGGTCTGAGTCAGGAAACTCTGCATGGAAAGAGTATTGTCCAAAGTGACACACACACACACACACACACACACACACACACACACACACACACACACACACACACACACACACACACACACACACACACACACACACACACACACATCACACACACACACACACACACACACACACACACACACACACATCACACACATCACACACACACACACACACACACACACACACACACACACACACACACACACACACACACACACACACACACACACACACACACACACACACACACACACACACACACACACACACACACACACACACACACACACACACACACACACACACACACACACACACACACACACACACACACACACACACACACACACACACACACACACACACACACACACACACACACACACACACACACACACACACACACACACGTACATATGGAGATGGGGGTGTTATTGGAAAGACTTCCGGAACAGATGGGTTTTCAGGTTTGTTTTGAACGATGCTAAAGATTGACTATGTCTGACAACAGAAGGCAATGAATTCCAGAGTTTGACTGCTGATGATGTAAAAGCTCTACCGTCGTGCCTATCACGTTTCGAAAGATCCTATTGTCATTTGCTGAGCGGAGAGATCGAGATGGAACGTAAATTTCAAGAAGCTCCGAGAGGTATTGCGGTGCTGTTCCCGATATGATCTGATAGCAGAGACAGGCAGCTTTGTAGTTTATTCTTTGTTGAACGGGTAGCCAATGTAACTCTTTAAGTAGAGGTGATGTGTGTTGAAGACGCTTGGCTTTGAAGACCATTCTAGCAGCAGAGTTTTGAAGTTGTTGTAAGGGTTTGAGAAGCGCCTGTGGGCAACCAAGTAGAAGGGAGTTGCAGTAATCTAATCTAGACAAAATGTATGAACTGACTAGCGTTTTGGTTGCCTCGGTCGTGAGAAAGGGGCGTATAGAGCTGATTCGCCTGAGTTCGATGTATGCAGCCTGGCAGATCTTGGTGATATGATGTTGCATGGAAAGGTCTTCATCCAAGAAAGCACCAAGGTTGCGAATATGTTCAGAAAAATGGATGTTGGAATCTCCAAGGGCAATGGTGGAGGGCAGAGAGCTAGAGTCAACAGATGGGGGAAGCACTCTAAGTGCTTCAGTCTTGTCATCGTTTAGTTTAAGCTTATTGTTTGACATCCATGTTTTCACTTCAGTGACACAGTTTTGAAGAGTGAATAAGCTGGTCGTGAGCTAGCGGTGAAGCATGATGATTGAGTTGAGTATCATCGGCATACGTTTCATGACGGACAGAGTGTTTCGCTATGAGGGGGGTCAATGGGGTGGTATAAAGAATGAACAAAATTGGTCCTAACACAGAGCCTTGTGGGACGCCCAAATCAAGAACTGACTCAGAAGATTTGTTTTCATTTACTACAACTATTTGTTTTCTTTCATGAAGATAGGAACGAAACCATTTGAGGACATTTCCAGTGATTCCAAAATTTTGTTCGAGACGAGAAATAAGCATGTCATGATCGATTGTATCGAAGGCAGCCGAAAGATCAAGGAGTAGGAGAACCGAAGCTTTGTCTTCGTCTAGAGAGATAAGTAAATCGTTCATAATTCGCAACAGGACTGTCTCTGTGCTGTGCCCTGGCCTATAGGCTTACTGATGAGGACTGAGAATATTGTGGGTGGTCAGATGGGAGAAAAGTTGAACAAATGTTAAACAATATGCTGATTTGTTCGAGTAGAGTCAAGATCACGGCTCTTAATAAAATGCAGGCGTTGATAATTCCTTTATTGCCTATTTATCGTAGAGTTCAGAATATGAAAACAATCTTCACAAAACGCAGGAAATGTCCACCATAGAACGTTATTGATCTTTAAATTGACTTGAAGTCATCGTATACATGCATGCATCCCTACAGCATATAATTATTTTTTCAACTTTTATTTTGAATATTGCACTGGCCATTATTTAAGTACTGTAGCGAGTCGTGTAGGGGGTGCGTCTGTATCTGTATCCAGTACGTTGGCAGAAGAACCCATTCTGGACCAACGGGGGGGGGGGGGGGGGGGGAAACTTCAACACATTTCAAAAGGGTGGGGGTCGGGATGGGGCATTCGACAAACGTTCAACCGTTTTGGTGGTCCTGCCTAATATTCTGATTCTGATGTCTTCGTCTCATTTGGTGAAATGCACATTTCTTACTTTGGCTTCGTGCTTTTGTTTGCTACTCAGCTTGTTTGCTTCTGTACCTTTCCATCCAATGTTTTTTTTAATAAAATAAACGTTGTGTAATTTTAATTGTTTTTGAAATTTGCATAGCGCACCGTATAATTGTTACGTTTTAACGTGCATAGAGCACCATATAATTGTTTCGTTTTAGCGTGCATATAATTGTTACGTTTCAACGTGCATAGAGCACCATATAATTGTTACGTTTCAACGTGCATAGAGCACCATATAATTGTTACGTTTCAACGTGCATAGAGCACCATATAATTGTTACGTTTCAACGTGCATAGAGCACCATATAATTGTTACGTTTCAACGTGCATAGAGCACCATATAATTGTTGCGTCTTAGCGTGCATAGAGCATCATATAATTGTTACGTTTCAACGTGCATAGAGCACCATATAATTGTTGCGTCTTAGCGTGCATAGAGCACCATATAATTGTTACGTTTCAACGTGCATAGAGCACCATATAATTGTTGCGTCTTAGCGTGCATAGAGCACCATATAATTGTTACGTTTCAACGTGCATAGAGCACCATATAATTGTTGCGTCTTAGCGTGCATAGAGCACCATATAATTGTTACGTTTCAACGTGCATAGAGCACCATATAATTGTTATATTTCAACGTGCATAGAGCACCATATAATTGTTACGTTTCAACGTGCATAGAGCACCATATAATTGTTATATTTCAACGTGCATAGAGCACCATATAATTGTTACGTTTCAACGTGCATAGAGCACCATATAATTGTTACGTTTCAACGTGCATAGAGCACCATATAATTGTTATATTTCAACGTGCATAGAGCACCATATAATTGTTACGTTTCAACGTGCATAGAGCACCATATAATTGTTACGTTTCAACGTGCATAGAGCACCATATAATTGTTACGTTTCAACGTGCATAGAGCACCATATAATTGTTACGTTTCAACGTGCATAGAGCACCATATAATTGTTACGTTTCAACGTGCATAGAGCACCATATAATTGTTACGTTTCAACGTGCATAGAGCACCATATAATTGTTACGTTTCAACGTGCATAGAGCACCATATAATTGTTACGTTTCAACGTGCATAGAGCACCATATAATTGTTACGTTTCAACGTGCATAGAGCACCATATAATTGTTACGTTTCAACGTGCATAGAGCACCATATAATTGTTACGTGTCAACGTGCATAGAGCACCATATAATTGTTACGTTTCAACGTGCATAGAGCACCATATAACTAACTGGCGTCCTATTTCTCTCACTAACACCGACTATAAACTGATGGCTAAATGCCTAGCCTTACGCCTATCTAAAACACTTCCGCATATAATACATAATAATCAGGTGGGATTTATGAGAGGACGGAAGGTTAGTACAATGATAAGATTGATTGATGATTCAATTGACATGATGAACACATCAAATAAACCAGGCATACTTCTGGCAGTCGACTATCGCCGTGCCTTCGATTCCATCTCAAAAGAGTTTATAATCTGGGCATTTAAACGTTTTGGCTTTGGGGAACACTTCGTAAGATGGGTCCAAGTGATCACTGCTAACACAGAGAGCTGTGTCAACTATTTGGGTTGGTTGTCTGAGAGCTTCCCAGTCAGGTGTGGAATACGTCAAGGATGCCCCTTCTCCCCACTGGCCTTTATTTTAGCACTAGAGATGCTAGCGATTAAAGTTAGAGATGATACGCAACTGAAAGGATTGAAATTACCTATCTTGACAACAGCTACAACTCTAACAAACTTGCTGAAAATGTTATTATATGCTGACGACATTACTTTATTTTTGCAAGATCAGCATGATTTAGAAAGGGTTCTCAACATAATTAGTAAATTTTCCGAATTTTCTAATCTGGATATTAATAAAAACAAAACTGAAGCCATGTGGCTGGGTTCAAAGAAACATTCGGATGAAACATTTTTTAACCTAAAATGGAAGACCAGAGTTAAAATAGTTGGAATAGTTTTCTCCAACTCCACTCCTGCCTCCACAATTGAGGAAAACTGGTCAACAAGAATAGATAACATACAGAAAATAATGGTATTGTGGTCAAAACGTAATCTGAGTATAAGCGGGAAAATATGTATTATCAAAACATTTTTAGTGTCACAGTTTGTGTATATCATGCAGGCTTTAGTGGTTCCAACGAGTGTTCTTAACAAACTAAACACTCTTTTATTCAGATTTCTATGGAAGAAGAAATTTTCGAACAAAAAAGCATATGAAAAGGTTAAAAGAGTCGTTGTTTGCAGTGACATAGAAAAAGGGGATTTAAAAATGATTGATGTCAATACAATGCAGACGTCATTCCTTTTGTCTTGGGCAGTCCAGCTGCTCCAGTCTGAAGGGGAAACATGGTCGATAATCCCTAAGTCCCTCTTCTCTGTCCTTGGCAC
>CM065682.1:3618764-3623764 GCA_017654935.2 Phymorhynchus buccinoides
TTGAGCAGCTGCCGACTGGTTGTGTATGTGACCACTCTATCGTTTGAACGAAGGGACATACGGCCCTCAATGTTCAATGTGGGGAGGTACTTGCACTGTCTATGCCAAGTTCAAAGGGGAAGGTCATTGGTCAAAGGTCAAGAGTCAAAAACGCTGCGGCACGGCTCCTTGAAGTAGCGTTTTCACGCTCTAGTAGTTTCATCTCTGTGTGTGTGTGTGTGTGTGTGTGTGTGTGTGTGTGTGTGTGTGTGTGTGTGTGTGTGTGTGTGTGTGTGTGTGTGTGTGTGTGTGCGTGTGTGTGTGTGAGAGTGTGTGTGTGTGTGTGTGTGTGTGTGAGAGAGAGAGAGAGAGAGAGAGAGAGAGAGAGAGAGAGAGAGAGAGAGAGAGAGAGAGAGAGAGAGAGAGAGAGAGAGAGAGAGAGAGAGAGAGAGAGAGAGAGAGAGAGAGAGAGAGAGAGAGAGAAGAGAGAGAGAGAGAGAGAGAGACAGAGAGAGACACAGAGAGAGACAGAGAGAGAGAGAGAGAGAGAGAGAGAGAGAGAGAGAGAGAGAGAGAGAGAGAGAGAGAGAGAGAGAGAGAGAGAGAGAGAGAGAGAGAGAGAGAGAGAGAGAGAGAGAGAGAGAGAGAGAGAGCCCTATTGTCAATTAATTTAAAGCCCTTTCAACGCCAGCCATTTTTCAGCTAAAAAATTCCATTAACCTTACCTGGGTTGAGGAAAGATTGCGTCTGCAATATTGGGGATTCTTCTGTGACTTGCACAAAATAGGGCACATCCTTGCCTCCCAAAACTAAGAACATAAGGTCACTGGATATCAGACCCTCATGTGATAACTATCCGTGACATGGGTGTTAAATCATTGTGGTGCCAAGAGGCGACGGTGGCGATGAAAGGGTTAAATAAAGTACCAATGCTCAATTGGTACTTAACCCTTACACCCCACGAAGTACAAGGTCTGCTGGCAACCAACGTGCCATGTCTGTGTACGCAAATCGCTGGTCTAGCTCACGACATTCAAATTTGGATACATGCGGATCGCTTTCATTGAGTTTCAACACGTGATCTTAGACTGAAAATCCGATTAACATCCTCCGGCCTGGAACAGGCACGTGTGGGACATTAATAGATATAAAGACGGTGGGACGATCCTGGAGGTACTGCAATACCAGGAGAGTCCCAATATGTTAATCGATAAAGATGTATTTATTAATCTATGTTCTTAGAATATGACAAAGCCCTTGCATGCCCTCAACTCACGGTGGCCTCTGTTTGGATTACCACTGCAACCTATGACCTCTTCGCCCTCCTTCTGGGGAACTGTCCGTGGACAGTCGTGGTGACGCCCTCCTTCTGGGGAACTGTCCGTGGACAGTCGTGGTGACGCCCTCCGTGGACAGTCGTGGTGACGCCCTCCTTCTGGGGAACTGTCCATGGACAGTCGTGGTGACGCCCTCCTTCTGGGGAACTGTCCGTGGACAGTCGTGGTGACGCCCTCCTTCTGGGGAACTGTCCGTGGACAGTCGTGGTGACGCCCTCCTTCTGGGGAACTGTCCGTGGACAGTCGTGGTGACGCCCTCCTTCTGGGGAACTGTCCATGGACAGTCGTGGTGACGCCCTCCTTCTGGGGAACTGTCCGTGGACAGTCGTGGTGACGCCCTCCTTCTGGGGAACTGTCCATGGACAGTCGTGGTGACGCCCTCCTTCTGGGGAACTGTCCATGGACAGTCGTGGTGACGCCCTCCTTCTGGGGAACTGTCCGTGGACAGTCGTGGTGACGCCCTCCTTCTGGGGAACTGTCCATGGACAGTCGTGGTGACGCCCTCCTTCTGGGGAACTGTCCATGGACAGTCGGGGAGGCACCCTGCTTCTGGGGAACTGTCCGTGGACAGTCGTGGTGACGCCCTCCTTCTGGGGAACTGTCCATGGACAGTCGGGGAGGCGCCCTCGGAGTAGGACCTCGGCCACGTTGGCTCACCGACTAATATATGAGTGTCGTCAATAGGGGGCATAGGACATGGTTTGCTGACTAATACATGATTGTCGTCAATAGGAGGAACAGGACATGATTTGCTTACTAATATATGATTGTCGTCAATAGGGGGCATATACAAGGACATGGTTTGCTGACTAATATATGATTGTCGTCAATAGGGGGCACAGGACATGGTTTGCTTACTAATATATGATTGTCGTCAATAGGGGGCATATACATAGGACATGGTTTGCTGACTAACATATGATTGTCGTCAATAGGGGGCATAGGACATGGTTTGCTGACTAACATATGATCGTCGTCAATAGTGGTCATAGGACATGGTTTGCTGACTAATATTATGATTGCCATCTATAGGGGGCACATGACATGGTTTTCTGACTAACATAATTATGATTGTCGTCAATAGGGGTCACAGGACATGGTTTGCTGACTAATGTATGATTGTTGTCATTGGGGGGAACAGGACATGGTTTCCTGCGTATGTTAACTCAAAACATGCTCCATTGAACTCCACCAAACTTGCTCTTCATCAGTGCAGTGTCTCCTTGACGGCCTGACACAGATTATCTCCCCTTGGAATGCTGCTTTCGGATTTTGCGACTTGAAATAAAGCAGTGAGTGCAATGCGGACTAGACATTGGGAAAGCAAATAAGAACATAAATTGTAACACATAATAACAGATAGGACATAGCTCGTAATGTGTGATAACAAAATCAGACATAGCTTTTAACATAGCTCTTAGTAATAAAGCATGGCATCTTCATCCCCTTCATATCTTTTATGTGAGTATGGCGCGCGAACGTGTTTGTACGTGTACGTATAAGTAGGTGCGTGTGTTCGTGGTTTTCTGTGGTGATGGTGAATGCTCGTTTAAACATAGGAAGAAAGGTGACAGAATGGCTAAGACATTCGCCTGCCGATTTCAATGCGTGACTGCATCGTGAGTGACCCGGGTTTGAATCCCGGTCTCGACCTTTCTTTCAAGTTCGACAGGAGATCGAACTGAACGTCGAGTCCTTCGGATGAGGACTCGAAGCTAGTCTGACCCGTGCGCTTTACGCATGTAAGATCCTACGGCAGTTAAAAGTCGGTAAGAGCAGGTAGAAATTCCGTTGCCTAGTATGACCAAATTGATAGCTAGGTTTCCCAAGTCTGCCCCCACCCCTTCCTCATCCTGTCAACAAAAAGAGAGCAGCCCGAATTTCACAGAAATAAGTGTCTGTGACTAGAATATACCAAATAGATACGGAATGCGTGTCTTTGTTCTGTGCTTTTTTCGTTGTCGTCGTTGTTGCTGCTGCTGTTGTTGCTATTAGATTCTGAGCCTGTGTACGTGAGTTCGTTTGTTGTCCTGCGTGGAAGATGTGTGAGCCCGTGACTAGCTAGCTGCCATATATGTACAGCAAGTGACAGCGAGTCGCTATGGATCACGCAGACTGATTCAATTCACACTTAGCTTACATGGATCACACAGATATAATCCGTCCACACAGATCTGACCTTGACTCCTTGAATATCCTGTGAAGACAAGCGTCACTGTCATTCAAATACAGCATTGACATTCCGATACAGTGAATATGTATGAGTCATGTCATTGATGTGAATTGTAATGTCACAAGTAAAGAAAATACTGATTCAAAGCAACCCTCCACACACACAACAAAGTATTTTAACACTGTAGAAAAATATGAAGGGATTCTATGCAGAGGTTCACATGATGATACGCATACAGATACAAGAGAGACAAACACAAAGGATTCATTAACATTCGACCCTCCTCATTAATAGTGTTTGACGACTGGTTGATTCTACTGAAATTACATATCGTATAAAAGGATATCACTCGTAATAAAGTAAGTGGCACTTAAGTATTTATGCCTAGTATGCATCAATTTGACATCATCATTGCAATACTCTGACTGCGGTAGATCAATAAATCAATTTCAGCAGGCAGTGGGCTTCTGTGATGTCTCACTGGTGGACACAAGCAACCTTTGGAAAGAAACGGGCGTTTCATCCTCTCTGGATATTCACTTTTGTATCTTTGAGAAACCAAGACATTTGCATCCAAAGTCAATGTGGTTTTCACTTTCTGGTTTTCATTCAGATATATCATTTCTGTCAATCCTCCTCTTTCTCTAAAATGAACAGAAAACCTACCTTTTGAACTGGCTTTAAATATAGCTTTGCTTTTTTACGTTGAGATTTGTTCATTGTTCACCCTTCTAGTATCCGAGTGTGTGCGGTTTATTTATTTGTTTGTTTTTATCAATGTATAATTTGTTAGTGAAACTGTAAAGCGCTTAGAGCTTCAAGATCAAGCGCTCTATAAATGTTCTTAATAAATATATAAATAAATCCTTTCCTTTACCTAATATATTAACTTTATCGAAAGAACTGTCCCACATGGTTCTTTGTAACCGGGAGGACGTAAGACATCAACTTTGTTGTTTACCCAAGAGTGTAATGCAATGAACAACGATTACAGGTTTGAAATGATATTTACTTCCCTCACAGCCAACTACGGCCACCTCTGTCCACAGATGAAAGACACAGAGGGAATTCCCGCGAACAAAGCCTCAGCATGAGAGTGCCTGTGCTACCGCTAGTTCTTTTGTTGCAGTGTTCTGCTGCTCTCAGCTTCCCAAGCGAGCATGTAGACTTCACCCAAGGGTTTGGGGAGTTGCTTTCTTCTGGAGAAATTTCTGTAGGAAGTGCGCTGTTTGAAAAAGAAGCAAGATCGAAAATCCACTGTGTTCTGTTATGTCGGAGCGCGTCGTTGTGCCAGTTTGTGGCGCTGTGGTCTCTTTCTGCTGACTCCTCTTCTGTGATGTGCCGGGGTCATGGAGAGGTCAACAATGAGTCCACCATCATCACTGACCACAGCATCTCTGTCTGGAGGATAAAGCAATCATGTAAGTTATTTTATATTATATAGCTTCAAGATTATAAAAGAACAGCTGCAATTTGTGGGATGTGTCCTCTAGATCAAATTACAGTGTGCT
>CM065682.1:3633764-3651264 GCA_017654935.2 Phymorhynchus buccinoides
TCTAGATTCCATTCTTACAGAAAGTAACAACTGCTATACTGATGTTCAAAATTGGATGGTTCAAAATAAACTTCAATTAAATGGTGAAAAAACCGAAGCAATGCTTGTAGGGACAAAAAACAAACTAGCCTCTGTTTCCATAGAGTCAATCCAACTGGGTAACAATATCATTCCCCTCTCAGACTCAGTCAAAAACTTAGGTGTCACTTTGGACAATACTCTTTCCATGCAGAGTTTCCTGACTCAGACCTGTCAGTCCTGCTACTATCAAATTCGTTGCATTGGCTATATTCGTAAATACCTCTCAGATGAAGCCACAGCAAAGCTTGTTACTTCCCTCATCCTATCTCGTATTGACTACTGTAATGCTCTCCTTTCTGGCCTATCAGTCTCTTCTCTATCTTGTCTCCAGCGTATTCAAAACACAGCTGCTCGTCTTGTCCTTAGGAAGAAAAAGTTCGATCATGTTAGCCCTCTTCTGCGTTCTTTGCACTGGCTTCCTGTCGCAGACAGAATTGAGTATAAATTAAACACACTTTGCTATAAATCTATTCATAAAGCTGCTCCATCTTACCTCTGCGACAATATTTCCATCTATACGCCAGCTCGCACTTTACGTTCAGTTTCTGACCCTCTTTCTCTCCAGATCCCTATGGTATAAGCTTTCAACTGTTGGTCGGCGCTCTTTTGCTGTCTCAGGACCAACCTCCTGGAACAAACTTCCTCTCTCCCTCCGTCAGCGACCGACTCTCTCTGCTTTCAAAGCTAACCTCAAAATCCACCTGTTCCCCCGTCATTAAAGCTCCTCTCTCTTTATCTTCTCTCTCTTGCCATTAGGTCTGTTTCTGCTATAGTCCATTTATGTTATCCGTGTGTGTTCGCTTTGTATTGCGTTTTTGTTTGAATGCGCTTTGAATGCTAACGTGTGTGTGCGCTTTGATTTGATTTCTATCAAGATTCAGCGCCGTATAAATACTGTATGTTGTTGTTGTTGTGTGTGTGTGTGTGTGTGTGTGTGTGTGTGTGTGTTTGTGTGTGTAGTGTGTGTCTGTGTGTGTGTGTGTGTGTGTGTGTGTGTGTGTGTGTGTGTGTGTGTGTGTGTGTGTGTGTGTGTGTGCGTGCGTGCGTGCGTGTGTGCGTGCGTGCGTGCGTGCGTGCGTGCGTGCGTGCGTGCGTGCGTGTCTGTGTGTGTGTGTGTGTGTGTGTCTGAATGCGTACGTGCGTGTACACGAGTCTCACGTGTGTACAGAGATGGAGGGAGTAAAAAGAAGAGCAGCAAAGTTCTTCACACGACTGTTCCCACGAATTCAGAATTCTGATTTCTTGGTGCGATGAAATACCATTGCCTGCTGATGCCCGGTGCTTGTGCTAGTTTGTTTAGCCTTTTAGACTTCCTTTATAAACTTATGTTTTGCATTGGATAATTAGTTTTGTTAAATTACACATCATTTGTACATGCGTTTCATTCACAAGGGGCTCTCGATAAGTTTCTGGATGTAAAGAACTGAGAGGGTGTACACTTCTTCTGGTGGGTCTACATTATAGAGGTATCCTTCCTAAGCACACATACATTTGAACATCGTTTCAAAGCAGTTATGGCGCCAGACCAGGTTGACTGAGGTACGTCAAAATCGAGCCCTCGGCAAACCCTCAAGAATGTTCAACCTTCTGGAATTACGTCTCCTTTAACTGGCCCTTTGAATAAGATAAAAGGATATAGTCACAAAGGATTAGATAAGAGAAATAAGTATGAGGGAGACAAAGCGAACTGTGTTTTCTTGCAGAATGTCCAGAGTAGTTGCAGCAGTGTGGTCACTTCATTTGTCATGATAAAGTAGGTGACCTCAGACACCAGTGCACGGACATGTCCAAAGTAGTTGCAGCAGTGTGGTCACTTGCGTTGTCATGATAAAGTAGGTGACCTCAGACACCAGTGCACAGATGACATGTCCAGAGTAGTTGCAGCAGTGTGGTCACTTGCGTTGTCATGATGAAGTAGGTGACCTCAGACACCAGTGCACAGATGACATGTCCAGAGTAGTTGTAGCAGTGTGGTCACTTCATTTGTCATGATAAAGTAGGTGACCTCAGACACCAGTGCACGGACGACATGTCCAGAGTAGTTGTAGCAGTGTGGTCACTTGTGTTGTCATGATAAAGTAGGTGACCTCAGACACCAGTGCACAGATGACATGTCCAGAGTAGTTGCAGCAGTGTGGTCACTTCATTTGTCATGATAAAGTAGGTGACCTCAGACACCAGTGCATTGATGACATGTCCAAAGTAGTTGCAGCAGTGTGGTCACTTGTGTTGTCATGATAAAGTAGGTGACCTCAGACACCAGTGCACGGACGACATGTCCAAAGTAGTTGCAGCAGTGTGATCACTTCATTTGTCATGATAAAGTAGGTGACCTCAGACACCAGTGCACGGACGACATGTCCAAAGTAGTTGCAGCAGTGTGGTCACTTGCGTTGTCATGATAAAGTAGGTGACCTCAGATACCAGTGCACGGACATGTCCAAAGCGCATTTGGGTAAACATGTGTTTATGTTATAATCTGCTGTGATGGCCTTTCTCTGTAGAGAGAGAACTGAGGCCATTATGACAATCGCTAGCGAAGAAACATAGCCACTAATTGTTTGTTTTTGGATTTTCAGTAATCCGTTTCTTGTTGAATTTTACAGAGGCCTCATCTTGAAACACATAAATTATTATTGGTTACTAGGTTTCTGGATCTACACACATATTCCATTATCAGTCACAATTCCCAGTTGCCACCTGACGTCCATCCACTAAAATTGTTGCAGTGTTTGGGTGCATCATTCAACCCTACCCCTCCTCCGACCTTCAGTAAGCTGATGGGGCACCCAATGGTCATAGCAGTTCTGAAGACCCAGGTGTTCACGTAATATTGCATCAATGCTTCCCGATATAATGCCTATTGTGTTCTTTATCTCGTCATACTTATATTAATAATAGTAATGGAGGCCTCTGGCGATGTGTTCCCCCACTTGTTAACAACATTATTATATAATATAATAGATTCTGACTGATTGAGACTGGGTTCGCCCACTTAAAAAACTAACTACCAGTGGTCAGGTTCCATGGCCTAATTACACATAAACAAATAAAATTTTAATAGTAACTTTTAAATAAAACAAGTCTTGTCATTTATAAACTAACTTTTTACAAAATTTAAAAAAAAAAACTATTTTAACATATGTGAAAACTATTAAGGATATATACTCTAACAAAACATCCCTATATTATTTACGTCACGTCCCAAGGGACAAGATTTAATAGGTTAGAGACCAGGATTATAGTATTCTATATACTTTAAAAACTATAAAACAAAATATTATTTAATCGTAACTCTTAAAATAACTAAATTTAATTAATTCGTAACACACTTTAATAAAAAGAGTAAATACAACTTAACTGATTAAAAGACTAAATAGCTTGTATGTAAAAGTTGTGTACATAATAATAATCTAAATTTAATGTACATATTATTTTTAACAACTGTTTTTGGTTTTTAATTCTTTTCAACCATTAAATCTTTTACGACCACTTGGTCATAAAATGTGTACAGTTTTTTATGCAGGCCTCTGCCTCTTAAGAATTTTAATAATAAAGCTCTTTTGAGCACAACATATGGATTTTTAAACAAAAAGCTCAGTTGAGCGTAAAGCATGAATTTTAACTGTAGCCCTGGGTTTTTTTAATCAGACTTCCTCCAATCCGCCGGACTTAAAGCAAACAGCCAAATATTTTTTTACAAACAAAATATTTTATTACAAACATAAATTTCAAAAACTTTAGACTTGTGCGCCCTAAAAATATTAAAACTTCTAAAAATATAAAAATTAAAATTAAAAAAAATTATAATTTCAAAATTATATCTTATTACTCAAAAAATCCACTTTTTTCCGGAATCTTTATAATTTCAAATGCCCCAAATGGTCTTTTGACCCAGAAGGCGTAAAAACTCTAATTTTCTCTCTCATCTCGTCAGCACTTATTCAAAAATAATTTTCAACAAAATAATTCACACTGGCTACGGCTTTGACTGTTACCACGATCCCTTGTCGTAGTTGACGATTGTAACGGTCACTTTATTCAAACGTCCCTCAGCCAAAGAGGAAATCCCTGAGCCAATTGTGGACTGTTGGTTTTAGTAGAGCAAAGTCTTAAGAACAATTTACCAGAGTGTGATACCCTTGTTTCAATGTCTGTCCCTGAGCATAAGTGCACAATATCATATGTAAAAAAAATCTCAGATCGAAAGAGATTCGCTCAGCTTGGGATCAGCGTTCACCTTGGCGGACATTTTGCTTTGCCCAACGGTTTTGGTCAAGTGAAAAATAATGAAATGTTGCAAAATACGTATCATGACAATGGTCTATCTCATGACGTCATTCGCATTTCTGTGATGTCAACAGAATCTTCACATCCAGAAACCTATCGAGAACCCCACGTATAAAGCAACAAATAATCATGACATTTATACTATTTTACTATATTGTTTATAATATCTGTGTAAGGAATAGTGTGTAACAATTTTATAAGTGCTGTGAATAAACACGGTTTTTCTTCTTGAGTTGGCTCTGTGTGTGTGTGTGTGTGTGTGTGTGTGTGTGTGTGTGTGTGTGTGTGTGTGCGCGCGTGCGCGCGTGCGTGCGTGTGTGTGTGCGTGTGCGTGTGTGAGTGTGTGAGTCTGCGCTCACATGAATATTGATTTTAACTTTTCGTTCATAACAGATCTATATGTATGTCATTCATTAGGCCGTGTACACACATAAGCGGATATTCCATGGGGAAACCCGTACGCAATCCATAAATAAGTGAAACAAAGAAGGGAAAAGATTTTCGCACGTGTCCGAATTTCCCCTATAATTAAAAATTATGCGTACACTTTTATCCTTCTTTCTTATCCTTCTATCAAAATTATCCTTCTATCAAATTGCAGGCCGATCATGCAAACTGATGAGACCTTCTCTTAGGTCGAAACAGCTGTCTTTGCATAAGGCACTGTCCCTCCCCCATTGGGAGAAAAAGTAAATCAGCACAATTTATAAAAATAATATTTTATTTTTTATTTTTTTTAAACACGGAACATTACTCAAAGTTAACGTTAACTGGTTTTGTTTCTGAGGTTCACAAATAAAGACATTGGACACAGAAAAGTTTTTTATCAAAGCAAACTATTCTGCATTTTAAATGCACTAACTTTTCAGTCCTTCAGAGTAGGGGTACGGAGCTGGCTATTCACTGAGATTTTTCTTTCATACTATTTGTATCCTTAATTTGGATACCATCTCAGTAGTTGGCCCTCTCTAGTCATGTCTATTAGGTTTTGAAATTAAAATTTCAGAACATTATTATTTTGTTCATTTTACATAAGATTTTCATAAGATTTTTACTATTTCTGGTTTAACTTTGTGCTGGTTTGCTTTTATTGTGGATTTTCGATTTGATGCAAAGAAGACACCATTCTCTTGTAGAATGTCTTTTTTGCTCAGGTTGGCATTCACTGGACAGTCAAATTGCAGGCCGATCATGCAAACTGATGAGACCTTCTCTTAGGTCGAAACAGCTGTCTTTGCATAAGGCACTGTCCCTCCCCCATTGGGAGAAAAAGTAAATCAGCACAATTTATCAAAAAACTTTTTGGGAACACGGAACATTACTCAAAGTTAACGTTAACTGGTTTTGTTTCTGAGGTTCACAAATTAAGACATTGGACACAGAAAAGTTTTATCAAAGCAAACTATTCTGCATTTTAAATGCACTAACTTTTCAGTCCTTCAGAGTAGGGGTACGGAGCTGGCTATTCACTGAGATTTTTCTTTCATACTATATATATATATATATAT
Source organism: Phymorhynchus buccinoides (assembly GCA_017654935.2). Lineage (NCBI taxonomy): Eukaryota > Metazoa > Mollusca > Gastropoda > Neogastropoda > Raphitomidae > Phymorhynchus > Phymorhynchus buccinoides. The sequence continues at coordinate 3,639,644 of CM065682.1, forward strand.
ATATATATATATATATATATATATATATATATATATATATATATATATCTTCTACTCTCTTCGAGGGATTGTAATTTTAGAACATTATTATTTTTGTTATTTTACACAATACTTTTACAATTTCTTTTGAATTAAGTGCTGGTTTGCTTTTATTGTGGACTTTCAATCTGGTGCAAAGAGGACAACCTTTCTCTTGTAGAAAGTCTTCTAGCTCAGTTTGAATGTTCACTGTGGACATTCTTTGCAGGCCGATATGCAGACTGAAGAGTCTTTATCAAAGACGAAACAGCTGTCTTTGCATAGGCATTGTCTATCTCCCCCATTGGGAGAAAAAGTAAATCAGCACATTATTTTCTTTTATTCTTTTCAGAACACAGAACAAATCGTAAAGTTAAAATTAAAGTTATTCAGTTTCTTTCTTAGGTTCACAAACTTAAATATTGGACACAAAAAAAGTTTTATTAAAGCAAACTATATATATAAGAGGAAAGTTTAATGGTGTGGTTGTTTTTTCTTCTTCAATTCTTGTACGTTTATATATATATATATATATATATATATATATATATATATATATATATATATATATATATATAAATATTAAGTGAAAAAATCAAAACAACAACAAAACTTTGACGAGACGTTTCGCTTTATTGCTTTATCGATCTACATTCTAAGTATATATATATATCCTTCTTTTTTTCTCTCTTTTTTTTACAAAGCAAGGGTTCGCAAGACAATGAAGCTTTGAAGCGCAAAGCATCAAAGAGAAGTGCAGCATTTCAACTTCTGGACAACAAATCAGCGAACACATTTGACGTCCCTGGCACAGGTTCCACAGAGAACCTGTACTCCTGCAGGCTGAGAGCCCAGCGCAACAACCTGTTGTTTTTGGTTTGGGCAGACTACAAGAAGGTGAGAGGTTTGTGGTCAGTTTGCAACGTAAACTCTCGCCCTACAAGAAACCGAGAAAACTTCTCGTAACCCCAAATAATGGCTAGACATTCTCGTTCGATGGTAGAATACTTCTGCTGGGCTTCAGAAAGCTTCTTACTGGCGTACTGAACAGGATGCAACACATCTTCCTTGCGCTGAAGCAACACAGCACCCATGCCTTTTGCACTAGCATCAGTGCGCAACACAAAGGGTTCAGACAGAGACGGAAGCAAAAGGACTGGGAAGGAGTTTATAATCTTCTGTGTGCTTTCCAGAGCCTGTTGACAATCCTGAGTCCATTGAATGTGTTTTGGCCTTGTACCCTTAGTAAGGTCAGTGAGAGGGCCCGTGAGTGTAGCGAAATGAGGGACATACCGCCTGTAGTACGACAAGAGACCCAAGAGGGAACGTACTTGCTTCTTACTAGTAGGCTGCTTCAGAGCAAGTATCTTCTTGACTTTGGACTCTTCTGGCATCATGATGCCAACAGCAATCGTGTGACCTAGAAACTCAAGTTGCTGAAAACCAACGCGCATCTTGGACGGACGAGCAGTCAATCCAAATTCCCTGAGACGCTGCAAAATATCTTCTAAAGACACTAATAGTTCCTCCCATGACTTAGGAGCCTGCATGATGTCATCAAAAAAGTTAACTGCACTACACTCATGTAACATCAAAGCACGCATGGTCCGGGCAAAAGTGGCTGGCGCGTTTTGCAACCCAAAGGGCATGCGCGTCCATTGGAACAATCCAAACGGGGTCTGAAAAGCCGTTTTCTCTTTATCTTCAGGAGCCATGGGCAACTGACAGTAGCCCTTCGTTAGATCAATCTTGACGAAGAATTTACCCTCAGACAACTGACACAAAAGCTCTTCGATATCAGGAATAGGCTCTGCGTCAAAACCAGTCACTTTGTTTAGTTGTCTGTAGTCAATGCAGAACCTGACAGAACCGTCGGGCTTATTAACTAGTACAACAGGAGAACTGTAGGGAGAGGTAGAAGGTTCAATAACACCAAGATCCAACATGGTCTTCATTTCTCTCTCAATCACAGCCTTCTTAGCAAAGGGCAGAGGGCATGGTTTGACTCGAATCGGTTGATCCTGAGTCAGAGTCACGTTATGGGGCTCAAGATTTTTAGTCACACCTGGTTTATCAGTCAATACATCGGGGTAACGCTGAAGAATGCAACGTACATCCTGTTTCTTTTGCTCCGAGAGATTATCGGCTATGACAATATTCTCCCATGTTTCATCTTTGTATGATAGAGTGGGAGAGCGGCAGAATCATCCGGAGCAGAATCCGAGACAACTCCAACAGAAGCGGTGTGTGTCTGTGTGTTGGTATCCGCTTGTGCGTTTTTCTGCCTGTACTGTATGTCAGGGACACAATCTGTGGGGAGAATGTCATGCACAAAGCTAGTGTTTGGTGTTTTCAAACCGACAACAGAGTAGTTGATGGCGACATTTGCTCGCTCCGTGTATTCTTTGAGCATGTTGATGTGGAACACCTTCTCAGTACCCTTCATGTTAATCTGGTAATTGACAGGGGAGAGCTTTTTTGTGACAAAAAAAGGGCCTTTCCACATGATCTGCAGTTTGTTGTGGTCATCTGTCAACAAAACTAACACTTTGTTCCCTGGATCTAACGAACGAACACATGCCTTTTTGTCTGCATATTTCTTGTGTATGTCCGTGTTTTTATCCGCAGACGTTTGAGCAAGCTCACAAGTGTTCTTGATCCGGTTGTGTAACTCATACACGTACTGGTACACACTTTTTACACACTCATCCTCACTCTCACCTGACCATTTGCTTGCCACGAGATCTCTGGGGGAATGGCCGTATACCAGTTCAAAGGGAGAAAACCCTAGTGTCTCATTCGGCATTTCCCTGTACGCGAAGAGGATGGAAGGGATGTATCTATCCCACTCCTTGGGTTCCTGAATGGCTACTTTCCATAACGTAGACTTAAGGGTGCCATTAAACCTCTCAACCATGCCATTGGATTGTGGGTGATATGGTGTAGTGGTTACTGGAGTGATAGATAGGAGACGGTACACTTCCTTCATCAAATCCGACACAAACTGCGTACCACAGTCAGAGTGAATTTCCTGTGGCAGACCCACGCGCGAGAAAACAGACAGAAGCGCCTCTGCGACCGTAATGGTGTCTATCTTTTTAAGCGGAATGGCTTCCGGGAACCGCGTAGCCGTGTCAACAACTGTCAAAACATATCTGTGTCCAGACGAGGATGATTGGAAAGGACCGACCAAATCGATCGCCACACGCTGAAATGGGACTGTGATGATGGGCATTTTATGCAATGGGGCACAAGGGACTCTACCTTTATGAATGGTCTTTTGACAGACATCACAGCTACGACAATAGTGTGCGACGTCATTTGCGACCCCTGAACATTTGTTTAGTGGAGACACCTTGCCCAGGGGACATCCCCATTCTGGGGACCTTCAGAATGTAGGACTACTGGCATAGAGGAACATCCCTAAAGGCTGCTGTACATTGCAGTACACATGCCTCCCAGTTTGAAACAATGAAAACCATAGCATATAGCATATAATAGCACAGACACTGTATGATTCACATGCCTCCCAGTTTGAAACAATGACAACCATAGCATATAGCATATAATAGCACAGACACTGTAGGATTCACATGCCTCCCAGTTCGAAACAATGAAAACCATAGCATATAGCATATAATAGCACAGACACTGCAGGATTCACATGCCTCCCAGTTTGAAACAATGAAAGCCATAGCATAGCATAGCATAGACACTGTAGGATTCACATGCCTCCCAGTTTGAAACAATGAAAGGCATAGCATAGCATAGCACAGACACTGTAGGATTCACATGCCTCCCAGTTTGAAACAAAGAAAGCCATAGCATATAGCATATAATAGCACTGACACTGTAGGATTCACATGCCTCACAGTTTGACACAATGAAAGTCAGCATAGCACTGACACTGTAAGATTCACATGCCTCCCAGTTTGAACAATGAAGAAACAATGAAGGTCATAGCATGGCATAGCATAGCACTGACACTGTAGGATTCACATGCCTCCCTGTTTGAAACAATGAAAGCCATAGCATATAGCATATAATAGCACTGACACTGTAGGATTCACATGCCTCACAGTTTGAAACAATGAAAGCCATAGCATATAGCATATAATAGCACTGACACTGTAGGATTCACATGCCTCACAGTTTGAAACAATGAAAGTCATAGCAATCGCATAGCACTGTAGGATCCACATGACTCCCAGTTTGAAGTAATAAAAGACATAGCATATCATAGCATAGCACTGACACTGTAAGATTCACATGCCTCCCAGTTTGAAACAATGAAAGTCATAGCATAGCACTGGTACTGTAGGATTCACAGCCTTTTGCCTGCTATGTAGTTTCTCATTTGTTTTCATTCAATGTTTTAAGTATTTAGGGTGGTGCATCTGATAAGCCATAGCCATATTTGTGAAGTTGTTGAGTGTCTCTGATGTTACTATGGTGCTGGTATCATTCACAAAAGACTAAATTGCAATGATTTGTCATTAGTGAAGAAAGTACTGTTTTATTTATACAGATCTTTCTCACACTCCGAAAACTATTGCCCAAACTGCAGGCTAACAGAAACTCTGTTTGACAAGGCCTATAGTTATGAGCAGTACCATATTTTTCTGACTATTATAAAGCCCACCCCCAAATGTTGACACAAAAGTAAGATTTTGTTCTTATTTTTCATTAATAGTCTCATTATATAAGGTGCAGGAGTCTCAGTGTGGGGAAACAGTATAGCCTAATAGTGCGAGAAATATGACGACGGTTACATTAAAACTCCCTCTCTCTCTCTCTTTCTGTCTCTGTCTCTGTCTCTCTGTCTCTGTCTCTGTCTCTGTCTCTCTCTCTCTCGTATCACACACACACACACACACACACACACACACACACACACACACACACACACACACACACACACACACACACACACACACCAACATCATCATTTCAACACATTTATTCAAGAATTATATTGACTGATAGAACGAACAATATGATCCACACAGATTCTCTTTTAATGAAGATAAATTTATGCGAAACATCAGACATCTACACCAAACGAACGCATATAATTATTTTAAAACATGACATTAAAAACAAGAACATGTAATTACTAAGAAATTAAATATGTCTATACTGATTACATTCAAGGCAATACAAGTACTGGCCCAAACTGCTGGCTAGTCACAGTATGTACCGAAGATCGAAAAGTAGGACAAACTATCCTAGGACAAGATAAATCAATAGGACAATATCCTGAAATCAATAATGCATAGCATGCCAGTGTTAAAAACTTAATCAGACATGAATTTGTACTGAAAAGGGAGAACACAATAGGACATTTTCAATATTAATAGGTCATTGGCCTATGACCGGGGCCTCGGGACATCACTGAACTATCCTAGGTTTTAAAAAAATAAGATTCTATAGAACCCCAACACCACTGATGTGGCTGTAAACACACACACACACACACACACACACACACACACACACACACTTGGGAGTTGGAACTGCTCAGCATGGTTTGATGGAATTTGTTGATGGCCTTTTCCCCTGCAGCACACTAGAACATTGCCCCCTTTTCCCAGGCAGGCACTGATAAATTGAAGGGCTGATATCACAGCATTTTCCCTGTAAAACAATCATAAGCAAATGTGGACCAATTGGTCTCAACTGTGCATCTATTGATCTACCCCCTCCCCTCCCCACAATAAATATAGATTTAAAAAAATACACAAACTGTAAATTAAAAAGAAAAGGTTCAGGCAACCTGTCAAACTCAAAGCCTAACAATTTTCTAGAAATGTAATGTCACTTGTAAACTGAATACCACTTGAACTGTTGCAGCCATTGTAAAGTTTATTACAAGACTGAAAAATATTTTAAAAATCCAAGCATTTCATAAATGGTTTTGATTGACTCTTCTCATGAATATATCTCTAGAATTCAATTCCTCGGTTGAAGTCCAGAGGTAAACACACACACACACACACACACACACACACACACACACACACACGCACACGCACACGCAAACACACACACACACACTTATAAAATAACCAAAAAATAATTCAACTGATTTGCCTACTAGCCTACCCTATTTTGTGAGCACATGAAATAGAACTTTTTTAAATTTCAAAGGATGTATTTTACTTCACATCTTTTAAGTAGTCTCATATATGCTGAGCCAACCACCACCATCAAATCCAATGTCACTTACTGTTCACATCCTGGTTAACTTGGCAATCCTCTTCTGACATGTACTTGTCTGACAGCAGGCAGTACATGCTTCAGCTATAATATTGATGTGGAAAAAAAGAAAGTAAGCATTAAAGTAAGGCTGGGAAAGATGCCTGGCAGTTTGTATCCAAATTACCTAACTTCCTAATAATCTTAACTAACAATTAACTGGTTTGCTGGTGTCAGTAAAATATAACCAACCACTTCTGATACACTGATACCACCCCCACCCCAACAAAAAAAAAACACACAACACACACACACACACACATAATTATATATATATATATATATATATATATACACACATACATACATACACACACACACACACACACACACACACACACACACACACACACACACACACACACACACACACACACACACACACACACACACACACACACACACCATCATCATCAACAATAAGTGAATAACGTCAACATAATAAAAAATCAATGCATTAACTTTTTATCCAAAAAATGCATGTACACACATTTGTTTACAAATAATGCTTGGAATTGGAACTGAATTTAATCCTATTGAAGATTTTTAACTTTCTCTCAACCTTAAAGTTTACTTCTCACTGTAATCGTTCAATGTAATGTAGACCCATGCAAGCTCTAAAACAAAACATGAATCAGTTGTGGAGTGCATACACACTGGTCACTTGAAACTTGTAATGTAATAATAGTCATGTGATTGTAGGCCTAGGCTTGTACTTACATAGGTACTGGTCCTGATTGTGAACTTGAAGGCAAGTATGGTGGTGGTGCTGAATCATGAAAGAAGCTGCAAACGTATGCATCCTCCTGTTGAAATACAAGATCAACTTCTGATGAACTATTACGTTGCACATTTTTTTAGTCGATTTTTAATAATTTTAGACAGTAGTCAGATATCACTTTGACTTTAACAGCGAGTTGAGTGGCAAAATAATCCGAGTTGATCGTGGCCACGCACAGCGAAGAAGAAGAGTGACATTCACTTTGTAAGTTGGTTGATTTCGATTACGGCTCTGAAATATCGCATACTGAGAATAAAAATAAATTGAAGAAAAAAATTATTGATCTAAATTCACAATACTTACCCCTACGATCGAGTCGATATCTTCGAAGAAGAAAATATCAAGATGAGGCCTAGCCCTACTCGAAGCCGTTTGTTTACATGCAACCGGAAGTCATGTCGGACACTCTGCGAGCGACTGGCCAGAAACGGGAGTTCGCAAGAGAGAAAACGTTGTGACCTTGACTGAGTTGGCCGTCCCCTCAATGTGTAGTGTCCATGGGTGCACCCAGTGTCACGCAAATCTGTGGCTTCTAAACCGTTCACTGCCGCTGGTTCTAACTGTAAACCAGACACTGAGGTGTCCGGTGCTAACACATTAGCCTTTGGTGTGGCCGACGCCACGTTAGCCTGAGACGAGTTTTTCGCAAGGAAAGGACAGTGATTGGCAAAATGAAACATTCCGTCACAGTGTGAGCAACGTCTTGTGTCCTGAGTTGGTGTTTGGTTACTCTGTGTTGATTGGGGAGGGGGGTAATTGTAATTCAGGGGATCCCTGTTTGAGTAGCCACCTCTGGGTGGTCCACGAGGACGAAAACGATAGCCATCGCCCCGTCTGTACGATCTCCCATGAAAATAGGATCCATGAGACTGCTCATGTTGATACCCCTGAGCTTGTTTTCCGTACCCTGTGTTGTTTCTGTGGTTACCTCTAGAGTACCTTCTATTATCCTGGGGGTACGGAACAGAACGATTAGGGTTAGTGTATGCTACATTTGAATCAAACATAGGCCCGTCCTTTTTGTTTGACATATTGTTATCCGGATGAGCATTCCGGTACTGTTCCGCAGCTGCACACATTTTCTCAATACTCTCAAACTCTCTCTCTTTCAAGAAAGTACCAAGGTCCTTGCTCACACTGTTTAAGATCTGTTCTCTGAGCAAGAGATCTCTGAGTTCCTTATAGTTCTTTCTTGTTTCAGAGAGCTCAACCCATCTATCCAAGTAGTGAGAAACGCGAATTAAATAAGATGGAAATGACTCTCCTTTGTTCGGACGAACATTCCGGAATTGCTCACGGAATCCGTCCGCAGAACACTGGAACTTCTTAAGTAGCTCCTCTTTGAGAAGCTCCCAAGAAAGGTTATCTTTAGACGCTAGTGAATGGTACAAAGTGAGGGCTTCACCCCGTAAAAGGGAAGCAACAAATGACGTCCACTTGTCTTTGGGCCATTCACACGAACTCGCATGACTCTCAAAACGAAACAAAAAAGAATCGATGTCATCGGTCCTGTCATCAAAGGGGGGAAGTTTGGGGATGTAGGAGGATTTACTTTTACTACCATCACTACTCGCATCCTGTTTATTGCCAGGTTGTCTTTTTGCGTTTATTTTTTGCAATTCTACATCTGTGGTTATCTCTAACTCTCTTATCTTAAGTTGCTGGTTCTCTAGCTCTTTGTCCGCGTTAATTTTTTCTCTCTGTGTTTTTTCTCTTTCTCTTTCTTTTTCTAGTTCTGCTTCTAGTTTCTTCTCTTCAAAAGCTTTCTCTGTTTCTAACTTTTGTTTCTCAAAAGCTTGTTTTTCCTTCTCTCTTTCTCTCTCCGTTTCTAGCTTCTTCTCTTCAAAAGCTTGTTTTTCCTTCTCTCTTTCTCTCTCTGTTTGTAGCTTCTTCTCTTCAAAAGCTTGTTTTTCTTTCTCTCTTTCTGTCTCTGTTTCTAGCTTCTTCTCTTCAAAAGCTTGTTTTTCTTTCTCTCTTTCTCTCTCTGTTTCTAGCTTCTTCTCTTCAAAAGCTTGTTTCTCTTTCTCTCTTTCTGCTTCGAGTTTCTTCTCTTCTAAAGCTTGTTCTAGCTTTTGTTTCTCAGCCTCTCTTTGAAGCTGTCTTTCAGCACGGTCAAAACATTGTTGTACATATTTAGAAATATCGTCGCCTGTGTGACCAAGCTTTTCCGCTTGTGCAAAATAGCGGTCAAAATCCGAATCCATGCTGTCCAAATACTAAGTGGAAAACAAAAGGGAAAAAGAAAAGGTGAAAAAAAACAAAGTCGAAATAAGGAAACTTAACTAAGCATAGCTAATTAGACTCTTATTCACACACTTTCACACAGTTAAAACTTGTGCGCGCAGCACTAAGTTGTTATCCCGCATATAAAACAAACCATAAAACCAAGCCGCAGTAAAAATATAAAAACAAAACAAAGGCTTCGTAGAAGCGGTAGCAGTATGCTACAGTTCCCTCACAAGGGCCGTAATTTAATCTAATAGCAGTCACACAAGTTAGGTGGGGAGTGATAGGGAGAATAAAAAGAAAGTTTGTTTGTCCGTGAACTAAATGTCAGCCGATATAAAAAAAATTATGATCGCAAATTATGTTCAAGGAATCATGTTGCAATTTAACCCCCTTTGGGGTAACAAAAGGAAAAGCTGCCTGGATCGATTGGAGACTACAGAAGGAAGGAAATTCAACTTTCCATTATTCTTTTCAAATTATACATATATTTACCTCAAAATGAATTCCAGCAAGATCCCACAAAACTATTCTCGTCTTTTCTTACAATCACAGATTACCACAGGAAAAGTAAAACACCAAGCACAAATCAGTGGGGATCCCGCTAGAACAGAAAACACAACACCATGGGCCTCCAATCGATCCCTGCTGTCCTTCCCTCAGCCATGAAGCAAGTGCAAAGAGTGAGTTCTTTTCTACAAAACCAACCTCTATAAGGTCTGCAAAAAACTCAACAATTGTGGCTAACTCAATCCAATTTCTATTTCATATCACCTGACATACTGAGCCAATCACATCAAAACTGGCCTATAGCTTCAATCCAAATAAATGAATACCAACTCATACTCTGTAGGTAAAAGTTAAGTATCACCATCATGACAGTACCTATCAAAATGAAACACTACCCTCGTAACGCGAGTGTCCCTTGAATATTTATGCCTAGTGCACTTTTACTTTCACGTTGTTATGATAATAGCGCGGCTTTGGCGGATCAATAAATCAATTTAAGCTAGCTGTCGCTTTCTCTGATATGCTTCATTCACAAATCTGATCTCTGGAAGGAAAGGAGCGCTTCATCATTTTGCTTCTTCTGTGGTGGTGGTGAACTTCTTTGCTTAGAGGGACTGGTTACTGTACACACTTGGGCTGAACATAGATACAGACGCAGGAGAGAGAGAGGAGGATAGGCAGTCAGTGAATACATGCAGCACACTATTAGATTTGCTAGGGTTCAATATGGAATAATCCTTGTTAAATGTTCGCCAATCTCTTCCTATTCAAAACGCTGAATAGCATTCCTTTGACTGGCTTTGTCAGCAGGTGTAAGACACGAAGGAACGAATCCAGAGACACGGCCTCAGCATGAGGGTGTCTGTGCTCATTACGTTGTTGCACTGCTCTGCTGCTCTCAGCTTCCCAAACGAACATGTGTCCTTTTCCCAAGGCTTTGGGGAAGTGCTTTCTTCTGGGGCAATGTCTGTAGGAAGTGTGCTGTTTCAAAAAGAAGCTAGATCGAACATCCACTGTGCGCTCTTATGTCGGAGCGTGTCGTTGTGCCAGTTTGTGGCGCTGGGGTCTCTTTCTGCTGACTCCTCTTCTGTGATGTGCCGGGGTCATGGAGAGGTCAACAATGAGTCCACCATCATCACTGACCACAGCATCTCTGTCTGGAGAATAAAGGAATCAAGTAAGACGGGTGTATTTGCATGTATTCTAAATTATCATTACCATTATTATTAATGAATAAGTGTTCATTGCTGAAATATGTGGATGATGTACTCTGTATCAAATCACACCGTACTTAGAAGACAAAACTGACAGGGTGCAGACTTCATTTAAAGGAGCAACGTGGGCTCAATTTGTTTAGAGACAGACAACCACATGGGCTCTTGATAATTAAAACAAAAGTCTGTGTCTGAAAGATACACTAGATTTATCCGAACAAGCCCCAACAGAAAGGAATACAAACAAACAACCGTAGTGTTCTTAAAGGAGTTTAATTACTGAAAGAAAAAGGGGGGAACCCTGTAGATGTTAAATACTTTGATCTTTAGCGATGACACGAAACTAATTCAAGGAAAAGTTATTTCCCTTTAACACCATTTATACAAGATATTTGACCAGCATATCTTCAAAGTAAACTCCTGATTTACTCATATATATATAAAGCAACAACAATTACTTAGACGCTACTCTGGCCTTAGTTTTACCCATTTCAATTATATTCAAATCCAAATTCTGGCTTGTTTCTGCTTTGTATGTAGACCTAGGCTAACACAAATCTGATTCTGATGACAAGTACGACAATATATTGTATATATTACTGTTTATAGTTATA
>CM065682.1:3656264-3678764 GCA_017654935.2 Phymorhynchus buccinoides
CACACACATACACACACACACACACACACACACACACACACACACACACACACACACACACACACACACACACACACACACACACACATACATACACACACACACACACATCAACAAAAACGAAAATGGGGGAAGGGGAAACAGTCACATAGTTATTAACAATGACAAAGGGATGATCTTTAACAAGGAAGAAAGACATGGTGGTATGATCAATAAACATGTTAGTAATAGCAGGACACCCTCAGATGGAAAAGAAAGACATGACCCTGAAACTTAATGTGTGTAATACACAAGACATCGCTTAGCACAATAATAGCTACGTTGAATACAATACATACGCAATATGCAGGAATGTTTGTCATTTCCACAAAGGGCAATTATTTATTAATTAAGTACATTTTCATATTTTTTTTCTTGAAATGGTTCCTGTTCTTTAAACTTTTTAACATCTTTGGTAATTGGTTCCACAAAGTACCACCGGAGTAAAGAAAACCTAATTTGTAAATATTGTTATGTGGTGGAGGAAATGATAATAAGTGATTATGTCTATGGATGTTGAATGTAAATGCATTTGTTACCTTTTTAGGCGCGTTTCCATTGACAACGTTATGCATGTACATTGCTTTATTGAAGAATAGTCTATTTTGTAGTGTTAGAATTTACATTTTTTGCAATCATTATTTGTAAAAGAATGGATTTTAACCAAATTATTTTTACTGCCTTTTTATGCAAACGATGTATTACTTTTAAGTTAGTTTGACTACAATTATCCAATAGCGTGACTGCATAGTCTGTTATTGGGAGTATGTGGGCACAAAAAATAGTTTACGAGAATGGGTATCCAGAAAGGTTTACATTTTTGTTAATTGAAATGCTTTTCTAGAAAGATGTTTTACCAGGGATTCGGTGTGATCAGTCCAAAACAGATCTTTATAAATGATAACACCTAACATGTTATGTGAATCTACTTCTTCGATTTGGGTTTTACATATAAGTAGAGGTGGTAATTTGGATTTCATTTTTTGCCGTTTTTGTCTTGTTGTAACGTACATACATTTAGTTTTGTTTGTATTTAAAGACATGTGATTTGACTGGGTCCAATTTACTAGGTTTTGAATACTGTCTTGAAGTTTATTTGCTAAGGCATCAACATTTGAATTACTTTCATGAAAGGACGTGTCATCTGCAAACATTTCACACTTACTTTGCACGGAACAAGGCAGATCGTTGACATAAATGGAAAACAAAAGAGGACCAAGTACTGAACCCTGAGGTACACCATATTTAACTGGTACAAACTTAGACATTTTGTTGCTAATGATCACTGACTGTCTTCGATCGCTTAGCAATGATGATATGAGACTTAGAAAATCCGGAGTTAGTTTATAGAGATCTAGTTTACGCAATAATAGAGAACGGTTAATCACATCAAAGGCTTTTTCAAAGTCGACAAATAGAATGCCTGTACATTTATTTTCGTTCATGCTATTTAGAAGGCTGTCGGTAAGCTGCATTAGGGCAGTATGGCAAGAATATCTTTTTTACGAAAACCAGACAGGTCTTCGTGAAGTAAGTCATTTTTATTAAAATGGGAATATAATGACATTTGAAGGTGTTTTTCGATAGGTTTGGATAAGGCTGACAAAATGGATATGGGTCTATGATTTGAGGGATTAGATGTTTCACCAGATTTATACAGAGGGATAACTTTTGCCTGAATGAATTGAAGGGGAAAACATTGTTTATCAATGAATAAATTGTACAAATAGGTAAGTGTTTCAGAATTGACCGGGCACGCAATTTTTAGTATCTTCACATCAATACCATATAAATCACGTGTCCCTGATGGCTTCATTGATGAGAGACTTGTACTTCCATCGAAGACAGTCATTGGCTGAAGAATGAATGGATAACGAATGCTTTTTGAACTAAGGTATTGTTTTAAATTGCAAAGATTATTTTCATTGGACCTGTCTTGTAATATTACTTTTTCTGTTATGTTCGCAAAGTGCTCATTTAATTGGTCTGCAGATATGTCTTTAATAATTTGTTGACTTGGGAAACTTGATTGTTGGTTAATATATTGATGGCTTTCCATATTTTACTTGAATATTTTTTTAGATATTAACATGTTTCTAAAATAGTTGCGTTTTGCTTTGCGTTTCATATTAGTGACCTTATTTCTTTGTCTATTAAATTATTTCTTTGTGCCATGGTTGCTTAAGTTATTCCGTGTATTTAATTCCGCATCAATTTCTTTACTAATCCAAGGTGGTTTCGGTTCTTGTCTGACATTTTTCTTAACGAATGGAGTATGTCAAGTCAAGTCAAGTCAAGTCAAAATTGTATTTCCAGATAGGAACATTGTATAAGCAAAAACATGCTTTTTTTCAACAAGCCATCCATTAAAAATGATGTAAAGAAAAAATAAAGAACTAAACATTCCAAAGTCGCGAACAAGAAAAGGAAAACATACAAGTAAACAATTAATTAAAGAAACAAGCAAATATTCCAACAACGACAACAACAACAAAACAGGAAAAAGGATGGGGACTGGGCGAATAGCATATTATGTACAATATATACATCAACATCAACAACGAAACATTTAAAACATCACATTTACTTACCAAAATATGTTATGTAGGCTACGTTTCCATTGTTTCAAATAATTGGAATAAAGTTATCAATTATGTTCTGTTAAAGAGATAAATTTTCATTTTTTTCTTGAAGTAGTTCTTGTTTTTCATGTTTTTTAAAATGGAGGGTAGTTTGTTCCATAAATCTCCACCCGAATAGAGGAGACTACATTTGAATAGATTATTATTTGGTCGAGAGAATGAGAGTAAATAGGTGTGTCTGCTTGTGTTTGTCGTAAATGTATCTGTTATCTTTTTTGGAGCATTTCCGTTGACAATATTATGCATGAAGATTGCCTTTTTGAGGAAACGTCTGTCTTGAAAAGTTAGTATATCTAGTTGTTTGTAGTCTTCATAGGTAAGTGAACTTGATTTTAATAAAATTATTTTAATTGCTTTTTTGTACATACGATTGATAATCTTTAAATTGGTATCACTACAGCTATCCCATAATGTTGAAGCATAATCGATCATTGAGAGTATGTGAGCATTCAAGAATAGCTTACGAGAATGGTTATCAAGGAAATGTTTAATCTTAGAAAGCTGGAGTATTTTTTCTAGACAGACCTTTCCCTAAAGACTTTATATGGTCTGTCCAAGACAGATCTTTGTCAATGACAACACCTAATGTTTTATGTGAATCAACTTCTTCAATTTTGTTGCTGCAAATAAATAGTGGTGGAAATTGGGAGTTCATCTTTTGTCTTTTTTGTCTGATTGATACGTACATGCATTTCGTTTTATTTGCATTAATTGACATGTGATTTAATTGTGTCCAGTTAAAAACCTTTTGAGCATCATTTTGAAGTTTGCTTACTAGCCTGTTAGCATTCGTATCACTAGTATGAAGGGATGAGTCATCTGCAAACATTTCACATTTACTATTGACAAAGTGTATTGGCGTGTGTGTGTGTGTGTGTGTTTGTGTGTGTGTGTGTGCGTGTGTGCGTGCGTGCGTGCGTGCGTGCGTGCGTGCGTGCGTGCGTGCGTGCGTGCGTGCGTGCGTGCGTGCGTCAAGTCAAGTCAAGTCAAGTCAAAATGATCTTTATTGAGGATAAAGGAGTAAGCTTGACAGCTTTTTTTCATCCTGTCCTCAGAATGAAAAGTAATACGAAAGCAACTCAAAAGATAACTCAACATGCAAAACAAAACATTCCAAACTACTAAACATTAGCCTAATAATATAACGCATTGAAATAACTCGAGAGAGAGAGAGAGAGAGAGAGAGAGAGAGAGAGAGAGAGAGAGAGAGAGAGAGAGAGAGAGAGAGAGAGAGAGAGAGAGAGAGAGAGAGAGAGAGAGAGAGAGAGAGAGAGAGAGAGACTTGACACTTGACACTTGACTGTTTTAATTGCCATTGACAATACAATCTTCATGGCAAGGGGACACGTGATTTGAACTTAACTAATAATCAAAGCAAACGGAAAAAAGTATAATTATAAGAAAATAACAAACCAAAAGGATCATCATATTGACTGCATCCGCCAGTCATTCAATTATAATAAACAGGTCAAAGCAGCTATTTACGCAAACAAAACAACAGCATAAATTGAAACTTCCACACTTCACATACATAAATGCAACCACTCATGCAGGCTCACATCTGCGTGCGCATACGCCCAATCGCACACACACACATACACGCACGCACACGCACATACACACGTACGCACGCACGCACACGCACACGCACACACACACACACACACACACACACACACACACACACACTCACTCATGCATATTCAATGACATACTCGACATAACAATCATATGACGACCATTCAAGTGTTAGTAACTGAAGCGGCAAAGGCCTATCTGTCAACAGGTGCTTTTGTATTTCTCAGTTTCCAGGCAAGAGCAATAAATCTTGCAAGTGAAATAATTTCCTTTTCATTGTCAGTGGACAGCAGTCTGGTTATATCTCTTGGTCCTGTAATATACCTACATCTCACAAAAACTAAACATTTATCACGAATAGTATCGTAGGCCTTACATTTAAACAAAAAGTGCTCTTCATCTTCAATAGATGCACCACACATAGGGCAAGGGAGCTGAGTGGATGTATCAGTGGAGTACCATCTTTTAGATGCGTTTAACCCTATAACTCTTAATCTAAATCTAGCAAGACTGAACCTGTACCATTTGTTATCAATAAGTTTTATATATTTTTCTGTTTCAAAAATGTTCTTAAATGAAAAAAACCAATGATATTTTTCAGACTCTTCCAAGGATGCATGCCAATCTTGCTTGTATGATGCAATTATTCTATCTTTGAATTCATTTAAAAAATGTTGTTCATAGCCAACTCCCTGACACATCCAAACAACTCCGAAACCAAGATAAATCAATAATGTTTTCACTGAATATGCCCAGTTTTGATGACCAAATTCAAGTTGATTTAACATCATATCATAAGCTTGCCTGCACAGTCTTTGAGGCGGGAGCTGAAGCAATCTCAACCAGTATTTAATGCACTGTACCCATGTTCTAATGTATAAAGGGTAGCGACCGGACTCACCATAAAGCATTTTATTTGAGGAGTGTAGAGGTACTGAAAGGAATCGTTTGATTGCATATGTATGAACTTTTTCCATTTCAATATTGTTATTTAATCCCCAAACCTCTGCACTGTAAGTTAGAATTGGTTCAATCTGCGAGTCGAACAGTTTCCAAAAAATAGTGAAGTCAATACAATTAAGTTTTCTTAAAGATTTCAAAATTTTTAGCTTTCCTACAAGATTCTGTGCAAGCGTTATGGAGACTCAGTTTAGTAGTAAACAAAAAACCTAAATATTTATATGAATTTGATACACTTACTTCGCTGTTTTCATAGTACCACTTTTCATGTGCTGACAAATGTCCGCCTTTTCGAAATACCATCACATTGGTTTTGTCTAAATTTACAACAAGGTCAAGTTTATCAGCTTCAGTCTGTAATGCATCTAATTGGTTTTGTAAACCTACAACAGTGTCTGATAAAAGAATTACATCATCTGCAAACAAGAGTAAAAATATTTCTATTGCTCCTGAAATTAGCTGAATTCCATGTTTACCTTTTTTTTAACTATTTCACTTGCAAGCTCATTAATGAAAAATGAAAATAAAAGTGGGCTTAGCAAACAACCCTGTTTCACACCACGCGGGCATTCAAACATGTCAGAGTACCTTCCTTTATCACGGACGCAAGCCAGAACAGAATCATAAACACTTCTCAAAGCTTTATAAACTTTACCATTTACCCCCTCATTGCGTAGTATGTTCCATAACAAATTTCTATTAACAGAATCAAACGCTTTGCGGAAATCCACAAATGCTACATATGTATGTGTGTGTGTGTGTGTGTGTGTGTGTGCGCGTGCGTGCGTGCGTGCGTGCGTGTGTGCGTGCGTGCGTGCGTGCGTGCGTGCGTGCGTGCGTCAAGTCAAGTCAAGTCAAGTCAAAATGATCTTTATTGAGGATAAAGGAGTAAGCTTGACAGCCTTTTTTCATCCTGTCCTCAGAATGAAAAGTAATACGAAAGCAACTCAAAAATAACTCAACATGCAAAACAAAACATTCCAAACTACTAAACATTAGCCTAATAATATAACGCATTGAAATAACTCTATTGAGAGAGAGAGAGAGAGAGAGAGAGAGAGAGAGAGAGAGAGAGAGAGAGAGAGAGAGAGAGAGAGAGAGAGAGAGAGAGAGAGAGAGAGAGAGAGAGAGAGAGAGAGAGAGAGAGAGAGAATATATGAATGGGATATTGAAGTGAATGTGGTTGTCCCTTCCCCATTTCATTTCCTCCCCATCACCCATATTAACAAATGTCCCGGACACAATGGAACTAAGCAAAGAACAATCAAAGTATAAAAGTTGTAAAGTATCAATTAAAAGGACATATTCCGACGGAATAGGTGCTAAATTTCTAAAGTTAGAGACTAATTTGGGTGCGCGCGCGCGCGCGCGCGCGTGTGTGTGTGTGTGTGTGTGTGTGTGTCGAGTCAAGTCAAGTCAAGTCAAAATTGAGAGAGAGAGAGAAGAAGAATAGTGTTTTACGCCCTCTTTGGCCTTTCGGCCATGTGGGGCAAGTCAAAATTATCTTTAATGACGATAAAAGAGTAAGCTACAAGCTTTTTTGCATCATGTCGTCATGAAAAGAAAAAACATACTGAATCAATAAATGCAAAGATCAACAATGAAAATTGGCGTACGGAACCAAAACACAATGATCAGATATCAAAAACAAATCATACATAAATCATGACTAGCAAATACATTATGTACAAAATATAAATAGAAATACAATCATACTTTGAAAGGGAGAAAGCAAGAGGTGGGACAAGGAAAAAAGATTGAGACATAGACGCTGATAGAGACATCGTAAAGAAGAGAAGAAGAAAAACAAGGAGCCTGATAGAGCTGATAGAGTGTGTATGAGAGAGAGAGAGAGAGAGAGAGAGAGAGAGAGAGAGAGAGAGAGAGAGAGAGAGAGAGAGAGAGAGAGAGAGAGAGAGAGAGAGAGAGAGAGAGAGAGAGATTGATTGATTGATTGATTGAATTTTATTTATAGAGGGTAATAGAGTAAGCAATAACATGCTTTTTTACATCCAGCCCTCTGGACAAAATACATATATAAAAGTAGAAAATGGAAAACGAAAATAAACACATACAAAGTAATATAAAGCATGCAAAAAACATTCCTATATTGTAACACATCAATAACAAAATAAAACCTATTATTATTAACTATGCTAATTATTAACATTCAAAATGTGTGAAGTAAGCGCATACACACGGGAAAATAAAACCCAATCCTACTTTTCACACTCATCTTTAAACATTCAAAATAGAGAAGTGCACAAACATAAAAAAAAAAAAAATACCTCAATCATACTTCATCATTAAAATGTACTTATTTGAAGAAACCCATGCATATAACAAGTCAAACATAGTATTACTTTACCTACTCATCTTAGCATGCACAATTTAAAATGTAAATACATGTACCCATGGCAACATGAAACCTATTCCTACATTCCATTATTCATTTTTAGCATGAACATATTAAAAAGTAAACACACACTCGTAACAAACGCAAACCTAGTCATATTATTTGCAAGCGAATACACATATTAAAAAGTAAATACTGCTCATAACGAAATCAAGCCTGAACCTACTTTCTAGTCCTCATCTTTAACATGCACATAAGTAAAACTTAACTCATCACAAAATTAAAACTAATCCTTATTTTACATACTCATAACATGAACACATTTTGAATTTAAAGCCGATACACATAATAAAATCAAGCCTAAGCCCATTTTACATACTAATCTTAAAAATACATCAAGCTTAAATGTAAGCCCATAACAAATTAATGGAATATATTATGTAAATACGACCCACAAAGCCTTTATTTTGACAAATAGCGTTGGTTATTTTACAAGGCTTCAATCAGTCTTTTAAGTGCCTTTTTAAAAGCTTGTCTTGAAGGACACAATTTGAAAGAAGAAGATAGATTATTCCATGCTGTACCCCCTGAGTAAACAAAACTAGACTTGTATAAATTATTTCGGGGTCTGTGAAAGGAGAGTGAATGAGTATGTCGATTTGGGTTGATGGTAAAACTGTCAATAATTCTGTCTTTTAGTGGTAAAATATTTAATGTTTTGTATTCATTAGCCATCAAGGTGTTGGATTTTAACAGAACTCATTTTATAGCTCGTTTATGCAAACGACTTATGTTTCAGGTTGGTTTCACTGGTACTGTTCCAAAGAGTAGATGCATCATTTATAAGAGATAAGATGTGAGCATAGAAGAACAACTTTCGCGATGTGTGTGTGTGTGTGTGTGTGTGTGTGTGTGTGTGTGTGTGTGTGTGTGTGTGTGTGTGTGTGTGTGTGTGTGTGTGTGTGTGTGTGTGTGTGTGTGTGTGTGTGTGTGTGTGTGTGTGTGTGTGTGTGTGTGTGTGTGTGTGACTGTGTGTATGCGTATGTGTGTGTTTGTGAATGTGTGTGTGCCCGCGTGCGTATGCGCGCACACACACTCTTCAAATAGTCCTCTATAGGTATACAAACTTAAGATTAAGATATGTCTAATGCTTTATGGAAAATAGGTGTATGGGAGTTTTAAGCAACCTTCGGTCTCAGATTCTCGACAAGAACACAGATGCAATGCAGAAGATTTGTTTGACTTTTTTTAAAATCTTTTCCTGCAAAATTGTGGGCTATAATTTCCATCCGTACTTAAAATGTTTACATTTATTTTCGTTTTAATTCCCAAGCTTCAGCGAGGCGGGGCCTACTGTCTTTGTTTGGTCCGACCGTTCGCACGTGCATGCACGTGTACGTTCACCTGCAGGAAGAAACGTTCCTCGGGAACTCAGGCGAGGGAACTAAAACATGTTCAGCTGTATCTCCATTGTTATCTTTAACATTCAGTGTTAAATCGTTTAGAAAACTCAAAGGAAGCAAACATATAGAAAATTATGATCTGCATTCAGTCACCACAAATATTCGACCGTTTTTTTCAAATAGGTTCAAATGCGTTAATCATCAAATAAAAAAATAAAAACAATAGCAGACAAGCCAACTGAATTTAAAATTAAAAAAACTTAATCCATATTTATAAATATTAAAAAATGGCGCCGGTTTAATTTTCATTATCACGCATTACCTGACGATCTGATTGGATTATTTCAAAGCAATGGCACTGGGTGCTAGCCACTGCTCAAGTGAATGATAGCGACGTTTATCAAATCATTGTCAATAGAACCATGCCAAGAAAGAACAAAAGATGGCTTACCTTGGCTTATTTCTTGATATAATATGTCTCCTTTTTTAATAACAGACAACAACAAATCATGAACACACCGATGACTCTGTCGGTGCATCACGACTGTCAGATAAACGGCTGTCGGAGAACAGCTGTCGGAGTCTAGGAAAATAGGCAGATATGAAGATACAGGGAGACATAAAGGGAGTAGTGGAGAGTGAGTACACGTACACTTCTGGCCGCCATGCTTGATCACTCACTCACTCAAGTCGACATTAACAGTATCATCTATCGTGTTGACAGGTTGTTTCATGATTCTTCGTGTGATCTGTAGAACAATACAGTTTGATTACTCACTCAGTGTTCAACACTGACAACAATCAACTACTTTATCGACATTGTATTCAACACTGACAACGATCAACTACTTTATCGACATTGTGTTCAACACTGACAACAATCAACTACTTTATCGACATTGTGTTCAACACTGACAACGATCAACTACTTTATCAACATTGTGTTCAACACTGACAACGATCAACTACTTTATCGACATTGTGTTCAACACTGACAACGATCAACTACTTTATCGACACTGTGTTCAACATTGACAACGATCAACTACTTTATCGACATTGTGTTCAACACTGACAACAATCAACTACTTTATCGACATTGTGTTCAACACTGACAACGATCAACTACTTTATCGACATTGTGTTCAACACTGACAACGATCAACTACTTTATCGACACTGTGTTCAACATTGACAACGATCACAAACAAACACGCCACTGAACCTTATCTATTCCCAACCTCCAGGAAATGTTTTGACAAGTCGACATTAACAGTATCATCTATCGTGTTGACAGGTTGTTTCATGATTCTTCGTGTGATCTCTAGAACAATACAGTTTGAATTATCTGAACTGAGTTAAGCGTATAGATTATTTTCTTCTGAAACCTACAGTCAAGCATACTGTTCTACTCAATGTCTTTGCATCTGGCAGCACATCGTTGCAAAATAATGCATGGGTGATGCTGCAGTGACAATCTCTCCATGCGTTGGCTGCTTTGGGAGTTCAGATTCATCAAGTTGCCCAACATGATATTTCAAATGTCATGGTTATATGTTGAAACACACCACAGTACTAGTATGGACAGAATGTGTTTATGAAATATTGCCTGGTGTTTGTTGGTGATTTTGGAACTCAAAGTCTTACAGCGCGAGACAAGGGGTGCCTTGTATCAGAATAGCAGTGCGTGTCTGTCTGTCTGTCTGTCTCTCTCTCTCTCTCTCTCTCTCTCTCTCTCTCTCTCTCTCTCTCTCTCTCTCTCTCTCTCTCTCTCTCTCTCTCTCTCTCTCTCTCTCTCTCTCTCTCTCTCTGTCTCTCTCTCTGTGTGTCTCTCTCTCTCGCTCGCTCTCTCTCTCTCTGCTGTCTCCCTCTGTGTTGTGGTATGAGTGTGTGTGTGTTTGTGCGTGTGTGTATATGTGTGTATGTGTGTGTAATTGTGTGTATGCTTATGTGCGTGTGCCTGCATGCGTATATTTGATTGTGTGTCTCTGTCTGTGTGCGCGCCCGGTTATGTGTGTATATGCGTGCGCACACTGTACGTAAGTCGTGTCCTGTCAGGAATACAGTACATCATTCAGTAAGGTGTCTGCTTGTTGTGTTCTATTGATAAACACGGACAATGAGTGCATGTCTTCATCATTCAGTAAGGTGTCTGCTTGTTGTGTTCTATTGATAAACACGGACAATGAGCTCATGCCTTCATCATTCAGTAAGGTGTCTGCTTGTTGTGTTCTATTGATAAACACGGATAATGAGTGCATGCCTTCATCATTCAGTAAGGTGTCTGCTTGTTGTGTTCTATTGATAAACACGGATAATGAGTGCATGTCTTCATCATTCAGTAAGGTGTCTGCTTGTTGTGTTCTATTGATAAACACGGATAATGAGTGCATGTCTTCATCATTCAGTAAGGTGTCTGCTTGTTGTGTTCTATTGATAAACACGGATAATGAGTGCATGCCTTCATCATTCAGTAAGGTGTCTGCTTGTTGTGTTCTATTGATAAACACGGATAATGAGTGCATGTCTTCATCATTCAGTAAGGTGTCTGCTTGTTGTGTTCTATTGATAAACACGGATAATGAGTGCATGTCTTCATCATTCAGTAAGGTGTCTGCTTGTTGTGTTCTATTGATAAACACGGATAATGAGTGCTTGTCTTCATCATTCAGTAAGGTGTCTGCTTGTTGTGTTCTATTGATAAACACGGATAATGAGTGCATGCCTTCATCATTCAGTAAGGTGTCTGCTTGTTGTGTTCTATTGATAAACACGGATAATGAGTGCATGCCTTCATCATTCAGTAAGGTGTCTGCTTGTTGTGTTCTATTGATAAACACGGATAATGAGTGCATGTCTTCATCATTCAGTAAGGTGTCTGCTTGTTGTGTTCTATTGATAAACACGGATAATGAGTGCATGCCTTCATCATTCAGTAAGGTGTCTGCTTGTTGTGTTCTATTGATAAACACGGATAATGAGTGCATGTCTTCATCATTCAGTAAGGTGTCTGCTTGTTGTGTTCTATTGATAAACACGGATAATGAGTGCATGTCTTCATCATTCAGTAAGGTGTCTGCTTGTTGTGTTCTATTGATAAACACGGATAATGAGTGCATGTCTTCATCATTCAGTAAGGTGTCTGCTTGTTGTGTTCTATTGATAAACACGGATAATGAGTGCATGCCTTCATCATTCAGTAAGGTGTCTGCTTGTTGTGTTCAATTGATAAACACGGACAATGAGCGCATTTCTTTGACCTCAGATTCACGACTGGAACGCACGAAACCTGGAGTTTTTTTATGCATTATCCGTAGTCTGATTTATTAAATGCGAGAGACAAAAATATGAAGTGCAACATACATAAATGAGCAGTAATAGAAATATGCGTCTACCGTGTCCATGCACAATGATAATAAAGATTTCTGTTCATATTTTCAAATGCTTTAAAGTATTATATTTAGACGTCATGATATATTAAGGGGAGGGGGGGGGAGGCGGGCTTGCGGTTTTAAAAACGCGTTTTAGATTTATCCCCCCACCCCCCAAAGATAATAAAACCTTGTTTTAACTTCAATAATAAGCAGCCTACTTCAGCCTACTTAGCTGAGGTTTGATAGGACGATGTTTGTTGTAGTGATTGTTCTGTGTTGTGCTTTGTTTCATTGATTGATGTACGTCATCACAGCAGTTCTTGCCGCAACCCTTCAACGTGACTGGAGTTTGTTCGTTTGTTTGTTTTCGTTTTTGTATGTTGTTGCTGTCGCCGAAGGTTGGTTTGTCCGTTTATTGTTTGTGCGTTTTTACTTTTCCTTTTTTCATTGTTTTTATATTTTCTTATTTTTGTTTTTCCATGTACAGTACACCCCGCTTATAGTAAAGTGCAGGGGAGCAAGGCTTTTCCTTTACTATAACAGGTTTTTCTTATAAACGATGTTCCGATATAGTAAAGTTTTGATGATATTTTTTTTATCTTATCCGATGTTGTTTTTTTAAAGTCCAAGCTAACGTAAAATACTAAATATAAACACATCCTACCCCTTCCTCATATGGTTTGAGGTCCAAAAAGGTGATTGGGTTTATACATGGTATATTTCCCTGTGCACAAATCAAAACTAGCTGTAAAAGCATATAGTGTACAACCTCTAACTTCCAGAATCGCCTTTGAATCTATTCATGCATGCACACGCACGTGCGTGCGCACACACACACACACACACACACACACACGCACCGTGACCGAACAGTTTGCCTGCGGACATTTCGCCTACGGACACTTTGCCTACGGACATTATGCCTATGGTCACCATGCTCACTGGACATTTTGCCTACTGGACATTATGCCTACAGACATTATGCCTGATAATAGATTATCATGCCTGCAATAAAATATTGCATTTTCATGATGCTACAGCAAAACCCAGTTATAAGAAAATCGAAGGGAGATAAAAAAATTGTTTTCTTATATCCGAAACTCGGATAAAAGAAAACATTTTGAATTTTTTTTCTTATAACCGAGTTGAATGGGGGGGAAAGGGAAAAATTAAAGGAGAAAAAGACAAAAAAATAAAATAAAAGACAAACAGAAACATAAAACGAAGAAAAAAATGCTTTTACATAAAATTGGTGCATGAAAAAAAAGGAAAAAATGCAAATCAAAGGAGGCAAAAAAGAAGCAAACCAACTCGCTTGTATGACATAATTTTCTTATATCCAAGTTTCCATTGCGGATGGGAGAAAAAAATTGCTTGCTTATAACCGAGTTTTCTTATAAGCGAGTTTCTTATATCCCAGTTTTGATCATAGATAAGAAAGAAGAAGTTCAGCAGGGAATTTGTTTTTGCTTCATTGTAAGCGAGTTTTCTTATAAGGGAGTTTCTTATAAGCGGATTCGGCTGTATATATTTTTTTTTCCAATTATTTTTTTTCCACTAAGTAATGAGGGGAAAGAAACATGTTTTTGAGTGCCTTTCAATTTCGTTGATGAAGGTGGGTAGAGGGAGTAGTGAGACTGTGACGTATACATTGATGACGTATTTACAAAGGTCAGGAAGAGGACCATTTTTTCCCCTGGTGTATGGTTGCGCACGCGCGCATGTGTGTGTGTACGTGCGTGCGTGCGTGCGTGCATGCGTGCGCGTGCATATGTTCATTCGCCAATGCCAACCCTTCAACCATACTGTTCAATATTCAACGCAGTTTGAAACACGGGCATGCCATCACGCAGAATAAAACCAAATGCACGTGAACTTCTGCCCACCCTTAACTAGCAAGACATTTGATTTAGCTGGTTGACTTTCCATACAACCAACACCACCCGTCAACTGGTTCCACTCCAATGCCGCACGCTGTGATATGCTGCTTGTTAACAAGAACACCATTCTCCAGAGCATTGGTAGCCTTCTTAGCATAGCTTGGCGCGGATCAGTGGGGTACCACAGCCAAAACAATGGAGTTAGAGAATATTATTCCATGCTTTACAGTCAACACGGACTATTTCCAGATGGTTCATTGACTGGTTGTGGAACTTATTGCCAAAAGTGATCAATGGTATTAAATAAGACTGATACAGAAATAAAATGGGGATTTTGCTATTCAATGTTTTCTCTCTTTTTTTTTCTCAATATGAGTAATTATTGTTCTCAATAAATGATCCACAATAAGTCAGTGAACCATCTGGAGATAGTCCGCTTTGACTGTAAGGCATACTAGGTCCATTGATGTTTCTCTTAAAAAAAACACAGGCACACACACACACACACACACACACACACACACACACACACACACACTCACGCACGCACAACACCACGCACAGAGACACACACACACACGCACACACGTACATACACACACACACATACACACACACACACACACACACACACACACACACACACACACACACACGCGCGCGCGCGCGCGCGCGCGCGCGCGCGCGCGTGAGCGCGCGCGCGCGCGCGCCTCGCATGCACGCACGCACAGAGACACACACACACGTACACGTACACACACACACACACACACACACACGCGCACGCACGCACAGAGACACACACACACGCACACAAGCTTTGTTAGCTTATTCTTTAACCCTCAATAAAGATGATTTTGACTTGACTTGACTTGACTTGACACACACGTACGTACGTACACACACACATACACACATACACATACACACACTCACACACACACACACACACGCGCGCGCGCGCGCGCGCGCGCGCGCGCGCGCGCGTACGTACACACACACACACACACACACGCACGCGCACGCACGCACGCACGCACACGCACACGCACACGCACACGCACACGCACACACACACGCACACGCACACGCACACACACACACACAAACACACACACGCACACGCACACGCACACGCACACACACACACACGCACGCGCACACACACACACACACACACACACACACTCACACAAACACACGCGCGCGCGTACGTACACACACACACACGCGCGCACGCACGCACGCACGCACGCACGCACGCACGCACGCACGCACGCACGCACACACACCACACACACACTGCAGTTCTTTAAAACCAACAGCACTGAGTGAACTAAATAAAAAGAAAAAGAAAAGCAGACACAATAACGAGCAACAAGAATATAGTGTGCTATTTCTATCTACTATCAGTTATTGTGACTTTGCTGTGGGATATTGCTTTTATCCTATTTCGAGAGACCTGTTTATCCTATCAGGTCGAAGACCGAATAGGATAAACATCAAGGTCTCGAGAGATAGGATAAAAGCAATATCCCACAGCAAAGTCATAATAACGATAATATACCGATATTTGACCTCTTTCAGATAAAACAGCTGATAATCAAACACGCAACCAAGAAGCGAGACGCCGTGCATGCAGATCTAAAATAATACTAACCACTTCACCGTAGCAAGAAAATCCCACTCATCCACAAATAATATAATTCTCCAAGTTAGAAAGTCGTGAGCTATTTTGATCTTGCACAAGCGATACATTATGAAAGGAAACTGTAATAGAAACATGAACCTACTGGCATTTGTGTATATAAAAAAATAGCCTTTACAATAACATATTATTTTTACACTACAATTACAGGCCATAGCTATTGTCATTTGGCCAATGACGAACTTTCAATGATGACGTAATTTCAGTGATTGCGTAAGTTGACTAAGATGATGTTTTGGGTGTCCCTGTAAGGAGGCCCTATTTGCAGTGACTATACCTTGAGTATCTGGTTGTTATGCACTATTTTTATAATTTGCAATTTCACTAACAGTAGCTCTTCACATGCAAATAAAGAACCTTGATGTGTAAGAATGCTATGTCAAGCCATGAGATATATAACTGTGACGTCAAGTTTCCAAAAGCAACGGTGTATTCTTACACCTTTTCTCACGCGCGTTTACACTAAGCCTATGGGTTAATATATGCAAATGATATCTCTGGATATTATCAGTTTTTATGAATTTGCTGTGGGATATTGCTTTTATCCTATCTCTCGAGACTTGTCTCAAGAGATAGGATAAAAGCAATATCCCACACCAAAGTCATAATAACGATTATATACCGATATTTCACCTCTTGCAGATAAAATCATAATAACGATTATATACCGATATTTTGCCTCTTTCAGATAAAATCAGCTGATAATCAAACACGCAACGAAGAAGCGAGATGCCATGCATGCAGATCTGAATAATACTATAACCACTTCACCGTAGCAAGACAATCCCACTCATCCACAAATAATATAGTTCTCCAAGTTAGAAAGTCGTGAGCTATTTCGATCTTGCACAAGCGATACTTATGAAAGGAAACTGATTATTAATAAAAGCATGAACCGTACCACATGGCCTCTTAGCTGTATAAAAAAAATAGCCTTTACAATGTACTATTCTTCTTTCACTACAATCACTTAGGCCATAAATATTATCAGTTATTGAGATTTGCGAGTGTGATATTGCTTTTATCCTATCTCAAGTGGCTTGCTATTTATCACACGAGGTCGGAGACCGAGTGTGATAAACAGCAAGCCACGAGAGATAGGATAAAAGCAATATCACACTCGCAAATCCTAATAACGGATATATACCAATATTTTACCTCTTTCAGATGATAATCAAACACGCAACGAAGAAGCGAGACGGCCATGCATGCAGATCTAAAATAATACTAACCACTTCACCGTAGCAAGAAAATCCCACTCATCCACAAATAATATAGTTCTCCAAGTTAGAAAGTCGTGAGCTATTTTGATCTTGCTCATTGATACATTATGAAAGGAAACTGATTATTAATCGAAATATGAACCTACTGGAATTTGCTGTATAAAAACATAGCCTTTACAATGACATATTCGTTTTACACTGCAATCACAGGCCATAGGTATTGTCATTTCGCCAATGACGAACTTTCAATGATGACGTAATTTCAGTGATTGCGTAAGTGCACTAAGATGACGTTTTTTGGTGTCCTGCTCTGAAGGCACTATTTGCAGTGACACTAACTTGAGTTAAGGTTGCTGGCCGCTTTTTATCATTTGCAATTTCACTAAAAGTTACTATTCACAATTTTTTTTTCAATGTCAAATGTTCATCAGAAACAACCTTTTGCATTTATCGGGTTAAGGCACAGGGTTAGGAGTATGTTTGGGCTTTTTGTTTTACTAAACATCACTTGATGCAAATAAAGAAAATATGGTTTGAGTACTGCAGATAGTCGCGTGCAAGTGTACAAGCCGTGAGATATATAACTGTGACGTCAAGTTTCTAATAGCAACGGTGTATTCTTACACCTTTTCTCACACGCGTTTACACTAAGCCTATGGGTTAATATATGTAAATGATATCTCTGGATATTGTTTTATATCTCACGGCTGGCAGGCCTCTTTGCACTACTTGTACATCGGTATATTGTCATTTGGCCAATGACGAACTTTCAATGATGACGTAATTTCAGTGATTGCGTAAGTTCACTAAGATGACGTTTTTGGGTGTCCGGTAATAAGAAGCCTCTAGTTGCAGTGACAATACCTTGACTGTCTGGTAGTTAGCCGCTATTTTTATCATTTGCAATTTCACTAACATTTACTCTTCACACAAAAATGTTCAATGTAAAATGTTCATCAGAAACAACCTTCTGCATTTATCGGGTTAAGGCATAGGCTTAGGAGTATGTTTGGGCTTTTTGTTTTACTTGATGCAAATAAAGAAAATATGTTTTGAGCACTGCAGATAGTCGCATGCGAGTGTACCTCGATGTGCGATAATGATAATGATATGTCAAGATATATAACTGTGACGTCAAGTTTCTAATAGCAACGGTGTATTCTTGCACCTTTTCTCACGCGCGTTTACACATACGCAAATGATATGTCAAGATATTGTTTTATATCACACGCTTGGCAGGCTTCTTTCGCTCTCTTGGAGATCGGTATATACCATTTTCTAGTCACTAAGACTTGTCTCTGCAAAATTCACTCTGCTCCCACCTGGAGAGCGCGTCACCGCAATGCAGTGCCTCCCCCCCCCCCCCCCCCCCCCCCCCATTTTATTTTTTTGGTGGGGTTTGGGGGGAGCGGTGTGGGAGGGGGATTGTTCGACTCAGAAAACCTAACAATTTTAAACTTACCAGGTGACAGGACTCTCCTTGCTATTATCGGCTTTTCACTGCCCTGGTGTGCTTATGTGCGAAACGTGCACGGGTCAGACTTGCTTCAGGCACCCACCCCAGGGTGCTGACTACAAAACATACAGTTCATTACTTCAGGTACCCACCCCAGGGTGCTGACTACAAAACATACAGTTCATTACTTCAGGTACCCACCCCAGGGTGCTGACTACAAAACATACAGTTCATTGCTTCAGGTACCCACCCCAGGGTGCTGACTACAAAACATACAGTTCATTACTTCAGGTACCCACCCCAGGGTGCTGACTACAAAACATACAGTTCATTACTTCAGGTACCCACCCCAGGGTGCTGACTACAAAACATACAGTTCATTGCTTCAGGTACCCACCCCAGGGTGCTGACTACAAAACATACAGTTCATTACTTCAGGTACCCAATCCAGGGTGCTGACTACAAAACATACAGTTCATTACTTCAGGTACCCAATCCAGGGTGCTGACTACAAAACATACAGTTCATTACTTCAGGTACCCAATCCAGGGTGCTGACTACAAAACATACAGTTCATTGCTTCAGGTACCCACCCCAGGGTGCTGACTACAAAACATACAGTTCATTACTTCAGGTACCCAATCCAGGGTGCTGACTACAAAACATACAGTTCATTACTTCAGGTACCCACCCCAGGGTGCTGACTACAAAACATACAGTTCATTACTTCAGGTACCCACCCCAGGGTGCTGACTACAAAACATACAGTTCATTACTTCAGGTACCCACCCCAGGGTGCTGACTACAAAACATACAGTCCATTACTTCAGGTACCCACCCCAAGGTGCTGACTACAAAACATACAGTTCATTACTTCAGGTACCCACCCCAGGGTGCTGACTACAAAACATACAGTTCATTACTTCAGGTACCCACCCCAGGGTGCTGACTACAAAACATACAGTTCATTACTTCAGGTACCCACCCCAGGGTGCTGACTACAAAACATACAGTCCATTACTTCAGGTACCCACCCCAGGGTGCTGACTACAAAACATACAGTTCATTACTTCAGGTACCCACCCCAAGGTGCTGACTACAAAACATACAGTTCATTGCTTCAGGTACCCACCCCAGGGTGCTGACTACAAAACATACAGTTCATTACTTCAGGTACCCACCCCAGGGTGCTGACTACAAAACATACAGTTCATTACTTCAGGTACCCACCCCAGGGTGCTGACTACAAAACATACAGTCCATTACTTCAGGTACCCACCCCAAGGTGCTGACTACAAAACATACAGTTCATTGCTTCAGGTACCCACCCCAGGGTGCTGACTACAAAACATACAGTCCATTGCTTCAGGTACCCACCCCAGGGTGCTGACTACAAAACATACAGTTCATTACTTCAGGTACCCACCCCAGGGTGCTGACTACAAAACATACAGTTCATTGCTTCAGGTACCCACCCCAGGGTGCTGACTACAAAACATACAGTTCATTACTTCAGGTACCCACCCCAGGGTGCTGACTACAAAACATACAGTTCATTGCTTCAGGTACCCACCCCAGGGTGCTGACTACAAAACATACAGTTCATTACTTCAGGTACCCACCCCAGGGTGCTGACTACAAAACATACAGTTCATTACTTCAGGTACCCACCCCAGGGTGCTGACTACAAAACATACAGTTCATTGCTTCAGGTACCCACCCCAGGGTGCTGACTACAAAACATACAGTTCATTGCTTCAGGTACCCACCCCAGGGTGCTGACTACAAAACATACAGTTCATTGCTTCAGGTACCCACCCCAGGGTGCTGACTACAAAACATACAGTTCATTACTTCAGGTACCCACCCCAGGGTGCTGACTACAAAACATACAGTTCATTGCTTCAGGTACCCACCCCAGGGTGCTGACTACAAAACATACAGTTCATTGCTTCAGGTACCCACCCCAGGGTGCTGACTACAAAACATACAGTTCATTGCTTCAGGTACCCACCCCAGGGTGCTGACTACAAAACATACAGTCCATTGCCCAACAAGGCATATCATTAGAGAATATACACAATAAATACAATGCAATTCAATGCTTTGCAAACTAAAATAGTGAAATGCAATATACTACAATATAATGCAATACAACACAGTATTAGTATTTGGCATTTGGCATAGCGCAGCGCCTACCCATTTTTGTTTTAAACAATTCTTTTTCGGGGGCAGGCGGGGGGGGGGGGGGCAGGGGTGGCAGGGGGGGGCAGGGGGGGGGGCACACTTTGAAAGCACAGCTGTCAATTTGGCCATACCAGTAACACAACAATGCAATACATTACAATACTTTCCTCTTCCTCTTTGTTCGCTCAGACAGTTTTCTGTCACATGAGCGTTGATGCGTCATGCTGCCGTTATGTGCCTAACTAAGAAATAGTTAGGCCCAGCACGTCTGTAAAACATGTGCTTGAGAGGTAAAGACAGATTAAAAGATAAACTTCATACTCTCACAACACTCACGCGCATTCGGCCTGGTGGATAATTCTCTGACTCCAAATGATCTAAACTATACCCATTTATTAACACAGAAACACAGATAACTAGGGGAAACGGAAACGGACAAGGGAACACAAAGATATCACCAATCCAGGCGAAAGTTCAATCACTCGTCGTCAAGTCCAATCTGACGACGCAGCTTTGAAATACGTCTACTCTACAGTCGACGTCGACGTCCCATTCACTGACGTCATCCTGGTGCTCGCCAGCACTCAGTTCGCAGCTGTCCACGCTGCTGGTGACGATGGAGGCGCTCCTCTCCTAGGGAATCCACTCCAGTGCAGTGCAGTCACCAAACCGGGTCCCTATTTATCAAGTCCATAATTAGTTTCCTTGCCTAATGTCAGTTCCCTCTACTGTCCTACCGTTCCCCCTTTATCCTACAGACACTAGACAACACAACACAACATAAACATAACAATAAGTTTCCAAAACATGTTTCATCTAAACACGATCTGAAACTATGATCATTAATTTACTCACTGATAACAGTTAACTTTCTCATCCGAAATTGTTAACGTTTACTCAAAAGGTAGTATAGTTTGTTGTCTCAATAAATACAACTGAAAACCATAGTTCATTTATAAGAAGTCACAAAAAGTACAACTGTTCAGCAACTAACACAATGTCAACATCTACTAATGCACTACGAACTACAATTAACAATATCCAATACCAACGTCAGTTATTCAACAATCATAACACTTACCCTAGCAACTAGGGGACTACACGGAAATGGAAGGTCCTCTTCCCTTTCCCTTACTCTGCTACGCTTTAACAGAGGTTCTGCTTCCCAACAGGAACCAAGACAGAATGAAGAAAAACTACTCACAATTTAACTATTACAATTTTCGTGCGCATACACATAACAAAACTCACTCTGCTATTAAATTGTGATCGCCTAAATTTGAGCCAACATTTAGACACGGATAAAAATATCAATTTCCCGTTTTCTCTTTCATTACAACGTCCGACTTCAGCTGAATAAATCTTTATAAGAATTTATAGAAAAAAGGCAGGAGAATGGACCAGTAAGATATAATGACAGCAGATGACAGTAAGCAAAGGGAAAAGGCAGAGTCAAAGAGAGTGACAGATTAGAGGAAGTTACAAGCACGGAACTTCCAGAAGGTGGGGGAACTATTTGTACGAAAGACCCCCCGGTATCCCCACGGGGGGGTACAATACTATACAATACAATTACAAATCTGCCCCCAACCTCCCCCCCTCAAAAAAATGAGATAGGCGCTGCGCTTGCGGCAACGCTCTCTCCGGGGGAGAGCAGCCCTAATTTCAGAAATAAATCTCTGTGACTATAACAT
>CM065682.1:3686264-3691264 GCA_017654935.2 Phymorhynchus buccinoides
CTAAAGTGTCCTCTCTGAATTGTCCTTTCTGAAGTGTCTCTCTGAATTGTCCTCTCTAAAGTGTCCTCTCTGAATTGTCCTCTCTAAAGTGTCCTCTCTGAATTGTCCTCTCTGAAGTGTCCTCTCTAAAGTGTCCTCTCTGAATTGTCCTCTCTAAAGTGTCCTCTCTGAATTGTCCTCTCTAAAGTGTCCTCTCTGAAGTGTCCTCTCTAAAGTGTCCTCTCTGAATTGTCCTCTCTAAAGTGTCCTCTCTGAAAGTGTCCTCTCTGAAGTGTCCTCTCTAAAGTGTCCTCTCTGAATTGTCCTCTCTAAAGTGTCCTCTCTAAAGTGTCCTCTCTGAAGTGTCCTCTCTGTCCTCTCTGAAGTGTCCTCTCTAAAGTGTCCTCTCTAAAGTGTCCTCTCTAAAGTGTCCTCTCTAAAGTGTCCTCTCTCTAAGTGTCCTCTCTCTGTCCTCTCTAAAGTGTCCTCTCTAAAGTGTCCTCTCTAAAGTGTCCTCTCTAAAGTGTCCTCTCTGAATTGTCCTCTCTAAAGTGTCCTCTCTGAAGTGTCCTCTCTAAAGTGTCCTCTCTAAAGTGTCCTCTCTAAAGTGTCCTCTCTGAATTGTCCTCTCTAAAGTGTCCTCTCTGAAGTGTCCTCTCTAAAGTGTCCTCTCTGAAGTGTCCTCTCTAAAGTGTCCTCTCTGAAGTGTCCTTTCTGAAGTGTCCTCTCTAAAGTGTCCTCTCTGAAGTGTCCTCTCTGAAGTGTCCTCTCTGAAGTGTCCTTTCTGAAGTGTCCTCTCTGAAGTGTCCTCTCTGAAGTGTCCTCTCTGAAGTGTCCTCTCTAAAGTGTCCTCTCTGAATTGTCCTCTCTAAAGTGTCCTCTCTGAATTGTCCTCTCTAAAGTGTCCTCTCTGAATTGTCCTCTCTAAAGTGTCCTCTCTGAATTGTCCTCTCTAAAGTGTCCTCTCTGAATTGTCCTCTCTAAAGTGTCCTCTCTAAAGTGTCCTCTCTAAAGTGTCCTCTCTAAAGTGTCCTCTCTAAAGTGTCCTCTCTAAATTGTCCTCTCTGAAGTGTCCTCTCTGAAGTGTCCTCTCTGAAGTGTCCTCTCTAAAGTGTCCTCTCTAAAGTGTCCTCTCTAAAGTGTCCTCTCTAAAGTGTCCTCTCTGAAGTGTCCTCTCTGAAGTGTCCTCTCTGAAGTGTCCTCTCTGAAGTGTCCTCTCTGAAGTGTCCTCTCTGAAGTGTCCTCTCTAAAGTGTCCTCTCTGAAGTGTCCTCTCTGAAGTGTCCTCTCTGAAGTGTCCTCTCTAAAGTGTCCTCTCTGAAGTGTCCTCTCTAAAGTGTCCTCTCTAAAGTGTCCTCTCTAAAGTGTCCTCTCTGAAGTGTCCTCTCTAAAGTGTCCTCTCTGAAGTGTCCTCTCTAAAGTGTCCTCTCTGAAGTGTCCTCTCTGAAGTGTCCTCTCTAAAGTGTCCTCTCTGAAGTGTCCTCTCTGAAGTGTCCTCTCTGAAGTGTCCTCTCTGAAGTGTCCTCTCTGAAGTGTCCTCTCTGAAGTGTCCTCTCTAAAGTGTCCTCTCTGAAGTGTCCTCTCTGAAGTGTCCTCTCTAAAGTGTCCTCTCTGAAGTGTCCTCTCTGAAGTGTCCTCTCTGAAGTGTCCTCTCTAAAGTGTCCTCTCTGAAGTGTCCTCTCTAAAGTGTCCTCTCTAAAGTGTCCTCTCTAAAGTGTCCTCTCTAAAGTGTCCTCTCTAAAGTGTCCTCTCTAAAGTGTCCTCTCTGAAGTGTCCTCTCTAAAGTGTCCTCTCTAAAGTGTCCTCTCTAAAGTGTCCTCTCTGAAGTCCTCTCTAAAGTCCTCTCTGAATTGTCCTCTCTAAAGTGTCCTCTCTGAAGTGTCCTCTCTAATGTGTCCTCTCTAAAGTGTCCTCTCTAAAGTGTCCTCTCTAAAGTGTCCTCTCTAAAGTGTCCTCTCTGAAGTGTCCTCTCTAAAGTGTCCTCTCTGAAGTGTCCTCTCTAAAGTGTCCTCTCTGAAGTGTCCTCTCTGAAGTGTCCTCTCTGAAGTGTCCTCTCTAAAGTGTCCTCTCTGAAAGTGTCCTCTCTAAAGTGTCCTCTCTGAAAGTGTCCTCTCTGAAGTGTCCTCCTGAAGTGTCCTCTCTGAAGTGTCCTCTCTAATTGTCCTCTCTGAAGTGTCCTCTCTAAAGTGTCCTCTCTGAAGTGTCCTCTCTAAAGTGTCCTCTCTGAAGTGTCCTCTCTAAAGTGTCCTTTCTAAAGTGTCCTCTCTAAAGTGTCCTCTCTAAAGTGTCCTCTCTAAAGTGTCCTCTCTAAAGTGTCGTCTCTAAAGTGTCCTCTCTAAAGTGTCCTCTCTAAAGTGTCCTCTCTAAAGTGTCCTCTCTAAAGTGTCGTCTCTAAAGTGTCCTCTCTAAAGTGTCCTCTCTGAATTGTCCTCTCTAAAGTGTCCTCTCTAAAGTGTCCTCTCTAAAGTGTCCTCTCTGAATTGTCCTCTCTAAATCTTCCTCTCTGAAGTGTCCTCTCTAAAGTGTCCTCTCTAAAGTGTCCTCTCTAAAGTGTCCTCTCTAAAGTGTCCTCTCTGAAGTGTCCTCTCTAAAGTGTCCTCTCTAAAGTGTCCTCTCTAAAGTGTCCTCTCTGAAGTGTCCTCTCTAATTGTCCTCTCTGAATTGTCCTCTCTAAAGTGTCCTCTCTGAATTGTCCTCTCTAAAGTGTCCTCTCTAAAGTGTCCTCTCTAAAGTGTCCTCTCTGAAGTGTCCTCTCTGAAGTGTCCTCTCTAAAGTGTCCTCTCTGAATTGTCCTCTCTAAAGTGTCCTCTCTGGTGTCCTCTCTAAAGTGTCCTCTCTAAAGTGTCCTCTCTGAATTGTCCTCTCTAAAGTGTCCTCTCTTAATGTCCTCTCTAAAGTGTCCTCTCTAAATTGTCCTCTCTAAAGTGTCCTCTCTAAAGTGTCCTCTCTGAATTGTCCTTTCTGAAGTGTCCTCTCTGAATTGTCCTCTCTAAAGTGTCCTCTCTGAATTGTCCTCTCTAAAGTGTCCTCTCTGAATTGTCCTCTCTGAAGTGTCCTCTCTAAAGTGTCCTCTCTGAATGTCCTCTCTAAAGTGTCCTCTCTGAAGTGTCCTCTCTAAAGTGTCCTCTCTGAAGTGTCCTCTCTAAAGTGTCCTCTCTGAATTGTCCTCTCTAAAGTGTCCTCTCTAAAGTGTCCTCTCTAAGTGTCCTCTCTAAAGTGTCCTCTCTGAATTGTCCTCTCTAAAGTGTCCTCTCTAAAGTGTCCTCTCTGAATTGTCCCCTCTAACGTGTCCTCTCTGAAGTGTCCTCTCTAAAGTGTCCTCTCTGAATTGTCCTCTCTAAAGTGTCCTCTCTGAATGTCCCCTCTAACGTGTCCTCTCTGAAGTGTCCTCTCTAAAGTGTCCTCTCTAAAGTGTCCTCTCTAAAGTGTCCTCTCTGAATTGTCCTCTCTAACGTGTCCTCTCTGAATGTCCTCTCTAAAGTGTCCTCTCTAATGTCCTCTCTAAAGTGTCC
Organism: Phymorhynchus buccinoides; assembly: GCA_017654935.2. Lineage (NCBI taxonomy): Eukaryota > Metazoa > Mollusca > Gastropoda > Neogastropoda > Raphitomidae > Phymorhynchus > Phymorhynchus buccinoides. The sequence goes on from CM065682.1 coordinate 3,689,755, forward strand.
TCTCTAAAGTGTCCTCTCTAAAGTGTCCTCTCTGAAACCTCTCTAAAGTGTCCTCTCTGAATTGTCCTCTCTAAAGTGTCCTCTCTAAAGTGTCCTCTCTAAAGTGTCCTCTCTGAATTGTCCCCTCTAACGTGTCCTCTCTGAAGTGTCCTCTCTAAAGTGTCCTTTCTGAAGTGTCCTCTCTGAAGTGTCCTCTCTATGTCCTTTCTGAAGTGTCCTCTCTGAAGTGTCCTCTCTGAATGTCCTCTCTAAAGTGTCCTCTCTGAATGCCTCTCTAAAGTGTCCTCTCTAAAGTGTCCTCTCTGAATTGTCCTCTCTAAAGTGTCCTCTCTAAAGTGTCCTCTCTGAAGTGTCCTCTCTAAAGTGTCCTCTCTGAAGTGTCAATAACCTCACACATTGCGAGCGACCCAATATTGTTTGTAATTCCCGTACAGTTGACGTCGACTTTTGACAACTTTGCAACATAGGCTAAATACGATTATTTCCCAATACAATAGGACAGAGAACTTCATAATTTAAAACCATGAATAGTATTAATCTTTCTTTCTGTCTTTTTTTCCTACTTCATTCTCTACCAACACTACAAATATAATTGGAAAAAAGCATCTTTCAGTATTTTTAAAATAAGAATTGGGCAGCTATGGATTTTTTAATTATGACACAAACAATGATTTAATGCACTTAATGAATGCAAATGCAAAATAAGTGCAAACATGCACTGAATAATGATTTAATGCACTTAATGAATGCAAAATAAGTGCAAACATGCACTGAATAATGATTTGATGTAGACTAGGAAAATGGAAAGCAGCTCAAACTTCCGCCGTAAGGTAACATACATTTCTGAAACGATACCTAGACATGACAGTCATTTGTCCTTACAAATCTGACAGCAGCACGTCTTCAAGGGATGCGAAGAAAACAGAATCATGTGCCCGCATGATTATTTAAGAAAAACAACAACAGCTTTTTCTAATAGTTGAATATTAACATGATACCGATTTTGTGCGCAAAATTCATCAACATTATTTAGGTGAATATTAACATAATACCCGATTTTGTTGATAAAATTCGTCAAAGGTTTTTTTCACATTTTAAACAAATTAGCTCACTAACGCGTGACATAATAATTATAAGTAATCAATTCCTGCACCAAACCTACAATTCAAACATCCAGTAGAGGGTTAATTTGCAGAGAACTTAACATCTACAAAATATCCTACAATGTCATTGATTTTGGATTGTTGTTGCCAACAAACATTGATACAGACACTGACAAAGCAAAGCAACTTATAAAGACCCAAACTAATGTCTTAGCCTCTTCAGTTGAAACAAAAGTCTCAACAACAACAACAACAACAACAACAACAACAAAAGTCTCACGTGATTCCTTTAGTCTCCAGACCGAGGTGTTGTGGTCAGTGATGATGGAGGACTCGTTGTTGGCCTCTCCATGACCTCGGCACATCACAGAAGAGGAGGAGTCAGCAGAAAGAGACCACAGCGCCAC
>CM065682.1:3698764-3703764 GCA_017654935.2 Phymorhynchus buccinoides
CGTGCGTTGTGTGCGTGCGTGCGTGTATGTATGGAAGGTTGTTAGAAAAGAGAAGTTGTTCAACACGTAGGCCAAGTACACGGAATGAGAGTATGATTTCTACTTTTTCGGACTTGTCACGTGGTGTTATTTCTTTCTTTTTGTTGTATGATGATTTTTGTGTGCTTTCTATTTGTTATTTGTTATGACGTTGATATATTTTGCCACCCCCCTTGTCATCAGACAGTTGTTTTGGTAATGACAATACAAATGTCGAATTGTCGAATTGTCTAAAGCTCTCTCTCTGATTTACTGTTTGTATTTTTCTTTTGTTTGTTGCTGTTGTATTATTTTGATATTCATGACTGTCTCTCCTATAGATCAAATAATAATAATACTGAACATTTATATAGCGCTTTATTCCCTTTGCAGGGAGCTCAAAGCGCTTTACATAGACAATAAAATACAAATAAGCTAACATTATACACATAAGACTCACTACAATCAAATCAAATATACATAAAATATTTAAGCAAAGCCCTGTTCATAACCACAAAATTTGAAGCAATATTACAATATTATAAGAAAAGAAACACAATTGCAAGGGAAATCAAAGTTCATGAGCCACGTTATTGTGCAAACACACACACACTAATAACATTTATTGCTATGACCCTCCCTACCTTCCCTCTCTGTCTCCCTCTTTCTCTCTGATCTCCATTCCCCCGCCCCCCCCCCCCCCCCCCCCCCCCCTTCCGGTTTTTTTCTCTCTCCCACTCACTACTTCTTCTTCTTCTTCTTCTTCTTCGATCGCTCAGACAGTTTCCTGTCGATTATGAGCGCAGATGCGTCATGCTGCCGCTATGCGCCTAACTAAGAAATAGTACTAAGATAGTTAGCCCAGTAAGTCCGACTTCGGCTGGAGTAAATGTTATTGAAAGTGTTTCGTGAAAAAAGGCAGGAGAATGGACCGGTAAGGCAGAAAGATAAGTGGATGACAGTTAGCAAAGGGAAAAGGCAAAGTCAAAGAGAGCGACAGATTAGAGGAAGTTACACGCACAGAACTTCCAGAAGGTGGGGAACTATTTATGCAAAAGACCCCCTGGTATCCCCACGGGGAGCACTCACTACTGACAAGCATTTCGTCCAAAAGGGAATACAATTTATTTTTCTGATCCTCCACCTTTGCTTCGTTGAATTTAGTTGTAAATACTGCCACTGGTGTACTCTCTCTGTCAAAATTGAAGCACCAATTGACTGAACAACTAATTTGTCGCAGCGGAGCTGCAAACTTGATTAACTTGATTACAATTCACATAATGGAAAATCTTAAACAATGATCAACAATTTCTTCCTTCTTTGTACTCAGTGATTACTGCTCTTATCAATATTATGCCCTGTCTTCTTTTTTTGTCTTTTACAATTGCTAAAATATGTAGATTCTAATTTGTACTGAATTCCATTTCCTACGAGCTGTTATTATAAATCGGAATTCCGATTTGTACTGGAAAAAAGCCAGTAGAAATCGGAATTCTGATTTGTACTAGTAGGATTCCGAATCGTACTGGATTCCGATTTCTACTGGCTGTTAGTAGAAATCGGAATTCCGATTTGTACTAGTAGAAGTCGGAATTCCGATTTGTACTAGAAAAAAGCCAGTAGAAATTAGAATTCCGATTTGTACTAGTAGAAATCGGAATTCCGATTTGTACTAGTAGGATTCCGAATCGTACTGGATTCCGATTTCTACTGTGACATATACATAAACCCCAGCGTACACAACTTTCTGTTTCCCTTCTGACTTGTTATCTCGTCCATGTTGACAGAGATTCGAAATGTGAAATTGCTTTCTAAACGATTCTTTACTGAACAAATTCAAGTACAAGCCATAAACACAAGTGTTCTTCGCGAAAAGCCAAGAAAAAAAAGGTGTGACTTTTTTCTGTGATTTATTTTCCTATGATTGTTTTTCTTGTGACTTTTTTTCCGCCAATCAAAAAACCACCTCACTGAGAAGCAACATTTTGCCAAGTTTGTCTTCGGAAATGGATAGAGTTAGCATGAGCCTTGAGTTATTTTCACAACACAGAAAGAAGAAGACTGTGAGAATGAGGGTAAGCTTTATGGGGGAAGGGGTGTGACTACTTAAGATTAAGACAGCAACATTTTCAATGCCATCATACTTTCCTTCCATTTTCATATCAGACCCTGGTATTTCAGTACCTCCAGGATCTACTCCAAACACTGAATGATGGTTTCGGTGGTTGGTTGATGGTTCGTCTCTTTGAGCCGAACTGATGGTATACCCAACTTTCTTTCATGTTCAATGCGGACATTGGATGGATGTGCCCAGGCGGCGACCCTTTACAGGCAGGATTTCTGGTAGGTGATGACGTCAGACTCCGCCACCCACTTAGCCGCTGGGACGTCACGAGGCGTGACGAATTGCACGTGACACGTGACGCTGTCTGTGTTCGTCCCGGTCGTCATGTCAATGTCACAGGTACGAGCCCTGTAGAACTCCCTGAAAACCTGCCGACGTTGAAGACTATCCGTAAACGAGGCAACAAAATCACAACAAACATAATAGAGTGAAAATGAAAATGACAAGATGGCAAGCCATCTACACGTACTCGCTGTTCAGCCTTTCCTCATTCTCAGTTGACCATTGGCCCTTTCAAACACAAGCCTTATTTCAGCAGCTGGGAGTATGACAATTGTGCTTACAATCAAATCAACAAACAGCACACACACACTCATACATGCACACGGACAATCAGACGGTCGGACAGAGAAATGCACAGCCATCGTTACCATTCCAATGCACTCCTGCTCTTAATGAATTGGGAGTACAACAGAAGAATTAAAAGCAGCCGAGATGGGACGGAGACACTCACTGACCCCATCTGCCCTACCAACACAAGAGCAGCCCTACACCAACCCCAGAACCCGGTGTTGTGCAACAAAGGGTATAGGCATACTCGGGACATTCCATTAGCATGCAAGGGCACACAGCATGCGAGGGCACACAGCATGCGAGGGCACACAGCATGCAAGGGCACACAGCATGCAAGGGCACACAGCATGCGAGGGCACACAGCATGCGAGGGCACACAGCATGCAAGGGCACACAGCATGCAAGGGCACACAGCATGCGAGGGCACACAGCATGCAAGGGCACACAGCATGCAAGGGCACACAGCATGCAAGGGCACACAGCATGCAAGGGCACACAGCATGCAAGGGCACATAGCATGCAAGGGCACACAGCATGCAAGGGCACATAGCATGCAAGGGCACATAGCATGCAAGGGCACACAGCATGCAAGGGCACATAGCATGCAAGGGCACACAGCATGCAAGGGCATATAGCATGCAAGGGCACATAGCATGCAAGGGCACATAGCATGCACGGGCACAAAGCATGCAAGGGCACATATCAGCTCTCCACACGGTGACCACTCAGATATGGAGCAAAGGATTCCTCGTGAAAGTCTCCCGTGGGTGTACCAGCCCGCTTTCCATGCGAGGGCACATAGCATGCAAGGGAACATATCATGCAAGGGCACATAGCATGCAAGGGTACATATCATGCAAGGGCACACAGCATGCAAGGGAACATATCATGCAAGGGCACACAGCATGCAAGGGAACATATCATGCAAGGGCACACAGCATGCAAGGGAACATATCATGCAAGGGCACATAGCATGCAAGGGTACATATCATGCAAGGGCACACAGCATGCAAGGGAACATATCATGCAAGGGCACACAGCATGCAAGGGAACATATCATGCAAGGGCACACAGCATGCAAGGGAACATATCATGCAAGGGCACATAGCATGCAAGGGTACATATCATGCAAGGGCACATAGCATGCACGGGCATATGGCATGCAAGGGCACATAGCATGCAAGGGCACATAGCATGCAAGGGAACATATCATGCAAGGGCACATAGCATGCAAGGGCACATATCATGCAAGGGCACATAGCATGCAAGGGTACATAGCATGCAAGGGCACATAGCAACCAAGGGAACATACCATGCAAGGGCATGCAAGGGCACGCCAGGGCACGCAAGGGCATACAAGGGCACACAGCATGCAAGGGCACACAGCATGCAAGGGCACATAGCATGCAAGGGCACATAGCATGCAAGGGTATACAGCATGCAAGGGCACATAGCATGCAAGGGTACATAGCGTGCAAGGGCATATAGCATGCAAGGGAACATAGCATGCAAGGGAACATAGCATGCAAGGGCACATAGCATGCAAGGGCACATAGCGTGCAAGGGTACATAGCATGCAAGGGTACATAGCATGCAAGGGCACATAGCGTGCAAGGGCATATAGCATGCAAGGGCACACAGCATGCAAGGGCACAAAGCATGCAAGGGCACATAGCATGCAAGGGCACATAGCATGCAAGGGCACAAAGCATGCAAGGGCACATATCAGCTCTCCACACGGTGACCACTCAGATATGGAGCAAAGGATTCCTCGTGAAAGTCTCCCGTGGGTGTACCAGCCCGCTTTCCATGACTGCAGAGCCCACCGGCAAACACGCTACCACTCAGCCCTGAACGTTTTGCTTAAGGCGTTATTAAAAAGGTCTGGCTGGAGCAAAACATTTCATACTGGGGAATAAGCACCAAAACAATCATTTTACTGGAAGACAAATTTATGCATGGTTATTCACTCTTCTGCCTCTGTCTGTTGCTAGATCTGTCTGTCTGTCTGACTGAATGACTCTCTCTCTCTCTCTCTCTCTCTCTCTCTCTCTCTCTCTCTCTCTCTCTCTCTCTCTCTCTCTCTCTCTCTCTCTCTCTCTCTCTCTCTCTCTCTCTCTCTCTCTCTCGTTCGTTTTTTCGTTCGTTCTATCTCTGACTCTTTCACACACACACACACACACACACACACACACACACACACACACACACACACACACACACACACACACACACACACACACACACACACACACACAGACATGGAGACACAGACAGACAGACA
>CM065682.1:3708764-3716264 GCA_017654935.2 Phymorhynchus buccinoides
AACTTATAATCTGTTGCTGGTAGCAATAAATTGCTGAACAGTTTTAAAAATAGCTACATTGTGTGCATTTGTTAGCCTGTGGTCTCCAAATAGAAGCGTATGGGTATTAATTTTGTTAACATTTAGAGTTAGAATTGTGTTTATTCTCACGTGATGAAAGTTTGTACAGTGTAACAAATAGTGTTCTGCATTTTCTATGGAGTAACCGCACGCGCATTTGGGGTCAGCTAGTAGATGCCTTGTGTACAGATCGTGATTAATATTGCTTATTCCTAGACGTAATCTGCAGTGGTTAACTTGGTCTTGTCTGGAACCAGTGTAGTAGTAAGAAGGCACACTAACATCAGACAGAGAAATAAATCGTTTAAATTGGCTGATTGAGTCAGTTACTTTAATGTCATCTGGGAGGTCATTCCACAAATGGGTTGTGCTTGGAAGAAATGAGTGTCTATGTAGTTCAGTTCTTGATCGTGGAACTACTCTGTCTAGAGGCCGGCGTCTATGGTACGGATTTTGATCAGAAATTAGTGGTGGAAGGAGATCGGATAAATAATTAGGACATGCATTATTTACCATTTTGTGAAACTGGATTAATTTGTGTCTTTTACGTCTTTCCTTTAATGGACAAAGGCCTGGTTCTTCATATAATTTCTGGTGACTGGTTCCCTTCGCACCTCCAATAATAATACGAATGGCTTCTAAATGCAGTGTTTCAAGAATGCTTGATTGCTTGTCTGTACAATTGTCCCAAACGATATCTACATAATCAAAGTGAGGCAGAATGAAGGATTTGTACATTGTTTCTAGGACTTGCGGGATAATCTGTATTTGTAATGTCTGAGGCATGCTATTAACATATTCACTTTATTGGCTATGAACTGTATATGTTCATCCCATCTACAATTATCCTGAAGAATTACACCTAAATGTTTATGTGATTTTGATGGTTCTAAAATGTGTGTTCCAAATGTTAGGGGTGCAATATGAGTATGATCACGTGTTGAATTGAGTAGTTCTGTCTTAGTTTCGTTAAATGTGGTTTTCCAGTGTTTGGACCATTGGGAGATTCTTTCAAGATCTGCATTGAGAATGGCTGCTCTAGTTAAGGGATCGTTTAAGGCATGTGACAAGCTAGTGTCATCAGCAAAAAGTTTAATTGTAGCTTCAATGTCAGTAACAATATCATTTATGTATAACAAAAATAACAACGGGCCAAGGACTGATCCCTGAGGAACACCAGCAGGGATCTTTTTCGATTCAGACTTTTCTCCTTTAATGACTACTAATTGATGTCTGTTATCTAGATAGTCACGGAAAAAGTTAAGTAATTTCCCCTTTATACCCGCAGCCTCCAGCTTCAACAGAAGTCCCTTGTGCCAGACACGATCGAATGCCTTCGATATGTCCAAATAAATTGTTTGAGTTGTTATCCCATGGTCAAAAGACGAACATAGATCATTATATGTGGCAAGAAGCTGATATACGGTGGAATCACCTGGTGTAAAACCAGATTGAAGTGGTGTAAGCACATTGTGTGTCTTAAAGAATGAGTACACATGCTTGTGGACACACTTCTCAAGAACTTTTCCGACGCAGCTAAGAAGTGATATCGGACGATAGTTTGTGCACAGTTCTTTTGGCCCTTTCTTATGAATAGGAGTAACATGGGCTATCTTCCACGTGGATGGGAATCTTCCCTCATCTAAGCACCTATTAAACAGTTTAGTAAGAGGACAAGCAAGCACGTCAAGTGCATGTATTAGAAGTTTATTATGTACAAGGTCTGGGCCAGAGGCTTTAGCTTTGTCAAGACCCTTCACAACTGATTTCACAACATCTTCAGTTAATATAATCTCTTCTTCTTCTTCTTCTTCTTCTTCTTCTTCTTCTTCTTCTTCATCATCATCATCATCGTCATGATCATCAGCAGCAGCAGCAGCAGCATTATCATCAATATTATCATCATTGTCATCATTTTCATCATCTCTGTGGTCATTGCTGTCACCATCGTCGTCGTCGTTGTCGTCGTATCATTCACTCTTTCAATCATCAAAGCATTTCCATATTATGAGCAGCTCGATTGTTTTTAACCCTCGAAGAGATCATACCGAGTTTGACTGGTTTAGAATACAAAGACATAATTTATCAATACAATAGGCCTTTCTAGTGTGACAACATATGCCTTCCTTTATTAACATGATATGGATAGCAGTTACCTTTATTTCTGCTGCTTTTTACTTTTTTCCTCTATAAATACAACAAAAGCTTAATATTGGAAAATAGCTCTGTTAGAATATATCATTTTGTGAAATATACAAGTTACTTTTTTTTTAACACAAAACCTAGAACATAGATACCAGACAAACCAACAAAAACTAACACCTACCTTCCTTTATCCTCCAGACAGAGATGCTGTGGTCAGTGATGATGGTGGACTCATTGTTGACCTCTCCATGACCCCGGCACATCACAGAAGAGGAGTCCGCAGAAAGAGACCCCAGCGCCACAAACTGGCACAACGACACGCTCCAACATAAGAGCACACAGTGGATTTTCGATCTAGCTTCTTTTTCAAACAGCGCACTTCCTACAGAAATGTGCCCAGAAGAAAGCAACTCGCCAAGAATTTGAGTAAGGGCCTTGTCTCCTTCTGTGAAAACGGTGACGATTATACACAGTATCAAAACACTGTGTGTAGTAAATTTCATTTTGAATTACTAGTTGCGATTTTAGTCCACGGCCCGTTTCATAGTTAGCAATGACAACGAGTCAGACTGTCCTCGACTAACATAACATTATGCACAACCATTCGGCCATTGACTAACATAATAATATGCGCAACCCTTCGGTCACTGACTTATTTCTACAGGGTGTCCAAAAAGTCGTGCATCAAAGGGGACATGTGAAATGAGGTATTATTTATCGATCTTATTCCCTGTAGCGCCAGGTGAACCATGACTCTATTCTGAACCACGTGGCCCCGTGCCTGCAGCGACGTTAGGGCGTAATCCTCGAGGGGAGCCATGGGAAATACTTTGAAAATGTGCAGGGAGTTGTACCCAACGCCATGTCTTCTACTTTTTGGACACCCTGTATTATACGGCCTTGAGCAACAGTGTTTGTCGCTCTTTCCATTCGGGTTGAATGTTTGTCCAACACTTTCAGACACACAGAGAGAGAACCTATAACAGAACTCAAACAATCGTTAAGGTTTTAGAGTGAGTGTTCGTGGTTCCAAAAAAGGGTTATGTTTCTAATTAAATCAGGCAAAATGCATTTCTTTTCAAAATATTCTTAACAATCTAGTAAACATAACATTTGATAAACTCTTATAAATATACACACTACACCACACTAAGCAACAGGGGAAATATCATCTGGCAAACAAAAAACTCGATAACTTGAGGGAATGTCTTAGATTAAGAATGTACATAACCCGTCATTATAGTTAAAGCTTAAAAAGAAATAGTCATAGGTTTCTAGTTTGGGCTGTCCTGTGTTATTATCATTCATCATTGTTTTGAAATACTTTTTCTTAATGCATAGGGGAAGACGGGGTAAAAAGCGCATGGGCGGGTAAGAAGCCCACCCCAATTATCTCATGAAATGAAGCAAATTTCAGTCTAATTTTGCCCATGAGACGAGCGTTAATGTCTAGCATTCGTCTCATGGGTAAATTTGACTGACATTTTCTTTATTTCATGAGATAATTGGAGTGGGCTTCTTACCCGCCCGTGCGCTTTTTACCCCGTCTTCCCCTAAAGATCGAAATGCACGTTGTTGGTTTTCACTCTTTCCCCATGTCAACGCTGATACTCTGTTGTTACGTGTCCATCACCGTGTGGTCATGGGGGAAAGGGAAAATCAGAAATGTGTATTTCGACCAACGTGATCAAAAGTTAATATAACAAAATGAGAATATAAATGAGCGAGGTCAAGATTAGGCCAATCCCAATGTCAAAACGCATCATATCTGTTTTCAGCTCTTCATTGTTTGAATCATTGTCCTGATAAAAATGTTCCCTTTTTAGTTTTCTTAACCTACACCACCACCACCACCACCCCCATTCCCACCCCACTCCACCCCAACCCCCGACCCCTACCCTCTCTCTCTCTCTCTCTCTCTCTCTCTCTCTCTCTCTCTCTCTCTCTCTCTCTCTCTCTCTCTCTCTCTCTCTCTCTCTCTCTCTCTCTCTCTATCTCTCTCTCTCTCTTTCATAAGCATACATTCCTGTTTTTCCCATTCAAGCCTCTTCCCTTTGAGTACTATAACATACCTCCTGATTTGGAAAGATTGATTGACCCGAGTGTACAAACCCGCTTGGGAAACGTTGCATAAATATAACGCTTGTGGCGCTCTCTCAGCAACATCTATGTTCGCACGTTCTTCAGGGGGAAAAGTCTGAAACGTAAGAAGATTATGGATGGTAATAGGCCTTTCTGTGTTATGTTTTCAACAATACATTCATAACGCCTGATTTGTTACTTTGAGTCAGATTTTTGTGCTGTGAATTTGAAAACTCGTTTGAAAATGTTTGGTTAGGCCTATTACTATCCTTCTTAACTTAGAGACTCAAGATGGTTGCTTTTTGAGTGGTTTTTTTCGACAAGGTTCATCACCATGACCATTTTAAAACAGACGCTCCAGAAACAGGATACCACTAACAAATCTTGACTGTAGGCCTATCTTACACACATTACGTTGCAGAATTATGAGAACATCCGCACAAAAATAATGAATCAAATATGCTGTAGGCCCACAAGAACATCTGTGGATTAGAATCAAGAGAACAAACATAATTTTGATTGATATATTATTCCTCCGAAAGCGGTATGCAGAGGGGAGACAAGTGAAAACTGAAAACCGGACACATATAAAATTATGTTCCTTCGTAAAAATCCTCTGCGTCGATCACAGTGCTCGATATAAAGTCACTAGTTATAATGGTAACGTCCGGATCTACTTCATCGAGTTCTTCCCTAAACCGCTTCTCTTGACTGTCAACAGTAACAGGAGGGGACTGCGCCGACCGCTTTAACATCATTAATCATAATTATAAACAGTTGCATGGCGAGTGACAAAATCAACCGAACGCAAGTAAACAAATCAAACTTAACCAGCTTTTGAATTGTGGAGCATTTGAACCGTCCTCTCCCTCCCCTCTACTCTCTCCTCCTCTCTCTCTTCTCTCGACCGGGCAGAACAGAATTACGGGCAGAACAGAATGAGAAGAATACACTTGCACGTGAAAGTGTCCGCACATTTCTAGGACGAAAGACCTAAAAATAACACAAACATGTCTTCTTGTTTGAGAACTTGAAACGTCAATCTTTTACATGGAAAATGTTAAATGAAATCTACCGAATTAACACAAGTAACATACTCCAATGGAAACACTGGAACATCACACAGTGGGTAGTACCCAAACCTTCAGCATACTGTCCACAGATACCACCTAAAGCACAGAACAATCTACTGAATTAACACAAGTAACATACTCCAATGGAAACACTGGAACATCACACAGTGGGTAGTACCCAAACCTTCAGCATACTGTCCACAGATACCACCTAAAGCACAGAACAATCTACTGAATTAACACAAGTAACATACTCCAATGGAAACACTGGAACATCACACAGTGGGTAGTACCAAAACCTTCAGCATACTGTCCACAGATACCACCTAAAGCACAGAACAATCTACTGAATTAACACAAGTAACATACTCCAATGGAAACACTGGAACATCACACAGTGGGTAGTACCCAAACCTTCAGCATACTGTCCACAGATACCACCTAAAGCACAGAACAATCTCCTGAATTAACACAAGTAACATACTCCAATGGAAACACTGGAACATCACACAGTGGGTAGTACCAAACACTTCAGCATACTGTCCACAGATACCACCTAAAGCACAGAACAATCTACTGAATTACCACAAGTAACATACTCCAATGGAAACACTGGAACATCACACAGTGGGTAGTACCAAACACTTCAGCATATTGTCCACAGATACCACCTAAAGCACAGAACAATCTACTGAATTAACACAAGTAACATACTCCAATGGAAACACTGGAACATCACACAGTGGGTAGTACCAAACACTTCAGCATACTGTCCACAGATACCACCTAAAGCACAGAACAATCTACTGAATTAACACAAGTAACATACTCCAATGGAAACACTGGAACATCACACAGTGGGTAGTACCAAACACTTCAGCATACTGTCCACAGATACCACCTAAAGCACAGAACAATCTCCTGAATTAACACAAGTAACATACTCCAATGGAAACACTGGAACATCACACAGTGGGTAGTACCAAACCTTCAGCATACTGTCCACAGATACCACCTAAAGCACAGAACAATCTACTGAATTAACACAAGTAACATACTCCAATGGAAACACTGGAACATCACACAGTGGGTATATGTAGTACCAAACACTTCAGCATACTGTCCACAGATACCACCTAAAGCACAGAACAATCTACTGAATTAACACAAGTAACATACTCCAATGGAAACACTGGAACATCACACAGTGGGTAGTACCCAAACCTTCAGCATACTGTCCACAGATACCACCTAAAGCACAGAACAATCTACTGAATTACCACAAGTAACATACTCCAATGGAAACACTGGAACATCACGGTAGTACCAAAACCTTCAGCATACTGTCCACAGATACCACCTAAAGCACAGAACAATCTACTGAATTAACACAAGTAACATACTCCAATGGAAACACTGGAACATCACACAGTGGGTAGTACCAAAAACTTCAGCATACTGTCCACAGATACCACCTAAAGCACAGAACAATCTACTGAATTAACACAAGTAACATACTCCAATGGAAACACTGGAACATCACACAGTGGGTAGTACCCAAAGCTTCAGCATATTGTCCACAGATACCACCTAAAGCACAGAACAATCTCCTGAATTAACACAAGTAACATACTCCAATGGAAACACTGGAACATCACACAGTGGGTAGTACCAAACACTTCAGCATACTGTCCACAGATACCACCTAAAGCACAGAACAATCTACTGAATTAACACAAGTAACATACTCCAATGGAAACACTGGAACATCACACAGTGGGTAGTACCAAAACCTTCAGCATACTGTCCACAGATACAACCTAAAGCACAGAACAATCTCCTGAATTAACACAAGAAACACACTCCAATGGAAACACTGGAACATCACACAGTGGGTAGTACCCAAAGCTTCAGCATATTGTCCACAGATACCACCTAAAGCACAGAACAATCTACTGAATTAACACAAGTAACATACTCCAATGGAAACACTGGAACATCACACAGTGGGTAGTACCCAAACCTTCAGCATACTGTCCACAGATACCACCTAAAGCACAGAACAATCTACTGAATTAACACAAGTAACATACTCCAATGGAAACACTGGAACATCACACAGTGGGTATATGTAGTACCA
>CM065682.1:3733764-3736264 GCA_017654935.2 Phymorhynchus buccinoides
GAATACCTTCCAAACTATTTAACATATCATCACCAAACTCCTTTCCAACCTGGGCCAACAGAAGGGCTACAATAGCCAGTAGTTAGTTTTGTGACGTCACTTCCGGTTTGGGCTATTCTGTTAGCCAAATGAAAGCTGCACGTTCCTAGCTAGAGCACTTCCGGTTAGTACTCCCGGTTTAATTTTATACTGTACGTGTTGACACTCTATGTTTAAGTAAATACTGAACACATGAACAAATTCCGTTCAGCCGTTTTTGAGATATCTAAGATTGAAATTTCGCCAATTTTGCGTTTTTTCGGCCATATTTTGCTGAAATTTCGGAGAAATCGTTTAATATTTCAAATTGCTAATACCCACATGGCCCTGCAAGTGTCCTGACAATGTCAGCCAAATCAGACAAAATAAGGGGAAGAAAAAGAAAACAGAAAAAAAAGAATTCTTACAAATGCAATAGTATTTTCCCTAAATGGGAGAATCCTAATTGATATTTGTAATAGGCTGTACATAGTGCATCTGACACATTGTCAACGATACTGCAGTGCACAGTGGCAGTGCAAAGGGCTATATTTTGATGAATGTAAGCAGGGGTTACATTAGGACATTATTAGAACATTTTGCCAAAGTATGGTTTGAATATTGACATACAGTAACCAAAACAGTGCATATGATATCAACAAAGAACATATGGTCAACTTAATAAATATTATGAACATACTTGCAACCATCTAGTATAGAAACATCCACATGCACGAGTTACATGAGGTGACAGAGGGACATATTTCATTGACATACTCCAGTGGATTGTTTTGGCACAATTTTAGTGTTGAGAGGAAGTAGTTTTACAACAGTTAAAAGAGATTTCACTTAAAACTAAATAAAAGACACTAAATAAATCATCTTGAATTGTTGTTTTAACTCCACTTTAAATGTTACGTTTTAGGTCGACTTTGTCAAGATATTGCACGTGTATACAACATAATTAAATGAGATATAGCATACATACCAAGATGAAGCTACTTTATCACATTCTCTCATAGTTATTTGCTGTGACTCTCATCATCAGTATCATTCATTGTTTACAATTACCGGGCAGTACTGTCACACCAACAACAATGTATTTGCAACAACGGTTCATCTGTGGGGGAAAAATCATCTTATTGAACAACACTTATAGATGTGCACTTACTGTGTGCTTGTCTGTGTGCTTGTCTGTGTGCTTGTCTGTGTGCTTGTCGTTCAGGTAGCGTGACTTGTAATATCTTCCAACATTGTACATCTTCATTTCTGTAAGTCAACGAAGGATGTCTCCGCATCATCTTTAACCTTCTTTAACACAAATGTCTGAACTCAATCCAGAACTGCCTCAGCAATTCATGTTCTGTAATTCCCGCAAGACAGCTCAGCATACCCTTCATATCTTGGCAGCATTTCCGTTTGTAGTTCTTTACTACAACACAAGCTTGTCTGATCTCCATAAGTTTAGATATTCAAAACTTTAATCCTCAATGCAACACAAAATGCCCCTTCATTTCCCAACACATAAATATTGCAATGCAACACATAACTACCATGCTTTAGAATGTAACGTTTTCAAGACAGCACAATGTCAAATACCCTCCACGCCTTGTACCAATGCCCACATATAGATCATCAATACAGCCCACAATTATGATCTTAATAAGTTTTAATACATTCCGCAAGAGAACAGACAAGATCCCTTTGTCTTTCAACTTGTTCACACGTAAATGTCTCAATATAAAACTGATGTATTCCACCGCCTGTTAATTTCCTAAGACAACGCAGAAGTCCCATCACCATACAACTTGTCCACATATAACTATATCAATACAATACAAAATGAGCCCATCTTGTTGTACTTTGTGAATTCCTCATGACAGCACAGTATGTCCCCCACACCTATGCAGCAGCCCGGGCGGCACCTTCTCCTCCAGGCCCGGGATTAGCCTCATCATCTCCTCCACGTTTTCGTAGCGCTTGAGGAACAAGGTGACGCCCACAACCGCGGCCATCTCTGAGGCGAGGAAGGCGAAGCCCGCTGTGAAGAAGGACCAGCCGTAGCTGTAGCTGAAGCCGCCCTCCTCCTGCCTGGTGCTGCTGCGGTAACCCACCTCGTCGTTGACTGCAGAGATGTACAGGATCATGCCCACCGCTAGGGCCAGGCCTGCACACAGCACAGAGATAGGTGATCAGAGATGTACAGAATCATGCCCACCGCTAAGGCCAGGCCTGCACACAGCACAGAGATAGGTGATCAGAGATGTACAGGATCATGCCCACCGCTAAGGCCAGGCCTGCACACAGCACAGAGATAGGTGATCAGAGATGTACAGGATCATGCCCACCGCTAAGGCCAGGCCTGCACACAGCACCGAGATAGGTGATCAGAGATGTACAGGATCATGCCCACCGCTAAGGCCAGGCCTGCACACAGCACAGAGATAGGTGATCAGAGATGTACAGGATCATGCCCACCGCT
>CM065682.1:3743764-3758764 GCA_017654935.2 Phymorhynchus buccinoides
TGTAACACAAAGGCGTAGCTTGGTGAATGTTTTAACGCTAGAAAACGGGCTATTAATTAATTCGCTAGCAAAATATGTTGCTGAATCATATAAACTCAGATCACATTCACTCTCAATTTGATACCCTATTACAAATTGGCTTATTTAGTGCCCGCTGGTCATTATGTATAGGACGATAATGACTTTGGTTTGATGAAAATATGCGCGCTGAGCGTATATTTTGTACTAGTATTTTATCTTTTCATACTTTGAGATTGTGTGAGAATTAATGTGATTATTTGTACTTATATTTTTCGTTTGCATTTTCCTTTATTTCATTACACCCCTCATGTCATGATGGCTCTGTAGCTATTGACATTAAATCATCAATTTGTCAATTTCTCTCTCTCTCTCTCTCTCTCTCTCTCTCTCTCTCTCTCTCTCTCTCTCTCTCTCTCTCTCTCTCTCTCTCTCTCTTATGATTTTATAATAATTATTATTATTATCTGTTTGACGCTAAGGCTATTTGTGTATTATGATTTTATGATGTCTGAAGTCTCTCTCACCTCTATTTTTTTCATCCCGTTATTTTGTTCCCTGAAGACCTCCAACAATAATGTCTTAATCTCTGACTGGTTTCCACACCAACCTATTGTCCGTGTTCTACCAAGGCCAGATTCCAGACAAACCTATTTTCCGTGTTCTACCAAGGCCAGATTCCACACTAACCTATTGTCCGTGTTCTAACAAGGCCAGATTCCAGACTAACCTATGTTCCGTGTTCTACCAAGGCCAGATTCCACACTACCCTATGTTCCGTGTTCTACCAAGGCCAGCTTCTACATTAACCTATTGTCCGTGTTCTAACAAGGCCAGATTCTAGACTAACATATTTTCCGTGTTCTAACAAGGCCAGATTCCAGACTAAACTATGTTCCGTGTTCTAACAAGGCCAGATTCCACACTAACCTCTTTTCCGTGTTCTAACAAGGCCAGATTCCAGACTAAACTATTGTCTGTGTTCTAACAAAGCCAGATTCCACACTAACCTATTGTCCGTGTCCTAACAAGGCCAGATTCCACACTAACCTATTGTCCGTGTTCTAACAAGGCCAGACTCCCATTCCCGAGGGGCTTAGTCAGATTGCTTGGCCAGATTAGTAAGGGCCTGGGAAGGAATCTAGATCTTTGAGTCACACTGTAACAAATGTTTGGTGGATATTTCCTCTTGAACTGTTGGCTCTGAGTTTCATTTCCGCAAACTACATACATGCACATTGAGGAAGACGGGGAAAATGAAGGACTACATCACTTTAGTCACACACACTCACATTTCCACAAACTACATACATGCACATTGAGGAAGACGGGGAAACAATGAAGGACTACATCACTTTAGTCACACACTCACATTGTCACTGAGAAGCAACATCCTGCCATTTTGGGGAAAGGGTTAGGATCAGCCTAGCATTATTTTCATGAAATTGAAAAAGCAGACTTTGAGATTGAAGGCCGTAAACATGAGGGGGGTGACTAAAGACGAAGATTGCCCAGTTAAGTTTCCTTCTATGGAGGCTCTGATATAATGTACAATATTAAGTAAGATAATAAACCGACAAATAATGATGTGGCTGGGTAAGCTTAACCACTGTCACGTACACTTATCAACATATTATTAAAGGGGTGTCATTTTAAGACATTGACTACATTGTGCAAAATGGAGAGTCTGACGAATATGTGTTTACAATGTTAAGTGTTGCAACAAACCAACAAATAATGATGGCATCTGTTGCCTTAACCGTTTATCAATGTATAAAACGAATGTGATTTTAAGACATTGACGGTATTGTGCAACAACTGGCTCCTGTACTACGTGGCGCCATCTCTACAAATATTCCATAACATAATAGACGAATTTCGGAGAGAGAGAAACTAGGGGAGAGCACTTCGTGAAAATTAGAGTTGCTTACCTCCATTACTCGGTCAAATACCATAGTAGCAATGCAACAATGGCGTCGAAACTTTAAACCGCAGGATGCATGTCAGCGACTTGCAAACGTTTGTTTACAAAAATTAGGGGTGGCCAGAGGCCACAAACAGATAAAACTTGCAAAATGTGACATACAAATATAAATGACGAAAGCCTGAGGAAGTGTTGGAATAAACATGAAAGCTTGTTTGCAATCAACAGTGTTGCGTTCTGGTTGTTCATCTTAAATGATTTGTTCGAATGACGCACGGTGTTCTAAGTGCTGTGTCATGGTGTGTGGTACTATGATATTTTTATGCACATTGTTTTTGGTCTAAAATAGGCTAATAGTTATCATAAATTGTTTTTGATTATTTTGTGGTGTACAACCAAGTTAGAGGCCCAATGAATTGCCCGTGCAAAGGTAATAACAGCCTGTGTTCTGTTTAGAGTTTTACTCACACAAATTGTGTCTCGGCCTCGCACGGTTGTTTTTGTATTCACTCCTTGAATGATTGTCTTGAAGGAAGGCTGGAGTCTGTTTTGTGTGTGCGTGGGGCACACAGGCCTATTTGTGGCGAGCCTGCATGGTTTTGCAGGTAATATAAGTTTCTATTGTAAAAGTGAAAACAACGCATAATCATATGTAGTGATGATTATAGTGTGGTGGTGTTTCAATATGTGTGATGGTTAGGTTGTGGCAACCAAACATGTGTAATGATTATAAATGGGTGAGTACTAAAAGATTCATTTATGAATTTTGTTATGATGTATAATCGGGGCGCCACACGTGTTTACAGTACACAGGCTGACCCCTGGGCGGTACATGGTTGTACTTGGAGGCCCTGACTGATGTCACCTAAGGAGAGGTGATGGGTGGACGCTGTCGCGAGTTCCATCCCCTGGAAGAGTTATTCCAGTGAATCCCGCCGAGATATCGCGGAGGAAAGAATTTAAGAAGAAAGAAGAACGAACACCCTGAAATTGGAAAACCACCAGAAAAATGAATCAAGCTTGAAAACTGAAGAATCGACGTCGCGATCGAGAGAGAGAGAGAGAGAGAGAGAGAGAGAGAGAGAGAGAGAGAGAGAGAGAGAGAGAGAGAGAGAGAGAGAGAGAGAGAGATTGTTTTGACAAACTGTTTTGTTTGGGGACTTATTATTTCGTTTGTTAACTTTGCATTTTGTGACAATATTTAATTTGTATTTATAAATAAAGTTCTTCTCTTCTTTTGTCGTTAAGAAGAGGGGGTATTCCAAGATTGGTGTTCATTGACTATTATTTGTTCGCACTGGTTGAGAGGAGTGATAGCGTGTGCTTGCGGAGTTTGCTGTCTGCTTGCGGGGTTGTATGCGAGAAAAAGACACTATGACATGCTGTATGTCTGCTCAAACACACGAGTCGATAGGCTACGAGAGCTGATGGTAGAGTGACTTCCCCTGTTTGACCGATTGAATTAGGCAAGATCATTCCCACACACCATGAAATTACTTCCCTTATTTATTTCCGAACAATTCCTATTCTGAATATAGGAGCCAGTCTATAAACATAGAATACCTCCATTTGCAATTTAATGAAATGGCGCCACCAACTGACAAGCCGGGAAAGACGCCTTACATTATCAAGATGCACACCAACTGACAAGCTGGGAAAGACGCCTTACGTTATCAAGATGCATACCAACTGACAAGCCAGGAAAGACGCCTTACGTTATCAAGATGCACACTAACTGACAAGCTGGGAAAGACGCCTTATGTTATCAAGATGCACACCAACTGACAAGCTGGGAAAGACGCCTTACGTTATCAAGATGCACACCAACTGACAAGATGCACACCAACTGACAAGCTGGGAAAGACGCCTTACGTTATCAAGATGCACACCAACTGACAAGCTGGGAAAGACGCCTTACGTTATCAAGATGCACACCAACTGACAAGATGCACACCAACTGACAAGCTGGGAAAGACGCCTTGCGTTATCAAGATGCACACCGACAAGCTGGGAAAGACGCCTTACGTTATCAAGATGCATACCAACTGACAAGCTGGGAAAGACGCCTTATGTTATCAAGATGCATACCAACTGACAAGCTGGGAAAGACGCTTTACATTATCAAGATGCATACTAACTGACAAGCTGGGAAAGACGCCTTACGTTATCAAGATGCATACCAACTGACAAGCTGGGAAAGACGCCTTACGTTATCAAGATGCACACCAACTGACAAGCTGGGAAAGACGCCTTACGTTATCAAGATGCATACCAACTGACAAGCTGGGAAAGACGCCTTGTGTTATCAAGATGCATACCAACTGACAAGCTGGGAAAGACGCCTTATGTTATCAAGATGCATACCAACTGACAAGCTGGGAAAGACGCTTTACATTATCAAGATGCATACTAACTGACAAGCTGGGAAAGACGCCTTACGTTATCAATATGCATACCAACTGACAAGCCGGGAAAGACGCCTTACGTTATCAAGATGCATACCAACTGACAAGCTGGGAAAGACGCCTTACGTTATCAAGATGCATACCAACTGACAAGCTGGGAAAATATGACCTATACAGGTAAAAGTATGTGTACACGTTAACATTATTAACAAAATATATCTATGTCCCCATGGCAACACAGTGATAGACCACTCTTAATATGATTTACAACTCACTGTGTTGCCATGGGGTAATATACATATTTTGTGAATAATGTTAACGTGTACACAGTCCTTAAAGCGTGCAGAGTGCTAGAGAACGTTTTGGAGGGTAAATTCACAACCACTTTTCATCTTGGTTTTCCATCAGTACTCTTCAACCTCTACTTCCATTTTCTTCTTGTGTTTAGCTCCCATTGGGAGTTGCCTCCTGTGTCTTTTAACAGCAAAAAAAGCTAAAATAATTTTTTTTTTAAATCTCTCATCCCAATGAGCTGTTTGAAAAGTGGGCCCCCGTGTCAGCACTGACAGCCCTGTCTGACACTTCAGTAACAGGGGGCTGTTGTTTCTTAAGTTGTTAGTATAACCTCTTTGGTCTACAGTAGACCACTGTTGTCATACAAACTTTGCTTCAGCTTCTATAGAGCACGATCTGTTAGGTTCAGTCTATCAAGTTAATTTCTTTGTTTGATAATAGTGACTTTAAAAAATGTTTTAATCAGTTCAATTTAAAAATGTTCAGAACACACGTACCCGTGGTGTGAATTTATATTGTCACATGTGATGTTTGTTTAATTGTTGAAATCGCGGACGTTGTCACATTTAATTTCTCTTTTAGAAGTTGTTGAAGTTGAAGTACCCTCTATATGTAAGCACCTTGACATAAACAAATAAAAGTGATTGTTGCCACGCAACGCGAGGAACTACAAGAACAAGAAACACAAGGAGACGAACGCATCATGTAGTAAAGAAGACATTGAATTTTGAAAAACGCTGCCTTCTTGATGTCAGGCTTTTTTGTTGTCCCACAGCTAGTGGGTCTGATGTGTCGTTGATCATACCATGGGCTTGATAGGGAACCAAGAGGCGCGCGCGCGCGCACGAACACACACACACACACACATACACACACACACACACCCGCGCGCGCGCGCTCTCTCTCTCTCTGTCTAACATAGAGGAGGATACAGAAAGAAAAGGAGAAACAGACATAGAAAAAGCGATAAACGGAGGCAGTGATAGCGAATGAGATTGAGAGACAGAGACGAAGAGACAGAGAAAAGACGGGGGGGGGGGGGGAGGACTGAAACAGACTGCAACGTCGCTGACCAAAGTACCACACAAACAAACACACAAGTGCAGAGTGACGTTAGTTTATGGACGAGACAAAACAGAAAAACAATAGCTCCCCGAACCTTCGGCTCGGGGACTAACATGTCATATTTCAACAATAATGTCTTTTTCAAACAACATAGACAACGCAACAATACTTCCCCTCTCCACAGTCGAGCAGTCTAAGTAAGAAAAGGCGGGACAGGATAGCAACATTCCGCATTGCTTCATATCGACCAACTCACACCACTCTTTGCTTACGCTACTAAGCACCAACTCAACCGCCCACCCCCCATCCACTTGACGCGTCTTCATCTGAAGGTCCTCAGCTGTTCCTCCAATGTCAATGTCAACAGACTTTCTGGCCTCGTCTTTCTCCCCGGCCAAAGGCGTTCCTCCTCGTCTTCAACAAGTGCCTTCTTGAAGTGTCTTCTGTACGCTGTCGTGGGCCTTTCTTGACAGCCTTTGTGAAACAAAGTGTGGGTCTTAAAATCCTTTTTAAAAAAGCCTTTGGTCTTACATTATAAACATAAGAACAAAAATACGCCCATGATGATGATAATGATAATTCGTATTGTGATATGAACATGTTATATCCAACTTGCATTCAGCCTGTTATGTTCTGCCATTGTTTCGATTAACAAATGTCTACAAACTGGGAAGTATATTAAACATGGCTTTTTTTCCCCTGAGAACAATATTCAATGAGAATGAGGGAGAGTGTGTGTGCATTTTGGTGTGTGGGCGTGAGTGAGAGACAGACAGACAGACAGAGAGAGAGAGAGAGAGAGAGAGAGAGAGAGAGAGAGAGAGAGAGAGAGAGAGAGAGAGAGAGAGAGAGAGAGAGAGACGGACAGACTGACAGACATAACAACAGACAAAGAGAAACGGAAAGAGATAAAATACACCGTCGAAGTATTCCACAAGATCACAAGCTAAAGGCCTAAAGTCGCCAACCTCTAAAGCGAGAGACAGACAATAATAGAGCCAGGAACGGTAAGAAAAACGATGGCTCAATCGGAAAGTCGAGGAGGGGGGGGGGGGGTGAAGGTGATGGGAGGGAAAAGGGATCTACTGAACTATGATGTATTGGAAGATGTTTGTCTGGTGAAAACAATAGGCCTAGTGGGTGAACCGTTGTACACGAGTAGCGCCCCTTTGTCTGGACAAGAACGATAACCGAGAGCGGACTTCCTGTGATAAGTATGTGTAGTTGGAGATCGGTTGATAGTCCTTCTTTACTTGTCTCGCTGTCTGTCCGAACTTTATTTCAGCATTCCTGCACTGTTCTCTCTTTGCTCTGCGTACCAATATAATATTATATTATGATCGATGAAAAAAAGGGGGGGGGGGGCGGAAGAGAGACGGAATATAACAGGTACATGCAGAAAAAAATAGCAATGGGTAAGATTGAGATTAAAATTATAGCCCCGTCGACAGCTAAAGCCATGTGAGGGCTGTCACCACGTTAAATCTTACCACGTATGAACAACGGGTAAATTGTGTGTACGGACAATATTTTCGTAATATAATCTGTTGACATTCTGGACTGTAATTTATGCCAGGTGTATAGTGGCACAGAGGTCACGCGTTCCGCCTCGCATACAATACACCAATTGAATAGAACCTGGGCACAGGGGAATTTTCCTCTCACTCTGCACTAGGCCTTACAGTCTGAGACGATAAACCGAGGTCCCGTGTGTCCATGCACTTATCACATGTTAAACCAAATAACAGCAAAAAAGTTGTCATTTGGTCAATATTTACCACCTCTTCGCTGCGACGCGCTCTCCAGGTGGGAGCAACCCGAATTTACAAGAGACGCCTTTGTGACAATACAGTACCAAATATCAAAATAGCAAATACCAATTTGTTGATAGTCAATGCTGGAGAGGGTCCCTACAAATCAACCAATCCATTTGGGCTCAGCACTAAACACCAGTACACATGCCCCCTAGTTTGAGTTCTAGACTTCCACACATGAGTTTTCAGTTATTTAGTAAAGGTGTATTTTCTTGTGTACTTTCACGGCTTGTGGTCTGGGTTAGGGATAGGGATAGGAATACGGTCAGTTTAGTGTCAGTTTGATAGGTTAAAAGATACAAATTCTAAGCATTCACTGAAAACCCACATTGTCACGTGCCTAGGTCATTGCCCCATATTTTGACGATTTTTAGGACTGTCAGTAGCAGTGTTGAACATCGTGTCTGAAATGTGTTCGTCTGCTGAAGACAGCAGTCAATGGAGCGCCATACATGGGTATAGCGCCCCCTTGTCTGGGACAAGAACGATAACCCGGGGTTCTCTTCCTGTCAGCTAATTACGGGGTTGGTCCAGAGTGCTGTCCCTTCTGTGTGACCTCCTGTCCTGTGTTTGTCTGCAGTGGATCTCTGTATTGCGTGCTGAGCCGTATGGAAAACGGATCTGTCTGTTTCTCTGTGTCTGTCTGTCTTCTGTCTGTTTGTCCGTCTCCCTGTCTATCTGTCTTCTATGTAAATGATTGAGTGAATGCCTGTGTGCCTGTCTCTATATCTCACTGACTGTGTCTATGCGTGAACCGGTGAGAGAGAGAGAGAGAGAGAGAGAGAGAGAGAGAGAGAGAGAGAGAGAGAGAGAGAGAGAGAGAGAGAGAGAGAGAGAGAGAGAGACAGACAGACAGACAGACAGACAGACAGACAGACAGACGGACAGACAGACAGAAAGTATGAGAGAGGGAGTTACGTATCTTACTTTGAATACATAGAACAGATGAACAAAGACGGAATGAACGGAACAGAGAAAAGAATGGTCATACATCCCATACCCTATTGCATCTAAAATCAGAACAAAAAAGACAAGCATTTCGCACTTCTAGAATTCAAAAATGGAAATCCTTTCCTCTTTTTACAACAATCCTCGAGCAAATCTGTCGACATAATATAATCTCTGCTTTAAAATGTCATCCTATTACGTTACATTCATAATCATGAGCCTCCACTGAACACAAATCCTGCCTGTAATAAATCGATGTCATAAGTCTTGAGAGAGTCTGGGAGCAGCCACGCATAGCTGCGACAGGGTCAGAGTCACTTCCCTTGGGGGAAAGAAATGAAGAAGGGGGGGAAAAGGCAAAGGAGTAATCCCCCTTTTGGCATCAGTCACCTGTAAGAAAGAGGAGATAATAGAGGAAAGAGGGGTGGGGGTGATTGATGATAGTGGGGAATGGGGAATGGGGGGGTTGGTGCTGGGTTCAGGGATTTAGAGGAGAATCGTGCCAACGATTTGTTCCACAAATGGGGAAGAGAGTGGTTCTTTGTCTGGATAGAAACGATAACTGTTGATTGAATTCTTTTGACTCTGTCGGTGAGCGTGTTTGTTCTCTCTCACTCTCTCTCTCTCTCTCTCTCTCTCTCTCTCTCTCTCTCTCTCTCTCTCTCTCTCTCTCTCTCTCTCTCTCTCTCTCTCTCTCTCTCTCTCTCTCTCTGGTTGTCTCTCTCTCTGGTTGTCTCTCTCTCTGGTTCTCTCTCTCTCTCTCTCTCTCTCTCTCTCTCTCTCTCTCTCTCTCTCTCTCTCTCTCTCTCTCTCTCTCTCTCCGATTTGCTACGCAGGGATCAATCGATCATCAAAAACATTGATCACACAGCAATACATCGAAAGAGGGTTGCTTAATGCATCTATCTTTAGCATACCCTAGGGGAAATCAGCACTGTTAACGGACACATGATACAATACAGCTGGCTAGTGATTCAGTGTATAGTGGTCAGTCCCCTCATCCTGTCCTGTAATATATAACGATGGTCACTTCTGGACACTGTGCAGAGTTCACCAAACAACATTAAAGCTTTCGAGTCAGTATTAGTAACCAGCGGTCATTTTGTTAAGAAGAAAGATAGCATCCATTTTTATTGTGCACATCACTTACAACTTGCAAAGAACATTTCGTTACAGTTGTAGGAAAATTGCCTTAGATTTGACTCTCTCTTTTTCAGTATTGACACAAATAAGAAATACTAATATTGGCTTTGCTTACTCTCGCAAGGCGTTCAGCAATGCTAAAAAAAAATACAACACCGACGATTTTGAATCGATGCATTTGTCTAAGCTTACAGAATGCAATAAAAGAACAACTCAAGTTAGTGTTCCGGGCGTTTATATCGTGTCAGAACATGCTGATGGGATAATCAGCATTCGTAAAATTAGCAATTTCAAACATTCAGCATACAGACATCAGCATAAACGTTTCTCTAAGAATTGCTATGGCAACACTGTTAGTCCGCCATGTTGATTTCATTCATCAGCTTGT
This sequence comes from Phymorhynchus buccinoides, assembly GCA_017654935.2. NCBI lineage: Eukaryota > Metazoa > Mollusca > Gastropoda > Neogastropoda > Raphitomidae > Phymorhynchus > Phymorhynchus buccinoides. Next base: position 3,753,764 of record CM065682.1, read on the forward strand.
CTAAGCCGGTGTCTGGTGTCTGTGAAATGATCTCAGAATTCTGAAATAAACTCTGGAACCAACAGAACTGTGCTACAGACAGCTATGTCCCTTGTGGGGATGCTTGGTCGAAGCTAGCCACGTGTTGATCGGAAACAGGCGGAGAACGGTGTTTTCTGCAAAGTATTATCTAATCACCTTGTTCTAATATTCATAGAACGGTGTTTTCTGCAACGTAGTATCTAATCACCTTGTTCTAATAGTCATAGAACGGTGTTTTCTGCAACGTAGTATCTAATCACCTTGTACTAATAGTCATAGAACGGTGTTTTCTGCAAAGTATTATCTAATCACGTTGTACTAATAGTCATAGAATGGTGTTTTCTGCAAAGTATTATCTAATCACGTTGTACTAATAGTCATAGAACGGTGTTTTCTGCAAAGTATTATCTAATCACGTTGTACTAATAGTCATAGAATGGTGTTTTCTCCAAAGTATTATTTCATCACCTTGTTCTAATATTCATAGAAGTACGGGCTAAGTTGTATTCAGAACCCTCCCTTATGTATTTTACTGTTTGCTACTTCGCAGTCACAGAGGCGTCTCTGGGAAATTCGGGTTGCTCTCACCTGGAGAGAGCGTCGCACTCAGAGGCGCGCCACACATTTTTGTTTATTTGCGTGCGATGTTTGTGTGATTGATGAGGAAGGAAAGGGGGGGGTGTAAAGTTTGATCAAATAACAACTTTTATGTTGCCACTGGGTTTAACCTGTGCTAAGTGCATGGGCACACGGGATCTCGGTTTATCGTCTCATCCGAAAGACTCCACGTTCAGACCGTAAGGCGTAGTGTAGAGTGAGAGGGAAAAACTCGGGTTTATTGCATGCGAGGCAAACGCGTTACCTCTGTGCCACTCTATACCTGTTTACGACTCTCGACTTCAAAGTGTGGCTATTTCAGTTTCATGACACTAACCAAAGGTCAACAAGTAACCATAGGTATAATCGCCATTACAGTTGACACATTAGCATACAAGGTTGTCTACAAATTGTAATCGTGGGATAATTATTTTGTTAAGCATGGTTTAAAAACAATGTTGATTTTATTCATTGGCCAGCTTACGCGGGTGTCTGGTGCCTGCGAAATGCTTCCACAACTGTGTGGTAAAGTCTGGAAGCATTCAAGGGAACTGTGCCAGAGACAGTTATTTCTCTTCTGGGGGAACTAAAAACGAATAAGGAAACCAGGGATTTTATGGAGAGGATGTGGGAAGGAGGGTGCTGGGTTGGGCGGGATAATAAAGGGTGGAGGGAGACTGGTAAGGAGATACAGACAACACATCCATGAGAGAGAGAAGAGAGAATGGGAGACAGACACACATAGACAGATAGAGAGACAGAGACAGACAGAGATAGAGCAAATAAATGAAACAAGCAAATATAAAATGTTGAAGTATTCGTATGGTGTATATCAATTTAGAGACATGCATAGCATCACAGCAGTGACTAACATTGTACTGACTCCTGAATTTGGAACTCGATCTTCGGATCTTAAAATTCAATAGCCAAATAATTTGAAACATTATTAGCGTAATTACAAGTATATATTGTCCATTTCATCACATCAGAATCATTAAAAACTATTTCCGCTCGTCTGCCCACATAACGATGATGAGGATGATGATGATGATGATGATGATGATGATGATGATGATGATGAGGAGGAGGAGGAGGAGGAGGAGGAGGAGGAGGAGGAGGTGGATGAGTGGTGTCTATAAAACGATACCAGAAAGAAGAGTCTGGAGGCATTCACACAGAACTGTGCCAGATACAGAGTCACTTCCCATGGGAGAAAAACGAAGAAAAGCTAATTCATCCCTTGATGAAGTCAGCCATCTGTAGAAAGGCGGATTGATATGACAGAGAGAGAGAGAGAGAGAGAGAGAGAGAGAGGGGGGGGGCTTGGAAATGTCGTCTGCTGAAGCCAAGAGTCAATGAACCATCACACAAAGGTGGCGACATTTTGTCTGGGCAAGAAAGACAACCGCTAACCGACTTCCTGAAGGACGGGTTGGTCAGGAAACCATTTGTATGCCAGGAGAAGTCAGACAGACAGACAGACAGATAGGCAAAAAGCAAGAAAGACAGATAGACAGGAAAATACAAATGGATGCAAGGAATATCTTCCGTATTTGTATGATGTATCGGGTGATTACAAATGCAACCCTCAAACTGGTTAACTCTTTGGTTTCTGTATTTAGAGACGTTTCAACTACTGTTCATTCCCGAGAACCTCTTTAGCTGCTGAGAAAGTTTATCCCGTTGATTCCTACGGGCCTCTTCTGCTCGTGATATCATGCAACATGATGCAACTGTTATTAATTTTCCCTTCTATAATTGCAATGAGGGTTTTTTCCCTTTTCTTACTGGGGCAAGCCCCCCGTGGGGATACCGAGTTTTTTTTGGTATAAATAGTTCCCCCACCTTCTGGAAGTTCTGTGCTTGTAACTTCCTCTAATCTGTCACTCTCTTTGACTCTGCCTTTTCCCTTTGCTTGCTGTCATCTACTATCTTTCTGCCTGTCTGGACCATTCTCATGCCTTTTTTCAAGAAGCACTTTCAAAACGATTCCTCCAGCCGAAGTCGGACATGCTGGGCCTAGTTATTTCTTACTTAAGCGCATAACGGCAGCATGACGCATCTGCGCTCATAATTGACAGGAAACTGTCTGAGCGATCGAAGAAGAAGAACTGGGGCAAGTATTGTTTATGAAAGAGAAACAGGCTGCTGAAAACATGCCGCATATTCACAATAACATAACACCCCTTTATACAGTTTTACTCTCTCTGGAAACCCAGTTAGTAAAGTTAGGACTCTGCAGTTGCTCCCATTCAACCTCAAAAGCGGTTCTCAGGAACGAAAGAGTTAATAATGTAACACGAAAGAGCGTTAACACACACACATTTCAAGACCCACCAGAGCACGTGTCACAATCACGGGTTTCACGGGTTTTTCCTCTTATAGCTGGTAACAAAACTTGTTTTGACCAGGTTTGACTCCCATACAAATGCCCCCAAATTCAAAACGAAATATCATTTTAAAGAGCAGCCTCAATTTGAAGTTGGGGGTATTTGCATGTGGGTCACAGCTACCCAGAAAAAAACAAGGGACTTAATCGTGGTGGGTCAGTGTGTATTTAAGAGTGTACGTTTGTTGATACAGGAAATGACAAATGGGTACAAGGAATACTATCAGTAATTGCATCATTTAACACAAACGTGTGTTGCAAAAACACACACACTAAAGAGTGTAGATGTGTTGATATGACACGTCATCAGTGATTGTGAAATGGGATGTGCGTCCGGTGCACACACATGTACAGACAGACAGAAACGGAACATAGACAGACAGACAGACAGACAGAACAGGTACAAGACATACCGGATAAACAGACAGGGAGGATGTCCGATGTCCCTTAGGTCACGACCCGATCACATACGATCCGACTGTGCCATTTATGAGGCATGGTTCTTGTGACATTCTACTGTCTAAATAACTCTGATCAAATCCTTCTGGTTAAGTTCACTGTATTTGTAGTCCCCCGTACACGAATCTGATGAAATATCGGTATTTGTGTATCAGACATTTGATGTGATTCGTGTATTGCGGTCTACATGAGTATAGTGAAAGAAAATAGTAGAATTACTTTTAGACGGAAGTATTGCACGTGAATCATGACTCACAGACATCGTCCCAATCGGATCGTGTTGGGGTCAAATCGCTTGCAGTGTGGCTTGCCCTTTAGAGTCAAAACGGACTACCTTCAGATTGTCCATAGAAATGGTATTGAACTTTTTGCGAAAAATAATCAATTGTATTTTTAAAAACACACAGAAGACATATAAAGAGCATAGGTCTAACCTCCATTTGACTTTGTTTCAGTCTGATATACTTTACTGTGGAAGTAGAGAGTCAGGCAGACAGGCAGCCACTGAGTGGGTATGTCAAGGAGGCAGACAACAATGCACATAGTGTGTGCATCATAATATTTGATTCAGACACACACACAATGTCAAACATCAGATTTATACAGTGTGTCTGCGTCCGTGTTTGTGTGCATATGTTACGCCCAATCCGTGAAATTGCCTATTTCATGAAATGGGCAAAATGGTTTGCCCAATTCATGAAATGGACATTATCCATTACATTTTTCCATTTCCATTCCCACAGGTATTGATTAGGGTTGATTCAACAGTTTAAAATGTCTCTACCTTGTATTTGTACCCCTATCCTATCCCCCTAACGTAGCGAATGCTACTCTGAAACGTTTTATTAGAGTCAGTGTGAATAATGAATTCCTCGCTCATCTACAGGCGCCATTTCTCATTCGTGTGAACCGATCCTGCATCTGTGTGTGTCTATGATGGAAAATATTTATCTTTCACAGCAGTTGCCCAAATGGTAAGTTTTAATTGGATCATTTCATAAATTGGGAAAATCATTTTGCCTATTTCATGAAATGGGCAATTTCATGGATTGGGCGTAACATATATATCTGCATGTTGTGGGAAACGTGTAAACTATTTCAACGACATTTTCCTTGTTGTGTTATGCTTTAGTCTTCCTCTGTTTTCAGCTGATCGTTTTTCATCATATATAATGTATGTAGTACAATTCTTTTATTTGTTTTCATTTTTCATTCATTCAATTCCATATTATGTCTGCCAACTTCGTCCGCTGTAATATTTCTTTAACTGAGCACAGCATAAGCTCTGCTTGTTGCAACCAGCATTGTCCGTTGTCATATTCCTTGGAACTGAGCACAGCATAAGCTCTGCTTGTTGCGGCTTCAGTTGTTTTGTATTGTGTGATCTTTTGTTTTTTGTTCAATAAAAATGCTTACACCAGACTTATACAGAGTACTCAGACAGGCCGACCGTTATATAAATGTAGATAGAAAATCAAACACGTTGTAAATAAACAGACAAGACAGACAAAACAGATGGACATATGGTAGACATA
>CM065682.1:3763764-3766264 GCA_017654935.2 Phymorhynchus buccinoides
CCCAAAGGGGGTTAAAATAAACTGGTCTGATTTCAGGCAGCATGCCTACCTTCCACTACACCACTAACCATTTACGTCGATTGTCAAGAGATTTGTATAATTATAATTAGAGTTGAGAACCGGTTCAAATTTTCGAACCGGTTTTTAACCGGTTTTTCCTCTCCGAACCGGTCTTTTCGTACCGGGTTTTTTAACCAGTACACACATCAGTAGTTTCACCTATGCAAACATATTATTTGTCAGAATATTCACACACGCGCGCGCACACATACACACACACTCAACTAAAAACTCAGCTCAACTCCAACAAACATTTTAATGACGGGGCCATCTGACCGTGTCAATGGAAGGTGAGGGTAGGGGTGTAGTTGAAAAATATAATAATCATAGAGAAAATAATTAAACCAAAGCAAAAACAAAACGTCATATGACGGTTGGAGTGTGAAGGATGGTGGCACATTCACAACGCAATGAACTAGCTTTGAGAATAATCAGATATGTAGCTGGAGGATAAGGAATACAAAAGTATAATAATCTGAATTATGTACCTGAACAGATAAACAAAATGAGAAGAGAAAATCTTTCACAATGGAAGAAAACAATATCACACACGAGCGCGCGCGCACACACACAATCACACGCGCACATGCGCGCTTGCACACGCACACACACACACACACACATTCTCTCTCTCTCTCAGTCCCAGAGCTGGGTGGAGAAAAGCTGTTATTGCTAATCTCATATTTCCTGGTTACATAATATTTCGTTTTCGTTATCTCTCTCTCTCTCTCTCTCTCTCTCTCTCTCTCTCTCTCTCTCTCTCTCTCTCTCTCTCTCTCTCTCTCTCTCTCTCTCTCTCTCTACGCTCTCTCTCTCGTCTCTCTCTCTCTCTCTCTCTCTCATTCTTACAATAGTAATGACATATTCTACTTTTAGACAATATCTTCAGTAAGCGCATTCATTTTAATCGAACAATAACTACTGAATGTACATTAAGCAGCTTATGAAGCTACTCCCAATCCCAGTTATAACAATTAAAAAAACCTCCCCCTCCTCCAAAAAGAAACCCGCAAAACAAATCAAATTTTAGACAAAACCGTACATCGTTTGGATTTTAGAGGTCAGTACATAGAGTGAGACGGGGGATGGGAGAGAGAGAGAGAGAGAGAGAGAGAGAGAGAGAGAGAGAGAGAGAGAGAGAGAGAGAGAGAGAGAGAGAGAGAGAGAGAGAGAGAGAGAGAGAGAGAGAGAGAGAGAGAGAGAGAGAGAGAGAGAGAGAGAGAGAGAGAGAGAGAGAGAGAGAGAGAGAGAGAGAGAGAGAGAGAGAGAGAGAGAGAGAGAGAGAGAGAGAGAGAGAGAGAGAGAGAGAGAGAGAGAGAGAGAGAGAGAGAGAGAGAGAGAGAGAGAGAGAGAGAGAGAGAGAGAGAGAGAGAGAGAGAGAGAGAGAGAGTATACACATGTACGTATGAATAAAATACAGTGCAAATATCATAGCAAGTTCATGTCCGTTTATTGATCAGAAAAAGCGTGTGTGTGTGTGTGTGTGTGTGTGTGTGTGTGTGTGTGTGTGTGTGTGTGTGTGTGTGTGTGTGTGTGTGTGTGTGTGTGAGAGAGAGAGAGAGTGTGTGTGTGTGTGTGTGTGTGTATGTGTGTGTGTGTTTGTGTGTGTGTGTGTGTGTGTGTGTGTGTGTGTGTGTGTGTGTGTGTGTGTGTGTGTGTGTGTGTGTGTGGTGTGTGTGTGTGTGTGTGTGTGTGTGTGTGTGTGTGTGTGTGTGTGTGTGTGTGTGTGTGTGTGTGTGTGTGTGTGTGTGTGTGTGTGTGTGTGTGTGTGTGTGTGTGTGTGTGCAGATCAACATCTTTTCGAACATATTTGCTCATCTTCTTAGCATAAGAATTTATAGAAATTAAATTAAATAAACTTCAAAAGACATTGTTTTATTGTTGTTCCATTCACAGTTCTCTTGGTGATTAGTCATGTTTGTTGTTCCACTACCCCGATTGATCGCACTGCCACATTGCAAGCACAAAGCAATACTTTCTACAATCACTCCATCACTCTTTCGAATTTTTTTCCAGGAGAAAATGCCTCCAAATGTTCGTTACTGTAGTGTAGGCCTAATCATTGGCCATACTTGCTCCTTACAACACCAGACAACTAGAAACAGCTACTCTTGGTTTACAAACACCCAATCTGCACTGAGAATCAGTGTTGTTCTTCGAAAAGAATGCGTTATTCTAAGAGAAACTTACTTTCAGTTTGCAGTTAAAAAAAACCGGTTCACAGCAACTCGAACCGGTTTTTCGAACCGCCGAATTTCAGGACCGGTTTTTCGGTTCAAACCGGGTTTTTTCCCCACCTCTAATTATAATATGTAAGATAATATTGATTCCGTTCATCACAGCTACCAATGTTCACACTGTTCACGATGAAATTTAACAGAATCCTTTCCAAAATAGGTTATCTTGTCCTTTAGTTCAGTAGAGCATGTTCAGGACACCA
>CM065682.1:3776264-3778764 GCA_017654935.2 Phymorhynchus buccinoides
ATACGTTCGCAGTTAAGCGTTTCCTTAATGTTCCACTACATTCCTCAAACAGAATGGTATATGCAGAATCAGGACGCTACCCTCTTTATATACGGTCGCAAATAAAATGCATTAGGTACTGGCTAAGATTACTAAAATTGACCACTGACTAGGTTATGCAGACAAGCATATGAGATGTTATTGCAGCAACATAACACTCAGGGAAATGCAACTGGGCGACAAAGATTTTAAAATGTTTTTAACAGAGAATGGGTTTGGTATAGTTTGGTACAATCAGGAAGTAGGAAAGTAGGAAATGATAAAGTTTTGATATTTCAGAGACTTAAAAGATAGATTAATAATTTATATATTTTCAACAGAATTGGCATTCTCAATATGGAAGGAAGTGATAAGTATGACTGGGTTCTGTATTGAATTTAATAGTTAATATGCAGCCTGAAAAATATTTTATTAGTTGTATCACATAAATGGCAATAGAGACATGTTGTGTAGATTCAGAACTAGAACCCTTTGGTCTATTTGCAAATCAAATTTGGTACTCTCAAGAATCTGAAATTGATAGTATATGCAAGGTTATGTTCTGATTAATGCTGTTGAAAATGAGTTTCATTTCCTATTTAAATGTACAGCATATGATGAAGTCCCGCAAAAACTGTAAACTTTTTCAGTCAAATGTTGCAAATAGAACAAACTGTAACTGAGATTTTAATGCTGAATAAATAATGAACTTATTAAATGCTTAGCCAAATTTATTGCCGAGGCATCTAAAAAATAGGAAATGTTTGTTATCGGATTAGAAACAAACTTTTTTGTGTGTGTATTATTAATGAATTATTAAGGCATTATTAGTGCTATATTGTATTGGTGACGGACATTGTTTACTTTATAATAACGATTGGGAGTTGGTTAGCTTCGTCAGCAATATTTGCTCTATCATTAGCTTGTTTGCTATATTTAGTATATTCTTATGTTTGTTTGTTTATTTGCTAGTTTCCTTTGTTTGTTTTTCTTATTTATTACGCTTTTTGTTTTCTTTATATGCTTTAATCTATAAACTGAATAATGTAAATCAATGCTGCAACCTCATGTCATTAGGGCTGCACAGCTGTTGACATTAAAATTTGTTGCCATTGCCATTGACATCTCTCTCTCTCTCTCTCTCTCTCTCTCTCTCTCTCTCTCTCTACTCTTCTCTCCTCTCTACTCTCATCTCTCGCTCTATAGATCTATCTATCTACGCATGCAAAAGTAGATGGACTAGGTCCTGCTTTTGTTGTCACGTGTGTGCGATTTACCTGACTTAATGTGTGCATGTTCAAGTATGAATAATGTAATAGGAATAGGTTTGCTGTTGGTTGGTTGAGATTGAGTGGAGGTTTTACGTTCCTCATGGTGGAAAGCCCTAGGACAAGTTGGTTCTGGTGGCTGTGACATGGGCTACATGTATTTTTACATTTTAAATGTGCATTGTTAGATGAGCTAGGTAAAGTAACGCTATGTTTGACTTATTACGTGCAGAGTTCTTTCAATAAGTAAATTTTAAGATGAGTATTTATAAAGTATGATTAGAGTTGATTTGTCATGTTTGGCCTTCTCAATTGTCAATGTAAAAGAGAGTGGAAAAGGTAGGATTGGGTTTATTCCCGTGTGTATGCGCTTACTTCCATTTTTGTAATGTTAAAAGATGAGTATAAGTCAATAATGTTAGGTTTTGATTTGTTATGAGTCTTAACGACATTAGGGTTGTATTTTGCATGGCTTTGATATGCTTTGTGCGTATTTTCCTTTCCATTTTCTACTTTTCCATATGTATTTTGGCTGGAAAAAAGCATGTTATTGCCTACTCTATTACCTTAAAAAGTAAAATTCTCTCTCTCTCCTCTCTCTCTCTCTCATATCTCTTCTCTATACTCTCTCTCGCTCTCTCTCTCTATAACTATATTTTATCTTGTCATACTCAATGAGAATGTGTGAGAATTAATGTTGATTATTTTGTACTGATATATTCGTTTGCATGTTTGCCTTTATTCATTACACCCTCTCTCTCTTGATGGCTATGTAGCTATTGACATTAACCCTTTCACCGCCAAATTCGCATTGTAGCACCACAGTGATTTACGTATATGCCACTAAAGTCCTCACAATTGGGTTATTATCCAAAGACCATGGTGTCTTAGTTTTAGGAAGAAAGGTTAGCCCTTATTTTACATAATGTCCAGGAATACAGAATCCCCATAATGCACATGAATTTTGTGTTCTCTAACCCACAGGTAAATTTAATGGGATTTATTGAGACCAGAAATCATGATGGTGGTGAAAGGGTTGTAAATCATCAATAATTTGTCAACACTCTCGCTCTCTCTCTCTCTCTCCTATCTCTCTCTCTCTCGCTCTCTTCTCTCTCTTCTCTCTCTCTCTCTCTCTGTCGGTCACCCAGCGTGCAACCATGAGACGTGAAGCAACAAGGTGAACAGAGCAAGGCTGAGCACAGAATGACATT
>CM065682.1:3798764-3821264 GCA_017654935.2 Phymorhynchus buccinoides
CTCTATCCTATACATAATGTTTATGTGCGCGCGCGCTCACACACATGCACACACACATACACTCAGAGAGAGAGAGACAGGAGAGAATGAAAAAAGGAAGGGAAAGGGAAGAAAAGAAGGGGAAAAGCAAAAGGGAAAAAAGGGAAAAGGAAGGAGAAAGAGAGAGAGAGAGAGGAGAGAGAGAGAGAGAGAGAGAGAGAGAGAGAGAGAGAGAGAGAGAGAGAGAGACAGAGAGAGAGACAGAGAGGGGGGAAAGAGAGAGAGAGAGAGAGAGAGAGAGAGAGAGAGAGAGAGAGAGAGAGAGAGAGAGAGAGAGAGAGAGAGAGAGAGAGAGAGAGAGAGAGAGAGAGAGAGAGAGAGAGAGTGATCGAGTGACCGACCAACCGATCGACAAACAGACAAAGTACCGATGAGACCGAACAAACCCTGAACGACCCAATGTTTCATATCCAGTAGGTCTAAAAAGACAAAGCGTACGGAGCCCTAGGGGATTCCATATCGTAGCCCCTTCCCATTGGATGAGGACATTCCCTTATTTCCCATGTGCGGTGATGGGGGAAATGCAGACAATAGTCGTTGTATTATTGTTATTAGTATTAGTGTTGTGCAGACAATAGTCGTTGTTAGTATTAGTGTTGTGCAGACAATAGTCGTTGTATTATTGTTATTAGTATTAGTGTTGTGCAGACAATAGTCGTTGTTAGTATTAGTGTTGTGCAGACAATAGTCGTTGCATTGTTGTTAGTATTAGTGTTGTGCAGACAATAGTCGTTGCATTGTTGTTAGTATTAGTGTTGTGCAGACAATAGTCGTTGCATTGTTGTTAGTATTAGTGTTGTGCAGACAATAGTCGTTGCATTATTGTTAGTATTAGTGTTGTGCAGACAATAGTCGTTGCATTATTGTTAGTATTAGTGTTGTGCAGACAATGTTTGTTGAATTGTTGTTAGTATTAGTGATGTGCAGACAATGTTTGTTGCATTGTTGTTAGTATTAGTGTTGTGCAGACAATAGTCGTTGCATTATTGTTAGTATTAGTGTTGTGCAGACAATGTTTGTTGCATTGTTGTTAGTATTAGTGTTGTGCAGACAATAGTCGTTGTATTATTGTTAGTATTAGTGTTGTGCAGACAATAGTCGTTGCATTGTTGTTACTATTAGTGTTGTGCAGACAATAGTCGTTGCATTGTTGTTAGTATTAGTGTTGTGCAGACAATAGTCGTTGCATTGTTGTTAGTATTAGTGATGTGCAGACAATAGTCGTGGTTAGTATTAGTGTTGTGCAGACAATAGTCGTTGCATTGTTGTTAGTATTAGTGTTGTGCAGACGATGTTTGTTGCATTATTGTTAGTATTAGTGTTGTGCAGGCAATGGTCGTTGCATTGTTGTTAGTATTAGTGTTGTGCAGACAATAGTCGTTGTTAGTATTAGTGTTGTGCAGACAATAGTCGTTGCATTGTTGTTAGTATTAGTGTTGTGCAGACAATAGTCGTTGCATTGTTGTTAGTATTAGTGTTGTGCAGACAATAGTCGTTGCATTATTGTTAGTATTAGTGTTGTGCAGACAATAGTCGTTGCATTGTTGTTAGTATTAGTGTTGTGCAGACAATGTTTGTTGCATTATTGTTAGTATTAGTGTTGTGCAGACAATGTTTGTTGCATTGTTGTTAGTATTAGTGTTGTGCAGACAATAGTCGTTGTATTATTGTTAGTATTAGTGTTGTGCAGACAATAGTCGTTGCATTATTGTTAGTATTAGTGTTGTGCAGACAATAGTCGTTGTATTATTGTTAGTATTAGTGTTGTGCAGACAATAGTTGTTGCATTATTGTTAGTATTAGTGTTGTGCAGACAATAGTCGTTGTATTATTGTTAGTATTAGTGTTGTGCAGACAATAGTCGTTGCATTGTTGTTAGTATTAGTGTTGTGCAGACAATAGTCGTTGCATTGTTGTTAGTATTAGTGTTGTGCAGACAATAGTCGTTGTATTATTGTTAGTATTAGTGTTGTGCAGACAATAGTCGTATTATTGTTAGTATTAGTGTTGTGCAGACAATAGTCGTTGTATTATTGTTAGTATTAGTGTTGTGCAGACAATGTTTGTTGCATTGTTGTTAGCATTAGTGTTGTGCAGACAATAGTCGTTGTATTATTGTTACCATTAGTGTTGTGCAGACAATAGTCGTTGCATTGTTGTTAGTATTAGTGTTGTGCAGACAATAGTCGTTGTTAGACATTATTTAGTATTAGTGTTGTGCAGACAATAATCGTTGCATTGTTGTTAGTATTAGTGTTGTGCAGACAATGTTTGTTGCATTATTGTTAGTATTAGTGTTGTGCAGACAATAGTCGTTGTATTATTGTTAGTATTAGTGTTGTGCAGACAATAGTCGTTGTATTATTGTTAGTATTAGTGTTGTGCAGACAATAGTCGTTGCATTATTGTTAGCATTAGTGTTGTGCAGACAATAGTCGTTGTATTATTGTTAGTATTAGTGTTGTGCAGACAATGTTTGTTGCATTGTTGTTAGTATTAGTGTTGTGCAGACAATAGTCGTTGTATTATTGTTACCATTTGTGTTGTGCAGACAATAGTCGTTGCATTGTTGTTAGTATTAGTGTTGTGCAGACAATAGTCGTTGCATTGTTGTTAGTATTAGTGTTGTGCAGACAATAGTCGTTGTATTATTGTTAGTATTAGTGTTGTGCAGACAATAGTCGTTGTATTATTTAGTATTAGTGTTGTGCAGACAATAGTCGTTGTATTATTGTTAGTATTAGTGTTGTGCAGACAATAGTCGTTGTATTGTTTAGTATTAGTGTTGTGCAGACAATAGTCGTTGTATTATTGTTACCATTAGTGTTGTGCAGACAATAGTCGTTGCATTGTTGTTAGTATTAGTGTTGTGCAGACAATAGTCGTTGCATTATTGTTAGTATTAGTGTTGTGCAGACAATAATCGTTGCATTGTTGTTAGTATTAGTGTTGTGCAGACAATGTTTGTTGCATTATTGTTAGTATTAGTGTTGTGCAGACAATAGTCGTTGTATTATTTAGTATTAGTGTTGTGCAGACAATAGTCGTTGTATTATTGTTAGTATTAGTGTTGTGCAGACAATAGTCGTTGCATTATTGTTAGCATTAGTGTTGTGCAGACAATAGTCGTTGTATTATTGTTAGTATTAGTGTTGTGCAGACAATGTTTGTTGCATTGTTGTTAGTATTAGTGTTGTGCAGACAATAGTCGTTGTATTATTGTTACCATTTGTGTTGTGCAGACAATAGTCGTTGCATTGTTGTTAGTATTAGTGTTGTGCAGACAATAGTCGTTGCATTGTTGTTAGTATTAGTGTTGTGCAGACAATAGTCGTTGTATTATTGTTAGTATTAGTGTTGTGCAGACAATAGTCGTTGTATTATTGTTAGTATTAGTGTTGTGCAGACAATAGTCGTTGTATTATTTAGTATTAGTGTTGTGCAGACAATAGTCGTTGTATTATTGTTAGTATTAGTGTTGTGCAGACAATAGTCGTTGTATTATTGTTAGTATTAGTGATGTGCAGACAATAGTCGTTGCATTGTTGTTAGTATTAGTGTTGTGCAGACAATAGTCGTTGTATTATTGTTAGTATTAGTGTTGTGCAGACAATAGTCGTTGTATTATTGTTAGTATTAGTGTTGTGCAGACAATAGTCGTTGTATTATTTAGTATTAGTGTTGTGCAGACAATAGTCGTTGTATTATTGTTAGTATTAGTGTTGTGCAGACAATAGTCGTTGTATTATTGTTAGTATTAGTGTTGTGCAGACAATGTTTGTTGCATTGTTGTTAGTATTAGTGTTGTGCAGACAATGTTTGTTGCATTGTTGTTAGTATTAGTGTTGTGCAGACAATAGTCGTTGCATTGTTGTTAGTATTAGTGTTGTGCAGACAATGTTTGTTGCATTATTGTTAGTATTAGTGTTGTGCAGACAATGTTCGTTGCATTGTTGTTAGTATTAGTGTTGTGCAGACAATGTTTGTTGCATTGTTGTTAGTATTAGTGTTGTGCAGACAATGTTTGTTGCATTGTTGTTAGCATTAGTGTTGTGCAGACAATAGTCGTTGCATTGTTGTTAGTATTAGTGTTGTGCAGACAATGTTTGTTGCATTGTTGTTAGCATTAGTGTTGTGCAGACAATGTTTGTTGCATTGTTGTTAGTATTAGTGTTGTGCAGACAATGTTTGTTGCATTGTTGTTAGTATTAGTGTTGTGCAGACAATGTTTGTTGCATTGTTGTTAGCATTAGTGTTGTGCAGACAATAGTCGTTGCATTATTGTTAGTATTAGTGTTGTGCAGACAATGTTTGTTGCATTGTTGTTAGTATTAGTGTTGTGCAGACAATGTTTGTTGCATTGTTGTTAGTATTAGTGTTGTGCAGACAATGTTTGTTGCATTGTTGTTAGTATTAGTGTTGTGCAGACAATGTTTGTTGCATTGTTGTTAGTATTAGTGTTGTGCAGACAATGTTTGTTGCATTATTGTTAGTATTAGTGTTGTGCAGACAATGTTTGTTGCATTGTTGTTAGTATTAGTGTTGTGCAGACAATAGTTGCATTGTTGTTAGTATTAGTGTTGTGCAGACAATGTTTGTTGCATTGTTGTTAGTATTAGTGTTGTGCAGACAATAGTCGTTGCATTATTGTTAGTATTAGTGTTGTGCAGACAATAGTCGTTGTATTATTGTTAGTATTAGTGTTGTGCAGACAATAGTCGTTGTATTATTGTTAGTATTAGTGTTGTGCAGACAATGTTTGTTGCATTATTGTTAGTATTAGTGTTGTGCAGACAATAGTCGTTGCATTGTTGTTAGTATTAGTGTTGTGCAGACAATAGTCGTTGCATTATTGTTAGTATTAGTGTTGTGCAGACAATAGTCGTTGTATTATTGTTAGTATTAGTGTTGTGCAGACAATAGTCGTTGCATTGTTGTTAGTATTAGTGTTGTGCAGACAATAGTCGTTGCATTATTTAGTATTAGTGTTGTGCAGACAATAGTCGTTGTATTATTGTTAGTATTAGTGTTGTGCAGACAATGTTTGTTGCATTATTGTTAGTATTAGTGTTGTGCAGACAATAGTCGTTGCATTGTTGTTAGTATTAGTGTTGTGCAAACAATAATCGTTGCATTGTTGTTAGTATTAGTGTTGTGCAGACAATAATCGTTGTATTATTGTTAGCATTAGTGTTGTGCAGACAATAGTCGTCGTATTATTGTTAGTATTGGTGTTGTGCAGACAATAGTCGTTGCATTATTGTTAGTATTAGTGTTGTTCAGACAACAGTCGTTGCATTGTTGTTAGTATTAGTGTTGTGCAGACAATAGTCGTTGCATTGTTGTTAGTATTAGTATTGTGCAGACAATGTTTGTTGCATTATTGTTAGTATTAGTGTTGTGCAGACAATAGTCGTTGCATTGTTGTTAGTATTAGTGTTGTGCAGACAATGTTTGTTGCATTGTTGTTAGCATTAGTGTTGTGCAGACAATAGTCGTCGTATTATTGTTAGTATTAGTGTTGTGCAGACAATAGTCGTTGTATTATTGTTAGTATTAGTGTTGTGCAGACAATATTGACACTTGAAAACATAGTAACAGTACCTACTTTTAATAAGTATAGGATGGATTTTTTTAAATGCCACAACAAACTAGCTAAATACTAGTTAATTAATCAATCATTTTCAGGTGTGTGTTTTTCAGGTGTATGAAGAACAGCCCATGCCGGAAAGGTTGAGCACATGTTTTGTTCCCTACCAAGATGCCTTGAAACGTTCCACACACACACACAAAAACTAACCATTTCCATGGTAACACATTTTCAGAAAACAATCCTTTTCAATGTGCGAAACACTGTCACAAAAAATGCAAATGTCTGCAAAATATCTGTTTCCCAAACATTTCACTGCCTTTATTTCTCTTAACATCTGATTTCCATGTAGTATATATATATATTCTGACCATTTTTCCATTTTTAGCACACAATATGGATGAAATAACGGAAAACGAAAATAGAATGTTGCGAATGTGGTTTTGAGCCTCAATATGGGGCTTATTTCTGAAAATGGGTTACCAAAGAAACTGTTGGGTGGTTTTTTTAGCACTGTAAGGCTTCTTGGATAAACAAACTGCTCTAGTCTTTCATACATTAAATCCTCTTCATAAATATGAACAATCAAAGCAATAGCTTGATTGATGAAAAACGTATTAACGATTTCGTGGGTTGCACGTTTTTTAAAATAATAATCTGTTTAGTATCATTATTTGAAATGGTGGCAGTCCTAAATTGTCTGCTTTTCAAGACAGCAAACAACTTGGCCCGAATCTTCCTATCACAGAACAAATGGCAAGTACAATGCACCTACACTTTCTGGACAGTGAAGTATGAAAGGAGAAGTAACCATACGTTTACCCTTCTTCCGTACGTAAATTACATGTGGGGATAAAGTCAAGGGGAAAAGGATGGTCGCCTTAACATTATACTTTCTCCCCATATTGAACTACGAGGAATAAGTAACTATAACTTTGTACTTTCGGCCATTTTGCAGTGCCAAGGGAGTTAACGCTGTCTTGATACTCTCTCCATCATACGCCGGAAGATAGATGGGAAATGCCCTCCCTTTCATTTTAACTCTGGCTTTGGGCCAACAGTACTTTTTTCTCTCTCGCTCTCTTGTCCTGTCTACTGTATGGAGTGTGTGGGGTTTAGCAACTAAATCTTTGTCTTCTGGATAACGTCACTGTATGAAGACAGACATGTTGGTGGGCTGACTGGCATTGACAATCGTGAACAATTTCATTATGTTTTACTGCAGACGATTTTTCTGGGGCGGGGGGGGGGGGGGTAACATTCACTGAGGGGTTTATGTTCTCTTTCTCTTACTAGTGTCTGTCTTCTTGTTTGTCTGCAAACAATTTTACCAGAAAAGTTTTAAACAGACTTTGATTTTATAAAGAATAGTTTGGAGAGTTAAGCCATTATGAATTGCATCTTTATCTAGATTTCCTATGAAGGTACCCTTTAAAGAATATTCCATGAAAAGGTATGGTTGGCCGTGGAAAGCAATAAACACACTTTGATTTTGTTTTTATTAAAAGAATAGGCTGGAGGGTTAATTAAGCCATCATTAATTGCATCTTGATCTAGATTTGATATGAAGTTATCCTTTAAAGAATATTACATGAAAATACACGGTTGTCGATGAATGTTATTTTGGCGTGGGGAGTATTTGTTATCCATCTCTGTGCTTGATTTAGCTATAGGGGTTGAGGGTCTCAGAGCCTTTTGAACGGGTTGGAATGGAAAAGCTAAAATATAATATTAGAAAATCTGTCATTCACATTTACAGGTTTTGGAGTAACATTTGCTGTCAATCAAGACGATCATATAGGTACAAGGAACCGAACATTGCATCCATTATAATATTATTTAATCTTTAAGATTTGTTTTTGTCTTAGAAGAAACAATCTCGAATAGCAGCCTGATCCATCACATAATAAATTGTCTGTCTGCTGAAGATTTATCCTCGATGAGTTTTTTTTAGGATCCCCCTCTTATAGAGGAGAATCGTATTGCTTACGTCAAAACGATTCTCCTTTCTTCTTTGTTTTCTTCCTTTTCCCCCCTATTTTAATACTTTCTGTTCAGAGATAAAAGAAAACAGATTAAGGCTAATCCTACTTTCACACCATTTAATTTCAGCAACCTCTTAAAAAACGGACAAACACGGGTTTTTTTAACCGTGCCGTTTGTAAAGAAGACGGAGGTCATTCTGTCCATAGTTTCTGACTGGGTACATCATGATGGGTTTTTGGGCTGCTATTTCCTCATGACTGGTGGCGGAGATATAGCACACATTGATGTAGCGAGTCATGACTGGTGGCGGAGATATAGCACACATTGATGTAGCGAGTCATGACTGGTGGCGGAGATATAGCACACATTGATGTAGCGAGTCATGACTGGTGGCGGAGATATAGCACACATTGATGTAGCGAGTCATGACTGGTGGCGGAGATATAGCACACATTGATGTAGCGAGTCATGACTGGTGGCGGAGATATAGCACACATTGATGTAGCGAGTCATGACTGGTGGCGGAGATATAGCACACATTGATGTAGCGAGTCATGACTGGTGGCGGAGATATAGCACACATTGATGTAGCGAGTCATGACTGGTGGCGGAGATATAGCACACATTGATGTAGCGAGTCATGACTGGTGGCGGAGATATAGCACACATTGATGTAGCGAGTCATGACTGGTGGCGGAGATATAGCACACATTGATGTAGCGAGTCATGACTGGTGGCGGAGATATAGCACACATTGATGTAGCGAGTCATGACTGGTGGCGGAGATATAGCACACATTGATGTAGCGAGTCACACATTGATGTAGCGAGTCACACATTGATGTAGCGAGTCATGACTGGTGGCGGAGATATAGCACACATTGATGTAGCGAGTCACACATTGATGTAGCGAGTCATGACTGGTGGCGGAGATATAGCACACATTGATGTAGCGAGTCACACATTGATGTAGCGAGTCATGACTGGTGGCGGAGATATAGCACACATTGATGTAGCGAGTCATGACTGGTGGCGGAGATATAGCACACATTGATGTAGCGAGTCACACATTGATGTAGCGAGTCATGACTGGTGGCGGAGATATAGCACACATTGATGTAGCGAGTCACACATTGATGTAGCGAGTCATGACTGGTGGCGGAGATATAGCACACATTGATGTAGCGAGTCACACATGGATGTAGCGAGTCACACATTGATGTAGCGAGTCACACATGGATGTAGCGAGTCACACATGGATGTAGCGAGTCACACATTGATGTAGCGAGTCACACATGGATGTAGCGAGTCACACATGGATGTAGCGAGTCACACATTGATGTAGCGAGTCACACATGGATGTAGCGAGTTCCTTTGTGGCGTGCATTCTTTTGGACATCGTTCACATACAGCAACGAATGCAAGAAGCTAAAAACTGAAACTCAGATTGCCACATGTACATAAATCACTCCCAATCAAATGCACCTTTCTGTTACATTGGGGGGTTGCATCATGAGGTGCATATTCCATTGTCCTATGCCGTTGTGTGTGTGTGTGTGTGTGTGTGTGTGTGTGTGTGTGTGTGTGTGTGTGTGTGTGTGTGTGTGTGTGTGTGTTCGTCTATCAGTAAGACTGCACCTCTGATGAACGATTCATTGCCGATATAAAACATAACAATCCATAATGTAATAAGTGCTAACATATTGCCTCTGTCTGTCTGTCTGTCTGTCTGTCTGTCTGTCTGTCTATCTGTCTGTCTGTCTGTCTGTCTGTCTGTTTGTCCGTGTGTTTGCTAGTTCATGCATAATTCACTTTGTCAAATATGAAAATAATATAAGTGCGGACATGCTGAATGTGTCTGTCTGTCTGTCAGTGTCCATCTGTCTGCCTGTCTGTCCGCCTGTCCATGCCCCATTCCCCGGGTCAAACATAGCAATAATGTAATAAGTGTTGACATGCTGTCGAGGTGGATTCCCGTGGGAAATTAGGGAACGTGCTCATTTATGGGAATACATTATTTTTATGCATGTCCCCCGCGGCAGGTCTCTCGTCGTCACTGCTTTTCTCAGTCTGTCTGTCTGTCTGTCTATCTGTGTTCATCCTCTCTCTATTTGCTTTTCTGTCTCTATTTCTCTCTCAAGTCTCTCTCTCTCTCTCTCTCAGTCTGTTGTGTAGCTAAGTCTCGTCATCTCTCTCTCTCTCTCTCTCTCTCTCTCTCTCTCTCTCTCTCTCTTCATTCTCTCCTCTCTCTCTCTCTCTCTCTCTCTCTCTCTCTCTCTCTCCTCCCGTCTCTCTCTCTCTCTCATTCATTCTCTCTCTCTCTCGCTCTCTCTCTCTCCTCTCTCTCTCTCTCTCTCTCTCTCTCTCTCTCTCTCTCTCTCTCTCTCTCTCTCTCTCTCTCTCACACACTCACACACACACTCTCACACACACACACACACACACTCACAACACACGCACACACACACGCATGTTCATATTATAATTATCTGTTTGCCTTATCGTTTTGTATTAGTCTTGTTTCTGTCTCAAGGACAGATTGTAAGAATAGGCTCCTAAAATCTCAATCCTTGCGTAATAAAGTTTTCAAGTGTCAAATCAAATCTCTCTCTCTCCCTCTCTCTCTCTCTCTCTCTCTCTCTCTCTCTCTCTCTCTCTCTCTCTCTCTCTTCTCTCTCTCTCTCTCTCTCTCTCCCTCTCTCTATATCCTCTCTCCCTCCCTCTCTCTCTCTCTCTCTCTCTCTCTCTCTCTCTCTCTCTCTCTCTCTCTCTCTCTCTCTCTCTCTCTCTCTCTCTCTCTCTCTCTCTCTCTCTCTCTCCTCTATATACACTACTCACAAAAAGTTAAGGATCACTATGAGAAAACAGGTGCGCAATAAACTCCGTTCGCTCCTGTTATTTTTTTCTCAGTCAAGCCAAATTGTTATGAATTCTTGTTCAGCTGTAAGTGGGCGATGTTGTGTTAGTGGAAACATTGCACGTGATTCTCTATTACTGAGCTTGGCAGCAAAAGAAAAAGCGGAAACAAAAAGGACCTTGTTTTGGATCGTTCTGCATGAACACATTGCACAAGCCAGATGGAAAAACCATTATGCACGTGCAAGCACTGCTGTTTATGTGTGAGATGCTGTCTCTTGCTTGGCTTTATAAGAAGACATACCACCAGTATTAGGCCTGATTTGACAATGCCTCCACGACGAAAATTGAGCGAGTTGGATAGGGGACGAGCTGTTGCATGGTTCCAAGATGGTGTTCCCAAGCGAGAAGTGGCCAGGCGACTTCAGGTGTCCATCTCGGTCATTGTCAGACTGATTCAACGCTTCACAGCCACTGGGAGGGTCCATGAAAGACGCAGATCTGGTCGACCGAAGAAGACAACTCCACGTGAAGATCGTCTCATTGAACGACAAGCCCTGCAGACAAGAACAGCCTCTTCCAGCATCCGAAGGCAGCTGAGGGTGGCTACTAACATCAACATCAGCCAGCAGACCATACGGAACCGCCTATGGGTTTAACCTCCGTTCTCGTCGCCCAGCTGTACGGCCACGCTTAACTCCAGCCCATAGGGCAGCACGCCGCGCCTTCTGCAGACGTCACGTGAGGTGGACACGTCAGCAATGGTCCCAGGTCCTGTTCAGTGATGAATCACGCTTCACCCTGAACCACAACGACGGCCGACTGAGGGTCTGGAGGCGCCCAGGGGAACGCTTTATTGACGCCACTGTCCAAGAAAAGGTGGCCTTTGGTGGAGGTTCTGTAATGGTCTGGGGGGCCTTCAGCCTTCACCACAGAACACCCTTGTATCATGTACAGGGTAACCTGACTGGCCTCCGATACCGGGATGAGATCCTTCGACCGCTGGCTGTGCCTACACTGCAGCAGATGGGACCGCCGGCTGTCTACCAGGATGACAACGCTCGCCCCCACAGGGCAAGGGTGGTCAACGACTTCCTGCAGCAGTCTGGAGTCAACAGAATGGAGTGGCCAGCATGCAGTCCCGACCTCAACCCGATTGAGAACCTCTGGGATGAGCTGGATCGCAAAGTGAGGAGCAACCACCCCCCTCCCAGGGATGCCCAGCACCTCTACCAGATGCTGCAGGCTGAGTGGCAGGCGCTTCCACAGAGGATCTTCACCACCCTCCAACTCCATGAGGACTCGCTGCGTCGAGTGCCAGAACAGCCATCTCGGATACACGCTCTGAACTTTTGGGAGCATCAGAATGCCCTGTCTTGTGATTTCAATGACTTTGGGAAATCAAATTTCGATACGTACCCACTTTGATCAAATCTACAGACCAAACGATTGCTCGAAATTGAAGGCAATTGTGTATCGTTATCACTAAAGCATTGAATTAAATGTTGGCCAAAATTCAACGCATTGGCTTTCTTATTTGGAAAGTTATCAATTAGTTTGCAAGTGATCCTTAACTTTTTGTGGATAGCTTATATACCTCTCTCTCTCTCTCCCTCTCTCTCTCTCTCTCTCTCTCTCTCTCTCTCTCTCTCTCTCTCTCTCTCTCTCTCTCTCTCTCTCTCTCTCTCTCTCTCTCTCTCTCTCTGGGTCTGTAAGTCTGTCTGTCTGTTTGTGTGTGCGCGCGCGCGTGTGTGTGTGCGTGCGCGCGCGCGCGTGTGTGTGTGTGCGTTTATTTCTATTTGCGCATAAGCCTGGGCTTCCACTATGTATGCATACATCACATGTTTCATATTCGCCTAAACGCGTGCACATGAACACATTATTTTGTTTTAATTTAATACTGCCAACGGTCACACAGAATGACAACATATTAAGTTGTTCGTGTCTGCTGTAATAAATCCTTATCAGTTACGGATGCCTGTATGCGGGAGGCTAGTGATCCTCATCAATCATGGTTAATCATTATCCCTGATACATGTTTGATTCAAGCAGAAGATGGGGCAGAGAGGAAAGGATGACATTCACACGTCCAATTTCGGTCGTGCGACTGTCCAGCTGTGACGACGTCTGTAAGGCGTGGTTAGGTTAGGTTAGGTACATTATAGTCACAGAGGCGTCTCTGTGAAATTCGGGTTGCTCCCACCTGGAGAGCGCGTCACAGCCAGAGGCGCGCCACCCAATTTATTTATTTTTTTGCATGTGAGTTTTGTGTGACTGATTGTGTGACTGATGAGGAAGAAAGGGAGGGGGGAGGGTAAATTTTGACCAAATGACAACTTTGTCGTTGCCATTGGGTTTAACGTGTGCTAAGTGCATGAGCACACGGGACCTGGGTTTATCGTCTCATCCGAAAGACTCCACGTTCAGACCGTAAGGCCTAGTGCAAAATGAGAGGGAAAATCCCCTGTACCCACGTTCAAACTCGGGTTTACTTGACACGAGGCGAACGCGTTACCACTGTGCCACTCACTCTACACTGATGATGCTCATGAAATACAACTGTCTGAACAAATCTAATGAAATCCTACCAGGTTCCTTCACAATAATTATTCATAAAGACCCCTGTCACGAAATCCCCCGCTCGATCTTGATCAGAGATCGGGAGAGGTAAATCGCGAACCCCGAGGAGAGTCTCGCACGCCCAAACAGACAAGCTCACAGGAGAAGGCACACGCGCACACCGGAAATACAATACAAAACAAGACTATTTATTATAACCAAGCAGACACACACTTACACAATTCAATACACTCAATGTTTAACAAATTATCTACATAATATACATGGCATTCAAAAGTTTGTCCAAAGAATAAACTAAAGCCGGCAAATTAACTAATTAACTAAAAGAAAGTTTGTATGCAGAAACACAAATTGAAGAGAAAACGACGAAAAGGCAGACGAAGAAGAGGTGTCCAACAAAACAAACAGCAGAGCGTCCGAAGAAGAGGAAGAAGAAGACAAAGGGAAAACTAAAGTCAGTAGAAGAAAAACTGCTGCCCCTCCTGGGGCAGGCTACAGCAGCAGAAACAAAAAAGGAGAAACGGCAGAGGTCGCCCCCAGACTCCTCAACGGGAACGGACGAAGCCAGGCCCAAACGCACAGAGAGGCCCACGGATCGGGCCTAACACGGGGCCAGACGGAAAGGCGGGCGGCCTCTCACAGCCGGAAACGGAGAAAAGAGCGGTTGACCGGGCGGTCAACCAGGCAGCAACAGGTCAGGTCAGGTTCAGGCTCAGGACAAACTTCCAAGTGGCGGAATGAAGAAGAAGAATCCTCCCCACAAGACAGTCGCAGCTCAGGTCTCGCCAAGGGCTCGAGGTAAGCGCGAGCGGGTGGAAGGGGTTCCGGACCGGCCACAGCTTTCTTCCAGGACTCCAGCCCTCACCACATCTCAGCACTGGGTGGCCGTAGGTGGACAAAACGATGAAAAGGAGAAAGGATGAAGCGATGAAGCGATGTTGGTTAACTGAAGGAAAAATATGGAGTGACGTTCGACCGGTTTAAAACTCATGAAGTCGCCAGTTGAATGTGGAGTCTCGCGAGAGGTCAGAACTAACACGGGTTGCACGCATTTCACGAGTAGGTTGTCTCATTTAGGTGAGAAGAAGGGGGAAGACCTCGGGGTCCTTTGTGATCAAGTGGTAGTCTGTGCCTCTCTCTGTCCGTTCAGAAGAACAATGTCACAAACTCGTGACAACCCCAATACACGAATCTAAAACAAAATGTCTGCCCCAGACGTACAGGTAGTTGACCACATTCGTGGGGGGAGGAGGCAACAAACATAGTGAATGAAACGAGCAGCATTTCGTTCGATTCGTTTAGACAGTAGTATGTCATCAGAATCATTCCTCACAAATATCACAGTTGGATAATCGTACAACTGTAGTTGATAATCATCACACAAAAGGGGGGGGGGGCCAAAAACGGGAAACAGAAAAAAACATGAAAATGAAACAAATAAAAAAATAAAATAAAATAAAGAACCGATCAAGGAAAGATCAAAACTAAAGAAAACAAAGAGAGTCTAAGTCAAAGTAAGTTTATTTCCAAACCCCCCAGGGGGTACATGAAATTGTTACATAATACATGTAACTACTTCCAAATGAAACATTACACACATAACCAGCAGAGAGAAACATAGCGGTATATAGTGCCTCACAAACCAACCTTACACAATCTAGTATACTCTCTCACATACACATCAAATTTAAACATAAAAATGCAGAGAACTAATTATCCCAATCACTAGTGATGGGATGTAACTACAGAAAAAAACGAACACTGCATGGACACAATATATAAGGAAACACTGATGCGAAGAAGAAGACAGGGAAAAAAACAGAAGGAAGAAGAAAATGAAAAGGAAGAAAGGAACACGAAACAAACGAAGAAGAGATGGAAATGAAAATTAAGAAAAGAAGAGAAAACAAAGAAAGAAAAATAATGAAAAGGAAAGAAAAAAGCGTAAAGCTCAGAAGCACGAAGATAGAATAGGAAGCAGAGGAGGAGAAAGGGGGAAGCACATGGACAAGAAACAAGGTGGACCAACAACCAAGACTCCACAACAACAACAACGGTGACGGAGGACAAGACTCCACAAGAGAAAGGGGGAAGGATATGGACAAGAATCAAGGTGGACCAACAACCAAGACTCCACAACAACAACAACGGTGACGGAGGACAAGACTCCACAAGAGAAAGGGGGAAGGATATGGACAAGAATCAAGGTGGACCAACAACCAAGACTCCACAACAACAACGGTGACGGAGGACAAGACTCCACAAGAGAAAGGGGGAAGGATATGGACAAGAATCAAGGTGGACCAACAACCAAGACTCCACAACAACAACGGTGACGGAGGACAAGACTCCACAAGAGAAAGGGGGAAGGATATGGACAAGAATCAAGGTGGACCAACAACCAAGACTCCACAACAACAACGGTGACGGAGGACAAGACTCCACAAGAGAAAGGGGGAAGGATATGGACAAGAATCAAGGTGGACCAACAACCAAGACTCCACAACAACAACGGTGACGGAGGACAAGACTCCACAAGAGAAAGGGGGAAGGATATGGACAAGAATCAAGGTGGACCAACAACCAAGACTCCACAACAACAACGGTGACGGAGGACAAGAACAACAACAGCGGATGGAGAATGTGAGAGTGAGAGAGAGAGAGAGAGAGAGAGAGAGAGAGAGAGAGAGAGAGAGAGAGAGAGAGAGAGAGAGAGAGAGAGAGAGAGAGAGAGAGAGAGAGAGAGAGGAGGAAGAAATAAAGATGGGGGGAAAGGAAACTAACAGTGTAGTTGTATGCGTGGATCTCGGCCCTAACGTCAGAACATGAGGGAAGCAAATGAGAGAGGAAGTAGAAAACACTGGTTGGGCGGGGGGGGGGGGGGGGGGGGGGGGGGGGGGGGGGGGGGGGGGGGGGGGGGGGGGGGGGGGGGGTACCTATTAAGCTGGAGACAGACTATGCGACTGCCTCATATGACTCGATCAGGTCGTGACGTTTCACCTCATTTGCATACCATCCTGCTTGATCATTCTGACGCAGTCGGGCCCAGTCAGGTGGCAGGGCCGAATAGGGCGGTTTCTAAATCGAGATGATCGGATCAGTTCACTTGCCACCATTGACCAATCAAAAACTATTAAGATCGTAAGATCGTGGCTACACTTCCGTTCGCTATTTTTATCTGCTCAGTTGTCAGTTTTCGCCAACCACTGTACGATTGAAAACAGATCTACTAGGCCTACCGAGAATGTTTATCAAAGTGACGGTTGCTACGGATCTACGAGCTGGGCTGTTTTGGGTAACAACAAACCGGAATTGATGCAACGATCTTCACTGGGTGACAGTACGTTCTATTTTGAGTACCCAGCCGAACTGCCGAATCATAAAGTGTGTCATGTCCATGCTGCACAGTCAGATCAGATTCGTCGCATGACCAGACTGATCTGACTGCCTCATACGACTGAAATCAGGCAATGTGTCGCCGGCTTGACAGAAACTAATGCGAGTAGTTTCTACATCGCGTGTCATCGGGAGGTTCTACGATTCTTCTCAGTTGTTGGAGTTGTTGTTGGTTTACCCTGGCTAAAAGACTCCAGGGATCATCCCAGCAGCGGAAGCACTTGAACACTATGGCACAAGTGCATCAGGAAGGGATTAGAACATTATGTGTGACCGTTTTTATTACCCCGTCACGTGGGCAGCCACTTTCCGTCTTCAGGGGATTTTGGAGACTGGTGATATTTGCTATGCTAGGAGCTGTTCTTGTCAGCTAAGAGCCAGATAGTACTATCATACACAGGAGCAAGGAAAGCTGGAGGTACCTTCTGGCTTTTACACAAGAAGAATTATAGCACCGTTTGATATGTAACCCTCGGTACAAGCATGTTTTGATATCATGCGCGATTCTGGTCGACCCAGGGGGGGGGGGGGGGGGGGGGGGCGTCTATCACTTCTCTTTGTCAGATAAGAAACAAAATCTATTTTCGATGCGCGTTGGCGAGAGAGAGCGAGACAGAGAGAATGAGCTTCACATTGCTAAGAAACGGCCTCTTGAATGGAACGACAGTTGGTGTCAAGGGATAAGGAAGGTGATTCCATCTAAAGAGCAGATAGCTGTCAGTGTGGTTTCCATCAATGGCACATTATTTACCGCTTGTCGCGACGCTCAGGGCAAATTGGGTAGACTTTACTAATTAGTATCCGGATATATCGCTAAACTGTTGAGTGCATCTGACAGAGAGGGTGAGACAGAGACAGAGACGGGGAGAGAGAGACAGACAGAGAAGGAAAAGACAGACAGACAGAGATCCTGAGAAAACCCAGACAGACATAGAGACAGAGATCCTGACACATGCCAGACAGGCATAGAGACAGAGATCCTGACACATACCAGACAGACATCGAGACAGAGATCCTGACACATGAGACACCTGACACATAGCAGACAGAGACAGAGATCCTGACACAACCCAGACATACATAGAGACAGAGATCCTGACACATACCAGACAGACATAGAGACAGAGATCCTGACACATACCAGAGACATAGAGATCCTGACACATACCAGACAGACATAGAGACAGAGATAGACAGACATAGAGACAGAGATCCTGACACATGGCAGACAGGCATAGAGACAGAGATCCTGACACATACCAGACAGACATAGAGACAGAGATCCTGACACATAGAGACAGACATAGAGACAGAGATCCTGACACATACCAGACAAACATAGAGACAGAGATCCTGACACATACCAGACAGACATAGAGACAGAGATCCTGAGATAGAGACAGAGATCCTGACACATACCAGACAGACATAGAGACAGAGATCCTGACACATACCAGACAGACATAGAGACAGAGATCCTGACACATACCAGACAGACATAGAGACAGAGATCCTGACACATAGCAGACAGACATAGAGACAGAGATCCTGACACATAGCAGACAGACATAGAGACAGAGATCCTGACACATGTGAGACAGACATAGAGACAGAGATCCTGACACATGTGAGACAGACATAGAGACAGAGATCCTGACACATGTGAGACAGACATAGAGACAGAGATCCTGACACATAGCAGACAAACATAGAGACAGAGATCCTGACACATACCAGACAGACATAGAGACAGAGATCCTGACACATACCAGACAGACATAGAGACAGAGATCCTGACACATACCAGACAGACATAGAGACAGAGATCCTGACACATGAGACAGACATAGAGACAGAGATCCTGACACATACCAGACAGACATAGAGACAGAGATCCTGACACATAGCAGACAGACATAGAGACAGAGATCCTGACACATACCAGACAGACATAGAGACAGAGATCCTGACACATAGCAGACAGACATAGAGACAGAGATCCTGACACATGCCAGACAGACATAGAGACAGAGATCCTGACACATGTGAGACAGACATAGAGACAGAGATCCTGACACATGTGAGACAGAGATCCTGACACATGTGAGACAGACATAGAGACAGAGATCCTGACACATGTGAGACAGACATATACAAGAAAAGAGAAGGAGGAAACATAGGACTTACCAGCAGATTGTCACACAAAAATTGCATGCAAATAAGATAAAAGCAAATGGATGGCGCGCCTCTGGCTGCGACGCGCTCTCCAGGTGGGAGTAACCCGAATTTCACAGAGACGCATCTGTGACTATTAAATACCAAATACCCAAAATACCAAATAGCCGACGCATAGATGTAGAGAGAAAGGCAGACTGACAAACAGACAGACAGTGGTATACACAAAGGGGGGGGGGGGGGGGGGGGGGGGGGGGGCAGAGAGATAGGAACATATAGGTGATGAAAGAAGGACTGTGTGAATTGAATTGAGATGTCACGAACATTTCCAAAGCTCATCATCACATGCGAAAATGTACCCTAAAGGTTGGAATATCTCCATGCAGTGATGCCTTTGAGAAATTGTCAAAATTGTCGTAAAAAAATATAAGATCCATAAAACTATGAGAGAAAAAGCAAACAGGAACAAAACAAAACCAACCGGTGACAACAGAAGCAATCGCCTGTTGCCAAATCCAAACACCATTAGCACGATTCGTAGCTAAAGGGGGACCACTCTCTGCGAAACAAAAACATTCATCCCCGGATGTGATATAATGGAACGTGGAAAACACTGTTTTGATTTATAACTTAAAGTGTGTGGGCGAGTGGGGGGGGTGGGGGTGATGGTGGTCAAAAAAGAAAGGGATGGGTAGAATGCACTGAGAAACGATAGCGTCGAGTTAGGGTCGAGTCTGTGTAGGCCTACCTTAAGGTCTGTGTACACTTTAACATTATTCACGATATATTTCTATTTTCCCATGGCAACACAGTGATAGCCCACTCTTGATATGACTTACAGCTCACTGTGTTGCCATGGGGAAATAGAAATACATTGTGAATAGTGTTAACATGCAAACAGACCTTGGTATGACTTACAACTCACTACGTACAGATATCTTTAAAAACATTTAAAGGACAAACAGTCGCACAGAAAAACAAGGGTTAACCCGAGTGGGTGCAAAGTTCCCTCGCGTTCTTCTCCGGGTTTGGTGTCTGGTTGAATGGACGCACGGACCAAGGACGAAACAAAAACTATCGACAGAAATACAAAATAATGAAAGAAATGGAAAGCGTGGAAGATATGACCCGAGGCAACGACGTGAGAGTGGAGTAGGTGTGGGAGTGAGGGAAATAAACATGAGAACAACGTTCTCAGGAAGTTACCATTAAATGGGTGAAGAATTATGAACAGACATAATGGGCTTAGCAACAAAAGGACCGCTACACTGCATACGATTCGATTCACTGCGATCCGATTGTGACATTTGT
Source organism: Phymorhynchus buccinoides (assembly GCA_017654935.2). Taxonomy (NCBI): domain Eukaryota; kingdom Metazoa; phylum Mollusca; class Gastropoda; order Neogastropoda; family Raphitomidae; genus Phymorhynchus; species Phymorhynchus buccinoides. The sequence continues at coordinate 3,818,697 of CM065682.1, forward strand.
GATGCACGATTCACGTGAAACTCTACCCTCTAAATGAATCTGATGAAACCCTACTAGTTTTGTTCACTATATTTGTACACCCCCCCCCCCCCCCCCCCCCCACCCCCCCCCCCCTATAGACGAATCTGATGAAATATCTGTATTTTTGCATCCGACATTTGACATGATTCGTGTACCGCGGTCTACGTGAGAATAGGGAACGAAAATAGGAGAAATCTTTTTTAGACGGAAATGTATTTCACGTGAATCATGACTCACAGACAATCGTATGGCATTTGGATTGAACGGTGCGCAGTGTGTCGGCCCCCTTAGCGCACCAACTGGTGGCCATTGTTGTGCACAGCATGTAGGCCGACCAGCGAGGAATGGTGCGCAGTGTATCGGCCCCCTTAGCGCACCAACTGGTGGCCATTGTTGTGCACAGCATGTAGGCCGACCATTGTTGTGCACAGCATGCATGTAGGCCGACCAGCGAGGAATGGTGCGCAGTGTATCGGCCCCCTTAGCGCACCAACTGGTGGCCATTGCTGTGCACAGCATGCAGGCCGACCAGCGAGGTGACAACATTACAGCCAAATCCCCTTTGTGATCAAAGTCAAAGAGTGTTGTGATAAAAGCCCGCGGGTCTTCTGACGCGAGAGTTATTTCCCAATGCTTACAAGTACCGGAACATTTCCAATTGTCTTGGATTATGCATTATGTAATCTGTACCAATACGTTTATGTAAAATCATCAGTATTATTGCTTGTTGCAATTACATTGTTAAGCTGATTGATTCTCTACCAAATAACTCTACTATTATGCGTTGAATTAAACACTCGGTCTATATATAATGGTTGTTATGCACATACAAACTTACGTGATTACAAGTATTATCATTTTATGTACACCGTAGCCGATGAGGTTTAACCGAGGCGTGGTTACTGCTACAATTATCTGTATTGTTAAAAAATCGGGACTTTACTTGTGTTGCACTGCCTCCGGGCATTGCCTCCAGTATCGTTCCCACCATCTTTGTATTTACAAATGTCCCATATGTGTCTATTCCAGACCGAGAGGACGTAAAACACCATTTTTCGTAGTAGTATCATTTTCTTCTGAGTGTTATAACCAATTTATTGCATGCTGATTCTTGGCTGTCATGCAATAGAAAATAATGTTATGTATCATAAAATAACACTTTATTTGGCACTTTAATAAAGTTGCCCATTCTTGCTCTAAATGTTGTGTTTCTATGACTTTTGACAAAAAAAGGTTTTGTGTGGATGCAGGAGACACAAGGAACTCCCAAGGTGGAAGGGCCACCATCAGTGAACGGTTATTGCAGCCAGCCCGAGTTGTGTGTAGCGGGGAGGAGGGAGGGGGGAGGACAACACGAATGAAGGGGGACATAGAGAAAGTGAATCGCTCGTTATTCCTCAATCCAATATCATGTTGTGTGACAAAGGCATGCAGTCTTCCAAAACACATTTTATTGTTGGAAATACAACAAACGAAGTGTTGCAAAATAATTGCACACAAATAGCTGAAATACATAATAGAAAAAAAAAATTCAACAAACATAAAAGTGAAAAAAGAAATCTGAGTACAATGTAGTTTTTATTTTTTTTTAAACGATAACATGGTGTAGACGATATATCAATGTCGTGAGTTTTCTGTACTTGGTTATTTTAAAATGCTTTTTTAACAACAAAATGACAAAACGCACATTTCTTTCATTTTAAAATGATAAATGATTACACAAATGTACAGCACGGCAAGGTTTTGTCAAGCATTATTAGATAATCAACTAGAATATATTTGAGAGGCATTTAGATGATGATCTTCCCAATGAAATATGGGAACGTTGCGTGTGTAGAAAGATTTGAATCCCTGGATTGCAACCATCATGCCACAAAAGAGGCAGACCGGCAGATGTCACGTGCTGCCAGGCTCTGTAATGTATTGTTTCTACCAGCAAGATCATGTGTTCATCATGTGGGGTTTGCCCCTCTGTCTATCTGCCTGCCCCTTGCCATTCTGTCTATATCTTTCTGTAATAAGCGTACTGGCTGAGTGTAAGAATGCATGTATTTAATTATTTATTTATTAAAAAAATTTACCATAGCGCATATTTTAAAGCTCTATGCGCTTTACAATATCACTATTAAGTCTAAAACGAATAAAAAAAAAGGCATAGAACACATAGAACGCATACACACACAGACACAAACAACAACAACAACATACAGTATTTATACGGCGCTGAATCTTGATATAAATCAAATCAAAGCGCACACACACGTTAGCATTCAAAGCGCATTCAAACACAAACGCAATACAACGCGAACACACACAGATAACATAAATGGAATATAGCAGAAACAGACCTAATGGCAAGAGAGAGAAGATAAAGAGAGAGGAGCTTTAATGACGGGGGAACAGGTGGGTTTTGAGGTTAGCTTTGAAAGCAGAGAGAGTCGGTCGCTGACGGAGGGAGAGCGGAAGTTTGTTCCAGGAGGTCGGTCCCGAGACAGCAAAAGAGCGCCGACCAACAGTTGAAAGCTTATACCTAGGGATCTGGAGAGA
>CM065682.1:3831264-3836264 GCA_017654935.2 Phymorhynchus buccinoides
TGTTTTTGATTATTATAATGTTTGATACGTATTTTATTGTACTGAATGTATTTAACATGTTCTGAATGTTATGTTCTAATGTTTGATGTGTGTATTTTAATGTTGAATCACAGGCGTAACAATGATGAATTTCTCTTTTGAGATAATAAAGTATTGTTGAGTTGAGTTGAGTTGAGTTCTGTTGTTAAGTATCTCTTGGCCTTAGAAAAGACAAAAAAAAGAAATCTTCTTTAACCCCTTTTCTCTTTAGGTATCATTGTTCGCTTTGTTTTTCTAAGTGCGCCTAACATGGTAATCGTCCACTCTCCATGGTTCCATCTCATCTGTTCGTGTGTGTTTGTTTTTACAATGATTGTGGCGTGGTTGCTGGCTGTCCCTGTCTGTTCTCATTGCGTCAACAGCTTCGTCTTCCGCTTAATATGGAAATAATGACATTTCGTCCAAGTTCTTACTGTCCGTTATATTGGCTCTTTGATTAGCGTGCAGCTTAGAAGCAACAGCATTTCTCTGTTAACTTGTACTTACCCCCACCCCCACCCCCACCCCCATCAAGTTTTCGCATTGAAAATGTTCAGAGAAGCAACGTTCTGCTATTTTCGGGAAAGGGGGTAGGTTGGGATCAGCCTAGGATTGTTTTCATAAAACAGAAAGAAGCAGATTTTGAGATTGAGGGTCGTAAACATGAGGGGTGACTAAAGTACAACTGTGCCGATTGTTGGAGGACTTATTGTCGTACTCGGTAACACCCCTAAGTTATAATGTGTTCACAGCACTCTCCAGGCTCCAGGGAATGGACAGTGTCGTGATGACGTCAACAGCATTAAATTACTAACCCTATTCGCCGTCTGCTAGCATAGTCTAAACACTATGCATGGTGCAGGGGGGGGGGGGGGGGGGGGTTCATCTCCTATCCGATGACTATGGACATGGTTGCAAGAAGTATATTAAATACGGAAGGTATTTTGTACGTGCATCTGAACATAGATGTGCATGTCGGGCAATACTCAAGTATGCAAGCTTAACCTATTATGTGAATGGTTCTGCGTGTGCGTATGCGTGTAATTCTTATGCTTCTGTGTCTGGACATGTGGTCGATGTGCATTCACAAACTGTGCAGATTATAAGAAAGGAAAAAGACAAGCCGTGTTATGGGCCTATTGCTGTCTTCATACCAGAGGTAACATTCGCGTAATGAAGGCAACGCAGAATATGGCCGCCATTCCTAGTGGTTAAACTACAGCGTGAAACGCTAGATCAACCAGCCCCGTGGCAGTATTTGGGGGGTCCAGTGGACTATGACCTTTGACCGATGACGTTTCGTATTGGAACTTGGCCTCATATTCTAACTATCTGCATGTGAGGGTCCTATAGGCCCCTCCGTCCAAACGCTATCGTGTTAACGTACATACATAGCCACTCCCAACGCCAGCAGTCCTCGAATCTCTCACCGAGAGAGTGGGGATGTAGCCTGGGCAAGACATCTCCGCTATAAAGAAATTCTAGCCCAGCCTGCCAGAATAGCATCTGGCCCCTCTGCTATCTAGCAGTCATGGTCGGAAACGACTGACTGGAATACAGTCAGGAACAAAGGGAAATAAGCTACAATTGGTGGCTGGTTCAGAAGCAAGATTTGTGTCCCTTAGACCGCTACGTGTCTTGAAACAGTAATAACAAGCAGTGTGCGGCACATTCTTGGCTTCAACGGCCTTGACCTTCCACCAATGACCTTCATTTTTTAACTTGGCCTAGATATCCTAAATATCTACCCGCATAGAGAATGTGAGCCTCCTAGGTCCCTCCGTTCAAACGTTATCGTGTTCAGACAGATGGTCAGATAGATAGATAGCCTGGAACAAACAGAATTCTCTGAAAACATTACTATCTCGCTTCGCGACTGGTAATCATAATTAAACCACATGCGCTCGTTCACGGCACAGATGATGATGATGATGATGATACTGATGATGATGATGATGATGATGATGATGGTGATGATGATGATGATGATGATTAGCAAAATGCCGGCATTCGCATGCCTGCGAATGAGATAATGTCCCGTTTATTGCAGCGATCCATTGCATTAATCAACAAGTCTTCCTGCTTATAAATACTTCGATAAGAACATTACAACCACTTCTCCATCTGATGCTACATAAACCGACATGGGAATACACTCTTCAATAAAAGAAAGACATTTATATTAACGTTCGCACGCGCGCACACGCACACGCACGCACACGCACACACACACACACACACACACACACACACACACACACACACAACACAACAACAACAACAACAACAACAACAACAACAACATATAGTATAGAAATCAAATCGAAGCGCACACACGTTGAACATTCATAACGCATATCATATTCAAAAACAAAAAGAAAAGATTAAACCATAAAACTTTGACTGGATGAAAATAAATATCTGAAGGTAAAAATACATTGACTGAACTTGTCGAAAATAATAGACATTTGATTCTTCTAAAAAAATAGTAGATATATTGAAAAACAGGATCATATTTATTATAGCCTACATCTAAGAACAAGAACATGAAAGAATATCTGCATGAAGGTTAAAGATCAATCGTGATGCTGCTAGATTATCATTTACCAGAAATGTAAAATTTCTTTTCCGCCATCAATCTTTCTCTCTCTCTCTCTCTCTCTCTCTCTCTCTCTCTCTCTCTCTCTCTCTCTCTCTCTCTCTCTCTCTCTCTCTCTCTCTCTCTCTCTCTCTCTCTCTCTCTCTCTCTCTCTCTCTCTCTCTCTCTCTCTCTCTCTCTCCTCTCTCTCTCTCTCTCTCTCTCTCTCTCTCTCTCTCTTTCAGAGCAAGAAGCTATGAGATAACAGCCCTACCCATAATGATATTTATTTTCATTTCCTTAATTTCGTTTCTTTGTTTGTTTATATACCCTACGGGAGAAATTGAGCATTTAATGTTAGGATATTAAAGGGCAGGAAGAAAATGTGAAAACAATCTATATCAACTTTGCAAAAATAAAACCAAAAGAATATTGGATTAAAGACAGCTGATATGTTTGCAATGCTTCTTTTTTCTCAACAAAAAATGTATCATTAAATGCTAGAGTAAGCACGATGTTTGTACTCTGTCATGCAAACCAGCCATTAGCCCTATATTTAAGGGTATGTGTTTTTTTGTTATCTACGGAAATCATGCAGCAATGATGTTGCTGAAATAATATATTTTAATGTTTGTGTTCACGATCAGACAGGAAAGAATGAATGGTGTGCAAACCTCCGACGAGGGGACGAGTCAGACCAGTAGGTTACTACGTGACTGGAGTGGGGTTCGTTTGTCATAACAATAATTGTAACATTCAGAGATACAAATATTCAATAATTATATAAAGTCCTGTTTTCGACTTATGACTTAAATAATTTCAACACAAGTTAACACACACGCACACATACATACACACGCGCACGCGCACACACACACACACACACACACACACACACACACACACACACACACACACACAGTGCACTGTATTTCCTCTAACAACTCATTGAAGCCCCCATTAAAAGCCTTCATCAGGGAGAGGAACTGATCTGGAGTTACAATGACAAGACGTAAATGAGTAGAATTCTTCTTCCCTTTTCTGAGACTGAGAGAGAGAGAGAGAGAGAGAGAGAGAGAGAGAGAGAGAGAGAGAGAGAGAGAGAGAGAGAGAGAGAGAGAGAGAGAGAGAGAGAGAGAGAGAGAGAGAGAGAGACATACAGAGAGAGAGAGACAGAGACATACAGAGAGAGAGAGACAGAGACAGAGACAGAGAAAGACACACACACAGACAGACAGACACAGAGAGAGAGAGAGACAGAGAGAGACACAGAGAGAGAGATACAGAGAGAGACAGAGAGAGAGGGGGAGAGGGAGAGAGAGAGAGAGAGAGAGAGAGAGAGAGAGAGAGAGAGAGAGAGAGAGAGAGAGAGAGAGAGAGAGAGAGAGAGAGAGAGAGAGAGAGAGAGAGAGAGAGAGAGAGAGAGAAAACGAATGAACGAATATTTGTATCGCTGGAAAAGAATAAGCAAGATAGGCTTCTTTACATCCTGCCATGTCATCAACAAACAGAAAAAAGAGACAAAATGCGAAACAGCATCACGTGATTTAAATGACGGCAGTCAAATTTGACATTCACGAAAACCAACAAACAAACAGACGAAGATGCGCATCAATCTTGAAAGAAAGAAAACAAAAACAAAAGAAGAAGAATACATTCGAGGTTTTGAAAATTAACAGAGAAGGAGAAGACAGACGGACAGATAGTGGCATGCAGAGTGAGACAGACAGACAGACAATTTATTTTCTTTCTCCGTCGATCCCTCAGACAGTTTCCTGATACATACGCGCCGATGCGCCATGCTGCCGTTATGCACCTCACTAAGAGATAAGCCCAGGACATCCGCCTTTAGCCGGAGAAAATCTGTGTGAAATAGTTTCTAGAACAAAGGCAGGAGAATGGACCGGTAAGGCAGAAACATAGTGGATGACAAAAAGCAAAGGGAAAAGGCAGAGTCGAAGGGCATCTTCTTCTTCTTCTGAGTTCCCAGGCCATATGGCCATAATGGGTAAGGTTCATATGTGTCCGGTTTTCAGTTTTTACTGGTCTCTCCGCTGCGCACAGCCGACACATTCCGATTTCGGAGGAGCTCAAATGAGAAAAAGTATTTGGAAGATTTTATTGGAAAAAAAGGCATGAGAATGGGCCAATAAGTCAGAAAGATAGTAGATAACAGAAAGCAAAGGGGAAAGGCAGAGTCAAATAGAGTGGCAGATTAGAGGAAGTTACAAGCACAGCACTTCCAGAAGGTGGGGGAACTATTTGTACACGGGGGGAAGGGCATGATATATTAGAGAAAGTTACAAGCACAGAACTTCTAGAAGGTGGGGGAACTATTTGTACGGAAGACCCCCCAGTATCCCCACGGGGGGAAGGGCATGATATATTAGAGAAAGTTGCAAGC
>CM065682.1:3846264-3853764 GCA_017654935.2 Phymorhynchus buccinoides
TCCTCTGGAATCAACTGTAGATGATGGTAAACCCTGTGATGCTTGAGGTCTTCGGGTCTTCAAGTTCTACCATGTTTTGCCTCCTCTGGAATCAACTGTAGAGGATGGTAAACCCTGTGATGGTTGGGGCCATGTTTTGCCTCCTCTGAAATCAACCGTAGAGGATGGTAAACCCTGCGATGTTTGAGGTCTTCGGGTCTTCAAGTACCAGACATTCCATGTTTTGCCTCCTCTGGAATCAATCGTAGAGGATGGTAAACCCTCTGATGTTTGCGGTCTTCGGGTCTTCAATACCTAGCTCTTCCACCTCACTTACTTCTCTAGTTCTTTGTCCTCATATTAACAAGTTCTTTCACTCTCCTTGTCGTACCCCAGTTATCCCTGATAAACCTCTCTCTCTCTCTCTCTCTCTCTCTCTCTCTCTCTCTCTCTCTCTCTCTCTCTCTCTCTGTCTGTCTGACTGACTGTCTCTGTCTGTCTGTCGGTCTGGATCTCTCCTTTCTCTCTCCCTCTTTGTCTGTCTATCTGTCTATTTGTCTGTCTTTCTCTCTCCCTCTCTCTCTCTGTCATTCGCCCCCCCCCCCATCTCTCTCTCTGTGTGTCTCTCTCTCTCTCTCTCTCTCTCTCTCTCTCTCTCTCTCTCTCTCTCTCTCTCTCTCTCTCTCTCTCTCTCCTAGAGTTACTGATTCCTGAATCAACAGATTTTCCGTCAAGAACAATTTCTTCCACTTCAAAATTCAACAGAAACAGACAGTGAAAACACCATCAGTGGGACAGGGAGAGATATAGGAGAAATGGGAGGAAGAAGAAGGAGGAAGAGGAGGAGGAGGAGGAGGACGAGATTGGTTGATTGTTAGATTCATTAATTAATTAATTCATTCATTCATTCATTTGTTGAATGATTGATTGATTGATTTGGGTTAGGAAATAGGCACATTGAAGGCCTTTTTACAAGACGAAGAAGAAGAAGAAGGAGAACAATAAGAAGAACAATAAGAAAACGTAGAAGAAGAAGAAGAAGAAGAAGAAGAAGAAGAAGAAGAAGAAGAAGAAGAAGAAGAAGAAGAAGAAGGACATAACAGCAACAATACAATATAGAAGAGTGAAGAAAAATGAAGAGAGAAGCAGTGGAATGGAGGATAAGGAAGGAAGGAAGTGAAAGAGAGTAAGATGGATGAAGAATAAGATAGAAACCGTTAAACAAATATATGCATGTACGTGACACCACCCCCACCACCCCATCTCTCTGTGTGCGGGGGGGGGGGGGGGGGAGTGCGCGCGAGCGGGTGTGTATGCATGTGTGTATGCACGCGCGCACACGCTCGCGAATCTGCTTAAAGGGGCACCCTGACGGATAGTTTTTGCAAGAAACACGTCGAGATCACCAGGAAAACACCCTTTACAGAGATCGCAACACTCACTTTGCTCTGGTTTCCTAGTAATCAAACCGTCAAATCGGCTATTCCTCATTGGCGGAGGTGCTGAAAGTCAGATTCTTTCAGTGAAAGATGGCTGCCTGAGACGCTTAGACCAAATCACGAAATGTCCACAATACAAGCTTTTTTTTAATTTACAGTTTACCAAAAGGAGCTTCGCTCACAACAAAGGAAATAGTTCCAATATTTTTTACTGCGCTGCAAAGAAGAAAAAGCTTCAACCAATCTGAGTGTCCTCCACCCACCCCGTCCAAAATGGCTTCTATCTCCGGCAACTCCGCCAAGGAGGAATCCCCGTTTTGACGGTTTGATTTTTAGGAAACCAGAGCAAGGTGAGTATTCCTATCCTTGAAAAGACTGTCTTTCTGGTGATCTCGACGTGTTTCTTGCAAAACCTCATCCGTCAGAGCCAGCACTGGCACAATATAATTATTCATCTTCCTTTTCCCAAACAAGTGGAGTCGATCTCATGAAACGTGTGAGAGAGTGGGGTGCACTTGGGGAGGAAAGGGGCCACGGGTCAGGATAAATATAAATATTGCAAGTGAGGAGAAACAAAAATAAACAAAACATAAAATCCCCGGATCAATGGAGGACGACAACAGTGAAAGAAAACAAATCTACCAAACAAAAAAAGCCACAGGGCAATGTAGGAAAGGCAGTCCATTACAAAAATAAATAAAATAAACAGTATAAATTTAGAAGGAACAAAAGATGGTTAAAATAAAGTCTTCATTTGCTCATTTATTTCAACTTCTTTTTCTTTCTCATCGTCATGAGAACACTGATGAAAGGTGTGGACATGGCAACAGACATAAGGGTTAGGAAGAAGTAGGTAGGAAGAGAAGAGAAAAAAGTAGAAACATTTTTAAAAAACACAAGGAAAACAAATGGAAAAGAAGAAATCATTTTGAACTAACAAAACATTTCTTCACAGAGAATAGAGAGAACGATGATGGTGACGAGCAACAGTGTATGGAGGTTAATATTCTTCTCTCTTTTTTTATGCAAAATCGTTTCCTTCTGAGGGTCATTAATGTCATTATTAGAGGGCATTATAATTCACACTATATGCAAACTGTCTTTCTGGGCACGCAACAATAAAAGCTAATAATGGCAATAGCAGGACTTCCATAGCTCGTTCTGTCATACTCTTCGTGTGCTAAGCCATAAACATCAAGGGGGAATGGGCATGAAATAAATGAAAGCAACAAGCCCCTCTCTCTCTCTCTCTCTCTCTCTCTCTCTCTCTCTCTCTAGCGCTCTCGCTCTCCTCTCTCTCTCTCTCTCTCTCTCTCTCTCTCTCTCTCTCTCTATCTCTCTCTCTCTCTCTCTCTCTCTCTCTGTCTGTCTGTCTCTGTCTCTCTCTCTCTCTCTCTCTCTCTCTCTCTCTCTCTCTCTGTCTGTCTGTCTGTCTGTCTGTCTCTCTCTCTCTCTCTCTCTCTCTCTCTCTCTCTCTCTCTCTCTCTCTCTCTCTCTCTCTCTCTCTCCTCTTTCTCTCTCTCTCTCTCTCTCTCTCTCTGAAAACGAAAAAACTATCGTGAACTTAGCTATGTATGTTTACAAAACCCAGAAAAGGCTACAGTTAATGACTTCTTAACTGGCTTAAATTGTCTACTGCTTTGTATTTGTATGTCAGGCGGCGGCGAACAGCTGGTTTTAAAATATTTATACAATTAATTAAATGAACAAAGACTTCGCACACGTGTTCACACATCACGTTTTTCTCACCACCAACCGCAACCACACAAACCTGAGCACACAAAAACGGATTTAAATTCAGCCCTTTTGTTTATCAAAGAAAACTCTCTCTCTCTCTCTCTCTCTCTCTCTCTCTCTCTCTCTCTCTCTCTCTCTCTCTCTCTCTCTCTCTTTCTCTTTGGGTTTTTTCCATTTCATCTTACATCATTAACAGAGTTTATCCCCTAACTCAAGATTATATTATTCTTTAGTGCTTCTTTTCATTTCAACTCACTTTCTCGACTTTTCACATAACTAAATATTATATTAATTGATTACTACTCACTACCATTTTACTTCATTTCGGTCTTTCATATTTTCTTATCTCCCAAAATTATATTAACAAATGTTCAAATATACAATAATCTCTCCCTCACAGACGCACGAAGCACTTGACGAACAAGGGAGATCTCACCCAAGAAAAAAACAACGTGCAGAGGAGGACCACATCCAAAGGTGCTGGCTCCAACCTCGCGTAATTAGCCACGTCAACCCGATCAGCCTCGTCAACCAGACCAGCCTCTGGAACAAAACCCCGGTGGAAAACGCTGAAAAATAAATATACCTCAATAAGCTTCCACCACAAAATATCTTCTCTCTTGACAACCGAATCGAGAATCGATGCACATCACACACAGAACGACTGAATCAATCCAATCCGCACACATGAAACCAACAAGCAACATCACACACAGAACGACTGAATCAATCCAATCCGCACACATGAAACCAACAAGCAGACGACAAGATTTATACAGATCAAAATCTTCACCAAGCTGAAAGAAAAATACGAGTGATTACAATATAAACCTTCCAAGCAACCAACCTGCTAAAGCAGCTATGAAGTAGTGAGTAGTGAGTCTGGGACCACGGGCAAAGGACTGGGAAAACTTCGGTGTCCTATCCCCGGCAAACTCTTTCCGCAGACTGACTAGAATTTGTAAAACACACAGTCACGACAACAGCTCACAAAATATACACTTCCTGTTTCAAAAACGATTCAGACACCGCAGATTCAAAATAACCAAAATTGCCCAAACCAATCCGTCACATTGTACAAGTAATTAATTCAATGCTTCATAATTATGACTGTGTATGCATTAATGTCAACATGTATTGCATTATTTGACACCCTTTCAGTGAGGGACCTTGGGCTTAACTGAATATAATATTCGTATTCGTATTCGCATTCGCATTCTCTCTCTCTCTCTCTCTCTCTCTCTCTCTCTCTCTCTCTCTCTCTCTCTCTCTCTCTCTCTCTCTCTCTCTCTCTCTCTCCCTCCACTCTAACACCCCTAAGCGAGGAGACAAATCAGCTCACGCGAATAAATCCACCTTACAGAATTTGAAGCGTAGTGGTTTACAAGATGTTGCACGAACAAAAACAGACGTGGTTTATCCCATTAGCCCTAACCCAAGGAGGGGCGGGGCACTTGTAAACTCTACCACAAAAAAAGAAATTCCACAACAAAATAATTCCAGCGCAAAATAAAGACCATTGCAAAGCTTAATTGTTTTTTAAAAAACTTTAAATAAATATAACTGCAAAATATAAATTACTAGAAATCAAAAACCACCAAGTATAAAACACCACAAAATAAACACCACAACAAAAATATTACAAAAAGCACACACACACAAACATACAACACTAAACACTAACACAAACTTCAGTGGTTATTTTAATATACTTATATGGACGCCATGTTTTGGTCCGTGCTTGTTATTCTATTTGTATCGATCACCGGTTTTATGCATGATAATAATCTACAGTATGAACGGTTCCATAAATGTATATGCCGTGATGCCAAAGGAACCCCAGTGGATTCCGGTGCCGTGGACAATTGACCGAGGGGAAGTGAGGGCCCTAGCCCACCTAATGAGGTGAGAGCACAATTCCATCTGACAAGTGCACTGATGCACGTCTAAAGGGCTCGCCATACTGCATATGATTCGATCTGACAAGTGCACTGATGCACGTCTAAAAGGCTAGCCATACTGCATATGATTCGATCTGACAAGTGCACTGATGCACGTCTAAAGGGCTAGCCATACTGCATATGATTCGATCTGACAAGTGCACTGATGCACGTCTAAAGGGCTAGCCACACTGCATACGATTCGAGCCCAATGCGATCGGATTGTGACATTGCTTTATATTGTTTTATGAATTCTCTCAGTTTTGCGTGTGTGTTTATCACCCGCGGAGTTTACGGAGCGAAGGTGATATTGTTTTTGTTGTGTAAGTGGCTGTGTATGTGTGTATGTATGTATGTGGGTTTGTTAACAGCATATCACCATGAAGGAATAAAGATAGGAAGATGAAACTTGATGTGCATATAGGCTAGGTACTGTAGATGTGCCTTTTGGTGTCAATGTTAAGGTCAAGGTCATGACCTTGACGTATGACCTTGAAAACTGAAAATCTATATTTGGCCATATCTCGGGCACCAGTCAACATATGATGTTGAAACTTGGTATGAAGGTGGTTTGGCTTATGCTCCTTCCGCATATTGTTGACCAATCAAGGTCAAGGTCAAGGAGATCGCTGGACCCTGAAAATTGGGGGGTCGGAACAATGGAGTTCCCAAGATAACAGCATATCACCATGAAGGAATAAGGATAGGAAGATGAAACTTGATGTGCATGTAGGCTAGCTACTGTAGATGTGCCTTTTGGTGTCAAGGTCAAGGTCATGACCTTGACGTATGACCTTGAAAACTGAAACAACAAATTAGCCATATCTCAGGCACCAGTCGACATAGGATATTGAAACTTGGTATGATGGTGGTTTGGCTTATGCTCCTTCCGAATATTGTTGACCAATCAAGGTCAAGGTCAAGGTCAAGGAGATAGCTGGACCCTGAAAATCGGGGGTCGGAAAAATGGAGTTCCCAAGATGAAATCAGGTGGGAATGTTGGCTGGGTATTGCAAATGTGCCTTTTGGGGTCAAGGTCATGACCTTGACGTGTGACCTTGAAAACTAGCAATGCGGGTGATTCTCGGATACTTTTATGGGAAATCTACTCAGCAAGATAGCGACAGTCAGCAGCAGAAACAGTAAGATAGCGACAGTATGCAGCAGCAGCGAGATAATCACAGTCATCCTCCGAAGTCGGGGTGTGGCTGCGTAGCTCCGCGGGTGATTCTCGTTTTTTGTTCCGTTTGTTTCTTCATTGATGTTGTGTGTTTTTTTTATGAGGGCAGGATGGGGGAAAAAAGCTTTGTCAGCTTATTCTTTAGCCCTCAATAAAGATCATTTTGACCTGACTTGACTTGACATTTGTGAGACATGATTCTCGTGCAATTCTACTGTCTAAATAAATCTGATGAAATCCTACAACTTATGTTCACTATGTTAGCATTCCCCCGTATATACACGAATCCGATCAAATATATGTAATTTTGTATCATAAATGTTATGTGATTCGTGAATAGGGGTCTACATTGAACTTGGTATGATGGTGGTTTGGCTTATGCTCCTTCCGACGGAAGTATTTCACATGAATCATGACAGACATCCAATCAAGGTCAAGGTATGCAGTGTAGCTGGCCCTCTGGAAGGGGCACAGAGAGGGCTTCATTCCGTGGAGAAAGTGTCCTTAGGGCAGTAATCATCCAGAAAATAATACAAGACTGTTTCCCTTTGAGTGTGCCATGTCTGTATGAGTAGCCCTCGTGTTACAAGAACAGTCTACCAATAAACACAAGTGACATAGCAGGCAAGTATTGGGCTGAGGTGCAGATTCACACACACACCCTCCCCCAGTGTCTGTATGAGTAGCCCTCGTGTTACAAGAACAGTCTACCAATAAACACAAGTGACATAGCAGGCAAGTATTGGGCTGAGGTGCAGATTCACACACACACCCTCCCCCAGTGTCTGTATGGTAGCCCTCGTGTTACAAGAACGTCTACCAATAAACACAAGTGACATAGCTGGCCCTTATTGGGCTGAGGTGCAGATTCACAGAGAGGGCCTCCCCCAGTGTCTGTATGAGTAGCCCTCGTGTTACAAGAAAGTCTACCAATAAACACAAGTGACATAGCAGGCAAGTATTGGGCTGAGGTGCAGATTCACACACACACCCTCCCCCAGTGTCTGTATGAGTAGCCCTCGTGTTACAAGAATAGTCTACCAATAAACACAAGTGACATAGCAGGCAAGTATTGGGCTGAGGTGCAGATTCACACACACACCCTCCCCCAATGTCTGTATGTGTAGCCCTCGTGTTACAAGAATAGTCTACCAATAAACACAAGTGACATAGCAGGCAAGTATTGGGCTGAGGTGCAGATTCACACACACACCCTCCCCCAGTG
>CM065682.1:3868764-3891264 GCA_017654935.2 Phymorhynchus buccinoides
CTGCCAGTGTTTTCCTTTCAGGGACCAACTGTTTGGAACAGCCTTCCTGCCTGTGTTTTCCTTTCAGGGACCAACTGTCTGGAACAGAAATCCTGCAAATGTTAGTCATTCGCCTTCAGCTGCAGCCTTCTGCGTGTGTTTGTGTGTGCGCGCGCGCGTACGTGTGTGTGTGTGCAGAGCGTTCATTTAATTTTGTGTATGTCCCCACACATCATGCACGCGCACCCATGTGTGTGTCTTTATGTGCTAAAGGGGGAGTGAGTGTGTGCGTGTGTTTGTTTGCGTGCGGCGTGAGTGCTCGCGTGTGTGTTGTCATTGTTGTTACAATGTCCCGTTCATGTGATATATTATATTATTGTTGTGAAGCGCCTATAGCCCCCACGGGAGAATATGCACTATAGAAATTATCATTACTAGCAATCGCCCCGTGGCAGTTAACTCCCGTGGCAGTTTTAACCCCATGGCAGTTTTAACCCCGTGGCAGCTATCTCCTCCCTACACCTACCCCCTCCCCACATTTACTTGCTCGGGGACTTATCTGCCACTCGGCAACACACTTGTTGTTTGCTATTGTGGCTTTCAACAGACAGCCAGTCTCAAACACACGAAAGTGAAACATTCGGTTTTACATTTCCAAGAAGAAGGCAGCATTTCACCTTCCAAGAAAATGGATCACAAATGTGTAAGGTCTTTCATTTCAGTGGGGGGGGGGGGGGGGGCACATCTTGACCTATCGCAGAAAGTGTTTCATAATCATTTTCACTTTGATCTCGCGCACGCAGAGAGAGAGAGAGAGATAGTACTTCTTCTTCTTCTTCTAAGTTCTTGTTCTTCGGTCGTTCAGGCATGTTTCTGTCAATTACGAACGTAGATGCATCATGCTGCTGTTATGCGCCTAAGTAAGAATAATTAGGCCCAGCATGTCTGACTTCAGGTAGAGGAAATCTTTTTGAAAGTATTTCTTGAAAAAAGGCAGGAGAATGGACCGGAAAGGCAGATGTATATATCTCCCTCTCTTAAACACCAGTCTCTCTCTCGTCTTAAAAACACCTGGTGACCAGTCTTCTAGTTCTCTCCATCTGATGATCTCTATCTACTTATTTCCCCCTCTCCCTCATATAAACACCAGTCTTGTCCCTCTCCCTCGCTGAATCAGTAAATGGGTGTATGAACGCCACAGGGTGTTCATGGTCAGTGTTAATCAGGCAGCACATTTGGATCAGACAAAGCATCTAGCATAATGCTCTGTTGTCATTCTTCTTGCACTTCGCGTGTGTGTGTGTGATTGCGCGTGCGCTTGCATGGTGCCGTTGGTTTTGTTGTTTATATCGAAAGCGTGGTTCTTATTTAGCCCTATATTTCAATTTTTGGCCTGCTGTTACGGCCAGACTGAACACATGCCAGCACACGACATGATCATACTGTTTACAACGAAACCAAAAATGTAGTTCCGTTTCAATTTCGCCAGGACAAAAAGGGCAGTGATTATTAACATGCACACCAAATCTTACATACCTATTTTTATTGATTTTCAGGTTGCTTATCTAATACTAAATCTAATTAGTGCATCTGATGGGCTAGCTCTAAACAACTCAACACTGATAGCTGGGTATGAACAGTTTGTGTTGGAGGCAGTGCAGTCTCTCCTCTGGTGGGTTAGCTCTAAACAAACCAACACTGATAGCTGGGTATGAACAGTTTGTGTTGGAAGCAGTGCAGTCTCCTCTGATGGGTTAGCTCTAAACAACCCAACACTGATAGCTGGGTATGAACAGTTTGTGTTGGAGGCAGTGCAGTCTCTCCTCTGGTGGGTTAGCTCTAAACAACTCAACACTGATAGCTGGGTATGAACAGTTTGTGTTGGAGGCAGTGCAGTCTCTCCTCTGGTGGGTTAGCTCTAAACAACTAAACACTGATAGCTGGGTATGAGCAGTTTGTGTTGGAGGCAGTGCAGTCTCTCCTCTGGTGGGTTAGCTCTGAGGGGGGGGGGGGGGGGGGTGCAGTCTCCTCTGATGGGTTAGCTCTAAACAACCCGACACTGATAGCTGGGTATGACTTCACTCAACCAATTTTTAATTTAATGTTTAAAAGCCTGAAAGTAATTTTTTTTATCATTTTAAACGCACAACTTTTTTTCTTTGGTCTAATTGTGTATTGCCGACAATTTGACAAATCAGAAAACTGAACACCCAAGCCACATGTGGAAAGGTAAATACACAACACAGTGAGAGCTGAGGAAACGGACATCTCCGCCTGAAGTGATTGAAGAAGAAAGAAGATGAAGAAATAACATAGAAAGATGAACAAACAAGAGGCAAAGCCTGCAAGGCTCACGTCTGATTTGTATTACTATAGCAGGCATGGGAATTCCCATGACAATTCCCATGCCTGTATAGAGAGAATACTGTTATGTAGACACTTGTGCATCTGAAAACAGAATTAATTTTTATTTTACTGTGTAAATTAAAATTATTTCTATGCACCCCTACCCCTTTCTTTAAAATTTAATTATATGTATGCGCATGTAACATAGTGGAGCCCTATTTTTATTTTTGGCAAACAAGTAAAATTGAAAAGCATATTGACCAAGCTTTCAGAAAAAACATAGTGACCAATCCCCCACCCCACCCCCTGCCGGGGTAAGGGGGGTCTACGGACACCTGTAGTAGGCCTAGTCTTTGCCTGTGGGTCTAAGCCTCTTACTCTTAGAAAATTAATAATTGAAGTTGCGTGATCTGTTACTGTTTTAAACTGATTGTTCATGCGATGAAAACTTGTTCCACATCATCTACATTTCTGTAAGATATTTTATATTAGTCCTAATATTTTATTTTCGTTTCGTTAATTCCCCCCCCCCCCCCTCTGCCACAAAGCAAAGGTCAAGGTCACAGCCAGCAAGCTCATCCATGTTTATCTTCCCCTGTACAGTCTTTGCTCATGGTGATCAATCGTCTAGGCCTAACAAAGGATTCGTACGTCGAAGGCAGTGAAATCGACGAACCCTGGATTTTCCGTATATTTTTTTTCAAGACTGAAATGAATGTGGGCTAAATGTTAAGTACGTCGTCTTGATTATGAGGTAAGGCATGGACTCTAGGCCTAGGCCTTGTTGCCGGAAGTGCAGTAGGCTAAGTTATGCGCAGAGATGATGTGCAAATGAACACGAACAACCGTTACTCAAAGGCGCAAATAAAGCTAAACAACCGGGCCGTCAACGCACACACTCGGTACATCCATTTGTTACAGAAAATATAAGTTGACGACGTTAAAATGTACCTATTTGTACACACCTGAAGTCTTGTTTCTTTTTAAAGAGCGTTTTTGTATATCTAATGGAGAGTCTTCTTTCCAGTATGTATCTCCTACTCGGTACAACACAACAGTTAAGTAATCTCTGCAACAAATGATTTTCTTTCTTTTGTTCCTTACCGATGTATCTGACTGCTTTGATCGCCATGACTTGAAGGCTCACGTCAAAATCAAGTATCCTGCTAACTTTAACCCTCTAACATCTTATGTTTTTTTGAGAAAATGACAACGTTAAAGTTTCAGTGGAGAGTGAGAGTCTTCTTTAGTTTGAAGAGTGTGACCGAGTCAAGGTTAAAGGTTGCACAACAGTAATCTCTGCAACAAATGATTATCTTTATTTTGTTCTTTATCAATGTATCTGACTGCTTTGATCGTCGTGACTTGAAGGCTCACGTCAAAATCAAGTATCCTGCTAACTTTAACCCTCTAACGCCTTATATGCTTAGAGAAAATGACAACGTTAAGGTTTGAGTTAAGGTTAAAGGTCGGGGCCACGGACGCAACACACACACCCGAACATGTACGATACTATAGACTCACTTTGTTTTAAAAAACGACGTGAGCCAAAAAGCATAACTCTTTCTATACTAACCTGCGATCTCGTCGCAGGGCATGCGCACAACGCCTCGTTACTAAGGTAACGGGATATCGCATGTGAACTTTAAAAATTCATAGTTCATAGGTTAACAGTCATGCGTGCTTCAAAGTGGCTCAGAGGGCAACTACTACGTTTCATTCATGCCTCTAACACTGATTGGCTGGCTGCCGGTTATTTTGGGACCTTAAAATTATATTTTCGCTATTATGAGTGTGCCTGGCTTGACAAAACATGCATTTATTTTAAAATATCACAAATCAAAACTAATCAAGTGTATGCTTTGAAACTGTTGCAGGTGTTAGTACTGTATATTGTGTACATATTGCCTAAATGTCACGTTTGTATCTGTTACCATTATTTATTTTTAAAAAATTTTGCAACCTATGCAAATCGGCCAGTACAGAACGCTTGCAAAGGGAAGCAACTGGCCAGCATGGAATGAGTTAAAAGCAAAACACACAGAGAAGCAACAAACATCACAAACAAATCCAGACGCTGGTCGGCCAATCAACCTTTATTTCTTTTTACATGATTTTCCCTGCTGACCAATTTCGACTTCAGCCTGCACGTGGTGGTTTTCTCGCTGTTCACTGGCGCGAGAGGACCTGTCGGTGCTTCCAGGCGTTCAGGGGCCCCTTGTCCGGCTTGTACTGGACGCTGACACCGTCAGGGATCAGGTAGCCCTCCGCCCGCATGCGCTCATAGTCCTCCCGCGACCACTTGGTGAAGCCCCACTTCTTGGACAGCACGATCTGTAACACAAACCAGGGAGTAAACATGACAGTGAGATATGGGGCAGTATTTTCAGTTATACAGATTTACCTTACAGCCAAATGACCTTCTAGCTTTTATAACAATCAGCTTTCTAAGGTTTCACAAGCATAGAAGAAAAAAGAAAGCCAAAAAAGAACTTTTTTGTTTATGAGCTGGCAGGGGGGGGGGGGAGTAATAGATATATCCAACATCAGACAGCTTTAATGTGGTTTTTTCTTTATCATTTTATCAAAGCAACAATTAAAAGGAAAAAAACCCAACACAAACATTGAATGAAAAAGACCATTTGCCACGGGCGAGCAACTTTGAATTTCAATTAAAGCTTTGAATAAGAGTTCATGTAACTACGGGCAAAACATGCAGGCAAAAGTGTAGTCAAACACTAGTCTAGTCTACAGAACAAATCCCCATGGCAAATGCCCTATTGTGTCTGAATGCTTTCTCTCACTGCCATTTTGGTCACGCTAATGTTGGACGGGGCATTCGCGAGACCCCTACTTGCCGCGCGCCTAAGCGAACCGATATAGAGGCAAGCGGACCTCAAATGAACCAATATGCCGTTTTGCTAGAAAACGTATTTTGCGGTAACAGAAAATCGTAGAATTTGGTTATCAACCGTAATTCCGTAGTTTATAGTCAAATTCCGTAGGAACTACAGAAAATCCGTAGGGGTAGGCAGGTCTGCAGTTGAGGTATTTCAATTTATTGTTATTAAAGTGAAACCTAGCAGGTAGTACTTTCAACCTAGCTTCTACCCACAGACCTGGGGAGTAATTCATAGCGGTTACGTTGATTACGTCAGACATTTGACGTCTGAACTATCCGAGCAGTGTAGTCGCGATTCACAGGTCAGACTTCAGCTTTAGACTTCATACGTCGGAACTACTTCGGAATTCCCCGATGATGCTGAGATGTGCGCATGCGCTATACACTTTCTTCCGCGCGAGGCAGAGGAAAGCAGCCGCGCGAGGCAGAGACTGCTAGGCTAGCACGCTCTCTGCTGCTAGGCCTATGTGTTGAGTGTGTGTTGGAAAGGAATGTAGGCCCTAGCTAGTTTTGCAGTAGGCTTATAAGATAAATTATAGTTAGTATTGTTTCCACTCTCTGTCTGAGTTTCAGTTTCATGCGTCAAATTTAGGATGTGGTATAAGCTTAAATAATTAAATAACAAATTTGTGTAAGGTGTGCGAGTGATAATAGACTAGTAGTGGAACTGAATTATGTCAAGCCTAACAGAATAAAAAGTTCAAATGACCTCTCTCTCTCACACACATGCGGCGCATGCACACACGCCCGCACACGCACACACACACACACAAGCTAGCCCTCGAGACATGCGAGTCCGCCATGAATCAATCTCATTGTGGTTCACGCTTTCAATGTAGGCCTACTGACAGCTTGGTTTATGTCATGCTGTAGCATGAATCATCTTCAAAAACAACTTTTTAAGTGTTGCACAAATTTTTCCTATCACAGATATGTACTTTCATGCCGACATACGCACCCATTTTAGCAATAAACCGAATAAATCGCCGCCTTTGCATCTCCCAATCTCGAAAGTAGTTCAGACGTACAGCTCCTAGTCTGCCGAATTCGCTTGACTAAATTTCAGCCCTTTAGTTCGCCCGTACGCCGAAGGTTTTAGGTCAGTCAGGCCCCATGAATTGCAACTTTCCCTGGAAAGTGCAGACGTTTCCACGTACGTTAGACGTACGCGCGTACGTACGCCCCATGAATAGGACCCCTGCCAACCCCCTAACAGACCAAAGAGGAATATTTGTAGCAAAAAAGAGGAATTTTGGGGAGCTAAGAGGAATTTTGACGCGGCATCTTACCTTTCACGCGTAAACATAATTTGAAAAAAGCAATTTTCATCCTTGTGAACTTGTCTTGTTGAAAACAAGTCTTGTCTGGAAGTGTCACTACTATTCTACTATTCCTAACACAACATAAGCTTTTGGTTTGTTCCTGTCCTTTTTATTCAGGCAGACCAAGACGGTTGGTGCCATATATGACTTAAATAATAAGACCTGGAAGAAAGATGATGAACCAATTCAAGTTCATCTTTGTTCTCATTTCCTTCCGTTGGCTTGAAAAAGTCGGTAACGGTGGAAGACGAAGTCTGGGAGTTTGCAGTTTCGATAAGACGCTAAGAAGTAATGCGGCATTTGATGTCTTGACACCCTCCATAGGAGACTTTTAAGTGTAGTGAGCACATTATACATCAAGCATGATGCACAGATAACTTTTCCATGTAATCTTGGCAGATATTTTTGGTCTATTCTCTTTCTTTTCTCCCCAGTCTCGCACACATCGGTGTGTCAATCGCCATCTTGACGGAAGTGCGCAAACAGAAACCAGAAAGTTGATTATATGCACAGCAGCTGTGCTGCTCTGTATATAAGGCGATAAATTTGTGTTTACAATTTTTTTAAAGTTTTAAAAGCGGAATTTTATGTACTTGAGCGGAAGAAATGTAGTCTGAGTGGAAAGGTTGGCAGGTCTGTACCCAGGGCTTGATTGAAGCCTTGAGCCGTACTGTACAGGAGTCTATTAGCACTGTACTTGACTTGACAGCCTCCATTTCTACACAACACTATCACCCACCTTCTGGCGGCCGGGGTATTTAAACTTGGCCCGGCGAAGAGCCTCGATGATGGAGGCCTCGCTCTGCTCGCGGGCACGCACCGACATGATGGGCTGTCCAATGCGAACCCGGGCAACAGTTCCCTGGGGCTTCCCGAAGGCACCCCTCATGCCAGTCTGGAGCCTGCACACAGTTTATTAAGACATGTCATTAATTAATGCTTTATATTATATAGTAATGAGTACCCGGGCCACTGTCCCCTGGGGCTTCCCGAAGGCACCCCTCATTCCAGTCTGGAGCCTGCACACAGTTTATTAATACATGTCATTAATTAAGGCTTTATAGTAATCAATACAAGGGCCACTGTCCGGCTTACTGGAGGCATTACGCATGCCTGTCTGGAGCTTACACACAGAGTACGTGAACATTCAGAATAAATGCTCAATCAGCACTGTGCTTTCTTTCCTCTGTCTTAACCTTCACCACATACTAAATATCAACATGAAGATGCGCTTGGCAGCTAGCGCATGAACAAAAATATAATTGTTTAGATGCGTTTCTAATATAAATTTTGTTTCCTGTTGTTTTTAAAGCAACAGATATGGTGGACGCCAAAGTCAGCAATTAGCTGATAATCACTGTCTGTTGTTTTTTTAAAAAGTAAATACTACTATTCATTGATGATCACCGTCTGTTGTTTACTTTTTAACCTTTAGGACGCTGCAGACGCACCGTGTCGCCAAGTAGATACTCTCTCCTGCAACTGCAGGCGCCCTGTGTCACCCAGAGAGGAGTACTCTTCGCGGACGTTATTTCGGTTTTTTCAGTTAACCGTCATACAGTCGACCCCCTCACGAACAGCCCTCTGATTTACGACCTCCCCTCTTTTACGACTGAAATATGAATGACGGATCGTTTTTCTTCTAAACTTGCCTCCTCATTTATGACTCCCCCTCTAACGCGTTTTATGACCGTAAATCTTGTTGATTTTACGACCGATGCAACACATTCTGACAATTATCAGTCGCAAAAATGTATATCTATCCTTCTCGGCCTCAGTTCGAGCCGACGCACAGCTGGGGTACCACTGTTGTTAGGTCAATCTCGGTAAAAACGAACCGTTCTCATGCCGAAATTGAAGAATTTAATCAGCGATATCACGATCTGACCACTAAATGTCACCACTTTTATGCACATGTGTCATCACTGAGCAGTTTATGATCAAAGTTTGAACTGAAACAGTCGCGATCGTGTCGATCTTTACGAACTCTGTGAGACGGATGGAGGGAAGGGAAAGGAGACGAGAATCAGAAGACAGTTGATGACTATTTTTTCTGCATTACTATTACGATTAGTTCATGACCATATATATAATTATTGCGTGTTGGCAAAATAGCACTGGCTCTAGCAGAGCAATGGCATTGTTGGTCTTCGGGGACTTTCCCCCATCATCTGTCACCAAATCCCATTGGCCGAGACTCACGGCAAGAGAGTGGGGATTTACCCTGGACAAGGCTTGTCCACTGATAAACAAATTTTGTCCCAGCCCGCAAGAATAGCAGCTGCTCCCTCTGCTATCTGGCTGTCACAGTCACAACAAGCATACACCGTCTGTTGGTTATTTTTTAACATAAAATTCTATTCCAACATTTTTTTAATGAAAAATTTACTAATCAGCCCCAAAGCAACGTAGCATTCGATAATCCTATTATCTATAATAATACTAGGCATTTTCCGCAGGCCATGGGAAAACTGCATAATTTGAAGGGGTACAATACACCAGAAATTGGCTAAGTCCAAATCGGAGGGACTGAAATTTGATTCTGAGATATGTGTAGCTAGTATTTTTTTGTAGATAAAAATAATTTTTAGTATTTTAAGATAAAGACTTTAGTTTTTGGCATAAAAATGACTAAACTAGGACAAAAAAATTATTGTGAGTTATCCAGTCTTTTTGAGTTAGCAAGATAAGTCAATTTGACAACCCTACAGGCACCACCCACCTGTCAGCCCCGGCGCAGGACAACATTTTGTTGATCCTGTTGATGTGGAACAGATGTTATCTGAATGTCTTCCATCACCTTAACCCTCTTGCTAACACCACCCACCTGTCAGCCCCGGCGCAGGACAACATTTTGTTGATCCTGTTGATGTGGAACAGATGTTATCTGAATGTCTTCCATCACCTTAACCCTCTTGCTAACACCACCAGCCTGTCAGCCCTGGCGCAGGACAACATTTTGTTGATCCTGTTGATGTGGAACAGATGTTATCTGTGCTTGAATGTCTTCCATCACCTTAACCCTCTTGCTAACACCACCCACCTGTCAGCCCCGGCGCAGGACAAAATTGTTGATCCTGTTGATATGGAACAGATGTTATCTGAATGTCTTCCATCATTTTAACCCTCTTGCTAACACCACCCACCTGTCAGCCCCGGCGCAGGACAAAATTGTTGATCCTGTTGATATGGAACAGATGTTATCTGAATGTCTTCCATCATTTTAACCCTCTTGCTAGCACCACCCACCTGTCAGCCCCGGCGCAGGACAACATTTTGTTGATCCTGTTGATGTGGAAGGGGTGGAGGCGCACCCTCAGGTGGAAGGCGTCCTTGCCGCAGTGCTTGACGAGGTACTTGTTAGCACAAATGCGGCCCGCCTCCAGAGCCTCCGAGGACAGCTGCTCCAGCTCGTCGGAAATGAGGTGGATACACAGCGGGAACTCGTCCACCCTCGCCCTCTTCCTGCCCAAGTCGAAGATACGGATCTTGGGGTCTGAAAGAAAATGAGTTTTATTATAAACATTCTGAAAGAAAGAGAAAGAGAGAGTGGGGGATGGGGTGGGGGCTTTAACCTTTAGCCAACCGGAGGCGCACTGCTGCGCCGAGCGCTAGTTATCGCCCACAGCCGGAGGCGCACTCGTGCGCCGAGCGAGTGTCACTCAGCGCTTGAACCTATTGCGGTATCTGTGGACTACAACCAAGCTATTTGAAGCAATCCCACAATGCTTAGGGGTTTTATCTCTCTCCTTTTCCGGAATACGGCAGCCATCGTGCTTTTTATTCTTCGAACTGAATTTTTGAAAGTTGAAAAAAGTTTTTGTGAGTTTTTCGATAAATTTTAAGATGGCGAATTTCGACGAAGTTGTGCTGGAGGAGATTTTCTTCGATTCAGACAGTGATGAAGAGTTCCTGGGCTTCACTGAAGCTGATATTGAGCAACATTTCGCTGATAGGGCAGAGAGGGAAAGGATGCATGGTAATGGAGAAGCAGAAGGGGTTGAATCGAGTGACGAGGGTGAGCCTGATGAGAACGATGGTGAAGTTTCGGATGGTTACGATCATGACTGGCTTCGAGATTTCGATTCAGAGTACGGTCCTCTCAATGTTCCAGATGATGTTTCTGAAGCTGAGTTGTTTCGTTTAGTCATCAGTGATGCTGTCAGTTACTGAAACAAACCGGTATGCTGCCGACATAGCACGAGTTCGAGGTGCTGATGCATCGGTTCACTCGCGAGTCAGTCAGTGGAAAGAAGTCACGGTTGATGAGATGAAGGCGTTCATTTCCATTTTGCTTCTCATGGGGATTTCTCAGCGCTCTTCATATGAGCTGTACTGGTCTACAGATCATTATCTTGAAATGCCAGGGTTCAGGACGATCATGTCAAGGAATAGGTTCCAGGCTATTCAGACTTTTTTTCACCTGGCTGACAATTCCACTGCCAGACCCAAAGATCATCCGGAGCATGACAAGGTTCACAAAGTTCGTCCCCTCTTTGAGCTTCTGGTTCCTTTGTGGCAGAACTATTATGCTCCAGTAAAGGAAATTTCTATTGATGAGAGCATGATCCCATTCAAGGGCAGGACAAGTCTTCTTATTTACATGCCCAACAAGCCAACCAAGTGGGGTCTCAAGGCGTGGGGTCTGGCAGATTCGAAAACTGGCTACATGTGGAATTGGAAGTTGTATCTTGGCAAGGAGGTGATTGCTCGGGTTCTTCAGGAGGTTGGGCTGGCTCATAGGGTGGTTACTGGTCTTGCTGAGCCACTCTACAACAAGGGGTATGTCCTGTACATGGACAATTTCTTCAGTTCTGGCCCCCTTTTCGATGAGCTAGCCGAGAATGAAATGGGCGCTTGCGGCACTCTCAGACTCAACAGGCGGGGTGTTCCTCAAGCTATCAAAGAAGCCAGACCTCGTGCAGGTGAGGAGCCCATCACAGAGAGAGTTGGCCACACTCTGTTCATTGCCTGGTATGACAAGAGAGCTGTCAATTTGATGACCAGTGCTCACTCTGGAGAGACTTTCAGGAAGGAGGTCAGGTCAAAACGTGATGCTGGCCACATGCGTGTTGTGCAGAAACCCTGTGCTGTTCAGGCCTATTCCAAGCACATGGGTGGGGTTGACAGAGCTGACAAGGCCATGTCATTCTACATGGTTCTTCACAAGAGCAAGAAGTGGTGGAAAAAGGTCTTCTTCTACCTCCTTGAGATATGTTTTTGCAATGCTCTTGTGATCTGGCGGCACAAGCATGAGGGGCGTGTTTGTGCCCAAAAGTTCCGTCTGCAGATTGTTCACCAGCTTCTGGCAGGCTACGAGTCTGGTGTAGGTGCAAGAAAAGGCAGACCAGTTGATAATCCTCCTGACAGAATGGTGAACATGGAGCACACTGTGGTCATCACAGACAAGCGCCTGTCTAGTGGGAAGCCTTCTCGGCCCGATTGCATTGTCTGTTCTGATCGGGCTTTCAAGCGTCACCAGACAACCCTTATGTGCTCAAAATGCCAAGTAGCTCTCTGCCCATACCCCTGCTTCACAAGGTACCACACCCTGCTGAACTTCAAGACCAGGTGTACCCCAGAATTGCACGACTTCTAATGGTAGGAAAACTTTGTTGATTTTTCGTTGTTTTGTTTTGTCATGTTTTGTCATTTTGCAGCATGCAAACATACACAAACCCCAGAATGTTTGATATCATTGTGATCTGCATTCATTTACCTGCATTTTCATTTCCTATTATATGCCTCTACAAGCAGTACCTTAGGAGCTAAAGCCACTTGAAGTAGGTAGGGGTGCACGTTTTTGGGGCATTTTTTCGTGACGTCATTTTTTTTTTTTCCGCCATAAAAATATTCACAAAATACAAAAAGGTTGGTATTATAGTAAAGCTTATTCACTTACATATATAACCTCCAAATTTGAGCAGTGTCTGAGCAATATCATGGACAGTACAACCTCTGAAAGTAGGTAGGGTGCCTGCATTTTTTTGGGCTAGCCAATCTGATTTTTTTTTGGGCTATGAAAATAGCCAAAAATTAATACATGGTTAGTACCACCATACACTAT
This sequence comes from Phymorhynchus buccinoides, assembly GCA_017654935.2. Classification (NCBI taxonomy): domain Eukaryota; kingdom Metazoa; phylum Mollusca; class Gastropoda; order Neogastropoda; family Raphitomidae; genus Phymorhynchus; species Phymorhynchus buccinoides. Next base: position 3,881,381 of record CM065682.1, read on the forward strand.
AATCATTCAGCTACATTCACTGCAAATTTCAAGACTGTACATGCAATAGAACAGAAATGACAGCAATTCCAAGAGAGCAGGTGGGCAACATTCAAAAAGTCTCAAAAAGAATCTGGTTGAGGGAAATACAGAACCGAAAAATAACCTGGTTGGCTAAAGGTTAAGTTCATGCCCATGTCGAAAATGTGAATCTTGGGGTCTGAAATGGGAGGATCATATTAGAAATGTCACGAGGGAGAAAGAGAGCTTGTGGGAAACTCATCCACACATGCTTTCTTGCCACTCAAATCAAAGATACGGGTACAGACAAAGATCTTCAGGTCTGACACAAAATAAAGAGGGTTATTTAGTACGAGCTGAAAAAGGCCAAAAAAAAGAAGTCCGTTTAACGTCCTCCGGCCTGGAACAGATACATGTGGGATATGAATAACTATAAAGATAGTGGGACGATCCTGGAGGTACTGCAATACCAGGAAAGTCCTGAGAGGTGGCTTCCTTTCCAGGCAGATTTGCTGATCTTCAGGTTTGAAAGAAATGAGGGGTTTATATGAAGACTAATTGTATACACTAATACAGGTGTGTGTGAGAGAGAGAGAGAGAGAGAGAGAGAGAGAGAGAGAGAGAGAGAGAGAGAGAGAGAGAGAGAGAGAGAGAGAGAGAGAGCAGACATGGTACACTGAACTGTTTTAATGTCATTGGCTTACATAGCTTAGATGACATGGGGGTGCGAATAGAACAAAATAATGGAAAACAGCAGGCATGGTAGTGGGGGGGGGAGAGAGAGAGAGAGAGAGAGAGAGAGAGAGAGAGAGAGAGAGAGAGAGAGAGAGAGAGAGAGAGAGAGAGAGAGAGAGAGAGAGAGAGAGAGGAGGAGAGAGGGGGGGGGGGGGGAAGGGACGGGAGAGGGGCTTTCTCGCCCAAGAAAAAGAGTCAGATCTTGGGATCAACAGGAAAATATTATAGTACACTAGCAATCGCCACGTGGCAGTTTATTGAATACTGGAGGCAATGCCCGGAGGCAGTGCTAAACCAGTAAAGTCCCGAGTTTTTAATAATAAAGATACGTGTAGTGTCATCCCCTTGTAATCTCCACTGCCCCCCCCCCCCCCCCCCCCCCCCCATAACCAGCTGGCTGACCTACTCGTCACCCCAGCACGTGTGAACCATGGTCTCATGCCCACAGCAGTCCCCCCCCCCCCCCTTTAACCCTCTTGTGCCTGACGTTCTGTGCTCTCAATCACCTCTGAAATCCTAACCCAAGGGACGTCACTCCGTACAAAAGGCGGGGTAGCGTCAGAAAAATAATAAAATAAAATATACCCTACCAGATTTTGTGTGGTTTTTTTGTTTTGAATGCGTTGCCGAGATGTCTGTCTGAGTTGCAAAAGGAATTTCAAGATGTTATGGGGATGCATGGCTCCACAAAAAAAATCAAAATGCCAAAGTGTATTCGCAAACTGCATTCACTAGTCATTCACTGCCTACTTTTGCAGACTGTTGAAGCCTAAGACTGAAATGGAAATGTAGATCAAAACCATTCACTTACCCTTTCACTTCACGATCTTATAATTCCTATCTTTCACAAAAAAGGGAATTTTCATCGCTGTCATCACTCAGTGGATGCAATAACGACTCATCATCCATGATGTAAAAGTCGGGAAAATGCCGATGTCAGTAACACGACTTCAAAAATTCGCATCGATCGAACAAACACAAGCTCGCTGCCGAAATAGGTCAGAATACACTCCTTACTCATCACTTCGCGATCTCATAAGTCCCATCTTTCACAAAAATAGGACTATTCATCGCTTTCCTCAGTCAATGGACGCCATAACTGTTCGTCATCCATATTGGAAAAATCACGAAAATGCCGAAGTCGGTCACTAATTTTCAAAAATTCATATCTTTCAAACCAATCGGCCTAGAAACCATTGCAAGCAACAGGACGGAAGAGTAATCTACAGCGAAAGCGAGGCTGAAGCGCTCACGTGACTGCCATGTGATAGAAACAAAATGGAAGCGCCCAAACCGGCCACGTGGAATCCGTACGTTCCCGAACGTTCTAGACGTTTCCGATCCGAATTTTTTTTGAACGTTCACGACCGTTCACCGCACAAGAGAGTTAATAACGGCACGTTTGGTCATATGTCGTTTCGCCTAGTGAGCGAAACTGTAAATTGGTGCATATCGCGCGCATTTATGAACGGATGCTGTTCAAATTTCCTGCCATGCTTTGCCCGGGTCATAGCAAGCCTGACAGCAAATTTGAGGCGATTTGGTTAAGAAACGGCGGAGTTATTCGTGAAAAGGTGAAGTGGCATCTAGTGCGCACGTTTCTGAATCGATTCGCTTCCGGTTTGGCACACGGATAGTCCCCGGCCCCGGTCATCTTCCTGCCAAATTCGAAGGCAATCGGACCAGAAACGCCGGAGATACGGGCGGCAAGAGGCCAGCGGATGCGCGTTTCACGCATTTGCGAAACCGTGCAAAAGACACGGCCGCCTCGGTTGCCATTGCCATCGCCCCGTTAGGGCTCACAGCAAATTTGAAGCGATTCGGTCGAAAAACGGCAGAGTTATAAGGCCGGTTTCGTGTTTCACACACACATGGACGGACAGTAGGATTTTTACTATATGATGTATACACATGCTGTGTGTGTGAGAGAGAGAGATAGATAAGAGGGCAGGAGGGGGGCGGGGAGACTGAAAAACCCACACCTATTATTTGTGTTGCCTTAATAGAGTTGAAAGAGGAAGTTCCATTAATAGAGTTGAAAGAGGAGTTGAATAAATGTTGACAGGAATGCATAAATATAAAAAAGCCGTATACTTTGTCAAATGAAAAATAAATCAGGCGAAAAGGCACAGGAAGAAAATGGAAAAGGCACTGTACATAATTATAGACATGCATTTGTTTTTTTATTAAATGTACAATGAATAAATTTTGACAGTCCTGAGTGTATAATTTTTTATTTTTTTTTATAATCTAAGTTAATTATACTCTGTCAAATCAAAAATAAATCCTTGCTAAACTTATCAAATCGAACCACTACAATGTTTTTGTTCAATTAATGCTCTTACTTTACTCCTCATTTGCACATAATTTATTCAATGTTAATTCATAAAAAATTCAAAAAATTTATTCCAAGAAAACATGTTTTTAACCAAACACAGACGTACCAGGCACACCACGGCAGAAGCGTGATTTGGGATAAGGCTTGTTCTTGCAGTACCGATAACTGGAACAGAAAGACACAAACATATATTATATATATGGCCCGCAATTAGTGTACAAAGACATTCATGATACAATCATTTCCATTATCATCAGTGATGCCACTGATGGCAAACTAGCCTGCTTGCTTTTAGTTTTACCCTTCGACTACGGAATGAATGAAAAATGGTGTTTTACGTCCTCTCGGTCATACACATATGGGACATTTGTAAATACAAAGATGGTGGAAACAATACTGGAGGCAATGCCCAGAGGCAGTGCAACACCAGTAAAGTCCCGATTTTTTCAACAATACAGATATGTGTAGCAGTAACCACGCCTCGGCTATGGTACCGCCACAAGTATTGCCAGCTTCGACTACGGGGAGGGAGCTTAAAACTATATATGTCTTTTCCTCCAAACATACAACAAAACCATCAAAATGATGATGGTGGCTGTGAGATTAAAGAAGCACTGGCTGGCCAGGTCATAAAGCTAGATTAGGGCGTGCTCTCTCCTAGTTTTGGTTTAAACATTTAAAGGGCTTTTCTTTTCTTGTTTTTCTCTCTTCGCCCTTTTCAGTTGTAATAATGGTCAGAAATGACCGTGACAACTATATTGGAAGAAGAAGACAAGACAAAATAATGATACATACAATTACAACGAATAGTAAATACGGGGACTCCGCACCCATCCACCCCACACACACACGCACGTACACACACACATAATGGCACAGTAGGAATGCGCGAAGTAGGAATTCGTGCAGTAAGAATTCGCGCAGTAGGATACGTGCAGTAGGAATTCGCGCAGTAGGGTTAGTGTGGGCATTTGCGACACCCGTTCCGAACTTTCACTTTCAACACACTGTATCTTCAATACTTCTGGGCGAACACGGTTGCTCTAAAGTGCTTTCCGTGGGCTAATGAATATGTATTTCTTTAAACCAATCAAAATGACCGAAAGCCTCGTACTGTTTTTATACGGGACTGGTTTTGCACGCCACTGTGTGTCTAATGTGTCGTCTGCTGCCAACTTTTTCACGAGAAGGAAACACACTGCTTCATTGTATTGGATCAGTATGAAGTATAATTTTACAGTGTGTGCTTTGCAATGCTATTTTTGGGTTACTATAAGATCGTAGTTCATTGTTCAGCTTTTAAAATGATGTTTGCTGGTGACAGGTGTGTTCATTTGCGACAGCCCTATTTTATTGCAGTTTTCTTCGTAAAATCAGGTAAAGACCACTGCTGCGACTGCAATCAGTGTGTCTACGTGTTTCTGTATGCGTGTATTTGAGTCCGTTTATAGTGCGTGTGTGACAAACTGTGTGTGAGCGTATGTGTGTTCATGCATGGGTTCGGTAGGGTCAGAAGTTACAACTATATCAGGGTTTGCAGTAGCCTACATAGTAGGGTGGTTATAAAATTTAAAAAAAATATGTACAAATCCTAATGAAATTTATGTCATTGGAAAGAGCCCGTTTAAAATGATACCCAAATTATCAAAATCGGTCGAAAATTGAGAAAGTTACGACGTTTGTCATAACTTTTTCTTTTTTTTACCAATAAACAAAACATTGGTACCAAAATAAAGCTTATTCAAAGGGGAAACATCAACCCCAAATATTAGACAGATTAGGCCTAGCTTTTTGTGCGACTCACAGCTCAACATTTTGTGCGACTCACAAGATCAGCATACATGAGCTCGACAAAAACAGACCGACAGTTACGTTACTCACTTGTGGAGACCTTGAGCAGCATTGAGATTTATTCTAGATGCACCAAATTTGGTGTACTTGTAGAAAAATAAGAAATGTTACGCATTTGTTTTAAAACACATTGGATCGCTTGTCTCTCGCGATCGGCCGTCTTAGCGTAAAAAAAGATCGTTCCCGAATGACAGGGTTGTCTGCTTCCCGAAAGAAAGAAACTGTAACCACCAATAAAAACAAGCCTTTGAATTTTCAACCAGAAAAATCGCTGCGGCTTGACCTAATTCAGGCGATTTTTGTGATAAAATTTTTAAAAAATATTTACTTTTTGTCAAATCCTAATGATATTTAGCTTCAGAAGTGGCAAATGTTGAACCTGATACACGTTAGCCAATGATAAAGTCCGCCCATTTTGAGAAAACACGCTTCTTCTAGAGACCTTCAGAAAATGTGTGGCAATAGCACACACATACCCTAGAGATGAATGAATCGTTACTCGTAAGAAAACTTGCAAAACATACCATCTTGCTGGTCGGCGACCCATGGTGACCTGCAAGACAGAAATCACACAATTAATATTCCTTCTCTCAAATAAAATTATTCATTCAGATGTAACAACAATATTTGACACACGATTGCTCAGATTTTAACAGAACAAATTTCAACACGCCTTTCCTTACCGTCGACACAAGGGAAAGAAAGCAACGGAAACGGAAGTAGACGATACGTCTAAACACCGAATAACGCCGAACGGTTGCGCTGAATTTGGCAGTTATGTTATGCGTGTGTGTGTGTGTGTGTGTGTGTGTGTGTCACAGTGTGTGTGTGTGTGTGTGTGTGTGTGTGTGTGTGTGTGTGTGTGTGTGTGCACGTGCGTGCGTGTGTGTGTGTGCGTGTGTGCGCGCGCGCGCGCGCGCGTGCGTGCGTGCGTGCGTACGTACGCCGTGCGTGCGTGCGTTCGCCGTGCGTGCGTGCCGCCGCCGGTGCGGTGCGTGCGTGCGTGCGTGTCACACAGTGTGTGTGTGGGGGGGGGGGGGGGGGGGGGGAGGGGGGTCTGTCTGTCTACGTGCCTGTCTCAGTGTCTGTGCGCATATCTATGGATCTCCGTGGATTAAAAAAACAAATAAACAAAATTCCTACCGCCAATGATTACTGAACTGATCATAATGAAGACTGGCACAATCAATAAATCCCATTTTTTCCAAAACAGGAATGTTCGTAGCTTAGACCACTTTACCGGAAAACTCCAATCATGGGTTGACCAACAGCGTGAAACTGATGAATAGCTTTTTGTTTGTTTGTGTTTCCTTGCTTGTTTTCTTGAAATAGGCCTTCGGAATTTCCTGCAAATTGTTAGAAGTGGCAGCTCCGATCGACAGGGAATAAAAAGGAACACTGACACAATTCATTTATCACGGACGTAATCACTGATGTTTGTTTTATTATTTGGTCAATTTCAAATAAATGGAATCCAATTTGCGATCGCTGATTCTCAGATTGGAAGCATTCTGTGATAGTAACGGGACCCCCACTTGGCAAAGTTGATAAGAGCAGGGAGAAATCCTGTTGCCTGGTATGGCAACTTAGGACGATAATTTGACTGCTAGTAGGGGTTGACCCGGTAGGGGTTGAGCGTGCGATATTCTTAGTTGGGCGTAGGGGCTTTCGGCGCGCGATATTCTTACGGTTGGGCGTAGTGAGAGAGAGAAGGGGAGGGGCTCATCTCCTTCTCTCTCTCTCTCTCTCTCTCTCTCTCTCTCTCTCTCTCTCTCTCTCTCTCTCTCTCTCTCTCTCTCTCTCTCTCTCTCTCTCTCTCTCTCTCTCTCTCTCTCTTACTACGCCCAACTAAGACTGAATATCACGCGCTAAATCCCTACCGGTTTGACTGCCCCCTGGCGGTCAAATTATCGTCCTAAGTTGCAAATTTTGATAGCTAGGTTCCCCAAGTCCCCCACCCCCCACCAAAAAAAGATACTAATACCAGACTAGCACAAAACTTTTTTACTAACAGAGTAATAAATGCATGGAATAACCTTCCCGATGAAGCAGTTAATGCAAAGTCATTAAATTCATTCAAAAATATCATAGACAAGTTTTTCCAAAACAAAATGTATTCAGTTAATATACAGATTTAAAGGAATAAAACACAGATGCCTTAGTAGTCATCAGTGAATGAAGCCAAACCAAATAAAAATTAAAAACATATTTAGAGGGCAAAAGGCTAAACAAAATAGCCTATAGTGCCATTTATGCTATGCTATGCTATGATAGCAGTTAGGATCATACACTCCACTTTGGGGGGGGGGGGGGGGTCCAGAATAGTCAGATGACTTCTGGGGGATACGTGCTGAGTTGAGGTGGTTGGAAAACGGGTAAATGGTAATGTTTAAATTAATGTAACATCTTTAGCTCTTGTTTACAATCAAAAGCACACTTTCTCTTATGTTTTCGCTCGTTTTCGTATATTAGGTAGACCGCATGCATGAATTCGGATTACCCCCCTTGATCAAGCCATGGTGCTGAGCCATGTATAGGCCTACACGAAACACCTTGTTGGCGAGCGTTTAAACTGGTAATCGTACTGGGGAGGAGAAATAATAAATACACCAGCACTATCAGTTAATGCGTACAACCGGCAATTTAGCCTGCAGACTAAAATGCCGGAACCGTAGCCTATTCCAAAAAAGTTTGGTGCTGTACTCAGTGGCGGCGACATGCGCTCTCCAGATGGGAGCAGATCACACAAGGTTGTCGCCGAGTGGCAGACATGTCTGTCACCTCTTTCAGCGGCACCCGGCCCGCACAATAACATGCAGGCCTTATCACATGTTCTGCTGCTAGAGCACACATCCTTTACTCAGCGACATTTAAATCCCAAGTGGATAGCCTCTGTCCTCCTTAGGTCCTTTGGGTGATACACAGGTCTACACATCCTTTACTGGAGTGCACATCCTATACTGGGGTGCACACCCTTAATCAGTGGGGTGCACACCCTAAACACAGAGACATGTCTCCCGCTCAGCGACCTTTAAACCCCACGTGGCACATTTTGTACTGCAATGTCTTCTACTCTTAGTATTACAAATCGGACGGCAAAAGGGGTGGGGGGTGAGAAGGGAAAAAACTCTTACAAATGCAATATTGTTCTACCTAATGGGTAGAATCCTAATAAAACTGAAGAAAACTGTACAAATTCAGTAAACTTTGTAACAAAAGAAATTCAGACACCTACAGTTTTGACATAAACCAGCCACCTGCGCGTGCAATGACATTGCAGGGGAGGAGTTAAGCAGCTACGGTAAGAAAGCATAAACCTGCCAGCCTTTTAATGCCCACTGCATCTACCCTCCGTCGTGTAGGTGGTGTTTCCCACGCTGTCCTTGCTCGGGACAATGTAAACAACATGTGTGTGAAGGGAAACCGCCTAACCCCTTGTAACAATTTACAGAGGCTTGACCATGCCGCAAGGATGAGGATTCTTTTAGGTAACATCTTGTAAACTGTAAATTGGCTGTAGGCCATTTTGTAGACTGTTCGCACATCATTAGACAGAGAGGGGTATAGCCAGAGGGTTTGCCACCTTCATATCATATCAATTTAGGCTCTGTAGGCTTATGAAGCCTTTTGCCCTCTAGATATTTTTTACTCAAATGTAAATAAATTTATATTTTCTTTTTTTGTTTTTGGTTTAGTTTTTGCCCGTGAATTACTTCGGCTAATGTGTATTTGTTTTTTGGGGGTTTTGTTTGTTTTTATTTCTCCAAATTTGTGGAGCACATAATAGTATTAAATTTTTTGTCAATAAGATTTTTGAACATATTTAGTGATGATGCATTTACAGTTTCATTAGAAAGATTGTTCCATGCAGTTATTACTCTGTTAGTAAAACAAGTTTTGAGCTGAACGACTGTTATTTAGTTTTTTTGTTAGTTTGAAATCATGCCCTCGTGTTCTCTCCTCGTCAGTTAGAGTTAGTAAAGTTTTAGTTGTGTTAGGATCATAGAACTTGTTAAGAATTTTATACACCTCAATCAAATCGCCTCTTAGACGCCTGTATTCCAAACTAGGTATTCCCAAACACTTTAGTCTGTCCTCATAGTCCATATCTCTGGTTCCAATAATTGTTTTCGTAAATCTCCTTTGGACACCTTCTAAATGATCAACATGTTTTCTCAAAAAAGGGACACCAGACAGGATTTCCATACTCTAATAAGGGGCGTACTAATGTTTTATAAAGAGGTAGCATAATTTCCTTTGATTTATTAGTTATTGTTCTGATTAGTAGTCCAGCAGTACGGTTTGCCTTTTTAACAGTATCGTTAACGTTGATGTGTGGTTCAAAAGATAGTAATGGGTCAACTATAACACCAAGATCTTTCTCCGCATTTGTGCTCTCAAGAACCCTTCTGACACCACCATCATTCATAAAATACTCATGCATTGGGTTCTTTTTTCCAAGATGCATCACCTTGCATTTTTTACTATTAACATTCATCAGCCACTCCTCTGACCAATCAACCAAAGAGTCAATACACTTCTGAATTTTTTCTTTTGATTCCATATGATCATTTACTGTGGAATAGGCTTTTGTATCATCTGCAAATATTTTGACTTCACATTCAACCATTTCTGGCAAGTCATTTATATAATAAATAAAAAGGGTAGGGCCAAGGACACTTCCCTGGGGAACTCCACTTGTAACTTGTATTTTATCCGAACAAGAATTATTAACATTGACATACTGAGTACGTCCATGTAGAAAATCTTCTATCCAAGACAACAGGTTGCCATTCACACCATAACCTCTTAGTTTATGTACAAGTCTCTGATGTGTTGTTTGCTAGTCATACTTGAAAGCTACTCAGCTAGTGGTGGGTCGTATGCCCTTTTCAACACCCCCGTAGACAGTGCAATATCAAGGGTCAGATGGTACCATCATTCTTCTGGGGTAAAAGAC
>CM065682.1:3896264-3913240 GCA_017654935.2 Phymorhynchus buccinoides
TGTTTGTTTGTTGTTGTTGTTCTTACTTTTTAAACATAGACTTTACCAAGTTTGAATAATTCTAGTAAATTTGTATCCCCAGCCAACACATTCTGAATTTGGGAAAGCTCAAAGGAGAAAGTTGTTGAAAATATTTTCTAGACAATAAAGACTTTAAAACCGAGAGAATCGGCCAATAATTCAAGGCAAACGAATTGAAGATGCAAATAAATAAAAGAAGAATTACAATCCAAGTGAATGATAAATGATAGGAAGTTGTTAGCACAAAACTTCCAAAAGGCGAGGGAACTCTTTGTGCCGAAAGACATCCCCCCCTTCCCCTCTCCCTTTCCCTGCATACTCAAGGAGGACTAAGCTTACTTGCGCTCGAAGTTCTAAAGTTTAGTTCTACGCCATGTATATTTCTAAGCAATACCAGCCTCAACATTTTAACCACATGGTACGGAATAAATGAGCCGAACACGCGCATTCTTCTTTCAAAATGCCAAATTCAGCATGCGAGCTAGAAAGAAAAGTACAAGTAGGCAATACCATATTATAATAGCATTGCATAAATAGAAGATTACAAAACTTTTGAATCCACGTTACAACACATAATACCTTTTAAACTTCAAACTATGAATACTGAAATATGCAAATATCTAAAGAATGTAATAAATCAGAAAGAAATACAGATATGAAAGTATCTAGACTCATCCACCCTTGGTGGCGTTGAATACAAACAAATGCGTAGTTGGGGACTTTAAGAGCCAAACTTAAGACAGTAAAACAAAAATTACACTGTCCGTAATGCATATATGCATAGCTTAATAGCTTTTTATAAGCACTTGCTGGAGCTAGGCCACATATTCATATTTCTGTTGGGAGCTTAGAAATGTAGATCTGTAAATTGCCCCTTTGCGGTTTGCAGTAAGATTTAAATGCGAGAGAAAATGGGCGAAAATGGCGGCCGGAGGGTTGATAATTTGTGTGAAAAGTTCCCGTCTCTTCAAAGTACGATTCCCCAAAGTGTTCTGGCCATCTTTTAAGCGAAATGTCGTTTGCATATTTTGGTCTAATAAATCATTTCAGCTTTGTGCTAAATTTCCATTTTTCGAATTGCGCAGACCTAAGCTAAGATGTCAAGCTATATGCACGTTTTCTCAGTTTTTTAAGAGAGAGAGAGAGAGAGAGAGAGAGAGAGAGAGAGAGAGAGAGAGAGAGAGAGAGAGAGAGAGAGAGAGAGAGAGAGAGAGAGAGAGAGAGAGAGAGAGAGAGAGAGAGAGAGAGAGAGAGAGTTTTTGAAACAAGATGAAAACCATATAAACATAATTCCAGTAAAAGACTTCCTTTCTAAAACTACAAGAGTTGGTTGGCTATGCCTTTGGGCATTGGGAGTGTCCTGCAACCACATTATGACGTTTTGTTTTGCTACAAGGAACGTTCATAATGAATCTTCGGTTCAGCTGAGGTAACGAGCATGATCGTCAAGACACGAGGGACAGTATTCACTATAATTGGCACAGTAGTGTGCACGCACACACGCACGCACGCACACACACACGCACGCACGCACGCACGCACGCACACGCACACACACACACACACACACACACACACACACACACACACACACACACTCGGTTACATTTGTATTAATAGGTGTATAGGGAAAACACACATAACTGACACTACCATACACACACTCTCACCACAAAAATTACCAGCTGTATACTTAATTTTTAATTAAACACACATAAATAATCCCATTTTGTGTGTGTGTGTTTTTTGGGTCTAACATCGCTTACGGGTGAACAGACGTAAAGCTAAACAACGCACGCACACGCACACGCACACGCACGCACACACACACACACACACACACACACACACACACATATATATATATATATAATATATTCACACACACAAATGATAGTCTGGTGACTGCCATAGTGTACTTCCTGGTAAAGTTCCAGACAATCTATGGAAGCTGCATGGTACTAATGCCGCCATCTTGACAGCAGAATAGCAGGGAGTGACGATTCTTCATTTCGTATGGAAGGAGATTGTACCAAAGTTACCCAGGAACATATTTGTTTATGCGAAAAGTCGCTTTATTCAGCACACTCTTATTTGCGAGGAGGGGTAAGTGGGGTGTAATGGAATGGCATTTCTTGTTTTGTTTCTTTGTTTGTTGTTCTCATTTTTTTAAACATAGAATTTACCAAGTTTGAATAATTCTAGTAAACTTGTATCCCCAGCCAACACATTCTGAATTTGGGAAAGCTCAAAGAAGAAAGTTATTGAAAATGGCTACTCCATGCTAATACTTTTACCGTTGTAAAATAAAGGTTCATCTCTCTCTCTCTCTCTTCTCTTTCTCTTCCCCCAAAAGCTGTAAACTTTATGTTCACTAGAGGTGCAGTTCACATTAACACACACCCTAATTTGCCTTCCTGTGTTGCCATATCTGACACTGGAATGCAAGGCGTTTATCACATGCAATAGCTAACAAAGACATAACACAGACATACTCACGCACGCGTGCGCACGCGCACACACATCCACATGCACATAGGACGCATGCGCACGCGCACGCAGAGAGAGAGAGAGAGAGAGAGAGAGAGAGAGAGTGAGGGGGGGGGGGGTAATTTGGCTTAGTCTGCTGTCAGAAATGTCACTGCATTAAATGCAAGACGCGTAGTATGTGTTATGTAGCTGAGCTTACAAAGAATGGAATACTTGGGGTTTGAGAGAGAGAGAGAGAGAGAGAGAGAGAGAGAGAGAGAGAGAGAGAGAGAGAGAGAGAGAGAGAGAGAGAGAGAGAGAGAGAGAGAGAGAGAGAGAGAGAGAGAGGGGGGGGAGAGAGAGAGAGAGAGGGACAGGGACAAAGAGTGAGACAAAGACAGACAAACAAAAAGACAGAGACAGACTAAGACAGAGTTAAAGACAGTATATGTGCGTGAGTGCGTACGTGCGTGTGTGTGTGTGCGTGCGCGCTTGTCTGTGTATGTGTGTGCGTGCGCGCGTGTGTGTGCGTGCGTGCGTGTGTGTGTGTGTGCGCGCGAGCGTGTGTGTGTGTGTGTGTGTGTGTCACAGCGGGCACACAGACTGACTGACGGACATAAGAAACAGAAGCACGCATCTTCCACGCTTAAGAAACAGTTACACGACCAACAAAAGCCACAAAAAAAACACCACTTGAGGCATCAACAAACACAACTCACCCAGAAGCGCATTGATCTCTCAGACTTTTTTCTGCGTTTAGTTCCTTTCTTTTAGGTTATATTTTAGCATGCATCTACAACTTTGTTAATTAAAATAAAATTGATTTATATGCAGAGGTACGTACTCTTTAGCATGAAATATAACATACATCTATGTATAGGGTCACCCATGAAGCCATTTATGTTGTCGGTTGTGACTAAATAAATGTACTGAAAAAATATTTGATTAACATAGAGTTAATTTTTGACATGATTAAAAGAGATACAGTAGAATACGCTTAAGTCGACGTGCCAGCGGCAATTGATTTTACGTCGAGTTATGCGTAAGTCGACGTATCCGTCAGTCGGATATCTCGACTTCACAGACGTTTTCCCCAAAAAATGTCACTTATCCGGACAAGACGAATGGATGGATAGGTTAAATTACATGACTTAGTAAATCCTACAAACATACTTTATTATTGTTATTTTTAAACATAATCATAATCAATTATATATAAAAAATCTATGAATGAAATAAAACATGATGTGAATTGAAAGGAGACAACAAAAAAGCATAAAAATACAACCATGTTTGGGGCGGATCAGCCAGTCATGGAAGAGGGGAGGGGGTAGCTCCAAGTTGTCAGTTGGGGTGGGATGATGGGTCTGGGTGGATTGCCTCCCAGAAGCTGATGATAATTTGAATGTATAAGATGCAATCAAGGCTTCTCGTGAGAGAATAACTGTAGCATGGAACTACAATTTGTCTTCCTCTTTTTCTTTCCATTTTTTGTCTGAGGGGGTGGAACCCCTGTAACCCCCCTCAAATCCATCTTTGATGCATTACCAAGTCCATGACAGCAATGTGTAGTGAATGGGCTGAGACTATTAACTCTTTCGTTTCCTTGTGTCCTTTCTGTTTTTTGTTGTTTTTGCCGTTATAATTTTTTTTCTTGGGGGGGGGGGGGGGGGGGGGGGGCAGAGAGATACGTCCTGCCCCCCCTCCTCGAAGCCAGGGGGGGCAGCTGCCCCCTCCTGCCCCCCCCCCCCCCCCGTTCCTACGCCAGTGGGTTGCATAGAGCTTATCTCTTTTGAATGAGTGGCTAATGAATGACAGACAGATAATTTATGAATGAAAAGTCAATATCAAGATTTTATGTTATTAGTAACCTATACCCCTCCACACGCACATACACTCACACTTACACACACACATACATACACACATAAACACACACATACTCGCATGTGCGTACACACAAACGCACGTGCACACACATATACACACAAATCAATGCATGCAATGAATACCCACACATTCGCGAACGCGCGCGCGCGCACGCGCACACACACACACACACACACACACACGCACACATACACACACACGGACACACACACACACACACACAAACACACACACACGCACACACACACACATACACACACGCGCGCGAGCGTGCATATTGTCCAAATATGTTTAAAGTCTTTGTGAGAGAGAGAGAGAGAGAGAGAGAGAGAGAGAGAGAGAGAGAGAGAGAGAGAGAGAGAGAGAGAGAGAGAGAGAGAGAGAGAGAGAGAGAGAGAGAGAGAACTCGGAACTCGGAACTAGTTTAATGTATATCGGCCTTAGGCCACAATACATATCAAGGGACTGGGGTGAACAGGAGGGCAAACTGCTATAACATCAAACAATTTTAGGTTGCATAATAAAAATACAATACAGCATATCAGATATTATATGCTGACAAAAAAAAATAGACATAACACTTCTGTTCCGATAATTTTCCATTTCCACATTTGCATATAAGACATAGAGACTCTTTAGAACAAACAAGGCCTTAGCATACAGTACACACAAAAAACATACAAATAAGTAGGTAACTACAAAAAATGCTGAGAGAGAGAGAGAGAGAGAGAGAGAGAGAGAGAGAGAGAGAGAGAGAGAGAGAGAGAGAGAGAGAGAGAGAGAGAGAGAGAGAGAGAGAGAGAGAGAGAGAGAGAGAGAATACGAATACGAATATACGAATGTTTTATTGAGGGTAAAAAGGATAAGCTACAATAGCTTCTTTGTACCTGGCCCTCTCACTCACACTCATACCAGAGAGAAAGAGAGAGAGAGAGAGAGAGAGAGAGAGAGAGAGAGAGAGAGAGAGAGAGAGAGAGAGAGAGAGAGAGAGAGAGAGAGAGAGAGAGAGAGAGAAATACGAAATACGAATGTTTTATTGAGGGTAAAAAGGATAAGCTACAATAGCTTCTTTGTACCTGGCCCTCTCACTCACACTCATACCAGAGAGAAAGAGAGAGAGAGAGAGAGAGAGAGAGAGAGAGAGAGAGAGAGAGAGAGAGAGAGAGAGAGAGAGAGAGAGAGAGAGAGAGAGAGAGAGAGAGAGAGAAATACGAAATACGAATGTTTTATTGAGGGTAAAAAGGATAAGCTACAATAGCTTCTTTGTACCTGGCCCTCTCACTCACACTCATACCAGAGAGAAAGAGAGAGAGGGAGAGAGAGAGAGAGAGAGAGAGAGAGAGAGAGAGAGAGAGAGAGAGAGAGAGAGAGAGAGAGAGAGAGAGAGAGAGAGAGAGAGAGAGAGAGAGAGAGAGAGAGAGAGAGAGAGAGAGAGAGAGAGAGAGAGTATATACAGTAAAGACGTTTCTTAAAGGGCCGGTCCGGTGGATGAAATTTTGCCAGACGTATGAAAAATGCTCACTCTTTTCCATGGCAAAACAGCGAGAATGCAAGTTATGCTATGACTGGCCATCAGTTTTGAGTTGAGCCATGGTAAACTCAAAGTGTCTAAAAGAAAATATATTTTAACTATGTACCGTAAAATACCGAGTATTAGCCCATCTAGTAGTATAAACCCACCCCATTTTTTGGAGACAAACACTATACAAAAGGTGAAATACCTTGTAAAAGGGTGAAATATCTTGTAAAAGGGTGAAATCCCTTGGGCTGCAGCACTAGAAAAGACAACCTAATCCCTTTTTCTGCAGCACTAGAAAAGACGACATAATCCATTTGGTTGCAGCACAAGGAAAGACAGTGCAACCTAATCCCTTTGGCTGCAGCACTAGAAAAGACAGTGCAACCTAATCCCTTGGCTGCAGCACTAGAAAAGACAACCTAATCCATTTGGCTGTAGCACTAGAAAAGACAGTACAACCTAATCCCTTTGCTTTGTCTTTCTTCTCGTACAACTGAAACAATATTATGTTGATTCTAATGTGTACTGGATTCCATTTTCTACTGGCTGTCAGTACAAATCGGAATTCTGATTTGTACTTGTAGAAATCAGAATTCCGATTTGTACTAGTAGGATTCCGAATCCTAATGGATTCCCATTTCTACTGTGACATAATTATGTGTGTGCGTGCGTGCGTATGTGTGTGTGTGCGCGCGCGTGCCTGCGTGTGTGTGTGTGCGCGCGTGCCTGCGTGAATGGATTCACCGGGCATTGGGGACGTTTATTATATGATACATTACAATACACAGAAACACATAGAATACCTGGATTGCTTCTTATGGTCGACTTTCAGAAAGCGTTTGATAGTATTTCTTGGTCATTTGTTCAGAAATCCTTGGATTTTTTTGGGTTTGGACCACATATAAAGCAGTGGATAGCAACATTCTATAAAAATATTAAATCATGTGTAACGATAAATGGTAGCTACACAGAATGGTTCAGTATAAATAGAGGTGTGAGGCAAGGGGATCCATGCTCACCATACATTTACTTAATATGCGCGGAAATACTGTCATTATTAATTAGGAAAAATAAAGACATTTGTGGCATTAAGCTTTTAAACAATATTGAAATACTTTTGTCTCAGTTTGCAGATGACACAACAGTTTATTTAGATGGGTCCAAAAGGTCATTTGAGCAGTGTATGTACTGTTTGGAATATTTTGCCAGTATATCAGGACTTAAAATAAATATTGATAAAACGCAAGTAGTGTGGATTGGTAGCAGGAAAAACTCCAGACTCAGATACATGCCAGACAGACAATTAGATTGGAACCCACCAGTATTTAAGGCTCTTGGAATTTTTTTTTCCACAAATATTAATGAAATAGTTTCATTAAACTATGATAATAAAATACATGAAATTAGAAAGTTATTGTCTTCTTGGTCTAGGCGACAACTAACTCCCCTAGGTAAGATAACAGTGATTAAAACTTTGGCCCTATCCAAGCTTGTTCATTTATTTACTAATTTACCAGACCCCTCCATACAATTCATGCAGGAGCTCAATAATTGCTTTTACAGATTTTTGTGGAATGGGAAAAATAGCAAGATAAATAAAAGACTTGTGTGCTCTTCTTATGAGAAGGGAGGTTTGAAAATGGTTAATGTTTATAATTTTTTTATCAGCTATGAAAATATCATGGTTAAAAAGAACTGTTTGTTCAGAAGAGAACTTGTATTATAAAATGTTGATATGTATTTGTCCTAAGATGGAAAAAATAACACATTTTGGTAGCGACTACGTCACAGAAGTAATGAGAGCTTGTGACAACTTGTTTTGGTTAGATGTATTAAAACACTATAAAATAATGTATGAAAAATGCATGCCTACAAAATCACAAGAATTTCTTGCTGAAAGTATTCACTTCAATTACAATATTATTAGGGATAGGCAAACAGTATATTTAAGAGAATGGTCAGAAAATGACATTAACATCATTAAAGATCTTGTTGACACAGAAGGGAATTTTCTAACTTTTAATAGCTTTAGAAATACATATCCTATGGTTATAACGAACTTTCTGGTATACAGTGGCATAGTTAGAGCTGTGACTAAGTATAGAGAATCCCTGGAGATAGAATTGTGTAATAACTCAGCTAATGAATATTCTAAAAATTTGGAGTTTAATTAAATTTACACCTACTAAAAGAATTGTGTATATACCAGAATATTCTAAAGTTTGGAGTTTAATATACACAGATTGTGATACCACACCACCCAGTGTTAGAAAGTGGCAACAGCGATATCCACAGGCAGTCTTGAAATGGGAAAAAATATTCATAAAACATTTCAAAACAACTACTGATTGTCAACTGCGGTGGTTTCAGTTGAGAGTATTACATAGACTCCTGCCCACTGAAAGATACTTGTTTTTATGTAAAATTTCAAATTCTCAAACATGTACTTTTTGTGGCATAGAAGATGAAACTTTAGTCCACCTTTTCTGGACTTGTAACCATGCTCAGGTTTTTTGGACAAACTTTATTTCTTGGATTCATAACGTTTGTAACCATACACAGAATTTTAGTCTTTCAGAAACTCTAGTTTTGCTAGGATGGAAACAAAACCAAAAAAACAGATGGAAACAAAACCAAAAAACAGATAAAGTCATGGATCAGATCATACTATTGGCTAAATTTTATATATTTAAATGTAAGCTAAATAAAGCAATCCCATGTTTGACAGCCTTTAAAAAGTATCTGAAAAGTCGCTACTGGGTGGAATTGTCTTGTCATTCAATGGAAGGGACTATGGACAAATTTACATATAATTGGAACGCTTACAAACCTCTGATTGATAGCTGCGAGTGAAAAAAGTAATGTAGTACAATAGATTTATATTGATTTGTGGGCTTGTATTGTTATAACATACTTTCTTTTATTTGTTAGTTCTTTAAAGAGATGAGTTTGGCTTGATTAGAGAATGGAAATTATAAACTTTTGTTCTTACCACATAAAAAACAAACAAATTTGATTGTGTCTGACACCCTGAAGAGACCTCTTGTTGGTATGTATACAGGCAGTAGAAGTGAACATTTACATGAATAGGAGAGAGAGAGAGGGAGGGGGGGGGGAGAGAGAGGGAGAAAGAGAGAGAGAAAGTTTATGTATGTTCCCGAATGTGTATTTCTACTTGTGAGTGTACGTATTTTTTATGTATATTTGTAGTAATGTTGTGTTACATGATTTATGTTTGCTTGTTTGTTTAAAAATGGAGAAAAAAAAAATCTTGGTAATCACTACTTATTATTATATAAAATTTCCAACCTTCTCATTTCAACATGATTACAAACTCAGTCACTCACTCATTCACTCTATCAAATCAGTAACACAAAGAAACACTTTATATTTCAAATGCAATTTATTGTTTGACTGATTGATACACTTTTATATATGTTATGTTATCCATACATACTTAATATTGAAAATGCATATTGATGGATGGGTGGGTGAGAGAACGAAGGAATTGTGGAGTGGAAGGAAGAGAGAGGGAAATAAAATATGTTATAACAAAAAGAAACACCATTCCACCCCACCAAAAATCCAGTAACAACACTAATTGTACCAATGCCCCCTAAAACTTGCCGAGCTTGTTACGGCCCTTCGAAACATTAGAAAATTAAATAAAGCTACAGGAGATGATCCTATCTCCTATAAACTACTTAAACAACTACCCCCCTCTTTTTTGACCATTCTTCATCGCTTTTACTCCAGGTGCTGGGAGAGTGGGGAAGTGCCCCAAGCATGGAACAGTGCACAGGTAGTAGGGATCCTGAAGAACGGGAAACCGAGGCAGGATCCCAAGAGCTACCGCCCCATCTCCCTCACCCCTCACCTGGGTAAAGTGTATGAACGAATCGTGCATTCACGATTGGAATACTATCTACAAAAGAATAATATAATCCCCCAAGTTCAAGCAGGATTCAGAAAGCACAGAAGCTGTATGGAGCAAATTGTTAAGCTCACCTCCCATGCCAGGAAAGCCTTTGCCCGTCGAAGGAGTATGCTAGTCACGTTCTTTGACATCAAGGGCGCGTATGACACCGTCTGGCATGGGAGATTGCTCCAAACAATTAACAGGCTCGGCGTTGAGGGAAACCTCTTCAACTTTATAAGATCCTTTCTAGAAAACTGAACCATGAAAGTAAGGGTGGGCCAGTCTCTCTCAGACAGTCACTCGCTCAACATGGGGGTGCCCCGGGGAAGCATTGTTGCCCCAACACTTTTCAACATTATGTTGTCAAACATAATTAAGCTTAATATTAATAATAATAAACTTGGTATGTATGCAGATGATATTGCCACATGGACTCAAACTAGGAAAAGCCTCACTGAAAAAAAGCTAAAAGAAGCATTAAAACAACATTAAAAACAAACTGACCTCATAGTCCACTATTTACAGGACAATGGATTTGCTTTAGCCACAAACAAATGCATTTTCATGATTCTAACTAATAGAAGAAACCCCTCAGTCAACTACAAAATTTCAATTTCAATAAATGACCAAACAGTAAAAGCATATCTGACCAGGCAAAATTTCTAGGTGTCATTATTAATTACAACCTAACTTGGACAGAGCACATAAACTACACAACCAGAAAAGCCCCAAAAGCTCTCAATTTCATGAGTTATTTCACAAGAAAAATGGGCTCAAGACCCCAAGTTACTAATACACCTAGTCAGATCTTTAGTACGCAGTCGACTAGTCTACGGCCTAGAGGCTATGCACTCTCTAACCACAACCAACTTACTAATACTGCAAAGAATCGAAACCCGTGCACTCAGAATAGCCCTGGGGCTCCCCCGCTATGCAGTGACTGACCTAATTTATCGAGACATAGACTGGCTCCCCTTACGCTAACTTCTTAAACTTAATTGCTCCATTCTCCTCCCTCGCATATATGCAACACAAATGTATACCGAGTTTGAATTTTACAATAACTTTTCAGATTCTTACTATTTATCACACCCAGATCACAAAACTAAATTTTCCAGGCACTATCACAAGACCATACCCATAACTAAATATACAGAAGATCTCTTCCACGAAGCAGGCGTTAACATAGCGGAAGTCTCCACCCACCCCATGCATGACTACCCACCGTGGGAGGGGACCCAAATCATAGTAGACACCTCCCTTCACGACAAATATTCCAAACAAAACGACTCAAACCGATTTAAGGTCGCAGCATTAGAAAAAATGTATAAGCTTCATCATCACTTGCTTATATACACAGACGGCTCTAAAATCAACCAACAAGCCGGCTGCGCATTCACAATCCCAGATCTTAAAGTAACCAAATCTTTTCAACTAAATAACAACATATCTATTTTTAGTGCAGAGCTTTGGGCCATACTTGAAGCATGCACCTACATAAATTATCTCCCAAACAACCCACGCAGTGTAGTCATACTAACAGATTCACTATCATCTATACAAGCACTAGTGGGAGACTCCAAAAACAGACAATCTATCATACAAGAAATTAAATTTCTTATACATCAAATCACAATCAAAGGAACAGACATATCACTAGACTGGGTTCCCTCCCATAGTGGCCTCCATGGTAATGACCGGGCTGACATGGCCGCCAAAGAGGCGGCCCTCGGTCGGTCCAGAACCAAAGTTAATATTAAACTATCTGTATCAGAAATGAAATCAGCACTAAAAAGAGCCATAAGCCAAGAGTGGGCTAGGGAACTGGAGACCCGCTGTAAGGCCCACTCCAGGGATCACCAAATTGTAACAGGAGGATTATTCCCCCCAGTCCCTCGGTATGTACTATCTTTAATATACAGACTAAGAACCGAGGCAGCATTCAGTAAGTTTAGTCAGACAGAGTGTGAATGTGGAGACTTCCTCACAACCAAGCACCTATTCATACCCTGCAATACAATAACCACTGAACTGAACAACCTAATATCAAAACTTAAAACAAACAAAATTCCCTTCACAAAAAAAGCCATAATACACAGTCAAACCAATGGCAACCAATTATTTGGCTGGCAGAAGCTCTCGGTCAGGCTTCCTTCGGCCACTGGTTCTAAATAATAAACATCCCTTGCATACACAATCATACACAAAACCCGCCCCAGTGACCTCTGTCCGGTGCGTGCACCCTCTCCCAAGGGGCCCTACTCCCTCATCCTAGCGGCCGCGGCGGCCGCCCCTCACCGGTCGGGGTGCCTGACGGGGGCGCGGGCACACTCTAAGCCCTGTCGGCTCTTTTCGAGTTGTGCTGCGCCCCTGGCGGGCGGGCCACCCTCTGGCCACCGCATTTACCAGGGACGTCCGGTTCCGACGGGCGCACCCCGGCGGGTTCCCCCCCGGTACAAGCGGCATCTCCCTGGACCGACCCCCTGGGCCTAGCCAGCCATAGTCCCTCCCCCTCCCCCCCGGGGCCCCGAGGGGAGGCCCGCCGTACCACAGAGGGCCACAAGTCCCCAACTCTTTTGGGGACCCCCACCCCCAACTTTCCTTCTATTTCCCCTCAACCGGGGGCCTGTCCCAGCCCCCTTCCCCTCTCTATGGGCTTCAAATTCACCACCTATGCCACTCAAATAACCTTAAATTTCAAAATAAAATAAAATTATTTTGCCTCCCGCCAGTGAGTCTCACCCTGGAAACACACACACTCTTGCGGACTGGCAGCCCATCACCATTTTACCCAACCATCACCATTTTACCCAATTTTTATCAAATTTTTTAAACTAATCATACACCCTTTTATTCAATTATACATACTCTAGATTTTAATAAATAAAAGTAAGCTAATCTTTAAAAAAAATCTTTTATTTATAATAAATGAATAATATTCGTAGCGCAGGTCAAAACAAAATAAACAAAAAACTTGCTTCATCACTATAAATTATTACCAAATTATAAATGTAGAATTAATTTTACTTTAGCCCTCTATTTTTTATATAAAATAAGTTTTAGATAAAAAGTAAATCCCTGGCTGGGCCTCCTGCTCTAGGATGTGCTTCAAAAGAAGCATTAACAGAAAATAGGCCGGGAGACTCCCCAATCGATATTCTTATCCATCTTAACGTTTTAATCGCTTGTCACCATTAAAAATGATATTCGCCGCAAAATAAATAATTAAATATAAATAGTATGTCGGGTGTACATATGTAGATAAATTAATCTCGCCTTGTAAAAATAAATTTTAAACGCTCCACACTGTACAGTAGAATAGGGGGGCCCACTTTAGGGGCTCCACATTCTCCCGTGGTAGCACCAGTGATCTTACCCACGGCTTCACCTATAAGAATAAATTTTTCATCTAATAGTAAGAACATTTATAGCGTAATGGTTTAGTCTCTGCACTACCACACTAACGTTCCAGGTTCATACCTGCCTGGCTCCGGGGTTGTTGTTTTTTTTGGGGGAGGGTTGTGTGTGGTTTTTCCCCCCCAACCCACCATACACTAAAATAAATTCACTCACGTCAGCCTCATTATGAAGCCAAATTATTTTTTGTACATAACCTTATTTGTTTTTCGCGTTTTTAACTGACCTTACATGACATTTTAAAAGTTTTTAATAATAAAGATTACATATTAAACTTTGTGTTCCAGAAAATTTTCATCATAGCTCAGGGAGCGGCCATTCTCAAATAATATATTTTATAAGTAACGATTATAACATAACTAACTTTATTTGTTATCATGTGTCAACTGGTAGTCTGTAGAATGTGAGTTCGCAATAAACTACAAGTAAAAAATAAAGATTTTCCTGCCCCCCCCCCCCCCCCCCATTCCCCCTCCCCCTCCTCTTTATATCCCCAAGTAAAATCCCAATGCCCCACATGGCCGAAAGGCCAAAGAGGGCGTAAAGCATTATTTTCACATTCTGAACATTTTTTATCATTAAAATTGTAAGGTCCTTATATGTTGGCAAATATTGATTCAGACCATGTTTCCCCAAATGGACAAATGAAAAAATTCTGCAAAACACAGAAAAATATTTTTTACTTCTACTATGTATCCTCACACGAACAACCATCCCAACATTATTTTTACGCCTACATAACCCTGATTGACCATGTCCCCAGTTATTTATGGCGGAAATGCCACCCGACTGGCCCCTACCCTTCTTTAATCGGGTTCGGGTCCGTTTAAAAGATATGTTATAATGATGAAGAAAAATAGATTTGTCTGAGATCGCAATGGAGTCAGACGAATAATGATTTCCTAACCATTCTCAGATGGTTTGAATCTAACTTCCGGAACTAAAGTTAAGAAAACCTTTTGAGAATAAAAAGAGACAATGATCCTACTATTGATGAAGAACCGTCACAGCCCGACCCCATAAATATTTTTTATTGTACACACAGTCGGATATTTTGTATTAATACTATTAATGATAGCCAAACTTTTTTTTTTAAACAATATACTTATGTAAATAAAACAAAATATTGTAAGTAATGCACACACAAAATGAAAGAAACAAACAAAAAATCGTCAACAGAAACAACAACAGTAGCAGAAATATTACAACAACATGGTAGACAGAGCATCGACATCAGCAATGAAAAACAAGCAAAAGGGAGTACAGAAGAGAGAGAGAGAGAGAGAGAGAGAGAGAGAGAGAGAGAGAGAGAGAGAGAGATTTGAGAGAGAGAGAGAGAGAGAGAGAGAGAGAGAGAGAGAGAGAGAGAGAGAGAGAGAGAGAGAGAGAGAGAGAGACACATGAACGAAAACGAAAACGAAAACGAAATTTTATTTAACCAGGGAAACATGAGATAAGCAATACAATGCTTTTTTCCACCCAGCCCTGGGGCAAATAGAACATTCAATAACAAAGTTAATAACGCATGCAAAAGTGAAAAGGCAAATGGGTTACTCAAAAAAGAAAGAAACGCTTGGGGTAATGACAGGTGAGGGGGGGAGGGGGATAAGGATCGGGAATAAGGGGGAAGGCAGGGTATACTGAAGCATGTCACAACACACATCACACATGAGTAATAATAGTAAAACATAGAAGAGGAAAAAGGAACAGAAAAACTAAATTACATTTGATCTTTAAGATTTTGAAATAGAATATTTTGATATGCCTTTTTGAAAGAATTCATGTCAGCTATTTGTTTTAAATTAGATGGCAAAGAGTTCCATAGAGTTCCACCCGAGTATGTTAAACTGGTTTTAAAAAGATCAGTTCTGGGTTTGGGGACAAGAATACTGTTTGTATATCTAGACTGGTTGAGCGGAAATCTTTTGATTAAGGTTGCAGGTGCTAAACCGTTTATAATTCTGTACATCATGACTGCTTTATTATACCGAAGTTTATCTGTGAAAGGAAGAATATTTAGTGAGACGTAATCTTGAAAAGTTAATGAAGAAGATTTCAAAAGACATGTTTTTAGAGCTCGTTTATGAACACTTATCAACGGCTTTAGGGTATTAGCACTACTTGAATCAAAGAAAGTTGATGCATAATCTATGTGAGACTGGATGCATGCGTGGAAGAAATGCTTACGTGCATCAATATTAAGAAAATTCTTTATCTTAGAGAGTTGGAAAACTTTTTGAGATACTCGTTTGCTTAAGCTACTAATATGGGAGGACCAAGTAAGGTTGTTATCCACTGTACAGCCCAGAAGATGGGACAGCAAAAAAAAAAGAAAAAAAAAGTAAGGTTGTTATCTAGAGTAATCCCTAAAACTTTATGTGTGTTGACTTCTTCTACTGGCTTATTGCAAATATATATTGGGGGGATACTATTTGCTATATTGTGTCGCTTTTGCCGTGACGTTACAATCATATACTTAGTTTTGTGATCATTTAATGCCATATGATTAAGTTCTGTCCAGTCAAGTAGCTGATCTATACTTTCGTGTAAACTAAAGGTTAATTGATTGAGATTAGTATGGTTTGAATGGATTGATGTGTCATCTGCAAACAGCTCACTAGGGTTTTTAATATAAAGAGGAAGATCATTAATATAAAGCAAAAACAGAAGAGAGACCAGATCTAGAACTGATACTTGTGGTACACCGAAGTGCATAGGTAAAACAATTGATTTTTTGTTATGCAAGAAAACAGACTGTTCACGATTTGAAATAAATGATTTCATGAATTTAAGAACAGAGTTCGAAAATTTATACACAGCTAGTTTCCGTAATAATAATGTATGGTTTATCACATCAAATGCTTTTGCAAAGTCTACGAAAACAACACCAGTAAACTTTAAATCATCCAGATTTGATAACCATTGATCAACAAGGTTAGTAAGGGCAGTATGGCATGAGTGGTTAGGTCAGAAGCCAGATTGGTTTGGATGAATCAAATCATATTTGGAAATGTATTCGTTATTAAAGTGTTTTTCTAAAGGCTTAGAAAGAACAGAAACAAGCGAAATAGGTCTGAAATTACTAGGGTCAGTTTTATCACCAGATTTATAGAGGGGTATAACATTAGTTTGTTTGAGAGCATTGGGGAAATAACATTTATCAATACAAAGATTATATAAGTAGGGTTAGGGTTAGGGTTCCATCCAAACCATCAAGACCCCGAGTGCCTGTTTGTTTTAAATGCACAAGGTGAAAATAAACATCAGAAACTGTAATTGATGGCACAACTAATTCAGACTTAATTTTCTTCGAATCACAAAAATCTGTTAGCAATTTGAGGACATTTTCATCAGTTATATCGTGTTTTACAGTCACATTTGCAACGTTACAAAAATGGTGGTTTAAAGAATCAGCAGAAATATCTTTGGAAGCGAAGGATGCTTTGTCTGAATTTTTACGACTAAGAGTGTTAATAGCTTTCCACATTGGTTTTGAGTTGTTTTTTGAGCAATTAAATACTAAATCATTAAAATATTTCTTTTTTGAATGGCGAAGCATTGAAGTAACTTTGTTTCTCTGGGTTTTTTAACTGTTCAAATAGTTTGCTTTTCAAAAGACTATCTTTTGACGAATAGCTTCTTCAATTTCTTCAGTTAACCAGGGAGGTTTAGGCGAATATCTACCTCTCTTAGTGATGAAAGGTGCGTGCTTGTTATAAATCTCTATAAAACATTTATGCC
>CM065682.1:3916240-3921240 GCA_017654935.2 Phymorhynchus buccinoides
GAGAGAGAGAGAGAGAGAGAGAGAGAGAGAGAGAGAGGGAGAGAGAGAGAGAGAGAGAGAGAGAGAGAGAACGCGAACTCGAACTCGAACTCGAACTCGAAATTTTTTAATGAGGATAAACTGAGTAAGCAGAAATAGCTTATTTTCATCAGGTCCTCTAAAATAATGACATATGAAGTGAATAATAAATAAATAAATTACAAAACAAACTCAAATGGTTCAAAAGTAAACAATGTAACAATCAAATGTAACAAATCCAAAGAACAAGGACAACATGACATATAAATCAACATTCTCACAATTCCTTTCACACACATAAATCATAGTTAGACAAGTAATCAATTGACAATTTTACAATATCAGGTAGTAGGAGCATAGCTACAGACATGCGCATTTACTAAAATTATAACATGCACAATAGACAAGTTTAGAAAAGGGGAATGAACTGTTATAACCTTTCGAATAAATATTTATTAAAGCATCTTTTAAATGACAGCAATGTGCTTTTAGTTTTTATGCACTCAGGGATTTCATTCCACAACCTTCCACCTGAGTATGTTAACGATGACATAAATAAGTCTGTTCTAGGTCGGGGGAGGAGTATGGTTTCTTTATTCCGCACCTGAGTTACAGGAAACCTTTTACATAAGATAAGGAGGTGCGAGTCCATTTAAGATTTTATACATAAATACACACTTATTAAATTGGCATTTGGAGTGGAAGGGAAGTATGTTAACAGTTTTATAATCAGAAATTTGTAGTGTTGATGATTTAAGAAGAATTAGTTTAATTGCACGTTTATAAATACTTTCTAAATGTCTTAGACAGTTTTTGCTTGCTTGATCCCAAGAAGTTGAAACATAATCAATGTCAGGCTGAATATATGCATGAAAGAAGAGTTTTCTGGTGTGAATATCAAGAAAGTGCTTGATTCTGTTTAGTTGAAATATTTTTTTAGATAACTTACGAGTGAGAATAGATGCATGGTACGACCAAGAAAGATTGTTGTCAACCCCCAGACCAAGTATAGTATTCGAGTCCACTTCTTCTATAAACTTGTCATGTACTTTAATTTTTGGTAAATCAGACTTTATGTTCTGTCGCTTTTGTCTTGTGGTAATTAGCATAAGCTTTGATTTTTTAGGATGAAGGGCATGTGGTTATATTCAGTCCATGTCACTAAGCTATTCACGTCATTTTGTAAGTTGGTAAGTACTAAGTCAGCAGTCTTGTTCTTGTCGTGTAAAGTAGTATCATCGGCAAAAAGTTCACAGGGACAGGAGATGTGTAAAGGTAAATCATTTATATAAATAGTAAAAAGAATGGGACCCAAGACTGAGCCCTGAGGCACACCATACTTTACTGATATTAATGAGGATGATTTACAGTCCCGATGGACCAATTGCCGCCTGTTGGATAGGAAAGATGTTATGAGACTAACCGATTCTGTTGACAGACCATATAGAGTTAGCTTTCTTTGGAGAAGGTTATGATCAATGGTGTCAAATGCTTTTGCAAAATCTACAAATATAGCCCCTGTGATAAGATCGTTATTTATGTTCATATGACATTGTTCAATGAGGTTAGTAAGTGCTGTGTGGCAGGAATGATTCTTTCTGAAGCCATTTTGATTAGGGTGAAACAGATTGTGTGTGTCAAAATGAGACTGGAGCAGTTTTTTAAGGTGTTTTTCGAGAGGTTTGGACAAAATAGATAAAATTGATATAGGTCTGTAGTTTGTACAATCGTTTGGATCACCTGATTTAAATTGTGGCAGTACTTTTGCATCTTTAAAAGCTTGTGGGAAATGACTTTTTTCAATACAAAGATTGTAAATGTATGTTAAGTGTTCAGTAATAATTGGTGCAGACGCTTTCGAAATGTTATTATCCATATTATCCAAACCTCGAGATTTAGACGTATTCACTAAACACAGCTCCATATACATATCATGTATAGAGAGGGAGGGGGAGAGAGAGAGAGGAGACTTAGGAGAAGGAAGAGAGAGAGAGAGAGAGGGATGAGAGTAGAGAGGAGAGAGAGAGAGAGATTAGGGGGGAGAGAGGAGGGAGAGAGAGAGAGAGAGAGAGGGAGGAGGGAGAGAGGGAGAGAGAGAGGAGAGTAGAGAGAGAGGATCATATCAGAGAGAGAGATCAGATGAGATGATGAGGCGAGAGAGAGAGAGAGAGAGGAGAGAGAGAGTGGGGAGAGAGAGAGAGGGATTGGATAGAGGGAGAGACAGAGAGAGCTTGAGAGAGAGAGGGAGAGAGGGAGAGGAGGGAGAGGGAGATGAGAGAGGGAGAGAGAGAGTAGAGATGGAGAGAGAGGGAGAGAGAGAGAGAGACAGAGACAGAGAGAGAGAATGTTGTAGTGGAGAGAGAGAGAGGATAGAGAGGACGGGAGAGAGAGAGAGAGACTAGTGAGACAGAGACTCGTTTTTCTAGAGCAAGATAGAGAGATAGAGAGGGGAGGGAGAGAGAGCGAGAGATAGAGAGGGGAGATAGAGGGAGAGAGAGAGAGACGATAGAGAGAGGAGAAATTTTTAGAGAGAGACCAGAGAGACTAGAGAGGAGAGCGAGAGATAGAGAGAGAGAGGATAGAGAGAGAGAGAGTCATGAGAGAGAGAGCTAGAGAGGGAGAGCAAGAGAGAGAGGAGATAGAGAGGGAGGGAAGAGAGCGAGATTCTTTAGAGAGAGACTCTTAGAGAGGGAGAGAGAGAGAGAAGAGAGAGAGAGAGAGAGAGAGAGAGAGACACGAGAGGGAGAGCAAGAGAGAGAGATAGAGAGATGAAGGGGAGAGAGAGAGAGAGAGATATACAGCCAGACAGACACAGAGAGAGAAAGAGAGAGAGGGAGAGAGAGGAGAGATAGGGAAGACAGAGAGATGAGTGTGATCGAGTAGAGAGAGGAGAGAGAGAGTTCATAAGAGAGAGAGAGAGACGGAGTGAGAGAGAATTAGAGAGAGAGAACTAGAGAAGACAGAGAGGGAGAAAGAGAGAGAGAGAGGGATGAGAGAGAGAGAGAGATTACAAGAGAGAGACGAGAGACAGATAGGGAGAGCAAGAGAGAGAGCACTATAGAGAGGGAAGGGAGAGAAGATGCGCGAGATTTAGAGAGAGGAGCGAGAGATCGAGAGAGAGAGAGAGAGAGAGAGAGAGAGAGAGCGAGGGAGAGAGAGCATTTTGATTTGACAATTTATTTGACAATTTATTGACACTTTTGAGAGAGAGAGAGAGAGAGAGAGAGAGAGAGAGAGAGAGAGAGAGAGAGAGAGAGAGAGAGAGAGAGAGAGAGTAGAGAGAGAGTTAATATTTAGCAAGGTTACGAATTTAGGCTGGGCGTATTCTTCCATTCTGTCCTTAGTCCTAGGCATGCAACTAATATTATAAAGATGTCAGAGAGAGAGAGAGAGAGAGAGAGAGAGAGAGAGAGAGAGAGAAGAGAGAGATTATGCGAAAAACAACAACAAACAAGTCAAAACGTTCTGATGAAGAATCATGAGCCAAAGGATAGTCTGTCGACGGTCCCCCCAGAGTTCTATTGACAAATAAAGCAGATTACTGACAACAAGGAAACCTACTGGATTTAGGATTACAAAGAAATAAACCACGCACACAGACATATGCACGCGCGCGCGCATACATATACACGCGCACACACAATATATCTCTTTAGCGGAACATAATCTCTCTCTTTATTTTCCTCTTATTTGAAATGAGGGTCAAAATAGAGAAAATGTGTTGATATGTGAATGTGATGTTATAATTAAGAATCGATGTATATATTGTATATATTGTACATAATATGTTACTCTCCCACTCCCCTCCCTCTTCCCTGTTTTTGTAACTTGTTTGTTTCTTTGTTTATTTCCCCCTCTTTTCCCCCTTTCTTTATTGCCACTTTGGAATCTTTAGTTACTTCGTGTTTTTGTGTGTGTTTTTTACGGATGGCTTGATGATAAAAAGTATATTATTTGCTTATTCAATGTTCCATCTGGAAACAAACTTTGGACTTGATTTGACTTGACACACGCACACTAACACGCACACTTTAGCTGACAGACACAGGATCAAGAATCTGTCGCTGTCTCTGAACACTGATGGTGCCTGTTGCACCAGGAATAAGTTTGCTTCTTTTCTTCTTGTTGTTGTTTGTTTGTCTGTTAGTTTGTTTTCCTTTCTTTTGTGTGCGCGTGTGTGCGTAGTGTGTGGAAGGCTCGTTGTTGTGTATGCTCTTGTTCTATGAAAAGTTGTGTTATGTATATTTGATTTCCTGTACTATTTGATTGCTTTGTAGTTTACTGTTAATTATTATGTTTGTCGAGGACATGGTGAAAATAAGCGTTGTTGCTTATTCATTTATCCTCATTACAACTTTCAATTTTGAGGTTTCAAGTCAGTCTCTCTCTCTCTCTCTCTCTCTCTCTCTCTCTCTCTCTCTCTCTCTCTCTCTCTCTCTCTCTCTCTCTCTCTCTCTCTCTCTCTCTCTCTCTCTCTCTCTCTCTCTCTCTCTCTCTCTCTCTCTCTCTCCACTTCTCCTACGCCGTCTCCTCTCTCCTCTGGCCCATCCTCCCTCCGAGTCTCTCTCTCTTCTCTCTCTCTCTCTCTCGTCTCTCTCCTCTCTCTCCTCTCTCTCGCTCTCGTCCTATCCCCCCCTCTCTCTCCTCTCTCTCTTCTCTCGTCTCCTCTCCCCCTCACCTCTCTCCTCTCTCACCTCTCTCCTCTCTCTCTCTCTCTCTCTCTCTCTCTCTCTCTCTTTAATTATTTACAAGGCGTGTGCATCAGTATTCAAACCTTTCCAATGCTGTGTACAAAGCCTTTAGAAAGCCGGGAAAGTTGCAACAAAGTTTAGACAGTGTGCGTACATAAGATGACTGTCTGTGTAACAGATTGACATTCATTTCGGCTGTCTGGTGTTGCATTCCGCGGTGGTTGTCCGCCCATCCAACAATACAAATCACTTTCACTTTCCTTGGACCACGTACATTGGGGTCTCTCCTTA
>CM065682.1:3938740-3941240 GCA_017654935.2 Phymorhynchus buccinoides
TTGCTTTATTCCGACTCTAATATGAATTATAGCAATAAATGTGTCCATATAAAAGTGATTAGAAATGGTGGACAGTCTTGTTGAAAATAGGTTTAGTTTTGCGTTAAATTGAAACGAATTGACCTTGCGTTCTCTTGAATTGGTGATGCCATCTTCTCTAACACTTGTTGCTTCTGTGTGGTGTTACCATTCTCAGCAACAATCGCGTCGCTTTCCTTGCAAGACGTTGTTTGGCTATGCGTTATTGTCTTTAACACAACACTAGCAACACACAAACATACATAATTATACTGTGCCCTTTTCGGAAAACAAATGCGTTTGTTTATCATGTTCTAAGAATGGCACTTTTCCTGACGATAATAGGGGAAACCACAGATCCTAGATTACATGTTAAAATAAATGTTGACGATGTTGGTGATGAAGACGAAAGCAACTAAATGACAATGACACGCACCAGTATAATGGTGTCGTCAATGTTTTAACCATTTGTCTCCCACAAAACCTCTGGTTTTCTTATGACAATAAAAACGTTGTTCTTGTTCTTGTTCTTGTTCTTGTTCTTGTAGGGCCCATTAGAAAACGACCAATGCATGAATACAGTGCTTATTTTAATGACATTGTCTACTATCATTGTTCTATTGTCTTACCTATCTAGACGCGACGTTTGCGATTCAGTTGGTTGATTAGTGTGGGCCTACATCCTCACTCTTTCGGCCAAAGGGATTGGAGGGGTTTGAGGACAGACGGCGTTGGGGAAGGTCCCCAAAGGCCAGCCCATCCCTTTGGCTGCGGTACTAGAACCAGCGCACATGCGCCCTAGTTAGAGAGTCGTAGTGTTCCACGAAAGACTAAGCTGTACCGTGATATTCCATTATTTAAAGTCATGTACTGTACAGCTAGCATGTACTCTGAGCAAGGCGTCTCCGCTGTACACAAATGTTAACCCAGCCGCAGGAATAGCAGCTGCCTCCTCTGCTATCTGGCAGTCATGGTCGGAAACGACAGACGGGCAGATGGTGAACATGCCCACTGCAAAGGGCCTGCCACACTGCATACGATTCGCTGTCAATGCGATGCGAGTGTGACGATGTGAGTCGTGATTCACGCGAAATTCATGCAGCGATGGGTCTACTTGAGTACATACAGAGCGAAAGTAGTAGGGTTATTTCTAGAGGAAGTAGTTCACGTGAATCATGACTCGCATCGTCACAATCGCATCGCATTGACAGCGAATCGTATGTAGTGTATCCGGCCCTTTAGATCGATGGGTTCATTTGAATCAACAGGTTAGCTATTGCTAACAGCGGTGCTGTGGTGGAGACTGAGTGCTTTGGGGTTAGGCCTGTAGTCGCTTCCTTCTAGTGACTTCTTTCTCTGTTGTTGCTGTTGGTGTTTGGTATTTGGTATATAGTCTCTGTGAAATTCGGACTGCTCTCCCCCGGAGAGCGCGTCGCCGCAAGTGCAGCGCCTACCCATTTTTAATTTTTTTAAATGGGGGTGGGGTGGGGTGGCACAGGGTGAGGAGGGTGTGTGGGCACACTTGGAAAACCTAGCTATCAATTTGTTGCTGTTGTTGTTGATAATGATGATGATGATGTTGTTGTTGCTGCAGCTGCTGATATTATTGCTGTCTAACTTCCCCCTCAGTTCCATCTCCGTCTGTCTCTCTTTGTCCTTTGCCCGACTACAGTTGGGAAAGGAGCATAAGTGTGTCGTGGTCTGTCACTTTGTTTGTTTCTTTTGTCCCTCCGGGCTGCATCTCGTGAACCGCTGGACGGAATCGCTTCACAATGTCCTCTTCGTCTTCCCCATGTTATTTGTTTTGTCTCTCCGGGCTGCATCTCGTGAACCGCTGGACGGAATCGCTTCACAATGTCCTCTTCGTCTTCCCCATGTTATTTGTTTTGTCTCTCCGGGCTGTACCTCGTGAACCGCTGGACGGAATCGCTTCACAATGTCCTCTTCGTCTCCCCCATGTTGTTTGATTTGTCTCTCCGGGCTGTATCTCGTGAACCGCTGGACGGAGTCGCTTCAAAATGTCCTCGTCGTCTCCCCCATGTTGTTGGTGTCAGTTGCTTTACTGCTGGATGTCTTGTACTCCATCCACGCTCTGGTTCAAGTCCCGATCTCCAAAACATATCGACAAAAGCTTTTCTAGGCACACGCATCGCTATATGCTCTCTCTATTATTCCATCTCTTCCATGCAACAAATATGCGCGTAGATATCACACAAGCTCTGTGTGTATGTAGGAGTGTATGTCAGTGCGATTGCTCACGTCTGTGCATATATGTCTTTTGCGTATGCATGTGCCCGCGAGTGTGTGAGCATGGGTGTGCGTGTGTTGTAATTGCGTATGCATTCATTCATTCATGCACGTATATGTGTCTGACTGTGTGTGCGTACGTGCGTACGTGCGTGCGCGCGCGTGTGTGTGTTTGTGTGTGTGTGTTATGTATGTGTGTGTCGTGTGCGCGCGCGCGCGCGTGTGTGTGCGTTCG
>CM065682.1:3953740-3963740 GCA_017654935.2 Phymorhynchus buccinoides
ATCGACAAAAAGTGAGCCAGTGAATAAGTCATTGTTAATGTTAAGATGCCATTCTTCTATAATGTTTGTGAGCATTGTGTGACAAGAATGCTTTTCCCTGAAACCTTTTTGATTAGTGTAAAATAAGTCATACTTAGTGAAATGAGACTGAAGGTGTTGTTTGAGATGTCTTTCAAGGGGTTTTGACAGTATCGATAATATTGATATGGGCCGGTAATTTGAGGGATCAGATGGATCTCCAGATTTTAAAAAAAGGAAGAACTTTGGCTTCTTTAAAGGCTTGTGGAAAGCAATTTGTATCTATACAGAGGTTGTATATGTAGGTGATGTGTTCTGTAATAATAGGTGCAGACAGCATCAAAATTTTGCTGTCTAGACCATCAAGACCATAAGAACGGGACTGTTTTAGTTTACATAGTTCCTTGTAAACTTCATGCACACTAATAAAAGGGAAAGTCTGCTTAGATTGGACAACTTTATCATTACAAAACTGTTTTAACAGATGCATATCGTTAGACTGTGTTTTGTCAATTTTAATGGTTCTTTCTACAATTGAGGTAAAATGTTCATTTAGTAGCTGAGCAGTTAGATCATTACATACAGTAGCGGAAAACTTTGATTTCTTGCACGAAAGTTCGTTGATCGCTTTCCATATAGACTTAGAATCTTTCTTTGATTTAATAAGTTCACTGAAATAATTCTTTTGGGCAGTCCGTTTCATAGTTGTAACCTTATTACGCTGTTTCCTAAATGTTTCGTCTTTCCCAGTTGTTGCTAGTAAGTTCTTACGGATTAAAATCTCGCCATCAATTTCCTTAGTTATCCACGGGGGTTTCGAAGTTAACTTAACTCGTTTAATCATTATTGGTGCGTGTTCATTAAAGATAGGCAGGACAATATCATACCATGCTTGAAGAGCAGTGTCAGGGTCAGTATGTTGATAAACGTCAGAAAAATCAGAACAACAAAGTTCAGATAGGAAGTCATCGGGATTAAAGTTCTTATAGTTGCGAAAAGATATACATTTATGAGAACAACGTGGGATTTTAACGCCTTTCTTGGACCAAGTAAGGCAGGTTGGAAAATGATCACTAAGACCAAATACTGGTACTGCATGTTCAACTATATTATTAGGACTAGTTACATACATATGATCTATCAATGTTTTAGACTGTGCTGTTACTCTTGTTGGGGTAGAAATTATTTGATGTAAGTTACAGAGCTCGTAAGTCTGTTTCCAATTATCATTAGGTTTTAATAGATCAATATTAAAATCGCCTAAAAGAATGACTTCCATTGAGTGGCTTAAAACATCTTCCATCATAAGTGAAAATCGGTCAAACCACTCAACCCGTTCCTCTGGATTTCTATATAGAATGCCTACAAGAATCGGTTTAGTTCCCTTTAAACTTATTTCTAACCACATACATTCAATTTTATATTTATCAAAATTATTTATCTGTTTGTACTTTACAGATTTCTGTACATATGAGATTAGACCTAAGAGAGAGAGAGAGAGAGAGAACGAGAGAGAGAGAGAGAGAGAGAGAGAGAGAGAGAGAGAGAGAGAGAGAGAGAGAGAGAGAGAGAGACAGAGGTAGAGACAGAGGTAGAGACAGCGATATAGACAGAGACAGAGATAGAGACAGAGATAGAGAGACAGACAAACAGAAGACGCAGACAAACTTGCAGGTAGACAGATAGACAGAAAACAAACAAATCGACAACTCGCTAATGCCACCATGGGAACAAAGAAAGGCAACCTTTGATATAGAATATACCAGTTACAACAAAGATGAAGAGGTTAATCTATTAGTTTCTGACGTTCTACGCCACTTAGATTCAAAATATTCAAATAATCTAAAACATTTCACTGATGGTTCAGTCTTAGACACGTCAGACAGTGGGGCAGGTTTTGCTATACCATCACTTAAAATAGAAAAGTCTTATTATTTAGGCAAAGACATATCAATATTTACTTCTGAATTATACGCAATAATGCGAGCTTTAGAATGTGTCTGCTCTGTACCATATTCCATTTATAACGTCTTATTTTGCGTTGATTCAAAATCAGTTTTACAAGCTCTGAAGCAAAGCAACAGTAAAATTCGTAACAATGTTGTCTTTGAAATTAAGCATTTAATTCATTGTATAATTACAACAGGTATTGGTATTGATTTGTGTTGGGTGCCATCTCATTGTGGGCTCTTTTGGAATGAGGCTGCTGATAGAGCTGCTAAAAGAGGGGCCTTCAATAACATTAACACATTTTTAGAAATTGGTATTGTCAACTCATGAAATTTACACTTTGTTGGACAAATCCATTTGTATCAATCCATCTGACTTTAGACCTAATATTTTGAGGCATACCAGATCCATCGTTAGTTTAGTGTACAAGATACGTCTAAATTCATTGAAAACTAAATACATAGAAATTAATTGTCTGTGCACCCAGAGATTATCAATTCATCATTTACTATTAGAATGCCCAATGTTGCTCTCTAAATACCGAATGTTCAATATGGACTTTTTTCATTCATAAGTATAATAATATCAAGGATGTCTTAAGTGACGCAGAAATTGACTTTGCTTTAATTGCTAAATTAGTGCTGTCCACGCCTATTGGAAGCTTACTGTAGATGGTTTTCTTTGTGTGTTGTAATTTTTATTTTGTTTTTTTAATTGGTTCAATTTTTGCATGTTGTCTAAAATCACTGTTCATGTGAAAAGACATTAAATTAAAGATTCATTCATCCATTCTCTCTCTCTCTCTCTCTCTCTCTCTCTCTCTCTCTCTCTCTCTCTCTCTCTCTCTCTCTCTCTCTCTCTCTCTCTCTCTCTCTCTCTCTCTCTCTCTCTCTCTCTCTCTCCTCTCTCTCTCTCTCTCTCTCTCTCTCTCTCTCTCTCTCTCTCTCTCTCTCTCTCTCTCTCTCTCTCACAAAACTGGAAAGCGGGAAAACCTACACAGGGCTCCCAAATTATTATTTTCAATTTGCTGGAATCTGGGTCAAGTTACAGTTTACCCTCCCTCCCCCCCCCCCCCCCCCTCCCCCAACGAATGTCCTGATTGAAAATGTTCACTGAGAAGCAACAGTCTGTCGTTCTCGGGATAGAGATAGGACCAGCCTAGGGTTATTGCCATGACACTGAAAGAACCAGACTTTGAGATTGAGGGTCGTAAACATGATGGGGTGTGGAGTCTAATCTACAGCTACAACTGCCAACAAGTTTTAGTTGGTTTGTGTTATGTGCTCATACTTTTAGTTAAGTAACACGTGTGAATGAGGTCAGGTGATTTCTATTTAGGTTTCATTTTTGCCTTGTAAATGCCATTCTGTAATCCGTATCGCTATGTGTGTGCATCTGGTTTTATTACGCTATGTTATTCATTGGCTACGAGTTGGTTGGTTTGTTGTTGATATTTTCTTGGGGTGTGGGCTGGTGTGTGTGTGTGGGGGGTGTGTGTGTGTGTGTGTGTGTGTGTGTGTGTGTGTGTGTGTGTGTGTGTGTGCGTGTGTGTGCGTGTGTGCGTGTGCGTGCGTGTGCGTGTGCGTGTGCGTTTGTTCGATTGTCCTTTGCTTGTTCCTTTCGTTACATTAACACATTTAACTTTGTTTGTTCCTTTCGTTACATTTAACACATTTAACTTTGTTTGTTCCTTTCGTTACATTTAACACATTTAACTTTGCTTGTTCCCTTCGTTACATTTAACACATTTAACTTTGCTTGTTCCTTTCGTTACATTTAACACATTTAACTTTGCTTGTTCCTTTCGTTACATTTAACACATTTAACTTTGTTTGTTCCCTTCGTTACATTTAACACATTTAACTTTGCTTATTCCTTTCGTTACATTTAACACATTTAACTTTGCTTATTCCTTTCGTTACATTTAACACATTTAACTTTGCTTATTCCTTTCGTTACATTTAACACATTTAACTTTGCTTGTTCCTTTCGTTACATTTAACACATTTAACTTTGCTTATTCCTTTCGTTACATTTAACACATTTAACTTTGCTTGTTCCTTTCGTTACATTTAACACATTTAACTTTGTTTGTTCCATTCGTTACATTTAACACATTTAACTTTGTTTGTTCCCTTCGTTACATTTAACACATTTAACTTTGTTTGTTCCCTTCGTTACATTAACACATTTAACTTTGCTTATTCCTTTCGTTACATTTAACACATTTAACTTTGCTTATTCCTTTCGTTACATTTAACACATTTAACTTTGCTTGTTCCTTTCGTTACATTTAACACATTTAACTTTGCTTGTTCCTTTCGTTACATTTAACACATTTAACTTTGCTTGTTCCTTTCGTTACATTTAACACATTTAACTTTGCTTATTCCTTTCGTTACATTTAACACATTTAACTTTGCTTATTCCTTTCGTTACATTTAACACATTTAACTTTGCTTGTTCCTTTCGTTACATTTAACACATTTAACTTTGTTTGTTCCATTCGTTACATTTAACACATTTAACTTTGTTTGTTCCCTTCGTTACATTGAACACATTTAACTTTGTTTGTTCCCTTCGTTACATTAACACATTTAACTTTGCTTGTTCCCTTCGTTACATTTAACACATTTAGCTTTGTTTTCTTTAGACTTTCCGGTATATTTAGCAACGCGTGGCTTTTCTTCTCTATTTATATTAACAATTGTCATTTTTACCCACACGTGCGATTTAAATCGTCTAATTTGTGAGACATGATTCTCGTGAAAAAACCCAACTACTGTCTAAATGAATCCGATCAATTCCTATGAGCTTAGTTCACTATATATTGTTATTATTATTTGTAGTCCCCCGTTACAAGAACGTGATGGAATATATGTATGTCTCTATTGTGTGGGGTTCTACATGAATATTGTGAATGAAACTTGTAGTATTTCATCAGATTCGTGTAGACAGTAGTATTCCATCAGAATCATGCTTCACAGAGGTCGTCACAGTTGGGTAGTCGTACGACTGGAATCGGGCGGATTTGTCCGCTTATGTTGGA
The DNA here is from genome assembly GCA_017654935.2 of Phymorhynchus buccinoides. NCBI lineage: Eukaryota > Metazoa > Mollusca > Gastropoda > Neogastropoda > Raphitomidae > Phymorhynchus > Phymorhynchus buccinoides. Next base: position 3,958,758 of record CM065682.1, read on the forward strand.
TCCTCTGTACTTCACTCAAATGTGCTCTCAATTGTTTTTTCCAAAATGTTTTTTATTCAGGTATTGGTTGACCTATTTCCATATTGCAATTGTTTGGTTCTGATTTCTAATTCTGGGACGGTATTCATGTCGAGATAGCATGAGACTTAGCATGATGCTAACTTAGAAGCTCTTCCAATGTCCTATAGGATTTAATAGGACTTTTGGAAGAGCTTCTAAGTTAGCATCATGCTAAGTCTCATGCTATCTCGACATGAATACCGTCCCTGGACATTAAAAAAAAATCAAGTTAATGTTTGACGAGGGTGATGAAATGTCTGGGTTTCTTCATGACTTAGTGTCAGTGTGGAATGCTTGTCGTACTACAGCGATGCGCTCTCAAAGTTAGTGTTGGACTGTGACACAGTATGAAGTCAGTTCTACCGTCGATTCGTATGAGTTAATATGATATTATCCAATTAATGCTATACATATATAAATGTGATACGAGACAGTTCATTAGTGTGGATGGATTGAGGTGTCTAAGTTCTTAGGCCATTAGTCATGATGGCCCATAATTCAATTTGCACGCGGCCATTACCATCATTGGTCACCAACAGTAGCTAGCCTACTTTTATTATTTCCCCTGAGGTACTCTTCCCATTTTCTCTCGTGTGAGAACCCATGTTTGGATAACTAGTTTTGATGACATCTGTGTTTCTTCCGCCATTCAAGCGAGGGGTGAAAAAGGAAGGGTTGTATCGCTGAAGGGGTGTGTGTGTGTCCTCTGTTCTTGGTGTCCTTGTGATGACTGACTTTGGGCATTCCCAGTTCTGTCAGAACAGGAGTACTTGGGAATGGGAACAAGGGTTGTGCGTCTCTCTCTCTCTCTCTCTCTCTCTCTCTCTCTCTCTCTCTCTCTCTCTCTATCTCTCTCTCTCTCTCTCTCTCTCTCTCTCTCTCTCTCTCTCTCTCTCTCTCTCTCTCTCTCTCTCTCTCTCTCTCTCTCTCTCTCTCTCTCTCTCTCTCTCTCTCTCTCTCTCTCTCTCTCTCTGTGACAAAACAATCTTCCAACTTACAGCGCCTAAACTATTGAACCGATCTTAATGGAACTCGGCAGAATGGCGGCCTGGGCACTCTAGATGCTACCCGTGGTGTCAGATTGACCGCATGACAAGCCATGTCAGCGTAAGCAAGATTTGTAAATATTACTAAGAGACTGATTGTTTCAACGATAACGGATGGATTTCAACCAAAGTTGGTTTGTAAGAAAAGTATCTTCAAGTGAATATTTTTAGTAAAAGAATAAACTACTGGGCATTACCATACAGATACAGACTTTGTTTTTAACGCATGCACACAAATATAACCGAAGAGTCAAAATTATCTCCCCTGATTGTCACTGTAACTTGGAGTACAGTTTATATGGCTCTGTTTTTCAGTTATTGTATCTGCTGAACTCATCTCTGACAAGTGCAGACAAGAGTTATCAGAACTTAGGTCTCCCAGGCGTGGGGTGGGGGGTGGGGGTGGGGGGGGGGGGGCTTCCATTTGCAGAGAACTGGCTTCTTGCTTCGTGCGCATGAAGGACTTGTTCAGTCTCTCAGGGAAAAGAAATCATACAAACTACAGAGAACTTGCTTCTTGTTTCGTGCACAAGAATGGCTTGTTGGGGGTGTTACTCCATTTTCTTTTCTATTTGCTCAATTGCATTGGGAAGTCTCGAAGGCTACATTTTACCAAAACATAATTCTTCTCAAGTAAAGCCCAGAATGTATCATGACAAACGTAACAGATAGGGCTGAGAGCATCTTCTGGCTTTTAGCTGAGGAGAAGGATAGTGGGCTCTGACACACACACTTCGTCTGGCATGTTCATAGTGACAGGTGTTGTATGTGCTCCCACCTTCATGTTCATTGACAGGTGTTGTATGTGCTCCCACCTTCATGTTCATATGTGACAGGTGTTGTATGTGCTCCCACCTTCATGTTCATATTGACAGGTGTTGTATGTGCTCCCACCTTCATGTTCATATTGACAGGTGTTGTATGTGCTCCCACCTTCATGTTCATATTGACAGGTGTTGTATGTGCTCCCACCTTCATGTTCATAGTGACAGGTGTTGTATGTGCTCCCACCTTCATGTTCATATTGACAGGTGTTGTATGTGCTCCCACCTTCATGTTCATATTGACAGGTGTTGTATGTGCTCCCACATTCATGTTCATATTGACAGGTGTTGTATGTGCTCCCACATTCATGTTCATATTGACAGGTGTTGTATGTGCTCCCACCTTCATGTTCATATTGACAGGTGTTGTATGTGCTCCCACATTCATGTTCATATTGACAGGTGTTGTATGTGCTCCCACCTTCATGTTCATATTGACAGGTGTTGTATGTGCTCCCACATTCATGTTCATATTGACAGGTGTTGTATGTGCTCCCACATTCATGTTCATATTGACAGGTGTTGTATGTGCTCCCACATTCATGTTCATATTGACAGGTGTTGTATGTGTTCCCACCTTCATGTCGTCACACAGTCTGTTAATGTACACCCACACGTCCCTTTGATGCACTCACATACAACTTCTAATTGATATGTGTCACTCTATTTATCGTTTCTGTCACAGCGTCGTTTATGTCTTTTTCTTGCTCAACTTTCTGTTCTATTGTCTGTCTCTGACCTTCCCCCTTATTCCTCTCTAACTATCCTCTTCTGCCCTTCTCCTTCCTCGTATTTGTCTTCGTTACTTCTCTCTGTTTCTCCTGAACCGTTAAACATGTTCATGTCTGTCATTCTCGAGTTCATTTCTCTCCGTGCGAAGTATCTGGGCGCATGTTCTGCGTCCGTGTGTGCCTGTCACTGTGTGCTTTGTAAGGCAGTGTGTATGGCCATGCACACATATAAGCGGATATTCCATGCGGAAACCCGTGCGCAATCCATACATAAGTGAAACAAAGAAGGGAAAAGATTTTCGCACGTGTCCGAATGTCCCCTATATGCGTAAACTTTAATCCTTCTTTCTTCCACTTATTTAGGGTTTTCCGTACAGAACTTACGCGTCTAATGTGAACCCGGCCTAAATGTGTAAAGATGCGTGGACAAGCGTGGCGTACATCGATGATAAGACACAGAACACTGGTAACAACGAGGTGGCCGCGTTGATGGAATACGTGCCATAATGCCATTGTTTGTATGTATGAGAAACCAAATGAGTAATACAACCACTGCGTAATTTACACCAAGACCTGAGCATGTCTTAAGATACCACCCCCACCCCCAGCCCCCTGTCTTCCATATAAATAGTTTCCCCACCCTCTGGAAGTTCTGTACTTGTAGCTTCCACTAATCTATGACTCTCGTTCAGCCTTTCCCCTTTTGCTTATTGTCAGCTATCTTTCTGCCTTGCTGGTCCATTCTCCTGCCTTTGTTCTAGAAACTGTTATTGTCATCTGCTACCTTTCTGCCTTGCTGGTCCATTCTCCTGCCTTTGTTCTAGAAACTGTTATTGTCATCTGCTACCTTTCTGCCTTGCTGGTCCATTCTCCTGCCTTTGTTCTAGAAACTGTTATTGTCATCTGCTATCTTTCTGCCTTGCTGGTCCATTCTCCTGCCTTTGTTCTATAAACTGTTATTGTCATCTGCTATCTTTCTGCCTTGCTGGTCCATTCTCCTGCCTTTGTTCTAGAAACTGTTACTGTCATCTGCTACCTTTCTGCCTTGCTGGTCCATTCTCCTGCCTTTGTTCTAGAAACTGTTACTGTCATCTGCTACCTTTCTGCCTTGCTGGTCCATTCTCCTGCCTTTGTTCTAGAAACTGTTACTGTCATCTGCTATCTTTCTGCCTTGCTGGTCCATTCTCCTGCCTTTGTTCTAGAAACTGTTATTGTCATCTGCTATCTTTCTGCCTTGCTGGTCCATTCTCCTGCCTTTGTTCTAGAAACTGTTATTGTCATCTGCTATCTTTCTGCCTTGCTGGTCCATTCTCCTGCCTTTGTTCTAGAAACTGTTACTGTCATCTGCTATCTTTCTGCCTTGCTGGTCCATTCTCCTGCCTTTGTTCTAGAAACTGTTATTGTCATCTGCTATCTTTCTGCCTTGCTGGTCCATTCTCCTGCCTTTGTTCTAGAAACTGTTATTGTCATCTGCTATCTTTCTGCCTTGCTGGTCCATTCTCCTGCCTTTGTTCTAGAAACTGTTACTGTCATCTGCTATCTTTCTGCCTTGCTGGTCCATTCTCCTGCCTTTGTTCTAGAAACTGTTACTGTCATCTGCTATCTTTCTGCCTTGCTGGTCCATTCTCCTGCCTTTGTTCTAGAAACTCTTACAAAGGTTTTCTCCAGTTGTCGACGGACGTGCTGGACCTAACCATTTTGTTTTAGTTAGGCGCATAACAGCAGCATGACGCATCTGTACTCGCATGACACGAAACCGTCTGATCGATCAACGAAAAAAAAGAAATAAAATAACCCCAGCAACATTAGCGAATCATGTATTTTTGTCCAGGCTTACGAAAGTGGGAGAATACTTATTTGGGGGATAGTTAACAACCATTATCGCGAACTTCGCCAAATCCCTGAGAAATACTGATGCTACAAACAGCATGACACAACAGCTTAGTGTTGCTTTAAAACACAATGGTATTGAAACTAGAAGGCTTTTGCGACGACTCTTAGTATTGCAGGCAACATGAACAGTTGGCCGTTGAGGACTTTCCTTAACGCCAGCAATCCTTACTTCCTATTGGCCGAGAGAGTGGGGATGAACCCTGGGCAAAGCATCTCCGCTATAAACTCATTTTTTTGCCCAGCCCTTCCCAATGGCAACTGCATCCTCTGTTAGCTGGAAGCCATGGTCGGACACACCAGGCCGGCATACATGATGCATACATAAGTGTGATCATTTGCATACATGATGCATACATAAGTGTGATCATTTGTATACATGATGCATACATAAGTGTGATCATTTGCATACATCTGCATACCTAGGTCACA
>CM065682.1:4006240-4011240 GCA_017654935.2 Phymorhynchus buccinoides
CGTGCGTGCGTGCGTTCATGCATGTGTTCATGCGCGCATGCGTGTGTGGTTATGTGAAGAAACTAAAACCTTGATCGTAACCTTTAACTTTAAATTGCTGATAGGGGGGAAATCTGCGGAAAACTTGTTGCCGTATTCTATCGTGTGACAATCCTTGTTTCATTATGTAAATCCGCCTCATTGCTTTAAAGACATGGCAGCTGACTCAGCGGATCGGTTGAATGTCATTCTGTCGCCTAGAACGGAAGCAACAAGGCTTCCATGCGTACTCTTAAACAAATGAGCCACTGCGGTTGGATGTTTGGAATCATTTACCCGAAGTTTGAAGCTAATGCTGGTAAGGGGGTACGCACACTGCATACGATTCAGTCCCAATGCGATCCGATTGTGACGATGTTTGTGAGTCGTGATTTACATGAAATATTTTCGTCTAAAACTAATTCTACTGTTTTCGTTCGCTATTCTCGTGTGGACCCAGCACAGGGATCACATCAAATGTCTGATACAAAGATACAGACATTTCATCAGATTCGTGTACGGGGGACTACAAATACAGTGAACGTAACTAGTAGGATGTCACCAGATTCATGTAGATAGTAGAATGTCACGAGAAGCATGCCTCACAAATGTCACAATCGGATCGCATTGGGATCGAACTGTATGCAGTGTGTCTGCCCCTTAAGTCTAATGAGCTATTGTGCTTCGAGTGCGTTGTGCGCATCTGCAGTTTCCGCCAGCTAAGACAAGCGTAGATCAGGTTTAGAAAGAGATCCCACTATTGTGGAAAACAACAGCTTGTTTCTATCAAGGAAGGAAAAGAACCGTCCACACCTGAAGGTTTATTTACAGGAAAGACATGGATTATGTTGACGGAAAACCCCCACAACAACGCCAACAACACCAACAACAACCAGCAAACAAACACGAGCAAACATCATTCAACAGATGAATCCAGTTTTAAAGATACACTGACGCACCACGATTAAGTCCCTTGGTTTTTTGCTGGGTCGCTGTGACCCACATACAAATGTCCCGAACTTCAAATTGAGGCTGCTCTTTAAAACGATGTTTCGGTTTGAATGTGAGGGCATTTGTATGGGAGTGAGACCTGGTCAAAACAAGATTTCTTTCCAGCTATAAGACGGAAAACACAGGAAACCCGTGATTTTGACACGTGATCTGGTGGGTCTTAGTGGAATAAGTTAGAGAGGAGAGCATTGAGCACGATAACGGAATGCGTGCTTTAACAAATGGAAACAAAATGGACATCGCTGTCCATACCCATCCGATGAAGTTATTTGAACTAACGGTAGGATTGTCATTACACTGGTACGTTTATTAATTAGTATGCTAAAAGGAAACCCAACGGCATGGATATTGACGAGGAGAGAGATATTGCAGTTGAGAAGTTCTTTCTTTTTTCTTTTTCCGTTTTCAATCATCAGGACTGATGAATACAAAACGGAATACACAGACGCGCGCACGCGCGCGCACATACACACACACACACACACACACACACACACACACACACACACACACACACACACACACACATACACACGCACACACACACACACACACACACACACACACACGCAAACGCACACGCACGCACACGCACACACACACACACACGCGCACACATGCATACACACACACGCACATAAACGCACACGCACACACACACACACACACACACACACACATACACACGCACGCACACGACACACACACACACGCACACGCACGCACGCACACACACACACATACACACGCACATGCACACGCACACACACACGCACACGCACACATACACACACATGCGCGCGCACACACAAACACATAGGCGCACGCGCACGCGCACACGCACATACACACGCACACACGCACGCACATACATACGCGCGCGCGCGCATGCACGCACATACACATAGGCGCGCGCGCAGTCGCACACATACACACACACGTTCCCACGCATGTATGCGTGCGTGCGTACGCAGGTGTGTGTGTGTGTGTGTGTGTGTGTGTGTGTGCGTGCGTGTGTGCGTGGCGTGCGTGGGCGTGCGTGTGCGTGCGTGCGCGCGTGCGTGTGCGTGTGCGTGTGTGTGAGTATGGATGCTTTTTCCTGTTTCAATTTGTAGGTTGTTATTTTTTGTTTCTGTAGTAACGAAATAGGAATACAACCATCATTATGAGCTCGTTACTGTTCGCTTCAAAGGACACAGTTCGCTGTAATAAGAACAAGTCGCTTTGTTATGATAGGACAACAACAACGCAAGGCTACACATGCCACAATATTGCAAAGAAAGGTATTGCAGCGTAAGCATGGCAAATAAGGGTCCAGATCAAAAGAAATACAGTATCACATACACATAGAAAAACTAAAAGTAATTCATGTACACATACACATATAGATAAACTAAAAGTAATTCATGTACACATACACATAGATAAACTAGTAATTCATGTACACATATACATAGATAAACTAACAGTAATTCATGTACACATACACATAGATAAACTAACAGTAATTCATGTATGTACACATACACATAGATAAACTAAAAGTAATTCATGTACACATATACATAGATAAACTAACAGTAATTCATGTACACATACACATAGATAAACTAAAAGTAATTCATGTACACATACACATAGATAAACTAACAGTAATTCATGTACACATACACATAGATAAACTAACAGTAATTCATGTACACATACACATAGATAAACTAACAGTAATTCATGTACACATACACATAGAGGACCTAAAACAAAAACTAAATTGTCGTACAGCATACGAAACCGATTTATGAAGAAAACTGAAGCGTGCAGTTGTTTGATATTGTGAGGTTTGTTTTTGTTGCTTGTTTTTTTGTATGCGTGTTTTGCGTTTATTTTATTTTTTTAATTAGAGTCCAGTTATGGAAATTAAGCTGACAAGTTTGTCCTATGCAAATGGCGGTAAAGGTGCAGATCAACACCCACTCCTCCATGTCTGGGTTCCTTCAGGGTGTTTTAGCCTTGTCTTTCTTAGTGCAGATTGAACGCTTCAACCTCTATCATCTGCTATTATGTAACGTTAATTGTCATCCAGTCACCCAATGTAAACACATGCATTATATAAAAGTAGAAGATAAAGCCTAGACGGAAGGGTATATACATTTTCTTAAAGGTGGACCCTGACGGATGAGTTTTTGCCAGAAACACATCGAGATCACCAGAAAGACAGCCTTTTCAAGGATAGGAACTCTCACTTTGCTCTGGTTTCCTAGAAATTAAACCGTCAAAACGTCGATTCCTCCTTGGCGGAGATGCCGGAGAGAGTAGCCATTTTGGATGGGGTGGGTGGAGGTCACTCATTGTGGTTGAAGCGTTTTCTTTTTTTGTAGTGTAGTAAAAAAAATTCGGAGCTATTTCCTTTGTTGTGAGCGAAACTCCTTTAGATAAACTGTATACATTTTTTTTAAAAAGAAGACAAAAAGGCTTGTATTGCGAAAATTTCGTGCAAACGATTTGGCGACCATTAGAAAAGAGACGGCACACGCCTTCTCTTTTGGTGAAATAATTTGACTTCCAGCACCTCCGCCAAGGAGGAATCGCCGATTTGACGGTTTGATTTCTAGGAAACCAGAGCAAAGTTAGTGTTGCCATCTCTGTAAAGGGTGTTGTCCTGGTGATCTCGACGTGTTTCTTACAAACACTCATCCGTCATGGTGCCCCTTTAAATAAATAATAAATAAAGAACGCAATAAACCAAGACTGTGACAACGGTTCGCGGCTGGTCCGTGTATTGCGCTACATATGAAATAACAACCTTTATTATTACTGCAAATAATTAATCAACAAAGATAATCATGTCAAAATGTTGATACAAGGCAGCTTAATGTGTGCTAAGACAGGCAAGTCTGAAACAGCGGGGAGAGCCGAGAAATAGGAGTTTCAAACCATGACAGATTGCGTTAGGTCAGCTAGTCTGTCAGAAGTGCTTGTAGCATTACGTAAAGCCTTCATGCCTGATAGAGTGGGGAGGTACGTTGGGCAAGGCATTTCTGCTGAGTCCAGCTTTCCAGAAGAGTTCTGGAGGTCATACTCGGTCACAAACACTCTCTACCCCCCCCCCCCCCTCTCTCTCTCTCTCCCTCATCTCTCTTCTCTCTCTCTCTCTCTCTCTCTCTCTCTCTCTCTCTCTCTCTCTCTCTCTCTCTCTCCTCGCACTGTCTCTCCTTGCGTTTGCGTGTATGTTGTTATTTGTCTCAGGACTGAGTGTAAAAAAGCTTGTGATTAGCTTATCTCATAATCCTAAATAAAAAACATTTTGTTCGTTCATTCGTTCTCTCTATCTCTAGCCTCAGGGCTGAGTGTAACAAAGCAAATTGTATGCTTATCTTATAACCCTGATTAAACAAAATTTATTTCGTTCGTTCTCTCTCTCTCTCTCTCTCGTCTCTCTCTCTCTCTCTCTCTCTCTCATGCTCTCCTCTCTCTCTCTCTCTCATCTCTCTCTCTCTCTCTCTCTCGTCCTCTCTCTCTCTCTCTCTCTCTCTCTCTCTCTCTCTCTCTCTCTCTCTCTCTTCATCTCTCTCTCTCTCTCTCTCTCTCCCTCTCCCTCTCCTTGCATACCCTCCCTTTCCCCCTTACTCCCCCTCCTTATCCCCCCTCCCCCCCCCTCACCTGTCATTACCCCAAGCGTTTCTTTAATTTTTGTGTAAGCCATTTGCCTTTTCACTTTTGCATGCGTTAGTTAACTTTGTTATTGAATGTTCTATTTGCCCCAGGGCTGGGTGGAAAAAAGCATTGTATTGCTTATCTCATGCTTCCCTGGTTAAATAAGATTTCGTTTTCGTTCTCTCTCTCTCGTCTCCTCTCTCTCTCTCTCTCTCTCCTTCTCTCTCTCAAACCTCTCTTCTCTCTCTCTCTCTCTCTCGATCTCTCTCCTCTCTCTCTCTCTCTCTCATCTCTCTTCTCTCTCGATATCTCTCTCT
>CM065682.1:4026240-4028740 GCA_017654935.2 Phymorhynchus buccinoides
TGTGCAGACAGAATTGAGTATAAGCTAAACACCCTTTGCCATAAATATATCCATCAAGCTGCTCCATCTTACTTCTGCTGCGACAATATTTCCGTTTGTACGCCAGCTCGCACGTTGCGTTCAGTCTCCGACCCTCTATCTCTCCAGATCCCTAACGGTAATATAAGCTTTCAACTGTTGGTCGGTGTGTGTTGTGTGTGTCTGTGTGTGTTTGCTGTCCGTGTGCAGGACCGACCTGCCATAAGATATATCCATCAAGCTGCTTCCATCTACTTCTGCTGCGACAATAAATTTATACGCCAGTTTCCGTTTGTACCCTCTTTCTCTCCTCCAGCTCGCATCGTTGCGTTATTGGAACAAACTTCGACCTCTCCCTCCGTCAGCGACCGACCCTCACTGCTTTCAAAGCTAACCTCAAAACCCGCCCTTTTCCCCGTCATGAATCCTCTCTCTCTCTCTCTCTCGCCTCTCTCTCTCTCTCTCTCTCTCTCTCTCTCTCTCTCTCTCTCTCTCTCTCTCTCTCTCTCTCTCTCTCTCTCTCTCTCTCTCTCTCTCTCTCTCTCTCTCTCTCTCTCTCTCTCTCTCTCTCTCTCTCTCTCTAGTAAATACCGCATTCTGAGAATATTTCGTATGTATGCATTCTTTGTAGTTATCACCCTTCCTTTACATATTTTTGAATGACAATTTGCTCAATGCTAACCCTCTATGGTACAGTGCTGTGTATGTTGATCCAAGTTGAGTTACCGCTATAGTTTGTGTTGAGTCATTAATGCTCTTTCACATTACCTACCTTTAAAACATTGAGTGTCTATGCATAGTATTACCTTGTATTTCTAATCAGATGCTTGATTTTGACCTTTTGGTTGATATAATTATTGACCACTCTGTTGATGGTTTATCTGGTAAATTTGTTGATTAATGGTGGTTTGTTGAATTAGTTTGGTGCATTTATTAATTATCGGTGGCTGATTGATGTGGGACTGCTTAATTGATTATTTATTAATTAGTAATGGATCAAAATAAAAACAATACTTCCCCTCTACAGTCCAACGTGTGAAGTATTGTTTTTATTTTGATCTTGATGTGTGTGGTTTTTTTGCTCCTTCTGTTGCCTACTTTTTGCTCCTTTTGCTATATTTGATGTTTGCTGTTTTCTTGTTTGTCTGTGTTGATAAAGGCGCATTCGCCGAAATATCCAGTAGTTTTGTTTTGTCTCTTGTGAATAAAATAACGTCACTTTGCACTTGTCGTGTAGTTGTTTGTTTGCTGTTCGATGCAAATGTTATGTGTCTTTATAACCCCCTCCCCCAGCCTCCCTATGATACGGGCAGAAGGCCTAGTCATTAAAATTGTTTGAATTGAATTGTTTGAATCTCTCTCTCTCTCTCTCTCTCTCTCTCTCTCTCTCTCTCTCTCTCTCTCTCTCTCTCTCTCTCTCTCTCTCTCTCTCTCTCTCTCTCTCTCTCTCTCTCTCTCTCTCTCTCTCTCTCTCTCTCTCTCTCTTGTTGATTGTGTGTAACTTTTCCTCTGCAAAATTATGATCTATTTCCGTTGGAAATGAAATACTTTTTCTTTTACAGATTGAAAGTTGCTTGCGCGCGCGTGTGTGTGTGTGTGTGTGTGTGTGTGTGTGTGTGTGTGTGTGTGTGTGTGCGTGTGCGTGTGCGTGCGTGTGCGTGTGCGTGCGTGCGTGTGCGTGTGCGTGCGCGTGCGTGCGCGCGCGCACGTGTGCGTGTATGTACGCGTGTGTATGTACGCATGTGTGTGGGGTGGGGGTGCATGTCTGTGCTTTTGTATGTTCGTGTACAGAGTGTATGATTGTAAAACTGTGTTTTTGTGTTTGTCTGTCAGTCTGTCTGTGCGGAAAGGGGAGGAATCAGGGAGGAAATGACGAGAATGAGATGGTTAGGATCAACTGTCGGTGGTTAGGATCAACTGTCGGTGGTTAGGATCAACTGTCGGGGGTTAGGATCAACTGTCGGTGGTTAGGATCAACTGTCGGTGGTTAGGATCAACTGTCGGGGGTTAGGATCAACTGTCGGTGGTTAGGATCAACTGTCGGTGGTTAGGATCAACTGTCGGTGGTTAGGATCAACTGTCGGTGGTTAGGATCAACTGTCGGTGGTTAGGATCAACTGTCGGTGGTTAGGATCAACTGTCGGTGGTTAGGATCAACTGTCGGTGGTTAGGATCAACTGTCGGTGGTTAGGATCAACTGTCGGTGGTTAGGATCAACTGTCGGTGGTTAGGATCAACTGTCGGTGGTTAGGATCAACTGTCGGTGGTTAGGATCAACTGTCGGTGCAAACTGTAGCATCATACAATGCTGCTCAATGTTGGCTGCTGTCTTTCTATTACGTATTGAATGTCAATGACTTGACAATAATATAAGTTACGTTACATAACAACATTGAGATCAAATAGAAACAGAGAAGAAACAAAACAAAAAAGAGGAAGAAGAAGAACTTTGTGGTAGCCTATTTCTTTTTGAAACATGGAC
>CM065682.1:4033740-4036240 GCA_017654935.2 Phymorhynchus buccinoides
GTTGTCCATCTCTCCGTAGAGTGTCCTTTCACTCATCTGTTTTCCGTGTCTGCAAGCTAGCGGTTTACAAATCGAGTCAATGAAAGGGGGACAAAGGGGGCTAGTTAAGGCAGGAAGAGGTCCGCTGTGAAATGTGTTAGCATTGCGTGATGAAGCCGTGTCGGTCGCACGTATGGTTCAACTGTAAAGGCCTTGTCACATACGACGAGCTTCTCGCACAAATGTGCCGGAGCAAAATAATAGTGGTAGGTTTTTTTTTCTCGCTTGCGGAATTTACTTAATAATAATAATGAGGAACATTTATATAGCGCCCATTCTACTATGTAGGCTACAGGGCGCTTTACACAGAATTGAAATGGAATAAAAACATGAAACAAAAATCCAATAACATAAGCAGACAAAACAATACCAGTCAGACTTTGTTTGGCGGATAAAAATGCACATAACAATCAGCAACAACAACAACAACTGCGACTACTACTACTACTACTACTACTACTACTACTACTACTACTACTACTACTACTACTACTACTACTACTACTTATAATAGGCCTAATACACGTATGCATTGTCACACTATTCGCAAGCATGAAATAACAGCATATATTCACAACAACATACACACATAATGAAATATATATAATTATTACTAAATATAGTCTGCTGTCACTTCGGATTATTGACACACATTGGAAACATATGCACATTCTTGTACCAAAAGAGTTAAAGTAAAAAACGCACACACAAATAATAAGTGCACATAATTAGAACAGCATGTTTACCAATTCTTTTCACTCTAGTGATCTACTTCTTATTCATCATGGAACATAGGATCTAGATCAAAAATAGAATCAAACAAAAACAAATCTCAATCACTTATGTTACATCCCAGCCATCAATAATACTCACTAGTTGGGCTATTTTGACTGGTAGCAAGAGAGATTGATTCTACCCTGTTGTTTCAGCCAGGGTTTAGAGTCTAGTGAGAAAGAGAATGTTTAGGCCGTTTTTGTCTCCACTTATTCAAATCTGCCTTTAATTTTAAATCAATAAGGGCCTATGACTGGTCAGTCGCAGCCGACACGTCACGAGACGACGTGATAGTCATGCATATTAGTACGAGTGATAGTCATGCATATTAGTACGAGTGATAGTCATGCATATTAGTACGAACGCTCACGTGCCTGTTACATCACTGGCACGTGTCAACATTCCTATTCCTATCGTGATCGGGAAAGGGGAGGAGATCAAAGGGCTGCAATTGTGGGTGTCACTTTCTCGTGATGTGAAGGGAGATACCGGGAACAAAGGGAGACCGCTTGGAATCAGCGACTGGTTTGATGTCACGCCATTGGGGTGGCGGAATAGTAGGGTAGGGGGAGGGTAGAATAGTGAAAAAGGGGGGGAGGTAGATAAGAGAGTGGGGACACGCGCGTTCCGCATTGTCACAATTGTGCAACATAAAATAATGTCACACTTTCTCTGATTACGGCTGAAAACCCCACTCTACAGTAAGATGAACAATCATAATATTGTGGGGCTAGAATGAACGCTAACTTTTGTTTTCTTTTAGTCTAGTATACCATCTCTTCAGAAGAGATCCCTCGGCGCATGCAATGTCCACTGTACCCAGTGGTATCTCCTTGCCGCTGACCGCAATACACGGCGGCACACAATCACAGAGGCTGTCTCCTCTTTTGAGAATGCGCGCAACAGCAGCCCTGGAAGAAACAAAAACGGAGCAGGAAGAATCGTGGTGATGCTGCCATAGCCAATCCTGACCAGACCTTCACCTGCAGACACTGCTACTGGGCATGTCTCTCCAGGATCGGCCTCATCGGTCACGAGCTTGCCTGCAGTCAGCGTGGACTGAAACCTCTATGATCTTCGTTCGCGAAGCGACGCCCAACCATGATGGTGATGATTTGTACAATACTGGGAGGAGAATCTTGCTGTACAATAACAGTATACAAGCTAATGTGTTGGTGTCATTCTTTAGAGACCCACTGAACCAGCACGATTAAAACCCTTGGTTTGTTTCTAGGTCGGTGTGGCCCACATACAGACTTCCGCCATGCACGATCGAGGCTGCTCTTTAAAGTGATGTCTCGTTTTCGTACATGGGGGGATTTGTGTGGGAGCCACATTTGCTCCAAATAAGATTTCTTACCAACGAGAGAGGGAAACACGTGAAACCTGTGATTTTCACTCATGGATCTGGTGGGTCTTTAAGACGCACGTGAGTCAGTTTCGGCGACTTCCTCGCCTGTGTAACACTGGCTTTAGAAGGAGGAGAAGAAGGAGGAGGAGGAGGAGAAGGATGAGGGAGGGAGAGATGAAGAAGAAAAGGAAGGAGGAGGAGGAGGATGGAAAAGAAGGAGAAGAAGAAGAAAAAGAAAGAAAAGACTTAGGGAATATATGTTGAGACTTGTGGGACTATTGCGTGTTCTCTGACAGAAAAGGAAGAGACAGCGTTACTCTTCAAAGACGAACGACA
>CM065682.1:4041240-4043740 GCA_017654935.2 Phymorhynchus buccinoides
GGGGGGGGGAGGCGACAGAAGAAGTGGTGGACAGATAAGCGAGGGGGAGGGGGGGGGGGGGGGTACAAAATAATGGTATTTTCTCTGCAAACTCTGCGAAATGAAAAAGGACAAGGACACTGATCTGTCTGACTGTCTGCTGGTCCCTTCACACTGAGGACTATTCACTGTTCTTTAGGTTCAACACACAGGAACATTTTGCACTCTATTCCCATGGCAACACAGTCATATGCTAGTCATAATAATGATTGCTTGGGGAAAGAGTAAACAAATGTGTACATGTATTGAGACCACTCTCTCTCTCTCTCTCTGTCTCTCTCTCTCTCTCTCTCTCTCTAGTTTATGGCTGTACATGAGGTATACCAAGAATTAATTCAACTCAAGCATTCTAAATGTTGCGGTTTAGATCATATTGATAACTATATATTAAAGCTATCTGCGCCTATTATCACTGACTGTCTTACCTATATTTATAACCTTTGTATTGAGAAATGCTGTTATCCCCAATTATTTAAAGATGCCAAGGTGATACCACTATATAAATCTGGTGACCCCCAAGATCCGTCAAACTACCGACCTATCTCTATCTTGTCTAACCTCTCCAAACCTCTAGAAAAGCATTTAAAACGTAACCTTCAAACATACTTTACCACACATGATCTTTTCCATTGTAACCAAAGTGGCTTTAGAGAAAACCATTCCTGCCAAACAGTACTCACTAATCTAATCGAACAGTGGCATTCCAATATTAACAATGACCTTCTCACCGGTGCCATTCTCGTCGACTTTGCTAAGGCCTTTGATGTTATTGATCATGGCCTTCTATTGAAAAAACTATCATTGTATGGTTTAACTCAAGATTCTATCGCCCTCGTTTCGTCCTTTCTATCTGACAGACGACAAACCGTCTCAAAAGACACTATTACATCTTCATTTCAATCAGTCAATTATGGAGTTCCCCAAGGCTCAGTCTTAGGACCTATACTCTTCACCGTTTATATAAATGACCTCCCCCTTCATCTTACTTCATCGTGTGAGCTTTTTGCAGACGACACCACAGTGTATAAAAATGGCAAAAATGCTGATTCAATCTGTTCTGGATTGCAGAGTGACATTAATAATCTAGTTGACTGGGCAGAGCAAAATCATATGGCCTTACACCCCAAAAAGTCTAAATTCATGTTAATCACAACAAGACAAAAGAGGCAAAACTTTAAAAATCAATTAAGAACACCGACTATCTATGAAAAGCCTCTAGAAGAAGTTACTTCACACAAATTACTCGGCGTATACATTGACAACAACTTATCCTGGTCAAAACACATGGACATTCTGTCCAAGAAAATTTCAAAAAAAGTATTTCAGCTCAATAGAATTAAACACTTTTTAGATCAACATACTCGTAGACTTTTTTTCCATGCCTATATCCAACCTGATATTGATTATGCATCAACATGTTGGGATTCAGCTAGTAAAAACACACTCAAACATGTTGAAAGACTATATAAACGCTCTCTTAAACTCATACTCCTTAAATCGTCATCCCTAGAAACCAATGACTATAAAGAACTTAACATTCTACCATTTGATTTGAAATGCCTACTAAATAAAGGTACCCTTATGTACAAGATCATAAATAAGCTAGCACCAAAATATCTTATTACTAAATTTAAAGTCCATACAATTCGAAGCAAAACCAAATTAACAATGCCCCGCCCCAGAACAGATCTATATAAATCATCCCTTACATTCTCTGGTGGTAAACTGTGGAACGACCTCCCTGATTATCTAAAAAATAGAACTAGCGTCTTTTCCTTTCGAAAATCTTATCACAAGCTCCTAATAGACAATCTTGTTTATTAGTAATGCTAATTAATGAGTTTTACTTCAAACGTTACTAATGCCATCAGCTATGTCTAGATTCTTATAAATCTCTCTCTCTCTCTCTCTCTCTCTCTCTCTCTCTCTCTCTCTCTCTCTCTCTCTCTCTCTCTCTCTCTCTCTCTCTCTCTCTCTCTCTCTCTCTCTCTCTCTCTCTCTCTCTCTCTCTCCTCTCTCTCTCTGTCCCTCTCTCATATTCCCATGTTATCATATGTTTTTTTTTTTTTTTGGGGTGTTTTTTTCTTCCTTAAAATTGGGGTTATTCTGAAAAATTATCATTGTCTCAAAATGGTTTCCCTTTTTTCGTACTCAATTTAAACTACCAATTCAAGTTCACCATTGTTAAGTATTATCCATGTTTGCTTTAAATCCCATTTTTGATTTCTTTTTCAATTATTTCATGTGCCAATTTTTGTTCCATTTTCTTGACTTGATTGTTTTATGTCAAATTTTCTTTGCTTGATGCATGGTATGAATGTGTGAGTGAGAGGGCAAGGTGTAAAGAAGCTATTGTAGCTTATCCTTTTTACCCTCAATAAAACATTCGTATTCGTATTCGTATTCTCTCTCAGATAGGTTATGGTCACAAAGGCGTATCTGTGAAAATCGGGCTGCTCCC
>CM065682.1:4046240-4051240 GCA_017654935.2 Phymorhynchus buccinoides
CCCCGTTTTTTTCGAAATGAGAGTGGTGGCTTCCTTGCCGTTTTTACTAGAAATGTGCCGCCCTCTTCAGATGGATGACATGTTCTAAGAAGATCCTTATGTACTCAATTGTGTAGACTCAATAAGAGGACCTCAATGTGCGTGTGCGTGTGTGTGTGTGTGTGTGTGTGTGTGTGTGTGTGTGTGTGTGTGCGTGCGTGTGCGTGTGCGTGCGTGTGCGTGCGTGCGCGCGCGCGCGCGCGCGCGCGTGTGTGTGTTTTGTTTGAAAGCACACATTTCCGATGTTAATCGTTTCCAACGACATCTTTAAAAATGGCAGCACAATTATGAATGCACCCACGCTCAGCCGCCCACACCAACACACGTCCACAGTCAGCAGGGAGGTATGATACAGCATTGCCTTTCGGAACATTGTTGCGTTTCTGTCTTAATAACTGTATCTATATTATGGCATTCCAGCTTGTCTTGTTATCTGGTGATTGATGAGGCCCTTTACACACACGACTGTTACCATTGGTTCACAGCAACAGGAGAGCAAGAGCTGTATCATGACTGTTACCATTGGTTCACAGCAACAGGAAGAACTGTATCACGACTGTTACCATTGGTTCACAGCAACAGGAGAGCGAGAGCTGTATCACGACTGTTACCATTGGTTCACAGCAACAGGAAGAGCTGTATCATATATTATGGCATTCCAGCTTGTCTTGTTATCTGGTGATTGATGAGGCCCTTTACACACACGACTGTTACCATTGGTTCACAGCAACAGGAGAGCAAGAGCTGTATCATGACTGTTACCATTGGTTCACAGCAACAGGAAGAACTGTATCACGACTGTTACCATTGGTTCACAGCAACAGGAGAGCGAGAGCTGTATCACGACTGTTACCATTGGTTCACAGCAACAGGAAGAACTGTATCACGACTGTTACCATTGGTTCACAGCAACAGGAAGAGCTGTATCACGACTGTTACCATTGGTTCACAGCAACAGGAGAGCGAGAGCTGTATCACGACTGTTACCATTGGTTCACAGCAACAGGAAGAACTGTATCACGACTGTTACCATTGGTTCACAGCAACAGGAAGAGCTGTATCACGACTGTTACCATTGGTTCACAGCAACAGGAAGAGCTGTATCACGACTGTTACCATTGGTTCACAGCAACAGGAAGAGCTGTATCATATATTATGGCATTCCAGCTTGTCTTGTTATCTGGTGATTGATGTGGCCCTGTACACACACGACTGTTACCATTGGTTCACAGCAACAGGAGAGCAAGAGCTGTATCACGACTGTTACCATTGGTTCACAGCAACAGGAGAGCAAGAGCTGTATCACGACTGTTACCATTGGTTCACAGCAACAGGAGAGCAAGAGCTGTATCATGACTGTTCCCATTGGTTCACAGCAACAGGAGAGCAAGAGCTGTATCACGACTGTTACCATTGGTTCACAGCAACAGGAGAGCAAGAGCTGTATCACGACTGTTACCATTGGTTAACAGCAACAGGAAGAGCTGTATCAAGACTGTTACCATTGGTTCACAGCAACAGGAGAGCGAGAGCTGTATCATATATTTTTCCTTTTTGGAAAACCCGTCAAGAGACATTAGTCTTTATTTTCCGAGGAGGGTTATGGGTTAATTCGGCTAAGCTGTCAATTGTTCTGGAATGTTGTGTGTGTGTGTGTGTGTGTGTGTGTGTGTGTGTGTGTGTGTGTGTGTGTGTGTGTGTGTGTGTGTGTGTGTGTGTGTGTGTGTGTCTGTGTCTGTGTGTGCGTGTCTGTGTCTGTGTGTGTGTGTGTGTGTGTGTGTGTGTGTGTGTGTGTGTGTCTGTGTCTGTGTGTGTGTGTGTGTGTGTGTGTGTGTGTGCGTAACAGCACGCATGCGTGCGCAACAGCATGCATGCGTGCGTGTGTGTGTTGTGGGTGTGTGTGTCTGCGTGCGTGCGTGCGTGCGTGCGCGCGTGCGTTCGTGCGTGCGTGCGTGCATGCGTGTGTGTATATTTAAAACAATACCGTAGTTCTAAAAGCATTCGTTATCCATTCATTCTTCAGCCAATGACTGTCTTCGATGTAAGTAAAAGTATCTCGTCAATGAAACCATCAGGGACACGTGATTGAGATGGTATTGGTGTGTAGATACTAACAATTGCGTGCCCGGTCATTTCTGAAATACTTACCTATTTGTACAATTTATGCATTGATAAACAGTGTTTTTCCTTTCAATTAAAACAGGCAAAAGTCATACCTCTGTATGAATATGGTGAAACATCTATTCCCCCAAATAATAGACCCATATCCATCTTGTCAGCCGTATCCAAACCTATCGAAAAACACCTTCAAATGTCATTATATTCGTATTCTAATAAAAACATGATTTAATTCACGAAGGCCAGTCTTTTTTTCGTAAAAGATATTCTTGCCATACTGCCCTAATACAGCTTACCGACAGCCTTCTAAATAGCATGAACGAAAATAACTGTACAGGCATTCTCTTTGTTGACTTTGAAAAGGCTTTTGGTGTGATTAACCATTCTCTATTATTGCGTAAACTAGATCTCTAAAAACTAACTCTGGATTTTCTAAATCTCATATCATCATTTCTAAGCGATCGAAGACAGTTAGTGATCATTAACAACAAAATGTCTAAGTTTTTGCCAGTTAAAATATGGTGTACCTCAGGGTTCAGCACTTGGTCCTCTCTTGTTTCCCATTTATGTCAACGATCTGCAAAGTAAGTGTGAAATGTTTGCAGATGACACGTCCTTTCATGAACGTAATTCCAATGTTGATGCCTTAGCAAATAAACTTCAAGACAGTATTCAAAGCCTAGTAAAGTGGACCCAGTTAAATCAAATCTCTTTAAATACAATTAAACAAAACAAAATGTATGTACGTTACAACAAGACAAAAACGGCAAAAAATGAAAACCAAATGTCCACCTCTATTTATATGTGAAACCAAAATCGAAGAAGTAGATTCACATAAAATGTTAGGTGTTATCATTAATAAAGATCTTGGACTGATCACATCGAATCCCTGGGGAAATGTATTTCTATAAAAAATATTTCAATTAAAAAAAATTAAAAAGTTTGTAAATACCCATTCTCGTAACCTATTTTTCTGTGCCCACATACTCCCAATAATAGACTATGCATCCACGCTAGGGGATAATTGTAGTCAAACTAACTTAAAAGTAATACATCGTTTGTATAAAAAGGCAGTAACAATAATGTTGTTTTAAAATCCAGTTCTTTGACAAATGATGATTACAACAAACTTAATATTCTCACCCTACAAAATAGACTTTTCTTCAATATAGCAACATGCATGCATAACATTGTCAATGGAAACGCCCCTAAAAAGGTAACAAATGCATGTGCATTCAACATCCATAGACATAATCACTAATTACCATTTATGATAACGATATTTACAAATCAAGTTTTCTTTTCTCTGGTGGTACTTTGTGGAACCAATTACCAAAAACGCTAAAAAGTTTAAAGAACAGGAACCATTTCAAGAAATAATTAAACATTTACCAAATGAATAAATAATTTCCCCTCTGTGGAAATGACAAACATTCCTGCATATTGCGTATGTATTGTATTCAACGTAGCTATTATTCTGCTAAGCGATGTCTTGTGTATTACACACATTAAGTTTCAGGGTCATGTCTTTCTTTTCCATCTGAGGGTGTCATGCTATTACTAACATGTTTATTGATCATACAACTATGTTTTTCTTCCTTGCTAAAGATCATCCCTTTGTCATTATTAATAACTATGTGACTGTTTCCCAGTTTCTACCTGTTTCTACCATCCCAGTTGATGTCTACATAATGGCAAACGGTCAGAGCAAATAATTTAAAGGGTAAAATGGAAATGGTTTTTTTCTTCTGCAAATAGTTGGTTCCCCGTTTTTCAAAATGAGAGTGCACGTGGTGGCTTCCTTGCCGTTTTTACTAGAAATGTGCCGCCCTCTTCAGATGGATGACATGTTCTAAGAAGAGCCTTGCATTCTCAATTGCTTAGGCTCAATAAGGAGGCCTCAGTGTGTGTGTGTGTGTGTGTGTGTGTGTGTGTGTGTGTGTGTGTGTGTGTGTGTGTGTGTGTGTGTGTGTGTATGTGTGCGTGCGTGTGCGCGCGTGTGCGTGTGTGTGTGCGCGCGCGCGTGTTTGTGTGTGTGTGTGTGTGTGTGTGTGTGTGTGTGCATGGGTGGGGGTGGGGAGGTCAGGGGATGGGGGGTGGATGGGTCTAACTAGTAATTGTCAAGACAACTGGAACTAATGTGTTGGACACAACGCCGCAAATTGGACGGTAGGCCACAGTGGGACAGACGCTTTGTACCTCTCTGTCTCTGTCTGTCTGTCCGTCTGTCTGTCCGTCTGTCTGTCCGTCTGTGTATCCGTCTGTGTATCTGTCTGTCTATTGTTCTATTTTGTCTCTGTCTCTCTTTGTCTCTGTATCTCTGTCTCTGTCTCTTTTTTCATGCATATATTCAATCAGACATGGACTATGTGTCAACATGTTGGGACTTAGCAAGTGAAAATTGTTTAAAACCACTTCACAGTATTTATAGACGTTCCCTTAAACTTATTCTATTAAAATCATCCTCCCTTGATTCATGTGACTCTAAGAAATTATATATTCTGCCTTTTCATCTCAAATGTAAACATAACAAAGCTGTGTTTATGTTTAAAATTATGAATAAATTAACACCATATTATCTGCAAAAAAATGTTCCCGGTAAATAACATTCGTGGGAAGTCGATTATTCGTACCCCTAGACCTAGAACAAATCTATTCATGTCCTCGTTAGTCCACTCAGGAGCAAAATTGTGGAACGATATGCCTAACCACATAAAACAGAAACCGAGCTTGTCATCTTTCAGAAAGGCATATCATAAATACTTGATGGACCAATTATAAATCTGTTTAGTTTTATTTTACCTTACGAATTACAATACATATGTTCACAATACACGTTTAAT
>CM065682.1:4068740-4071240 GCA_017654935.2 Phymorhynchus buccinoides
GTCTGCTCTTTTTTAACAATTTGTGCGATCCTTCTTATCTCCATCCACTTAATCACGAAATTAATCCTAAATCTCATTTCCCCTTATAAATCAAGAATAACATCGTTTGAGAATGTTTTGAATGCTGCTGGTTATTGATGAGGGGTGAGGGTGGGGGTGGGGGATCAAACTATGATATTGTGAGAGATGTGGTATAACTAGGAGATTCTGAGAGATAACTAAGAGATTCTGAGAGATGTAGTATAACTAGGAGATTCTGATAGATGTGGTATAACTAGGAGATTCTGAGAGATGTAGTATAACTAGGAGATTCTGAGAGATGTGGTATAACTAGGAGATTCTGAGAGATGTGGTATAACTAGGAGATTCGGAGAGATGTAGTATAACTAGGAGATTCTGAGAGATGTAGTATAACTAGGAGATTCTGAGAGATGTGGTATAACTAGGAGATTGTGAGAGATGTGGTATAACTGTGAGATTGTGAGAGATGTAGTATAACTAGGAGATTCTGAGAGATGTAGTATAACTATGAGATTGTCTGAGAGATGTGGTATAACTATGACAATTCTGAGAGATGTGGTATAACTATGATATTCTGAGAGATGTGGTATAACTATGAGATTGTGAGAGATGTAGTATAACTAGGATATTCTGAGAGATGTACTATAACTAGGATATTCTGAGAGATGTAGTATAACTAGGAGATTCTGAGAGATGTAGTATAACTAGGAGATTCTGAGAGATGTGGTATAACTATGATATTCTGAGAGATGTGGTATAACTAGGATATTCTGAGAGATGTACTATAACTAGGATATTCTGAGAGATGTACTATAACTAGGAGATTCTGAGTAAAAAGTATAACTGTGATATTGTGAGAGATGTGGTATAACTAGGATATTCTGAGAGATGTAGTATAACTAGGAGATTCTGAGAAAATGTAGTATAACTAGGAGATTCTGAGATATGTAGTATAACTAGGACCATTGTGAGAAATGTAGTATAACTAGGACATTCGGAGAGATGTAGTATGTCTATGATATTCTGAGAGATGTGGTATAACTATGATATTGTGAGAGATGTGGTATAACTGTGAGTATTGTGAGAGATGTGGTATAACTGTGAGATTGTGAGAGATGTGGTATAACTATGATATTCTGAGAGATGTAGTATAACTATGATATTGTGAGAGATGTGGTATAACTAGGAGTTCGAAAGTATTCTGAGAGATGTAGTATAACTATGACATTGTGAGAGATGTGGTATAACTAGGATATTGTGAGAGATGTAGTATAACTATGACATTGTGAGAGATGTGGTATAACTATGACATTGTGAGAGATGTGGTATAACTATGATGATTGTGAGAGATGTGGTATAACTAGGAGATTCTGAGAGATGTAGTATAACTATGATATTCTGAGAGATGTGGTATAACTATGACATTGTGAGAGATGTGGTATAACTATGACATTGTGAGAGATGTGGTATAACTAGGATATTCTGAGAGATGTAGTATAACTAGGAGATTGTGAGAGATGTGGTATAACTGTGAGATTGTGAGAGATGTAGTATGACTATGAGATTCTGAGATATGTACTATAACTATGATATTCTGAGAGATGTACTATAACTAGGATATTCTGAGAGATGTGGTAACTATGATATTCTGAGAGATGTATTATAACTAGGAGATTGTGAGAGATGTGGTATAACTAGGAGATTGTGAGAGATGTGGTATAACTGTGAGATTGTGAGAGATGTAGTATAACTATGATATTCTGAGAGATGTAGTATAACTATGATATTCTGAGAGATGTACTATAACTAGGAGATCATAATAGATATAATAAGAAAAGAAAAGAATGAGTAAAAAGAGAAATAGAGAAATAGAGAAAGGAGTTGGAAAATGGGTGAGTATGAGAAGAGCACCACTATCTACACTACTCAACAAAAGTTATTGTCCATTCAAATGTCCTTCACACATTGCAGTGTTGGAGTCTTTGTAACCATCCGTGAAGCGAAAACTGCTTAATGTTTTCACATTTCAGTAGTGTTTGTTTGTCTTACTGTTCTGGCTGACTGGCTGACTGTCTATGTGTGTGTGTGTGTATGTGTATGTAAACACGATAGCGTTTAAACGGGAGATGCCTAGGACCCTTAAATATTTGCATGCGGATAGGTGGCTAGGATGTGAAGGCCATTGGGCAAAGGTCAAGGTCTCTGGAGCCAAAAAGGCTGTCGCGCAGCTGACTGATCTAGAGTTTTTACACTCTATTTTTAGATATTGATACGAAATTCATAAAATGAATGTGACAACATGTTAGCGTTTAAAAAAAAAATTGAATTATATTTGTTTTCACGTATATGATTTGGCTGAACAGTATTTATTTTAGTCACCTCAGTTTCACGCGCTGCATAACAAAAGTAAGTCCTTAACTTTTGATGGATAGTGTATCATTCAACAACAAAAAGGTATGTGGAGACTGTAACGATTTAC
>CM065682.1:4078740-4086240 GCA_017654935.2 Phymorhynchus buccinoides
CATCTCCAACACAAACACATTCTATCCCAGCCCGTTGGAATAGCAGCTGCCCACTCTGCTATCTGGCAGTCATTGTCGGAAACGACAGACAGGCAACAACATGAGGAGGACTTTATCAAGGACTGCATCAACGAAGTCGTTCGTTTTCTAAAGATGATTTTATCTTTGAAATGGTTTCATGAGATAATGGTAGAGATACATATTGTGAGCAGTGCAGGCTTTGCCTCTTGTTTTATCTTTGAAATGGTTTCATGAGATAATGGTAGAGATACATATTGTGAGCAGTGCAGGCTTTGCCTCTTGTTTTATCTTTGAAATGGTTTCATGAGATAATGGTAGAGATACATATTGTGAGCAGTGCAGGCTTTGCCTCTTGTTGTAGCTTTGAACTGGTTTCATGAGATAATGGTAGAGATACATATTGTGAGCAGTGCAGGCTTTGCCTCTTGTTGTAGCTTTGAAATGGTTTCATGAGATAATGGTAGAGATACATATTGTGAGCAGTGCAGGCTTTGCCTCTTGTTGTAGCTTTGAAATGGTTTCATGAGATAATGGTAGAGATACATATTGTGAGCAGTGCAGGCTTTGCCTCTTGTTGTAGCTTTGAAATGGTTTCATGAGATAATGGTAGAGATACATATTGTGAGCAGTGCAGGCTTTGCCTCTTGTTGTAGCTTTGAAATGGTTTCATGAGATAATGGTAGAGATACATATTGTGAGCAGTGCAGGCTTTGCCTCTTGTTGTAGCTTTTAAATGGTTTCATGAGATAATGGTAGAGATACATATTGTGAGCAGTGCAGGCTTTGCCTCTTGTTGTAGCTTTGAAATGGTTTCATGAGATAATGGTAGAGATACATATTGTGAGCAGTGCAGGCTTTGCCTCTTGTTGTAGCTTTGAAATGGTTTCATGAGATAATGGTAGAGATACATATTGTGAGCAGTGCAGGCTTTGCCTCTTGTTGTAGCTTTGAAATGGTTTCATGAGATAATGGTAGAGATACATATTGTGAGCAGTGCAGGCTTTGCCTCTTGTTGTAGCTTTTAAATGGTTTCATGAGATAATGGTAGAGATACATATTGTGAGCAGTGCAGGCTTTGCCTCTTGTTGTAGCTTTGAAATGGTTTCATGAGATAATGGTAGAGATACATATTGTGAGCAGTGCAGGCTTTGCCTCTTGTTGTAGCTTTGAAATGGTTTCATGAGATAATGGTAGAGATACATATTGTGAGCAGTGCAGGCTTTGCTCAGGTAAAATATCCAGCCAGCAACAAACAATTTACCGTTGGAATGTTCAGACATCTTCCCTTCCTAGGTCCCCAGAAGAAAAGGTTTGGGTTTTTCTATTGCTTCCTGGCGACCATCTGCCTCGAACAAGGTCTGACAATCCTTCCTTCATGTCTTCGGTTTGGATGAAATGCTAAAAGAATGTTGTTCTAAAACTGTATATGGTATCAGCCAGTCAGAGACAATGAGAAAGACAGAAAGAAGGACAAAGATACAGGGGGGAGAGAGAGAGAGAGAGAGAGAAGAGAGAGAGAGAGAGAGAGAGAGAGAGAGAGAGAGAGAGAGAGAGAGAGAGAGAGAGAGAGATGGATGAGAGAGAGAGAGAGCATAGAGCAGGAGGAGAGAGAGATGGATGAGAGAGAGAGAGAGAGAGAGAGAGAGAGAGAGAGAGAGAGAGAGAGAGAGAGAGAGAGAGAGAGAGAGAGAGAGAGAGAGAGAGAGAGAGAGAGAGAGAGAGAGAAGCAAGATGACAAAATTCAGACCGACAGACGACAGAATGAGAGATAGGTAGACAGACAGACGAACAGACAGAGAGACAGACAGACAGACAAGCAGACAGACAAGACAGACAGAGAGACAGACAGGCAGACACACACACAGCGAGAGAGAGAGAGAGAGAGAACGAACGAAACGAACGAAATTTTGTTTATTCAGGGTTATAAGATAAGCAAACATTGCTTTTTTACACTCAGCCCTGAGGCAAAACAAAGGTTAACAAAAAATATACAAAACAATGAAGCGCTTGCGTAACAAATACTACTACTACAAAGCATTCAAGAAAAAGTAAATATTCAAAAATAACATAACACAATACTATATACATCATCAATGTACAAGACTAATATAGGAAGAAGGTGATGGGGAGAGGGCTAGGAGGCGGGAAAAAGTACAATCATTGATTTAAATGGCACATGGATAATATTTAGGCCTATGCCACACTGATCTGTATATAATATGGCACACAGCATTCAAATCACCAAGTAAAATAGACAAACCATGCATGATTTATACTTTTATACCAGGAATAGAGGGGGGAAATAAAATAAACTGATGACATTACAAATGACACTATAGATCACAAATTACACTTGGATTGATGTATCTGTTTCCATTCTATTAAATAAAAAGCGTTTGCATGCTGCTTTAAAGGCGTTAATGCCTTTTCTCTCTTTAATATGTAATGGGATAGAATTCCAAAGTGTTCCACCAGAATACATTAAACTAGTTTTAAACAAATCAATTCTTGGTTTTGTTATGATTATATTGTCATTGTATCTTGATTGATTGATTGGAAATCTTGCTGAAATATTTAAGGGTGCTGACTGATTCATAATTCTAAACATCATTATTGCTTTGTTGTATTCAAGTTTGTAAGAAAGGGGTAAAATATCTAATGTTGTATAATCTTGAGTAGTAAGCGTTGTTGTTTTGTTAAGTATTGTTTTTATGGCACGTTTATGGGTCCTGTGCAAAGGTTTTAATGTGTTGGCACTGCTGGTGTCATAGAGAGTAGAAGAGTAGTCAATATAAGATTGGACGCACGCATGGTAGAAATGTTTACGGGCGTTTACGTCTAGAAAGTTTTTAAGTTTAGAAAGCTGAAAAGTTTTTTGTGAGACACGTTTGCTTAAGTTGGATACATGGGATGACCAGGAAAGGTTATTGTCAATAGTGATTCCTAAAACTTTGTGAGTGCTGACTTCTTCTATTTGATTGTTATTAATGAATAGAGGGGGCATGGCAGAAATCAAATTTTGTCTTTTTTGACGAGTAGTAACTACCATATACTTTGTTTTCTGGTCATTTAAGGACATATGATTGAGTTCTGTCCAATAATTTAATTGATTTACTTTTTCCTGTAGGTTAACTGATAACTGTTTCAAATCAGAATGATTCGAATGAATTGATGTATCGTCTGCAAAAAGTTCGCACGAGTCTTTCATGTATAAGGGGAGATCGTTTACATATAGTAAGAAAAGTAAAGGTCCAAGAACTGACCCCTGAGGTACACCAAATTTAAGAGACAAACAACTGGATTGCTTGTTATTGAGAAATACGGATTGTTGACGATTGGTAAGAAACGACTTAATAAGAGAAAGGGCGGGGTGTGAAAATTTGTAAAGGTTCAGTTTACGTAATAATAAGTTATGATCAATGACATCAAAGGCTTTACATAAATCAACAAATAGAACACCAGTAAACTTTAAATCATTAATGTTTGTCAACCACTGATCAATCAAATGTATTAATGCAGTATGACATGAATGATTAGATCGAAATCCAGATTGGTTTGGATGAATCAGATCATATTTAGATATATGAGAAGCTAAATGTTTATGGATATGCTTTTCTAAAGGTTTAGAAAGAAGAGAAATAATAGAAATGGGTCTGTAGTTTGAGGGGTCCATTTTATTTCCAGCTTTAAACAATGGTATGACTTTTGCTTTTTTGAGAATATTAGGGAAATACGATTTATCTATACACATATTATAAAAATATGTAAGTGAATCAGAAATGACAGGGGCACTCAGTTTTAAAATAATGCCATCTAAGTTATCAAGACCTCGAGTCCCAGATTGCTTCAAATGCATAAGATAGAAATAAACATCGTATACTGGAATTGGAGGGATGACTAATTCTGTTTCGATTGATTTAGAGCTACAGAACTCAGAAAAAGGTTCCAAATCGTTTTTATCAGTATTGTCACTTTTTACTGTGATATTAGCAATATTACAAAAATGGTTATTTAGAATATCAACAGAAAGTTCTTTAGGAACCACAGTTAACTTATCAGCATTTTTTATTGGTAAGCATGTTTATGGCTTTCCATATAGGTTTTGAGTTATTTTGTGGACAACTGAAAATTAAATTTCTGAAATATTTCTTTTTTGAATTTCGTAACATGGACGTCACTTTGTTTCGTTGGTTTTTTAAATTCTTCAAACTTTAATTTTCAATAGATTATTTCTTAATTGCATGGCTTCTTCAATTTCTTTGGTTAACCAGGGGGGTTTAGGCGAATATTTTACCCTTTTAGTAATAAAAGGGGCATTAGAGAGAGAGAGAGAGAGAGAGAGAGAGAGAGAGAGAGAGAGAGAGAGAGAGAGAGAGAGAGAGAGAGAGAGAGAGAGAGAAGAGAGAGAGAGAGAGAGAGAGAGAGAGAGAGAGAGAGAGAGAGAGAGAGAGAGAGAGAGAGGCAGGCAGACAGTCAGGCAGACAGACAGACAGACAGGCAGACAAACCAACAGTAGCATGTACCCCCATTTTACTCACTGACCCTTGTTCACAGAAAATGTCCAGAGCTAGAAAACAAAATATTGAAAGCAAACTGAATCCCCTATATCATTATTCTATGGAAAAGAAGAGCTCATACACACTGTGTGCATCTCTCACAATTAGTATCGCTATTGTAATCCCTTCTCTGATGGCCATTGTAAATTAGTGTGCCAACATATCCTTTGATATGTTTTGGTTGTGTTTTGTTCTTTGGCTGCTCTTTCTTTCTTGTTTTCCTCAATCGTACCATCGTTCTTTTTTTTACTCCTTCAACTTAATTCTTGCGTCCTTCATGCTATTTATAAAATAAAAAAATTATAGCTTTTTTGTTTGTTTTTCTTTTTCTTTTATTCATTTTGTTTAATGTGTCCTTGGTGTTTTATGTCTAGATATTCGTGATGATTTCAAATCCGTCTATTAGCTGGTTGTATGGATACGTAGTCATTTTAGAAACACTTGCTTTTTAGTGATTGTAATCATGTTCTTCGTGAGAGGCAAGCGTCTGATATAATAACCCTTTCGACGCCAGCCATTCTTTAGCCAAAACATATCATTAAACTTACCTGTGTAGAGAAAAGATTTCGTCTTCTATATTGGGAATGTTTGTGTGACATGTACTACATAGGATATATCCTTACTCCCAAAATTAAGAAAATGATAGTCATTGGATAGCAGATCCTGATTGGATGCCTTAATAATAATAATAATAATAATAATAATAATAATTAATAACATTTATATGGCGCAGTATCCTGACAACAGCTCAAAGCGCCTTACAGATACAACGCAGTATACAAAACACACATGAACATGATAATACAGGCACGTAATACGGATTCACTATTCTATAAATAAACAACAGAATACCGGGACATACAAGCCACAGATCATACAAGATACATATAAATATGCACATGTACAATACGAGATAATAACATATGCAAACGGAAGAAAAAATGAACTTGAAAAGCCATTGACGTAATTATAAATAATTGAAATTGAATATAAATGAAGAGAAACGACACATACGAACACACACTCGCGTTCGCCCATGCACGCATAGAAACCAAACCCAAAGTCAAATCAAGATCAAGTCCCCCCCCCCCCCCCCCCCCCCCCCACTAATCCGCTGCAGTCACTTCTCTTTTTTCACACAACATATTAGTCGAACAAAATGACATGAGTCAATAATAAAGCAAGAATGGAGAGGGGGGATTCACACACACACACACACACACACACACACACACACACACACACACACACACACACACACACACACACACACACATACACACACACACACGCGCGCGCACGCACACAAACACACACACACACAACACACACAGACATACACGCGCATGCACACACACACACACACACACACACACACACACACACACACACACACACACACACACACACACACACACACACACACACACACACACACACACACACACACACACACACTCCTTGGAGATCCATCTACACATCAAGACCAAGACACCATCTCCCCCTTTCGCTCCAGCACATCAGCCTTCATTAGAGGAAAGAATGAGGGGAGAATGGAGAATCAAACAACAAAAGAAGTGCAGTTTCTAAAGAGATAGGTTTTCAGGTTCTTCTTGAAAGTAGGGATATATGGGCTGTTGCGAAGACTTTCGGGCAGACTATTCCACACCTTTGCGCACTGGAAGCGAAAGGCTCTCTGCCCAGCTGATTTTAGATTGTAGTTTGGGATCTTTAGGAAGTTTTGACTGCTAGAGCGAAGAGACCGAGAGGGTACATAATGGTAAGAGCGTACTTGAAAGATAAGCAGGGAGAGAATCGTCGTGAAATTTGAAAGCTAGGGTGGCCATCTTGTACTCGATACGTGCTGCGATAGGAAGCCAGTGTAGCTGTTTGAGAAGAGGCGTAATGTGGTCGCGTTTTTTCTTTCGCAGTACGAGCCTAGCAGCATTGTTTTGCACTTTTTGTATTCTAGAGACAGATGAAGAAGGAAGACCAGAAGAATGCTGTTACAGTAGTCTAATCTAGGGTATTTTCTAGGGCCTTTTCGTGACATGTTTTTAAAAAAAATTAATGTGGTGCCAAAAGGTGACTTTGGCGATACAAGGGTTAAACTTGTGTCATGTTATTTATTTTAAACGAAGTTTATTCACATAATACATTGCAGTGTATACGCATTATTTCATGAGCACAACAACCTATACAGCTTGTAAGCGCACTCAAACTCATTTACAGTTGCAAACATAAGGCTGCAGTCGTGAATTGACTCGAGTATCTATCAGAACATGTTATAAGTGGGAAACAATATTAACTTGCAGACGGACCAAAACATGTTTAGTAGAAGAAGCTACACACAATTGAGGAACTAGTCAATACTGTGATGCAATGAGTGAGACGAGAAAACTGTCCCATTGTTATCCTACCTGTCATACTCATTGTGACGATCCATACTACTGTCTCAGGCAATGCAGGCTCGATCCCAAGCATTGTAGTTTGGAGCTAAAAACAGAAGACAACAAACACACCCTCCACTATAACAGACACGCTTCTCATCATAGCAAACAAATATATCAAACAAAACATACTACAGTGATGATGCACACAATCATGTAAACAAATCTGAAAATAGACAATAGAAATCCACTTCAGGAGTCGAGTATGGTAAGAAAACAGATGGAGACACATGGAGTTAGATTTGTCAAACTCATTTCAGTTGCAAACATAAGGCTGCGTCGTGAATTGACTCGAGTATCTATCAGAACATGTTATTTGTGGGAAACAATATTAACTTGCAGACGGACCAAAATATATAAATGCATATATTCAAATGCTGACCTTTCTGGATACCAAATATGTGCTATATACCAATTCAGAAAGACATTTCATTGTGTTAGAACCCGTTATAGTGAAATCTGAATAACATTTT
>CM065682.1:4096240-4116240 GCA_017654935.2 Phymorhynchus buccinoides
TCTCTGTGTCTGCCCCTAGGTCTGTCTCTGTGTCTGCCCCTAGGTCTGTCTCTGTGTCTGCCCCTAGGTCTGTCTCTGTGTCTGCCCCTAGGTCTGTCTCTGTGTCTGCCCCTAGGTCTGTCTCTGTGTCTGCCCCTAGGTCTGTCTCTGTGTCTGCCCCTAGGTCTGTCTCTGTGTCTGCCCCTAGGTCTGTCTCTGTGTCTGCCCCTAGGTCTGTCTCTGTGTCTGCCCCTAGGTCTGCCCCTAAGTCTGTCTCTGTGTCTGCCCCTAGGTCTGTCTCTGTGTCTGCCCCTAGGTCTGTCTCTGTGTCTGCCCCTAGGTCTGTCTCTGTGTCTGCCCCTAGGTCTGTCTCTGTGTCTGCCCCTAGGTCTGTCTCTGTGTCTGCCCCTAGGTCTGTCTCTGTGTCTGCCCCTAGGTCTGTCTCTGTGTCTGCCCCTAGGTCTGTCTCTGTGTCTGCCCCTAGGTCTGTCTCTGTGTCTGCCCCTAGGTCTGTCTCTGTGTCTGCCCCTAGGTCTGTCTCTGTGTCTGCCCCTAGGTCTGTCTCTGTGTCTGCCCCTAGGTCTGTCTCTGTGTCTGCCCCTAGGTCTGTCTGTGTCTGTGTCTGCCCCTAGGTCTGTCTCTGTGTCTGCCCCTAGGTCTGTCTCTGTGTCTGCCCCTAGGTCTGTCTCTGTGTCTGCCCCTAGGTCTGTCTCTGTGTCTGCCCCTAGTCTGTCTAGGTCTGTCTCTGTGTCTGCCCCTAGGTCTGTCTCTGTGTCTGCCCCTAGGTCTGTCTCTGTGTCTGCCCCTAGGTCTGTCTCTGTGTCTGCCCCTAGGTCTGTCTCTGTGTCTGCCCCTAGGTCTGTCTCTGTGTCTGCCCCTAGGTCTGTCTCTGTGTCTGCCCCTAGGTCTGTCTCTGTGTCTGCCCCTAGGTCTGTCTCTGTGTCTGCCCCTAGGTCTGTCTCTGTGTCTGCCCCTGTGTCTGCCCCTAGGTCTGTCTCTGTGTCTGCCCCTAGGTCTGTCTCTGTGTCTGCCCCTAGGTCTGTCTCTGTGTCTGCCCCTAGGTCTGTCTCTGTGTCTGCCCCTAGGTCTGTCTCTGTGTCTGCCCCTAGGTCTGTCTCTGTGTCTGCCCCTAGGTCTGTCTGTCCCTGTGTCTGCCCCTAGGTCTGTCTCTGTGTCTGCCCCTAGGTCTGCCCCTGTGTCTGCCCCTAGGTCTGCCCCTGTGTCTGCCCCTAGGTCTCTGTGTCTGCCCCTAGGTCTGCCTCTGTGTCTGCCTCTAGGTCTGTCCCTGTGTCTGCTAGGTCCCTAGGTCTGCCCCTAGGTCTGTCTCTGTGTCTGCCCCTAGGTCTGCCCCTGTGTCTGCCCCTGTGTCTGTCCCTGTGTCTGCCCCTGTGTCTGCCCCTAGGTCTGTCTCTGTGTCTGCCCCTAGGTCTGCCCCTAGGTCTGTCTCTGTGTCTGCCCCTGTGTCTGCCCCTAGGTCTGTCTCTGTGTCTGCCCCTAGGTCTGCCTCTGTGTCTGCCCCTGTGTCTGCCCCTAGGTCTGTCTCTGTGTCTGCCCCTAGGTCTGTCTCTGTGTCTGCCCCTAGGTCTGCCCCTAGGTCTGTCTCTGTGTCTGCCCCTAGGTCTGTCTCTGTGTCTGCCCCTAGGTCTGTCTCTGTGTCTGCCCCTAGGTCTGCCCCTAGTCTGTCTCTGTGTCTGCCCCTAGGTCTGCCCCTAGGTCTGTCTCTGTGTCTGCCCCTAGGTCTGTCTCTGTGTCTGCCCCTGTCTGCCCCTAGTCTGTCTCTGTGTCTGCCCCTAGGTCTGCCCCTAGGTCTGTCTCTGTGTCTGCCCCTAGGTCTGTCTCTGTGTCTGCCCCTAGGTCTGCCCCTAGGTCTGTCTCTGTATCTGCCCCTAGGTCTGTCTCTGTGTCTGCCCCTAGGTCTGTCTCTGTGTCTGCCCCTAGGTCTGTCTCTGTGTCTGCCCCTAGGTCTGTCACTGTCTGGCGTACGCTATGGGGACCCTGGGGAGCTGGAAAGCACACACTTCTGCATCCTAGTCCTTTTGTGAGTTTTACGTGCCATCACAAAATATATCTATCCGTTTTTTATGGAAAATAAAGTGTCCTCACTTGTGATTTGCCGTGACTTGTCCTCGTGTGTGTCTCTATTTAATCCACCCCCACCCCCACACCCCTCCGACTCCCCATCCATTCCCAAGGAAGCAATACCAGACCAGACACCTCTCTACCCCTGTGTCTCTGTTTAATCCACCCCCCACCCCCACACCCCTCCGACTCCCCATCCATTCCCAAGGAAGCAATACCAGACCAGACACCTCTCTACCTCTGCGTCTCTCGTGTTTGTTTCTGGATCTTTATTGACGATTAGTAATTGTTTTTAGTTATGGGTCTGTATTTATTTTGTATGCTTCGTTATCTGGAGAAATAAAATCCGTTTGTGTTTGTGAGAGAATGCGGCATAACAAGTCATGCCAATACATATCGATTTGTTAATGAATTCTGTTGCTATTTCCACTAAGAGACTGCTAGCGTTTGATTGAGTCTAAAATCAGAGAAATAGTTAATTATGTACCCAGAAAATAATGAGCAGAGCAATAAAAAAATAAAAAAATAAAAACTTGTTCGGTTGTGGATATTGGTAATCAATGTTTATGTTTTCCAAGTCAGATTTAAAATCGTTGGTGTCCTTTGCGAACTACGATCGCAAAGGAGTCTATTTTCGTTCGTGTATGTTTCTTTGTTTGTTGTCCTTTGCCGATCTACAAAGTAGATCGCAAAGGAGTATGTTTTCGTTCGAGTCTCTTTCTTTCTTTCTTTTTCTGTCTGTCTGTCTCTCTGCCTGTCCCAAGGATATCTCCCGAACCGCTTGACCGAATCGCTTCACATGTTGTGTGGTGGTGTGTCCCCATGAGCGGAAGGCATCCGCGCAAAATCTTTTGCCGTCGTGACCTTGACCTTGGCGTACGACCTTGAAAACCGATTATTTTTTTATGGGGGCATTACTTCCACACCGTTGGTCTTAGAGTCTTCAAATTTGGCATGTAGGTACTTTGGATTATGCCTGTTCTGATGGTGGCATACCGATCAAGGTCAAGGTCAAGGTCCGGGAGATCGGTAGGCCTTGAATGTGGTAGGGGTCTACAAATTGGGTTTTAATCCATATTTTCCACATTTGTACTTGACAAAAGCGCTTCAGATTGTGTGTGGCACTGTATACCCTAGAGTAGAAAACATCCGAGCATAACGTATTGCCATGCTGACCTTGACCTTGAATTGAAGTGTGACCTTGAAAACCGAAATTTCCTTCTTTGCGCTATATATTTCTTGTTCAAGCTGTATCTCGTGAACTACAAGACAGAATCCCTTCCAATGTTGTGTCAGGATGTGACACTAAGAGTATAACACATTCGTACATACAATATCCCTGGGAAATAGAATGTCGCCGAGCGGCAGACATGTTTCCGTTTTTCTTCACCCTCCTATGTCTCGTGAAATACTGTGTAGAATCACTCCAAAATTTGTGGGGAGGTGTTAAAAGAAGAGTAGAAGACATTGCAGTACACATTATGCCACGTGGGATTTTAATGTAGCCGAGCGGCAGACATGTCTCCGAGTTAAGGGTGTGCATCCCATTAAGGGTATGCACCCCACTAATTAAGGGTGTACATCCCGGTAAAGGAGGGGGTCTAATACTAAACGTAAAATACATCCTAGCACAAAATGTGCCACGTGGGGCTTAAATGTCGCCGAGTGACAGACATGTCTCAGTGTTAAGTGTGTGCACCCCACCAATTAAGGGTGTGCATCCCGGAAAACGATTTGTACCCAGTCAAGGGTGTGTAGGTGCATCACCCGAAGGTCACAAGGAGGACAGGGACCTAAGGTGTGGCGGGGAAGGGAGATACAGGGCGGGGCATGTACAGGGCGTAACCGGCAAAGGACATATCTGCCGCTCGGCGATGCCCTTGTTGTTGTTTGTGTTTGTTTTTGACGTCGTTGTTGTTGTTGTTGTTTTAAGGACCAGAACACTAAGCAGACAGCTGTCAGCTATCCATTGTAAAGAAACACACCAGATGTATTAAGTTTTAAAGAGAGAGGTGGGGCCGAATAACCAAAACATAAACGATACAAAATGGCCTAAAGCTGATTTAAGAGGGATTTATAGAAGAAACAAAACAAGAAAACAATACAAGGAATAAAAGATGCGAACATGAAATATGCATTACTAGAAATAACGTGAGATAAGAAATAATATACTTCAGGAATTCGAACCGAAGACTGCTACAAGCAAAATCAAAAAGAGAAATAGGATCCCAATAATAGAAAACAAAAAAGGTTAACAGATGATAGAACGCCGTAGAATGAGAACAAATGCAAACAAAGCAAATGGCAGAAAAAACAACAACAGATTAATTATGGATAAACAGGCATATACACGTACACAAGTCGCACATACACGCATACATGTACAAGCACATACATACACACGCATATATGCTCAAACACACACACACGAGCCCGCGCACGCATGCATGCGCGCACGTTAAAATACACACACACACACACAGCGAGAGAGACAGACAGACAGACAGTCAAAAACAGAGACAGATAGGGCATGTGCGTGTTTGATATATGATGTGTGTAAGAGAGTGTGTTTGTGTTTGCGTGTCTGCGTCTGTTTGTCTTTGTATTTGTAGTTTCTGTGGTTGCATGCGCGCACGTTAAAATACACACACACACACAGCGAGAGAGACAGACAGACAGACAGTCAAAAACAGAGACAGATAGGGCATGTGCGTGTTTGATATATGATGTGTGTAAGAGAGTGTGTTTGTGTTTGCGTGTCTGCGTCTGTTTGTCTTTGTATTTGTAGTTTCTGTGGTTGATATTATGCTTGCACGTGTGTGTGTGTGTGTGTGTGTGTGTGTGTGTGTGTGTGTGTGTGTGTGTGTGTGTGTGTGTGTGTGTGTGTGTGTGTGTGTGTGTGTGTGTGTGTGTGTGTGTGTGTGTGTTACTCGAATTGAGTATAAACAAGGGCGTCGCCGAGCGGCAGACATGTCCGTCACCAGCAATGCCACGCACTTGCGACACCCCGTAGAGTGTCACATCCTGACACAAAATTGGAAGGGATTCTGTCTTCTAGTTCACGAGATACAGCTTGAAGAAGAAACATATAGCGCAAAGAAGGAAATTTCGGTTTTCAAGGTCACACTTCAAGGTCAAGGTCAGCATGGTGATAATTTATACTCGGATGTTTTCTTCTCTAGGGTATACAGTACCACACACAATCTGAAGCGCTTCTGTCAAGCACCAATGTGGAAAATATGGCTTAAAACCCAATGTGTAGACCCCTACCACTTTCAAGGCCTACTGATCGCCCGGACCGTGACCTTGACCTTGATCGGTATGCCACCATCAGAACGGGCATAAGCCAAAGTACCTTCATGCCAAATTTGAAGACTCTAACACTAACGGTGTGGGAGTTATGGCCCCTGAAAGATTTTCAATTTTCAAGGTCGTACGCCAAGGTCAAGGTCACGACGGCAATATGTTTCCGCGGATGCCTTCCTCTCATGGTGACACACCAGCACACACAATTTGACGTGATTCTGTCAACCCGTTCGAAAGATATCCTTGGGACAGACAGAAGGAGAAAAAAATGACCCTCCGATTTTCAGGCTCCAGCGATCTTTTTGACCTTGACCTTGACCTTGATCGGTATGCCATCATCAGAACGGGAATAAGCCAAACCACCTTCATACCAAGTTTCAACATCCTATGTTGATTGGTGCCCGAGATATGGCTAAAAATAGATTTTCGGTTTTCAAGGTCGTACGTCAAGGTCAAGGTCACGACGGCAAAATGGTTTGCGCCGATCTCTTCCTATTAAGGAGGCACACCTTCACACAAACTTTGACGCGATTCGGTCAAGCGGTTCGGGAGATATCCTTGGGACAGACAGAAAAAAAGAAGAAGAAAAAAACCAGCCCATCGCAATAGTCCGTCTTGGTGACGGACTAATTAAACACACTTTGCTATTCATCTATTCATAAAGCTGCTCCATCTTACCTCTGTGACAATATTTCCATCCATACGCCAGCTCGCACTTTACGTTCAGTTTCTGACCCTCTTTCTCTCCAGATCCCTAGGTATAAGCTTTCAACTGTTGGTCGGCGCTCTTTTGCTGTCTCAGGACCGACCTCCTGGAACAAACTTCCGCTCTCCCTCCGTCAGCGACCGACTCTCTCTGCTTTCAAAGCTAACCTCAAAACCCACCTGTTCCCCCGTCATTAAAGCTCCTCTCTCTTTATCTTCTCTCTCTTGCCATTAGGTCTGTTTCTGCTATATTCCATTTATGTTATATGTGTGTGTTCGCGTTGTATTGCGTTTGTGTTTGAATGCGCTTTGAATGCTAACGTGTGTGTGCGCTTTGATTTGATTTCTATCAAGATTCAGCGCCGTATAAATACTGTATGTTGTTGTTGTTGTTGTTGTTGTTGTTGTTGTGTGTGTGTGTGTGTGTGTGTGTGTGTGTGTGTGTGTGTGTGTGTGTGTGTGTGTGTGTGTGTGTGTGTGTGTGTGTGTGTGTGTGTGTGGTGTGTGTGTGTGTGTGTGTGTGTGTGTGTCTGTGTCTGTGTCTGTGTCTGTGTGTGTGTGAGTATGTGTATGTGTGCGTGTGTGCGTGCGTACGTGCGTGTGTCCTTGCGTGTGTGTGGGTGCATGCGTGCGCGTTGGTGTGAGTGCGTGTTATTGATATTATGCTTGCACGTGTGTGTGTGTGTGTGTGTGTGTGTGTGTGTGTATGTATGTGTGTGTGTGTGCGCGCGTGCGCATGTGTGTGTTTGCGTGTGTGTTTATGAGTTTGTGTGTGTGTGTGATGTGGCAATGTGCGTATTTTTTAACATTTGCGTGCGTGTTTCTGCGTGAACATGCGCGTGCAGGCACTAATAGTTTGTACTATTAATTTCTGTACGTGCATGTGGACGTTCCTAATGCGCATCTTTTTCTATCCTTATGCTCGCGCACATGAGTTGTGTGATTTTGCAGATGTAAATATTTGTGTGTG
The DNA here is from genome assembly GCA_017654935.2 of Phymorhynchus buccinoides. Taxonomy (NCBI): domain Eukaryota; kingdom Metazoa; phylum Mollusca; class Gastropoda; order Neogastropoda; family Raphitomidae; genus Phymorhynchus; species Phymorhynchus buccinoides. The sequence goes on from CM065682.1 coordinate 4,103,280, forward strand.
AGGACATGGTACTTCATTCATAAGCTCTAACAAGTGTTGACGACAGAAGAATAGTCTGGTGTCATGGAAACGAAAGCTCTTAGCTGAATTATTGATGAATCCGCATCGCTTTCCTTACTTGCATTCCGACAAACGGATGACATTAAAAGCAGTTCGCTAAACACAAAACAACATGGATTTTCTGTAAATGCACTCCCAATGTTTTTAAGAGGCATTAACATGTTTTATCTCGCTGCTTGGTGTTTTGAATTGTGATAACAGCAGCCGCAACATCAACAGCAGCAGGAGTTGCAAATGCTTAAAACGTGTTTACGTTTAAATATTAAGTGAAGAGCTCAGTGGTTTGTGTTGTTGTCGTTGTTGTTGTTGTTGTTGTTGTCGTTGTTGTTGTTGTTGTTGTTGTTTTGTTTGTTAGTATGTTGTTGTTTGATGTTGGTCAGGATCTTTTCCGCTGTTGAATATTATTAACAAAACAACAAGAAAAGCACTATTATCACCATCGCCATCTTCGTCTTCTTTTTCTTGTTCTTCTTTTTCTTTTTCTTCTTCTTCTTCTTCATCATCGTCGCCAGCATCATCATCATAATCTTCTTCTTTTTCTTTTCCATCATCATCATCATCATCATCATCATCATCATCATCATCATCATCATCATCATCATCATCATCTTCATCATCACTATCATCATCATCATCGTCATCATCATCTGCAAGAGCAGCTACCTCGCAAACAAGAACAAGAACATGTTTATCATGCCTATTTTTGTTTCTTTGTGCATTTTATCATTTAGAAATGAAAAAGTATTTATAGTTCATTAAAGCCAAGGCCTGTGGCGTGTTGATGCAAAACGTTTTCATTAAAATTCTTTGGATAGTCGTAAACAATGTTAATCCATCTTTATGACAGCTTAAAAAGAGATGAGTCTTTTGGCTATGCTATAATCCTGCTCGTGGATTGCTTCTTTGACATCAAGCTACAAATCAGAATCGATGTTTTGTTGCTGACAAATTGCTTGGGTATTTCCTTTTTGTTTTCTTGCCTCGTTTAGTTTTTGTTCTTGTTGTTTGTTTGTCGTTGTTTAATAACGTTGTGTGTGTGTGTGTGTGTGTGTGTGTGTGTGTGTGTGTGTGTGTGTGTGTGTGTGTGTGTGTGTGTGTGTGTGTGTGTGTGTGTGTGTGTGTGTGTGTGTGTATGTGCCGGTACGTGCGTGTATGTGTGGGTGGGGTGTGTATGTGTATGCCTATTTGCATGTGCGTGAGCGATTATTTCGTGTTGTTGTTGAATTTGTTGCTTCTTAATTTTTGTTGTTGTTAAGCGCATAGAGCTCCACATTGGTGGAGGAATGCGCTATATAAATGATTCACTATTATTATTATTATTATTATTGCTTTCACTTTCATTTCTGGTTTGTCTTTCTGTTAAATACCAAATAACGGGGTTTTGATATAGGCTAAAGATCGCGCTTCAGACTTGTTTATCTTTGCCTTCTATTAATCTAGTCGATGTGATCTGTTTATATGTTGTTTGGTGCTGACTTGTTATCTGCCAGCTTAAGAATCGTCGGACGTGTTTTAAGAGAAAATTGACGTTAATCATAATCATAATATTATTATCATTAAAAAAAATGTTGCGCGATTTTTCATTCAGAGATGATTGATTTGTATGTGTCATTTTTTAAAATCTTTATGATGAACATGTAAGCGTAGAACCATGTTATTGTAATAGCCCGTCTAATGCGGCTATGAAGTGGCACATTATTAGCTGATGCCATCAATGAAGCTTTTCCATTTACTCCACGCTTTACTCCCTCCTCCTGGTGCTGTCTTCTGTCGCTCTGAAAGACCCTGTCAAATCCATGCCCGTCCATTCCTGGATGTTGTCGACCCACTTCTGCCTCTTCTCCTTGGCCTTCTTCTTCTTCTTCTTCTTCTTCCTCTTCTTCTTCTTCTTCTTCTTCTTCTTCTTCTTCTTCTTCTTCTTCTTCTTCTTCTTCTTCTTCTTCTTTTTCTTCTTCTTCTTCTTCTTCTTCTTCTTCTTCTTCTTCTTCTTCTTCTTCTTCTTCTTCTTCTTCTTCTTCTTCTTCTTCTTCTTCTTCTTCTTCTTCTTCTTCTTCTTCTTCTCCTTCTTCTCCTCCTTCTTCTTCCTTTTCTCCTTCGTCTTCCTCTTCTTCTTCGTTTTTTTCTTCTTCTTCTTCTTCTTCTTCTTCTTCTTCTTCTTCTTCTTCTTTCTTCTTCTTCTTCTTCTTCTTCTTCTTCTTCTTCTTCTTCTTCTTCTTCTTCTTCTTCTTCTTTTTCTTTTTCTTCTTCTTCCTCTTCTTCTTTGTCTGTCTCGTGTGCGGTTTCCCCAATTTCAACCTCAGAAATGTGTGTTTAATCTCACTCATCGCATTCATAATCATCTGTAAGATTGACAGAGCCTCCACATCGATTATGATTGTGAAATGCGTTAGGGGTGATGAAGATAATTGGTTTCATCTGCAACCACGGTTCGTTTTTAGAGAAGTTTGATAAGGGGCGTAATTGTGAGAGATCCTAGAAGGGAGATAATTGTGAAACGATTAAGGACAAGATAAAATAATGGAGATGAGACAGTGTGTGTGTGTGTGTGTGTGTGTGTGTGTGTGTGTGTGTGTGTGTGTGTGTGTGTGTGTGTGTGTGTGTGTGTGTGTGTGTGTGTGTGTGTGTGTGTGTGTGTGTGTGTGTGTGTGTGTGTGTGTGTGTGTGTGTGTATGTGTGAGTCTTTAACCCAAAAAATAAAAAACAAATTAATATCCCTAATATTTGTGATGGTGCTCAGAATGTTTTTGAGAAAATCTAAAAAATAGTCAACAATCCCAAAAATATCAAGTTTTATTTATGGTATATTTATGTTTATTGTATATATTCTACTAGTATGCTCCATTGCATATTTTCTACCAGTATCCACAACATGAAAGACAATTTTGAATGATTTCTTTGTTTATTTTTTTAATCAAGGCAATACATAGAAACAAAGAGGACAAATATGTCTTCTATGTCAAATTTCTGCAAATTATCTATCTCGAATCCCAAACTTCAAACGACTATACACTAAACAAGATAACTTCATTCGGGTTTCTGTGTATTAACAAGGAATCTTTGCTCCATCATGAAAAAATAAAATCACAATTTATTCCCAACTTCAATGGTCTGTATTCCCCATGCACCATGCACCATGCACCATGCACCATGTACCATGCACCATGCACCATGCACCATGTACCATGCACCATGCACCGTGTACCATGCACCATGCACCATGCACCATGTACCATGCACCATGCACCATGCACCATGCACCATGCACCATGCACCATGCACCATGCACCATGCACCATGCACCATGCACCATGCACCATGCACCATGCACCATGCACCATGCACCATGTACCATGCACCATGCACCATGCACCATGCACCATGCACCATGCACCATGCACCATGCACCATGCACCATGCACCATGCACCATGCACCATGCACCATGCACCATGCACCATGCACCATGCACCATGCACCATGCACCATGCACCATGCACCATGCACCATGCACCACCATGCACCATGCACCATGCACCATGCACCATGCACCATGCACCATGCACCATGCACCATGTACCATGCACCATGCACCATGCACCATGCACCATGCACCATGCACCATGCACCATGCACCATGCACCATGCACCATGCACCACCATGCACCATGCACCATGCACCATGCACCATGCACCATGCACCATGTACCATGCACCATGCACCATGCACCATGCACCATGCACCACCATGCACCACCATGAACCATGCACCATGCACCATGCACCATGCACCATGCACCATGCACCATGCACCATGCACCATGCACCAGCACCATGTACCATGCACCATGCACCATGCACCATGTACCATCACATTGATGTTTGTGGAGCGGTAAGCTGACAACCACTTCCTAAACGGGCACAACAGTTTAATAAGAACGAGGACATAATTCGTTGTCCTTATAATGAGAGAGTAGCCATGTTGGATGGGGTGGGTGGAGGTCACTCATTGTGGTTGAAGTGGGGGGGGGGGGGGGGGGGGTTGTAGTTCAGTAAAAAAAATTGGAGCTATTTCCTTTGTTGTGAGCGAAACTCCTTTAGATAAACAGTATACACATTTTTTTAAAGGCTTGTAATGCGAAAATTTCGTGCAAACGATTTGGCGGCCATTATAAAATAGACGGCACATGCCTTCTCTTTGGGTGAAATAATTTGACTTCCAGCACCTCCGCCAAGGAGGAATCGCCGATTTGACGGTTTGATTTCTAGGAAACCAGAGCAAAGTGAGTATTGCGATCTCTGTAAAGGGTGTTTTCCTTGTGATCTCGACGTGTTTCTTGCAAAAACCCATCCGTCAGGGTGCCCCTTTAAAATAATAAATGGGTACAAAATTAACGCACAATAAAACTGTCTGAATAATCGTTGAAGACAAAGGCTATGAAAGTCAATGGGTCGAACACTTTAGCTGATGCCGATACGTTTATTTAGTCCTTCATGCTGGCTCTAGGCCCTAATGTTTATCCATTCGCAGTCACTCTCTGTGTCCACACTACATTTAGACACCCCCCCCCCCACCCCCCCATCCCCCCCCCCCCCCCCCCCCATCCCCCACCCCCCCCCCCCCATCCCCCGCCCCCCCCATCCCTTTTTGCTCCTTCCGACTTTCCATCCACACGCTCAACACACTCATCTTCCCTCCCAACGAGAAGAGAATGATCAATATAGACAAAACATAGAGGCAGCTTGACAAACAGACAAATATATTTTGTCACTCGAATAGATCCAGATGTGTAGACAACAGACACACAGGGAAACAAAGCGAGAGAGAGATGAGAGAGAGAGAGAGAGAGAGAGAGAGAGAGAGAGAGAGAGAGAGAGAGAGAGAGAGAGAGAGAGAGAGAGAGTGAGAGAGAGAGAGGGGGAGAGAGAGAGAGTGAGAGAGAGAGAGAGGAGAGAGAGAGAGAGGGGGGAGAGAGAGAGAGAGAGAGAGAGAGAGAGAGAGAGAGAGAGAGAGAGAGAGAGAGAGAGAGAGAGAGAGATTCGGATTCGGATTCGGAAGGCTTAATGAACCAGGCCATGATGCCCATGTCATGGGGATGGGGATTACAATAGGGAAGAATAAAAGATAGCAATAAATATGAATGACACAAATAAATGATAACTCAATTAAATAGTTGAAACAAAAGCAGTCAATTATGTTGAACCAAGCAATTAAAAGAAAAAAGAATGAAGCAGTAAATAGATAAATAAATAAATAAACAAATAAATAAACTATACCTAACTAAATAAATAAATAAAAATAATAATTTAATTAATTGAAATTAAATCAATTAAATCAATCAACTAACTTGATCAATACATAAAACACTCAATCAAAGCAGTTTTCTTGTTGAGAGAGAGAGAGAGAGAGAGAGAGAGAGAGAGAGAGAGAGAGAGAGAGAGAGAGAGAGAGAGAGAGAGAGAGAGAGAGAGAGAGAGAGACTCAGACTCATAAACTTTATTTTACAAGGAAAAGAATTTAGGCTGGGCCTAGTCTTCCATTCTGTCCTTGGTTCTAAACATGCAACACATAACTACTACTATAAATGAACATTGAGACACAGGAAAATCGCCAACAAAAACCAACAACTAACAGTAATATAGCAACGACATGGTAGTCAGAGCATCAACATCAGCAATTAAAACAAACAAAATAGAAAACTAACCAACCAAATAAACAAATAAATGGATGAAAAACACCTCTTTCACTACAATTTACTTCTTCTAGTAGCATTACTTGTGTAAGACAGGGCAAAAAGCCCATGTCAATTATCCCACGAAACAAAGCAAATATCGGCCATATTTTGCCCATGAGACGAGTGTTAAGAGAGAGAGAGAGAGAGAGAGAGAGAGAGAGAGAGAGAGAGAGAGAGAGAGAGAGAGAGAGAGAGAGAGAGAGAGAGAGAGAGAGAGAGAGAGAGAGAGAGAGAGAGAGAGAGAGAGAGAGAGAGAGAGAGAGAGAGAGAGAGAGAGAGAGAGAGAGAGAGGGACATATCAGACAGACAAATAGTGTCAGAAACACAGTGGAAATTATGCCATTCTCATTCCTCACTTTCCATTGGCTCAAAGAGCGTAACGGATATTCGGCCATCTTGAATGCCTCTCTCTTGTCACGAGTCGTCCATTACGCAAATGAAGATCGTGACAGTTCCAAGTGGGTCTGGATTTAAGCGCATTTTCTTCAAGAGTCAGCATGGTAAACAAATCAATTGATTGCTTCCATTCAAACTGACCTCTCCATTTTTACAAGAAGTGACAAGAATTCAACCGGAAGAGGTTGCCACGAAAGGGGTACTAATAATTGCATTATAACAGACTAGGGACAATTCTCCATATTTTCTATTTTTCAATATTGATTCTCTCTGCGTGTTTATTATTCACCCAGCTTTAAAATCCAAAGTTCTATGCTTAATATAGTTTCCCGGCATGGAGTAATTCATGTTTTGCCACGGTATCCACAAGCAGACGCAAACATACTGGATATTGGGACAACATTAATTTTGGATTGGGTTATTGTTTATTACATTAATATAATAAGAGAGAGAGAGTGAGAGAGAGTGAGAGAGAGAAGGGATGTGAGAGTGTTTGAGTGCGTGCGTGCGTGTGTGCGTGTGTGTGTGTGTGTGTGTGTGTGTGTGTGTGTACGTACGTGTGTGTGTGTGTGTGTGTGTGTGTGTGTGTGTGTGTGTGTGTGTGTGTGTGTGTGTACGTACGTGTGTGCTGTGTGAGTGTGTTGTGCGTGCGTGTGTGTGACCGTCTGTCTGTGTGTGTGTGTGTGTGTGTGTGTGTGTGTGTGTGTGTGTGTGTGTGTGTGTGTGTGTGTGTGTGTGTGTGTGTGTGTGTTTGTGCGTGCGTGCGTGCATGCGTGCGTGCGTGCGTGCGCGTGTGTGTGTGTGTGTGTGTGTGTGTGAGAGAGAGAGAGAGAGAGAGAGAGAGAGAGAGAGAGAGAGAGAGAGAGAGAGAGAGAGAGAGAGAGAGAGAGAGAGAGAGACAGAGACAGAGACAGAGAGATAGTTTGTCTGGCGGTGCGTGAGTCTTCTTGGTGTTGATTGTGTCTTGTCTCATTCAGTGATGTTTGTTTTAGTGTCGCTACATGCATGTCAATAGCCGTGTGTGTCCTCTCTCTCCTTACTTGACAAATACTAGTAATTATTGTGATGACGTTGAAGACACACTGACCCACCACGATTAAGTCCCTTGGTTTTTTCTGGGTAGCTGTGACCCACATACAAATGCCCCCAACTTCAAATTGAGACTGCTCTTTAAACTGATGTTTCGTTTCAATTGGGGGCATTTGTATGGGAGTCAAACCTGGTCAAAACAAGATTTCTTACCAGCTATAAGAGGGAAACACGTGAAACCCGTGATTTTGATACGTGATCTGGTGCGTCTTTAAGGAAGACAGAAACCTACGGTAAACAAATCTTCATTTGAATATCAAACGAATTCTTAATCTTTATTTTTATTTTTATTTTTATTTTACTTTGCGATTACGGTTGTTGCCCCTGTTTGTTTTACCATAGATATTGTTTTTGTTGGTCAATATTATTGTATTTACCGTGTTTGTTAATGCTCGAAAAATTATTTTATGCACATTCCAATCCAATATACTGTCCTGAAAAAACGTTTGGTTTTTTTGTTTGTTGTGTGTTTCCGCTTTGCTAAACTTTGAGATCTTTATTACATTGTGCTTTATTTTATAATCTTCAATGTTTTAATCAACTGTCAATTTGTTCTCACTTAGCGTTATTGAGTGTGGGGTTTTTTGTTGTAATTTTTAATCCACGTGTCGAAATTAATTTTGGAAGACCTTATTTTGGTAATTGAACATAGGAGCAGATTGCCACCAGAGAATTGGCACCGCGTTGGACAGGTCCCTTTATGGACAAACACAGAGACAGACAGTCAGACAAATATGTGAGGGAGACAGAGAGACAGAGGGGGGGGGGGGGGGGCAGAGATCCTGGTTCCCTATCGTATTTCAGTTGTTGCTCAATGTATGTTTTGGCAATATTTCCCTCTCTCTCTCTCTCTCTCTCTCTCTCTCTCTCTCTCTCTCTCTCTCTCTCTCTCTCTCTCTCTCTCTCTCTCTCTCTCTCTCTCTCTCTCTCTCTCTCTCTCTCTCCTCTCTCTCTCTCTCTCTCTCTCTCTCTCTCTCTCTCTCTCTCTCTCTCTCTCTCTCTCTCTCTCTCTCTCTCTCTCTCTCTCTCTCTCTCTCTCTCTCTCTCACGTGTTTTTTAAGTCGGAAATGGCAAAGAGAAACGATGTTTCTGCTACTCTATCGTCCGACGACGAAAACACAGTTAAATATTTGGCTAAATTTATTACGGAAGCCCTAAGAATAAGACATAACATAATACATCAACAGTCGGTTGTTTGAATCCATGTCTTGCTACTCCATGTCTGTCGTGTGATGGAATGCTCATGTATATTACTTGACTAGTGTGGATGGTCGCGAGCCAACTTCTTTTATGTCATTATATGTTTTGTTTAATTATAATATGATTCCCTTTTTCCTTTTCTTTTGCTCAAGGATCTAATGGCAAACGGATGATTTTGATTTGAATGTATTGCTTTTTGTTGTTGTTTTCCTTATGTTTTGATATGATTTACTGTTCTGATTAATAAAACACTGTTACCATCCCCCCTTGTCAATAGACCCCTCCCGGTGGTAATGACAATAAACAAGTGTTAGTGTCAGTGTCAGTGTCAGTGTCTCTCTCTCTCTCTCTCTCTCTCTCTCTCTCTCTCTCTCTCTCTCTCTCTCTCTCTCTCTCTCTCTCTCTCTCTCTCTCTCTCTCTCTCAAAACCAGCATGATCTACTCTGGTGGCACTCTGTGGAATTCTATTCCACTACATATTAAAGAAAAGAACAGCCTTCATTCATTTAAAATAGCATACAAAAAGCTCTTGCTTGACAGAGTGACGACAAACACCTAAATCCCAGCTTTGAAGAAGTTTTGTTAGCAATTAATCAATGTCTAAGGGTTTGTTGTCTTCAGGAAAGGAATGTTATGTTTTGTTACTATGTTTACCAATTTCAATGTATGAATTATGTTGTCATAATCATTCTTCGCTATAATCACCTGTTTTCTCGAGTAGCCACATTTTACAGTATCCTTTTTCAAAATCCCCATTCCCCATCTCCCCTTTGCTGGTTATGTATATAATATGTAAATAATGTCTTGTTATTTTTTTTATGATTGTTGCTTTTCTTAGTATGCTTCCCCCCCCCCCCCCCCCCCCCCCCCCCTTCTTGTTCTTAATTTTATTTGTTGTTGCTTTCTTGTTGTTTGCCTCAGGGCTAAGTGAAAAAAAGCTGTAATTAATTAGCTTATCTCATTACCCTGAATAAATAACATTTCGTTCGTTCGTTCGTTCGTTCGTTCTCTCTCTCTCTCTCTCTCTCTCTCTCTCTCTCTCTCTCTCTCTCTCTCTCTCTCTCTCTCTCTCTCTCTCTCTCTCTCTCTCGCCCAAATTTGTATACAAGTGTGTGGTATCAGCAAAGAAAATTACTCCTGTCTTCACATTCTTACGAAGAAAATGTGATTAAAAAAACCAATTATGTGTGAATTATCAAATGCCTCTTCTTTACAATAAAGCACACTTACAAACTAAACATCTGGATTTTACTGTAGAACAACTGCCGGCCGCGAAAATAAATAATGACACCAAAATACTGGTTTGACGGACAAAACGTAATGGTTTCTGATTGGTCCAGCTGTTCACCAGATCAAAATCTGATGTAGAAGAAATATGCGGGCTTACTGGAGTAAGAAATATTGACAAAATATAGAGAAATGCAATAACATTCAGGAGGCCCAAGACCACGAATCGCTACGAATATTTCAGGGAAGCCGATTTAAATGCCTTGAAGCCCGTGTGTAGCGCAATGTTGAAGTCATAGTCAAAATTAAGAAGAGTTTGACTTTCGAAATAATAAGAACCCTTTTCAAAACATTCTTAATTCCAAAACACGAAGCAAGAATGTTCTCATTTTCAGTGAAATACAGCTTATTGTTGTAGCAAAGAAAAAACAAACTCAGCACAATTGCACTTGAGACGCCCCTCATGTTCACGACCCTCAATCTCAAAGTCTGCTTCTTTCAATGTTATGAAAGTAATCGTAGGCTGATCCTAACCCTATCGCTTACCCGATAATAGAAGAACGTTGCTTCTCAGTGAAAATGTTGGATGCACGTTGAGGGGGTGGCTGCCCCCAACACCTCACTGACAGGCTTCAAAAGGTCCACAACTCTGCTGCCAGACTTGTCCTCAAGGCCTCTAAGTATCATCATGTTCAACCACTCCTGATATCCCTTCATTGGCTTTCCATCAAAGCACGTATTGACTACAACATTTCCACTCTATGTCATTCTTATTTATCTGGAAATGCCCCTAGCTACATCTCTGACCTGCTTTCTGTCTATGCCCCATCAAGGCAATTGCGGTCATCTTCAGATTACAACATTCAAGAGAGAGAGAGAGAGGGAGAGGGAGAGAGAGAGAGAGAGAGAGAGAGAGAGAGAGAGAGAGAGAGAGAGAGAGAGAGAGAGAGAGAGAGAGAGAGAGAGAGACAGAGAGAGAGAGAGAGAGAGAGAGTGTTGATGCTTTATTCAACTGATTGTATTTTGTATTGTGTTTTTGGGTGGGGTGAGTGGTGGTGATGGTAACGATGTGTGTGTGTGTGTGTGTGTGTGTGTGTGTGTGTGTGTGTGTGTGTGTGTGTGTGTGTGTGTGTGTGTGTGTGTGTGTGTGTGTGTGTGTGTGTGTGTGTGTGTGTGTGTGTGTGTGTGTGTGTGTGTGTGTGTGTGTATGTGTGTGTGTGCGTGCGTGTGTGTGCGTGTGTGTGTGTGTGTGTGTGTGTGTGTGTGTGTGTGTGTGTGTGTGTGTGTGTGTGTGTGTGTGTGTGCGTGTGTGTGTGTGTGTGTGCGTGCGTACGTGCGCGTACGCGCGTACGTGCGTGTATGTGTGGGTGGGGTGTGGGGTGTGTATGTGTATGACTATTTGCATGTGTGTGAGCGATTATTTGTTTTTGTTGTTGAATTTCTTGCTTTTAATTTTTTTTTTTGTTAAGCGCATAGAGCTCCACATTTGGTGGAGGGGTGCGCTTTATAAATAATTCACTATTATGATTATTATTATTAATGTACAAGTCCAAAACTCGATCATTGCTAGCACAAAATGGACTACAAAAACGTAAATCATAATCTTTTCTAGAGGCAATAACTGACGTATTGGGAAAAGCAGAACCTGTCATTCTCTGTAACATTCAAAGCGATACTATGACCCAAAAACCTATTTTCAATAGCAGTCTAATGTCGCAGAGCTGTGATTAATGTCAGAATATCATTCACTAGCTTGTTCGTGGTTTGGGTCGTGTTGTTGCTTTTATATTTGATTTTCATAACATATTTGTCGATATTAATTTTGACAGACTTCATTGAAGTAATCGAAATTGGAGGAAATTGGAAGGGCAAACCAAATAACAGATCTGGCGTGCTATTAGGCAGTTGGACAAGTTACAAGTTCCAATAGGAAAATAGAAAAGGAAATTTGGAAAACATCCAAATCAGAGTTGGTTAGTTTGATGGTTGGTTGGCTGGCTGCTTATTGATTTGATTGGCTGGTTGGTTGATTGATTTGCCTGACTGGTTGGTTGGTTGGTTGGTTGATTGATTTGGATGGTTGACTGGTTGGTTGGTTGATTGATTTGGATGGTTGACTGGTTGGTTGGTTGATTGGTTGATTGTTTTGGCTGGTTGACTGGTTGGTTGATTGCTTTGGCTGGTTGACTGGTTGGTTGGTTGATTGCTTTGGCTGGTTGACTGGTTGGTTGGTTGATTGATTTGGATGGTTGACTGGTTGGTTGGTTGATTGCTTTGGATGGTTGTATGGTTGGTTGGTTGATTGCTTTGGGTGGTTGACTGGTTGGTTGGTTGATTGATTTGGGTGGTTGACTGGTTGGTTGGTTGGTTGGTTGATTGCTTTGGGTGGTTGACTGGTTGGTTGGTTGATTGCTTTGGATGGTTGACTGGTTGGTTGGTTGATTGCTTTGGATGGTTGGATGGTTGGTTGGTTGGTTGTTTTGGATGGTTGGATGGTTGATTGCTTTGGATGGTTGGATGGTTGGTTGGTTGATTGCTTTGGATGTTGGATAAAACAAATTTGAGTGAGCTTGTGTTCACGAATGATTGTTCTTTCCGGTCATGTAATCAGCTTACAATTACACCGCCTTTTAGCAATCAAGGCTATAAACGTCTATTCTTAGCAAATTTTGAGCAGTGTACAGTAACAACAAACAAACAAAAAAACGTGCCACCATTTACATCTTAAAAAAGCAAAACATTAGAAGGTATTCATTGTGGTTCTTATGAACCGGGAGCCCATTGAGAAATGAAAGCAGGGAGTGGGGAGGTAGAGTTAAGAGGATAAGGGGGATGGTAGGGGGGGGGGATAGGAAAAAAAAGAGAAGTTTGAAAGCAAAATACAAAGTGACAGGATGACAAATGATATGAATATCAACTCGACAACCTAGAATGATGAGGGAAGGAAAAAAATAAATGTAGCAGACATGAATATTTTGAATTGATTTGGAAAAGAAGCAGGAAAGCATACAGCGCAAACGTATCAGAATTTAAATTGCTGTCTGCCGAGCAAGCGGTGGAATACATAGAGGGAGAGATAAAAGGAAGACAAGGAAAGAGAGTTACATTATGGCAAGAAGAGAGAAAGAAAGAGAGACGGGGTGTGCGTAAAGACAGAGAGAGAGAGAGAGAGAGATAGAGAGATAGAAAGACAGACAGAACGAACGAACGAACGAACGAACAAAATTTTATTTATACAGGGTAATGAGATAAGTATAT
>CM065682.1:4123740-4136240 GCA_017654935.2 Phymorhynchus buccinoides
AGCACATTAAGATGTGTATGCTCATTTGAAGAGAGTCTTTTGATGCTATGTCTTATGACATGACAACATAATCATTCTAAAGCAGTGCATAGTGTAATTCCAGGTTTTACAGCAGACAGTATCACAACAATGAATTTGAAGTAATGCGCTAGGCAAGGAATGGATATTCAAAAAAAGTCATGAAAGAATCTATATATATAACCGAGCTCTGTGTGTGTGTGTGTGTGTGTGTGTGTGTGTGTGTGTGTGTGTGTATATATATATGTGTGTGTGTGTGTGTGTGTGTGTGTGTGTGTGTTCGGGATAAAACCATATTTAGCGTAGTTTTATCGCCGCCAAACTTTCACAGTATCCAGATGGATGATTCCGGGGTAACATAGGGTACATTACATTTTGCAACACGCTCCGTAATTAGCGTAATTAGTCAAAGTCAAGAAAGCGATCGACCAAGTCAGTGGTTCTACCCACTGCTTTTTACAACTATAAGGCTAAATTTTCAACAGACAGCAGCAAGATACAATAGCCTAATGGTTAAGTCGTCGCATACTGACACAAACGACACAAGCGTTCTGGGTTCGAACCTGGCTCCGTCAATTTGTTTTTTAAAAAAAAATTAACAATCAACCCAACACGCAAATAATAATACAGTGGATTCTTAATACAGTTGACTACGCTTATATCCGCGAAGCGGGTAGTAACCGGCTAGTTATTAATAATTTAGAGCTTAATAGCATATCTCTTTAAAATAACAGATTACTCAATCATACATCTGTATCGTTATAAAATTCGGGACTTTCCTGGAGTTGCACTGCCTCCGGGCATTGCCTCCAGGATCGTTCCCACCATCTTTATATCTACTAATGTCCCACATGTGTCTGTTTCAGACCGGAGGACGTTAAACGGATTTTCACTCACAATAGCATAATTATCATATCATTTATTTTTCACGTGTTTTTGCTTTAGTGAAATTCCGAAAAGAGACAAACTAAAAACATGTAAGTGTTGTTGTAGTTGTTGTAGTTGTTGTAGTTGTTGCTGTCGTTTTATCCCTAACCCTGTTTAGAATACTATTGTTGTATATATGGCTGGCTGTTTATGTGGCTCTCTGTCTGTTTGGTTTGATCTCTACTTAGCGATAACATGATACGGGTTCCCTAACTGTATGTGGCTGGCTGTTTATGTGGCTCTCTGTCTGTTTGGTTTGATCTCTACTTAGCGATAACATGATACGGATTCCCTAACTGTATGTGGCTGGCTGTTTATGTGGCTCTCTGTCTGTTTGGTTTGATCTCTACTTAGCGATAACATGATACGGATTCCCTAACTGTATGTGGCTGTCTGTTTATGTGGCTCTCTGTCTGTTTGGTTTGATCTCTACTTAGCGATAACATGATACGGATTCCCTAACTGTATGTGGCTGTCTGTTTATGTGGCTCTCTGTCTGTTTGGTTTGATCTCTACTTAGCGATAACATGATACGGATTCCCTAACTGTATGTGGCTGTCTGTTTATGTGTGAATGTACCCGCACGTACGCATAGATATGCGTGCGTTTGTATGTGCACGCATGTGTGTATGTATGTGTGTGTGTGTGTGTGTGTGCGTGCGTGTGCGCGCGTATGTATCCAATGCGCGCGCGTGTGTGTTTGTGTGTGTGTATGTTTATGCTTGTGTATGTGTGAGTATATGACTGAATGCGTGTGTATGTATGGATGTGTGTACATGTATGCGTGCTTATGTTCTATCATTTGCATCCGTACATATAATCTCTCTCTCTCTCTCTCTCTCTCTCTCTCTGTTTTGCACAGAGTCCTTTCCAGACATCTGTCTTCGGATCGACTTCACCCAGGAGGGCACGGGCAGAATGGAGGGCGCCCCAAGGTGCATGACAATAGTAGGTAGGCCCTTTCATGATACCAATCTCAACACAATCATTATCATAATGTGGCATGGTACGAATGGTGTCATTTTCAATACGTAACTTTACTAAAAAGTTCAGGAAGGATGGAAGGGGAGCTAAGCTGCCTGACAATAGTAGCTAGGTCCCTTTAACTTTGGAATGTTACTGATGCATTATTGTTTTCTTATGATAACATCATTGTATTATATCGCAATGTCGCAATATTTTACCGCCCACAAAACGTTAGGGAACACTTACTAAGTCATCTATATTTCAACAAAGGACGATAGCTACGACCTTGAAATGTTCACAGTGGATTAGTAAATGTATTGACAAAATGCATGCAAAGCGCAACAACAATCTGTCGAGCAGAAACATTTTTAGAGTTTTTAAACAGGGGTACCCTACGGTTTGAAAATCACAACATCAGCAAATTTCACGAGCATCAAGAAAGTGTCAATCAAGTGTGTCGGGAAAGACTCCCCAAACGGGTATATCCACCAGGGTGTGCTATGCACTTTGCCCAGTATCATCACACGCAGTGTACAAACCTCACTGTCTGTTCCTGTGGAATGACCTGCCACTCCAGCTGGAGCAAATCCAGTAGCTGCTCCAGTGTCTGTTGGGGAGGATAGTTCTTGTGTGCTCGATGCCTCAGCTGGTCTCAAAGGTTTTCATCAGGATCCAGGATACATGCTGGCCAAGTTAGTCGTAGCCCTCCTGGCTGCTGGATCCAGTTGTTTGGGACACGACCCTGGTGAGTACGACCGTTGTCATCATGGAACCCACTCCCTAGTGCAAACATAAAGTGCTGCAGTAACATGATGGCCCAGGGTATCGTTGATGAGCATCTGAGTGTTTAGGTTTCCTCGAACGTGCTACAGAGGGGTTCTGTGATAAGTCGAGAAGACTGCCCTGCCCTGCCCATACCATGATGGATCCCCCGCCTCGGGCTGTCACGTGCTGGATGCAGTCTTCATGAAACCGTTCGCCTGGCTTTTTCCAGACTCCATGAGTCCCTGAGGATGATCCAGGATGATCTGAAACCCGTCAGTGATCAGCACTAATGACCCTGTTGACGTGTCCATCGTCCATAATTGCGACACCGGCCCTGGTGAGAGGCTTTGTGAGCTGGAGTTAGCCTGAGACGCTATGTTGGGTGACGAGCGTAGAGCTGGACTTGGTGTAGGAGGCTTAACCATGTCTGCGTGGAGTTGTTGAGGTCTGCTGCTGTCCTTAGATGTCACCTGGTGTGATTGGGCAGGGTTATCTGATCCTCCAGGGCGTGCCTGTGTGGTGGTCTTTCTGGGTCTCCCTGACGGTCGCCTTTCCTGGGCTTGGCTGGTGAGCTGGAACCGTTGTTTCAGCCTGGCTATGACTGCTCGGGGAGTTTATAGTCGATGACTCAATTTCAGCAGAACTACACCCTCCACCAGCCATGCCAGAGGCTCTCCCTAGATCTGAAAGGCTCATTTCACTATGCAGTCATCGTGATTCATTGATTATTTGCACGTCATTGGTAAAAACAATTATCTGTTGTGAGTTTTGCTCATTATCAAAGTCCCCGACCACCATGTGCTGAGTACAGTTTTGCTCAATTCATTCTGTGGAAAAACGTGTTGATATGCTAAATCTGTGACACGTTTGGGGGATTGGGGCGCCTTTTCAACCGACGTTTCCATAACAACCAACAGCAAGCGCAAAACGTTTTTCTGTGTAAGGCCATGCCACTTACGTTGGCGTTCCAGTTGCGAAGCGTTTTATAGCTACAAGCGAATACGTAAAGCCTGTGCGTTTTGCAAGTGATCCCTAACATGTTGTGGGCGGCTGCTTCAGCCAGGAGGCGCAGGCAGGATGGACAGTGCACCAGTAGTCAGTCCTGGTCCTGTTTCCAATGTTGCCATCAGTTATTACAATATTAGCACATATACCCTTCAGGATGGACAGTGCACCAGTAGTTAGTCCTGGTCCTGTTTCCAATGTTACCATCAGCTATTACAATATTAGCACATATACCCTTCAGGATGGACAGTGCACCAGTAGTTAGTCCTGGTCCTGTTTCCAATGTTGCCATCAGTTATTACAATATTAGCACATATACCCTTCAGGATGGACAGTGCACCAGTAGTTAGTCCTGGTCCTGTTTCCAATGTTGCCATCAGTTATTACAATATTAGCACATATACCCTTCAGGATGGACAGTGCACGCAGTAGTTAGTCCTGGTCCTGTTTCCAATGTTGCCATCAGTTATTACAATATTAGCACATATACCCTTCAGGATGGACAGTGCACCAGTAGTTAGTCCTGGTCCTGTTTCCAATGTTGCCATCAGTTATTACAATATTAGCACATATACCCTTCAGGATGGACAGTGCACGCAGTAGTTAGTCCTGGTCCTGTTTCCAATGTTGCCATCAGTTATTACAATATTAGCACATATACCCTTCAGGATGGACAGTGCACCAGTAGTTAGTCCTGGTCCTGTTTCCAATGTTGCCATCAGTTATTACAATATTAGCACATATACCCTTCAGGATGGACAGTGCACGCAGTAGTTAGTCCTGGTCCTGTTTCCAATGTTGCCATCAGTTATTACAATATTAGCACATATACCCTTCAGGATGGACAGTGCACCAGTAGTTAGTCCTGGTCCTGTTTCCAATGTTGCCATCAGTTATTACAATATTAGCACATATACCCTTCAGGATGGACAGTGCACCAGTAGTTAGTCCTGGTCCTGTTTCCAATGTTGCCATCAGTTATTACAATATTAGCACATATACCCTTCAGGATGGACAGTGCACCAGTAGTTAGTCCTGGTCCTGTTTCCAATGTTGCCATCAGCTATTACAATATTAGCACATATACCCTTCAGGATGGACAGTGCACCAGTAGTTAGTCCTGGTCCTGTTTCCAATGTTGCCATCAGTTATTACAATATTAGCACATATACCCTTCAGGATGGACAGTGCACCAGTAGTTAGTCCTGGTCCTGTTTCCAATGTTGCCATCAGCTATTACAATATTAGCACATATACCCTTCAGGATGGACAGTGCACCAGTAGTTAGTCCTGGTCCTGTTTCCAATGTTGCCATCAGTTATTACAATATTAGCACATATACCCTTCAGGATGGACAGTGCACGCAGTAGTTAGTCCTGGTCCTGTTTCCAATGTTGCCATCAGTTATTACAATATTAGCACATATACCCTTCAGGATGGACAGTGCACCAGTAGTTAGTCCTGGTCCTGTTTCCAATGTTGCCATCAGCTATTACAATATTAGCACATATACCCTTCAGGATGGACAGTGCACGCAGTAGTTAGTCCTGGTCCTGTTTCCAATGTTGCCATCAGTTATTACAATATTAGCACATATACCCTTCAGGATGGACAGTGCACGCAGTAGTTAGTCCTGGTCCTGTTTCCAATGTTGCCATCAGTTATTACAATATTAGCACATATACCCTTCAGGATGGACAGTGCACGCAGTAGTTAGTCCTGGTCCTGTTTCCAATGTTACCATCAGTTATTACAATATTAGCACATATACCCTTCAGGATGGACAGTGCACGCAGTAGTTAGTCCTGGTCCTGTTTCCAATGTTACCATCAGTTATTACAATATTAGCACATATACCCTTCAGGATGGACAGTGCACGCAGTAGTTAGTCCTGGTCCTGTTTCCAATGTTGCCATCAGTTATTACAATATTAGCACATATACCCTTCAGGATGGACAGTGCACGCAGTAGTTAGTCCTGGTCCTGTTTCCAATGTTACCATCAGTTATTACAATATTAGCACATATACCCTTCAGGATGGACAGTGCACGCAGTAGTTAGTCCTGGTCCTGTTTCCAATGTTACCATCAGTTATTACAATATTAGCACATATACCCTTCAGGATGGACAGTGCACGCAGTAGTTAGTCCTGGTCCTGTTTCCAATGTTACCATCAGTTATTACAATATTAGCACATATACCCTTCAGGATGGACAGTGCACGCAGTAGTTAGTCCTGGTCCTGTTTCCAATGTTACCATCAGTTATTACAATATTAGCACATATACCCTTCAGGATGGACAGTGCACCAGTAGTTAGTCCTGGTCCTGTTTCCAATGTTGCCATCAGTTATTACAATATTAGCACATATACCCTTCAGGATGGACAGTGCACCAGTAGTTAGTCCTGGTCCTGTTTCCAATGTTGCCATCAGTTATTACAATATTAGCACATATACCCTTCAGGATGGACAGTGCACCAGTAGTTAGTCCTGGTCCTGTTTCCAATGTTGCCATCAGTTATTACAATATTAGCACATATACCCTTCCTGTCGGAGTTTCACATTAATTATTACTTTGCATAACATGACAATGGTATATATTATATAAACAGAATACTCACTTCACCGAGGCAGGCGCACAGACATTCTCCACAATTAGAGAAAAACAACCAAATTGGCTATCTCCCCCTAGAACCCGGAATTCACCAAAATGAAGAAAGGCAAACACACAGGAGCACAGAGAAAAACAAGGAGTAAGAAACAGACATGCAGACAGACAGACAGACAGACATGCAGACAGACAGACAGACAGACAGGGCAAAGGAAGCAGACAGTTTCAGTCGTACGACTGCCAACCTGTGACGACATAATGTGAGGCACGATTCTGCTGAAATAGTATGACTGTCTAAATGATTCTGATGAGATCCTACTATTTTTGTTCAATATTGTTCATGTACACGAATGGTACTATATATGACACCAAAACACGGATATTTCATCCGAGTCCTGTATGGGGAACAACCACACATAATGCAGAAAACAAGTAGGATTTCATCAGATTTATTTGGACAGTAGTATATCATGAGAATCATGCCTTGCAAATGTCACAGTTTTGACAGCTGTTCCATTGTAGTTGGACGAGTGGGTGGGACCCTTCATTTAAATGAGTCCCTTTAAGGGGACTATTTTTTAATAGAGATGGTTGCGCCTTAACATGTTGGCCGACAAGGCACAAAGGACGGAGATGAATGCCAGGGGGTCAACAGGCCAATTACAGCCATCCGTCTTCCGATTAATTTCTATTTTTTTATGTCTTTTTATTCCCCAAATGATGATGAAGAATCTCTCTGTTTCTCTATCTCTTTCTCTTTCTCTTTCTCTACTTTTGCACTATCTCTGCCTGTCTGACATTCTGTCTGTCCATTTGTCTATCTGTCTATCTGTTGTTTTCTTTGTCTTATTTCTCTCTCTCTCTCTCTCTCTCTCTCTCTCTCTCTCTCTCTCTCTCTCTCTCTCTCTCTCTCTCTCTCTCTCTCTCTCTCTCTCTCTCTCTCTCTCTCTCTCTCTCTCTCTCTCTCTCTCTCTCTCTCTCTCCCTCCCTCCCTCCCTCCCTCCCTAAAGAACTCACCATATTCTTTCCTTCCTCTCTCTCACCCTGTCTGTCTCACCCCTGTCTCTCTGTCTCATTCTCTCTCTCTCTCTCTCTCTCTCTCTCTCTCTCTCTCTCTCTCTCTCTCTCTCTCTCTCTCTCTCTCTCTCTCCCTCCCTCTCTCTCTTCTGACAAGCTCTACTAATTAAGAGTCCCAGTTGTAGCACAGTCTACAAAAGAGCCCCAGGCCAATTAGGGAAACATGTATGCAACCCTAAAGATTAACTGCCTCCTTTGGAGATGAAAAGCATGGACACTGGGAAAGGATATGAAGAGACGGGGGCTGAGAGTGGAGAGAGATGGAGGAAGGGACACAGAGAGGAGAGAGTGGGGTGGGGGGGGGGGGGCAGAACGACGAAAAGAGATAGATACTGAAAGGAAAGCGGGTGACAGAGAGACTCACAAAGAGAGAGAGAGAGAGAGAGAGAGAGAGAGAGAGAGAGAGAGAGAGAGAGAGAGAGAGAGAGAGAGAGAGAGAGAGAGAGAGAGAGAGAGAGAGAGAGAGAGAGAGAGATGGGGGAAGGAAAAGAAAAGCAAAGAGAGAGAAAAAGAAAGAAACTCTGAGAGACGAATGAGAGAGTGTGAAGTATAATGAAGATAAGAGAGAGAGAGAGAGAGAGAGAGAGAGAGAGAGAGAGAGAGAGAGAGAGAGAGAGAGAGAGAGAGAGAGAGAGAGAGAGAAGAGATGGGGCAGGGGAGAAACAGACAGACAGATATAGACAGGGAGGCAGACAGATATAGACAGGGAGGCAGACAGATAGAGACAGGGAGACAACAGATATAGACAGGGAGACAACAGATATAGACAGGGCGACAACAGATATAGACAGGGCGACAACAGATATAGACAGGGAGGTAGACAGATATAGACAGAGAGACAGACAGATATAGACAGGGAGGCAGACAGATATAGACAGGGAGACAGACAGACATAGACAGGGAGACAGACAGATATAGACAGGGAGACAGACAGATATAGACAGGGAGACAGACAGATATAGACAGGGAGACAGACAGATATAGACAGGGAGACAGACAGATATAGACATAGAGACAGACAGGCATAGACAGGGAGAGAGACACACTGACAGGGGTGTAGACAAAGTTAACAAAAAGAGCAGAGAGCAGGTGGGGTCGTTGATCTGATGAGTGAGATAGAACGGAATGGACTATTTCGTGCAAGTAGCCTATACATTAATTTTATAAGTCATGTAATCAATAACGACGGTGGCAGGAACATCCGAAACATTTAGTACAACCAGCGCCTCTAAGTACAAAACGACAGGGTTTGTAGATTAATAGAGTTGAACCCAGTTACCCTCAGAAGGGAGATAATTTGTTGGTAAATGGACTTCACATGCATTGAATCAACTATTCTGAAATTGGAAAAGGATGAACAAATGGTAAAAGCTTACCGGGTGTTGCTGTGTGTGATCGTGGGGGACAGGGACAGCGAATCATCAGCTCACAGAGCTTTCGTCAGGCTCTGAAAGTGTCTTTACATTCCGATGTTTACGTTTTTTTAGCAACAACAACAAACAATAAACAAATTATCGCAAAATTGCAACCAAATGACGATAATTATTTACTCCAACATACTAATAACAAAATATGTTATTTAGGCTATAGTCCATTATTCTCTTTGCGAAATTAGTCAATCCCCGTTCGTAAAGCTGTCAATGAATTTGTTCATAAACACAGCAAACAGACAGACAGACAGGCTGACAGACAGACAGACAAACAATCCACCTGGACAATATCATAGGTTCATTGATTTCAAGTAATTAACTGATACCAGTCTCTTGAAAACGGGGCGATATTGTATTGATGTGATTACAAAAGGTATGTGAAAACATAGAACCCAACAGACCGCAAGAACTCAACAAATCAGGACAGGGAGTAGCCTGATTTACATTTTTTTATATCTTGCTGATCATTTAGAGATATATAAAGGCTGTCATCGCGCTACAAAATCAATACCAGTTGATACGCACGGGCACATGATGCTACAAATCACTCTTATTTCTGTTTGGTTGGTTGTTTTTAAGAACAAACATTTTGAGAATAATGAACATGTTGACAAAAAAGACAATGGCACAACCGCAAATCAGTCTATCTTGTGAAACAGAGAGAGAGAGAGAGAGAGAGAGAGAGAGAGAGAGAGAGAGAGAGAGAGAGAGAGAGAGAGAGAGAGAGAGAGAGAGAGAGAGAGAGAGAGAGAGAGAGAGAGAGAGAGAGAGGGGGGGGGGGGGGAGAAAGAAGAGAGAGAGACAGACAGACGGACAGAGATAGAGGGAGAGAGGGAGTTAGGGGAGAGAGAGAGAGATAGGGAGAGGGAGAGAGAGAGAGAGAGAGAGAGGGGGGAGAGAAAAGGGTAGAGATACACAGAGACAGAGACAGAGAGACGTTAGTGCACCCACCCACCCTCTTAATGGCCACTGAAGATCATGTGAATAAGAACACCTATGTTGAGGATGATGGAGATAAGAACAACACCAGTGTTGAGGATGATGGAGATAAGACGAGGATAATCCTTCAGGTTCAAGCTGTCTTTAACTCTTAATCCTGTGGGGATTTGCAGGATTAAGGGAGATTGTCTTCAACTTTGTTTCCTTTTTCTTTCGATCTTTTCAACAATCCCTGTTTCCAGAGGCGTCTTTGTGTCTCTCCCCTTGTCTGTCGGCGTGATTGATCGAGTTGATCTATAGCGGGATTAAACTTACTGTTGGCTCTTCTATAGGGAGGGGTGCATTTCACAATCGAACGAAGAGGCCTTTGTGCCTTCAATGTCGTTAGCCTAAACTGCTGAACCGATCAGATTGACATTTAGCAGGGATAGATAATGTTATTCTAGCCCCTGTGCCTTTCTGCCTTCAATGTCGTTAGCCTAAACTGCTGAACCGATCAGATTAACATTTAGCAGGGATAGATAATGTTATCCTAGCCCCTGTGCCTTTGTGCCTTCAATGTCGTTAGCCTAAACTGCTGAACCGATCAGATTGACATTTAGCAGGGATAGATAATGTTATCCTAGCCCCTGTGCCTTTGTGCCTTCAATGTCGTTAGCCTAAACTGCTGAACCGATCAGATTAACATTTAGCAGGGATACATAATGTTATTCTAGCCCCTGTGCATTTGTGCCTTCAATGTCGTTAGCCTAAACTGCTGAACCGATCAGATTGACATTTAGCAGGGATACATAATGTTATTCTAGCCCCTGTGTTCAGGCATTTTGGGAATAATTTTATTTATATGAATTCTTTCATGCTTCTTTTCTTATGGTTACAGGTCAATGCCATCCATAATAAATACTGTTGAATTGTTAATAAGGTTGGTTGATTGGTTGGTTGGATGGGTGACTGGTTGGTTGGTTGGATGGGTGACTGGTTGGATGGCTGGTTGGTTGTTGGTTGGATTGGTGACTGGTTGGATGGCTGGTTGGTTGGTTTGATGGTGACTGGTTGGATGGCTGGTTGGTTGGTTGGTTGGATGGGTGACTGGTTGGATGGCTGGTTGGTTGGTTGTTTTATTATTTTGGTATTTCATTGTTTCGTTCTTTGTATTTGCAAGCCATGACCAAATGTGAGGTATTTGCAATGTGCTATGATATAATCATCTTAAAGCAGTATCTCCTGGAAGTGTTGCAATACAATATACATATCGTGTCTTCCCTGTCCAAACGTTCTGTTCAAAATGAAGTTTCCTAGCTGATGCCATGAATCTTGATCCGACTTAATTTTGCTGTTATGTTTTCTATCGATGCGTTGTAGCGTTTTGATGTAATTGGGGGTGTTCAGTCCTGTTGTGTTTCTGTTATATCGTTGCACCTCATGCGAAACAATTTCAGTTTTGCAATAATAAAGTATGCTTGATTTGACTTGCTACTATCTTGACTTGCTTGACCTCATGCTTGACTTGAATTTCAGACTTGCTTGAATTGAGTACTTGCTTGATTTGACTTGACTTGACTTGACTTGACTTGATTGATTCGACTTGACTTGACTTGATTCGACTTGACTTGATTTGATTACACTTGACTTGACTTGACTTGATTCGACTTGACTTGATTGATTCGACTTGACTTGACTTGATTCGACTTGACTTGATTTGATTACACTTGACTTGACTTGACTTGATTCGACTTGACTTGACTTGATTCGGCTTGACTTGATTGATTCGACTTGACTTGACTTGATTTGACTCGACTTGTGTGGTTCAGGGGCCATACGGATAGCAGCCCCCATGCCGGTGGTGGCACTGGTCCTGACGGTGTCTGGAATCCTTATGTCCGCCATTGGCAGCCTGAAGAGGAACGGGTCCAGCGTCATTGCTGCCGTGCTCTACATTCTATCAGGTATGGCTGGGTGAACTGTTAATGCTATGAGTCTAACATGTCTGCTCTACATTTTATCAGGTATCGCTGGGTGAACTGTTAATGCTTTGAGTCTAACATGTCTGCTCTACATTCTATCAGGTATGGCTGGGTGAACTGTTAATGCTTTGAGTCTAACATGTCTGCTCTACATTCTATCAGGTATCGCTGGGTGAACTGTTAATGCTTTGAGTCTAACATGTCTGCTCTACATTCTATCAGGTATGGCTGGGTGAACTGTTAATGCTTTGAGTCTAACATGTCTGCTCTACATTCTATCAGGTATCGCTGGGTGAACTGCTAATGCTATGAGTCTAACATGTCTGCTCTACATTCTATCAGGTATGGCTGGGTGAACTGTTAATGCTTTGAGTCTAACATGTCTGCTCTACATTCTATCAGGTATCGCTGGGTGAACTGTTAATGCTATGAGTCTAACATGTCTGCTCTACATTCTATCAGGTATCGCTGGGTGAACTGTTAATGCTATGAGTCTAACATGTCTGCTCTACATTCTATCAGGTATCGCTGGGTGAACTGTTAATGCTATGAGTCTAACATGTCTGCTCTACATTCTATCAGGTATCGCTGGGTGAACTGTTAATGCTATGAGTCTAACATGTCTGCTCTACATTCTATCAGGTATCGCTGGGTGAACTGTTAATGCTATGAGTCTAACATGTCTGCTCTACATTCTATCAGGTATCGCTGGGTGAACTGTTAATGCTTTGAGTCTAACATGTCTGCTCTACATTCTATCAGGTATCGCTGGGTGAACTGTTAATGCTATGAGTCTAA
>CM065682.1:4141240-4156240 GCA_017654935.2 Phymorhynchus buccinoides
CTTCGTCGTCTACTACTACTACTACTACTACTACTACTACTACTACTACTACTACTACTACTACTACTACTACTACTACTACTACTACTACTACTACTACTACTACTTCTACTACTGCTGCTGCAACTACTACTACTACTACTACTACTACTACTACTACTACTACTACTAATACTAATAATAATAATAATAATAATAATAATAATAATAATAATAATAATA
The DNA here is from genome assembly GCA_017654935.2 of Phymorhynchus buccinoides. Taxonomy (NCBI): domain Eukaryota; kingdom Metazoa; phylum Mollusca; class Gastropoda; order Neogastropoda; family Raphitomidae; genus Phymorhynchus; species Phymorhynchus buccinoides. The sequence goes on from CM065682.1 coordinate 4,141,463, forward strand.
CTTCTACTACTGCTGCTGCAACTACTACTACTACTACTACTACTACTACTACTACTACTACTACTACTACTACTACTACTACTACTACTACTACTACTACTACTACTACTACTACTACTTCCATAATTTAAGTTGCTGCTGCTGTTGCTGCTGCTGTTACAGGATGCGACCACCTTTTTTTCTTAATGTTTCTTTTACCCATCGTTTGTCATGTTTTTCTTCTTCTTTGTAGCATCATCGTCATCATGATCATCACCATCATCGTCATCATGGTCATCACCATCATCGTCATCATGATCATCACCATCATCGTCATCATGATCATCACCATCATCGTAATTATCATAACCAGCATCATTATCGCCTTCATGTGCATCACCATCAACCGTATACCTTCATCATCACATCATCATCTTCATTATCATCAATTCCTCCTCGTCCGTCTTCTTCTTCTTCTTCTTCTTCTTCTTCTTCTTTTCCTCCTCCTCTTTCTTCTTCACCTTCACCATCATCCTCTTCTGGCTTTGAAGCATGCTTTCTTCATTTAGCGATCTGACTCTCACACTATCCTTTTCCTCCCATTTGTATCCAGGACTCTGCCTTGCCGTGGGGGTGGTCCTCTTCATCTCGGCCATCTACGACGAGCTGGGCTACCACTCTCAGAGCACAGGGGGCCTGTCCCCGACAGACTTCAACTACCACTACGGGTGGTCCTTCTACGTGGCCGGAACCTCCTTCGTGTCTTCGGAGCTCTCGGCCGTCATGTGCGTCACGCTCTACCTACGTCACAACGCGCGCGTGCGAGACATGGTTCGCATCATCCCCGGACTGGAAGACAAACTGGAAGGGGAGCTGGAAGACGCGGAAGGAGGGAGAGGGGGAGATGGAGGGGTTGGAGAGTTTAAGAGGGGTGGTTCTAATGTTGTTGTTGGTGGTGGTGGTTTTTCTCTTTCGTCAGTGAGATAGATGGATTATTTGAAAGTGGAAGATCGGGGTGGGGGTGGGGGCGCCGAGCTTGACGTCATTTGGTGATGAGTTGGTTGAGGGAATGATGACGTCATGGCGTTTGTTTGTGACGAGTTAAAGTTCCCGGATGTTCAATTTAGCGCCATCTTGGTGAACGGAGGTGACGTCATTACGGGAGTAAAGTACATGACATCACGTAATTCTGGTGACCTTTTTTTTTTGGTGTGGAAATAATATTCTTATACATTATTTTTCGTATTACCCTTATTCACCGACAATGTTTTACTTTGGAGAAACAATCTCGTTGATGAGCAGACGTTGAAACAATAATAATTATTATTATTAAATTTCATTCAAATTGTCTGTGAATGTTTTTAAAGTGGCCAAAATGTAATTATAAAGACAAGTCTTCAGAAGTAACTTCAGTTCGATCATTAACTAAAAACTGTTTCATGCGTTCATTTTATGCTAGTGTGCATTTTATTCTTGCTTTTGTGCCTCACGTATTGCTTTTATGCTAATCAACATGACATCCATTATCAGATTTCTCCTCATTTGAATTTAAGATCTTCAGTTCCTGCCCCGTGTCTACTTCGGGGGGGGGGGGGGGGGGGGGACGTCATATAGATTTTGATGTCAGAGCCCTGGAATGCTGGTTTTTGGTTCAGACAAGTCGGGCGAGATCTATGTGTTAACCATGTTCTCAGATTGAGGGTAGCAGGTCTTTACTGTTCGTAGTAAGAAAATCAATAATGTGTCAGTTTTCTGGCGAAAGTGAAGGGGTTAAACAGGTACTAAGCTACTTTTCAAATACTAAATATGGCTTAAGCAGACATGGCTATATGGCGGCAGGCAAGTAAGTCTTCGGACGACGGTACTTGCTATCTAGCTGTTCGACATGTTTGCAATAAGTAGAGCTCATTCTTCTTCTTTGGTCTTTTAATTTCCAGAAATGGAGCATTTGTAGACATCATTTTATAAACATGAGTAGAAACAACGCCGTGTTGGGTGACACAGCGTGTAATGTGCCAATGACCATGTTCCTAGTAACCACTGCTCAATGTGTTTAGGATGAAGGTCTCATAGGACTTTCTCAATCTGAAGTGTGTGTGTGCGCGCTTGTGTGTGTGTGTGTGTGTGTGTGTGTGTGTGTGTGTGTGTGTGTGTGTGTGTGCGTGTGTGTGCGCGTGTGCGTGCGTGCGTGCGTGTGTGTGTGTGTGTGTGTGTGTGTGTGTGTGTGTGTGTGTGTGTGTGTGTGTGTGTGTGTGTGTGTGTTCATGTTTGTGTGCCAAAATTGTGCATTTATGTCCATGTTTCTGCCTTTGTATAAATCGTTGTTTTGAATGTTATCAAATGTTTGCTTATAACTTCACACACACACACACACACACACACACACACACACACACACACACACACACACACACACACACACACACATGCGCTCTCTCTCTCTCTCTCTCTCTCTCTCTCTCTCTCTCTCTCTCTCTCTCTCTCTCTCTCTCTCTCTCTCTCTCTCTCTCTCTCTCTCTCTCTCTCTCTCTCTCTCTCTCTCTCTCTCTCTCTCTCAAGGGATGTTTTCTGTTAAACCATTTGAAAGTTGCTCGGCGTATCTTATATTTGTAATGAGTATGAATCCAAGTGAATAAGGATGGTGATATCAGTAATGTTAACAACAATGCATTGTTGATTATTATGCCAATAACACTAATAACCATGAACATTATTATGTAGGTCTATATAATAATGATGCCAGTAATATTCGCAATGCCGTAACATCGTTTTATATTATGCTATGTGGTAATGTTACTGAATTGACACAAGTGTAATAAGCCCGTTTTATTACAGTGAAATTCGAAACATCAATTTTATGTAACTGGCGTGTTATTCATGAAATGTAATTTTAGCTTCTGAATCATTTGCACCCTAGAGTCTAATTCTTTTCATAAAAAATTCAAACGCTGTAAGTATGCAAATAGTTTGAACACTTATGATACGTCTTCTGTGTAGATTGTACTTCTCGTTGTATGTAACCAGTACGTCGATGGGACATGTGGATAAGTGGCTGCATGTGTGGAAGAAGGGGGGGGGGGCAGAATGAGACAGAGACAAAGGGTGGGAGTTGTTTGATTATTTGTCTGCCTGTTATTTTAGCAACGTGTTCTATGGTGTGGTTTTTTCAGTGTCCTTAACGGTTGTGTTGACTGTTTTCAAAGTGATAAAGAAGCTGCTAAAATGTGATTCAAACCAAAATGCTCAAATTTTGCTGCGTTTGATTCTTATCACATACCATCGTGACTGTCAAAAGGGTTATGTTTCTGCCCTTCATCCGCATGTCTGTCTGTCTTTGTGTTGATTCATAATCATATTCAGAAACATATTAGGACTAGGACTATGCTTTAGGAAGTGTAAGATACAGAAACATATTAGGACTAGGACTATACTTTAGGAAGTGTAAGATACAGAAACATATTAGGACTAGGACTATGCTTTAGGAAGTGTAAGATACAGACTGTAAAATACCAAAAGCATGCCGCCAGTAAATAATACCTATCGTAGGATTTTAAGTTTTCATGCAATCATTTAGGTTGGGGGGGTTTCAGCTTTATGAAGAGCATTCCATGCTGTTTCCTGTATGTATTGTGTTTTTCTTATTTCATATTAAAATATGTTATAAAAAAGGTTAATAACAAATATATTTAAATTGGAAAAAAAACATTCAGTGCAGGGAAGGTTAGAATATTGTTGGGGTGGTTTTTTTAAGATTCCCTGAAAGGTTTTTTAGTAGTAGTACATACACATATATAAAAATTCGGGACTTTCCCATGGTGCTGCACTGTCTCCGGGCATTGCCTCCAGGATCGTTCCCACCATCTTTATATCTACTAGTGTCCCATATGTGTCCGTTCCAGACCGGAGGACGTTAACCACAGATTTTCATCAAGATTCCCTGAAATTTGCACAGCAAACACCAATACACAAAACTCGTTTTAGTTGCAGCCCAAACTGCAAAAAAGAAAATCCTTCTGTATGGTAGCATACAAAGAGAGAAAACTCTATCATGAACTATCATCAGTGTAGAGCTTTGGTGGTTTTAATCTCATCATTATCTGGACTAAAGTCTCATTCATAAGAAGGTGCACAAACTGAGATAATATGAGACACTCAACAAACCCAACACAACTTACCTAATGATGTCTTCCTCGGCGGAGGTTTAAGCAGTATCCGTGCTATATTTTGTTGTGTGACGCTTTGTAGTAGATAGAAACGGTTCAATTTGTGTTGTTTGAAACGTTCATTTTGTTTGTGTTACGTGGAATTCAATAAAAGGGCATTTTGTTGTAAAAGTCACCAATATGGACAATAAAGGTGAACGGAATATTGGTATGCCTTGTCAAAGTCCTTTGTGCATGTTGTAATCTAGTTTTGAATGTTTTATCGTTGTCGTTGTTGTTGTTTATTTAACTACAATAGCCTAGTGTTTCTTCAGCACTCTTTGTACTACGTCTCTCTCTCTCTCTCTCTCTCTCTCTCTCTCTCTCTCTCTCTCTCTCTCTCTCTCTCTCTCTCTCTCTCTCTCTCTCTCTCTCTCTCTCTCTCTCTCTCTCTCTCTCTCTCTCTCTCTCTCTCTCTCTCTCTCTCTCTCTCTCATTCTTTTCCAACAATAAAAAAGATTCGTTCGTTCGTTCGTTCTCTCTCTCTCTCTCTCTCTCTCTCTCTCTCTCTCTCTCTCTCTCTCTCTCTCTCTCTCTCTCTCTCTCTCTCTCTCTCTCTCTAAGAGACACACTTGCAAAAACATTCACAAAAACAAACATATACATGCACGCACAAAGACACGACACACACGTGCCCGCGTGTAGCTGCGCATTCATACATGCACGCACATATATTATTATGCAGACCAAAAAACACAGTTGAGCAAAGAGAGAGAGGGAGAGAGAGAGAGAGAGAGAGAGAGAGAGAGAGAGAGAGAGAGAGAGAGAGAGAGAGAGAGAGAGAGAGAGAGAGAGAGAGAGAGAGAGAGAGAGAGAGAGATTGACTTGTTTAACCCTTTCACCGCCAAAGTCGCATTTTAGCACCACAGTGATTTAACACCTATGTGACTAAAAGGCATCAAATCGCGGTCTATTATGTAAAGACCCTATTGTCGTAGTTTTGAGAAACAAGGATAGGGGAAGACGGGGTAAAAAGCGCATGGGCGGGTAAGAAGCCCACTCCAATTATCTCATGAAATGAAGCAAATTTCAGTCTCATTTTGCCCATGAGACGAGCGTTAATGTCTAGCATTCGTCTCATGGGCAAATTTGACTGAAATTTTCTTTATTTCATGAGATAATTGGGGTGGGCTTCTTACCCGCCCATGCGCTTTTTACCCCGTCTTCCCCTATACCTTATTTATAAAATTGGTGACAGAAAAATTCCAAATACTGGGGATGGATTTTGTTCTGTACCTAAGTACAATTAATGGACATTTATGGCTGAAACATGGCTGGCGGTGAAAGGGTTAAATTTCGCTTCCTGCGTTTCGTTTGTCTCTCTATGGTAAGGGATATAACTGCTGCAATCTCGCAATGGCTACAAGTCGCCTAAGACTTATTCCCCCTGATATTCCCGTATCCCACCGTTTTCCTATTAATCCTGGAAACTGTGATGATGAGAAGGAGGAGAAGGAGGAGGAGGAGGGTGGTGAAGGCGAAGGCAAGAAGAGGAAGAAAAGAAAGACATGCTGTTTTCTTTGAATACAAAACAGACGGAGATCACGAGGGTGTTGCCTTATAATGTCACGAGCATTTGCCGCTTCGATAGTTAAAAGGCCTAATATAATGGTTTGGACGAGTTAGATGCAAATGGTGTTGCTGCTGATAACTGTAATATAGCCTAATGGGTCTACCCGATACCATATACCAGAGAGCTTATACTTCTATAGTGTACAGTGTATGTGGATGTAATGGGCATTATTCATGAATATAAGATCTAGTGCCCCACAAAGCGTTGATGTTTCGAGCGGTGCGCCATCGGTGCATGATCGGGAGAAAAAGGGTGGAGAGAGATCGAAGACTGAAGAGTGAAAAAAACGTTATAATAATAATTATAATAATAATAACAATGACGAAAATGTATGCGCCCATCCTACTATGTAGGCTACAGGGCGCTCTACATATAATAGAAATGGATTGCACAAGGATTAAATCATTGTGGTGCCAAGAGGCAACAGTGGCCTATTCGTCAATCTGTTTTTGGGACGAAAACAAGAGAGAGAGAGAGAGAGAGAGAGAGAGAGAGAGAGCGAGAGAGAGAGAGAGAGAGAGAGAGAGAGAGAGAGAGAGTATGCGGGTGTGTGTGTGTGTGCGTGTGTGTGTGTGTGTGTGTGTGTGTGTGTGTGTGTGTGTGTGTGTGCGCGCGTGCGTGCGTGCGTGCGCATATGGTGCGCGCGTGCGTGTGTGTATGTGTATGTGTATTCGCGTGCGACGTGTGTATTCGTGAATCGTACGAGCGTGTGCGTGTGTGTATACAAAATGTGTGTGCGCGTGCACACGTGTGTGCGCCTGCATGTATGCGTACGTGCATGGGTGAGCGAGAGTGTAATATCTTGCTGCATCAACTGAATGCAAGATGGAAAGGAAGACGGGTGGTGGAGATTGGGGGATAGGGAGCATTGTTAATGTGTGCGCGTGCATGCATGCGTGCGTTCGTGTGTGCGTGCGTGCGCGCGTATGCATAATTGTGTAGCCTAAATAACAACTTGCTTTGACAAGTTAGTCTTAAAAAAACATTTAAAAAAACGGCCATCTTGCCTTCTTCTGTCCCTTATAGAAACAGACTTTTGTTTATAATGCATGTGCCTTGAATAGAAGTTTTCCCTGTCTCTTTTTCTCTGTTCCAACCAGATGTTTCCCATAAAAGAAACAAAAGGTGTTTTGGGGGGGTGCTTTTGTGTTTTTGCCGTCCCATCTTCTGGGCCGTACAGTGGCGTTGCTCCCACGCCGCTCATTCCGAATCCCAATTCGCAGCCACACCCCGGCTTGTTCAGATCGCAGAATCCGAGACCAGCAGTCCAAGGGGAGCAAATCCATGTTAGGCCGTCAGGAGGCAACCAACCGAGGAGACGCTGCACTGCTGCTGAGTCACTTCGGTGGAGTTCATGGAGCCTGTTCAGGATACCACCTACTAGATATTTCACATACATATCTGTATTGTTAAACATTCGGGACTTTACTGGTGGTGCATTGCCTCCGGGCATTTCCTCCAGGATCGTTCCCACCATCTTTATATCTACTAATGTCCCATATGTGTCTGTTCCAGACCGGAGGACGTTAAACAGATTTTCATTCCATATGTCTGTCTTTACATTAGGTCACGCAACAGAGAGCGGGAGAGGGGGGAGAGAGAGAGAGAGAGAGAGGGGGAGAGAGATGGGGAGAGAGAGAGAGGAGGGGGGGGAGAGAGAGGGGAGAGAGAGAGGGGAGAGAGAGGGGAGAGAGAGGGGAGAGAGAGAGGGGAGAGGAGAGAGAGAGGGAGAGAGAGAGAGAGAGAGGGGGAGAGAGGGGGGGAGAGAGAGAGGGGGGGAGGGGGAGAGAGAGAGGGGGGGAGAGAGGGGAGAGAGAGAGGGGGAGAGAGAGAGGGGGGGAGAGGGGAGAGAGAGAGAGAGAGAGAGGAGGAGGGGGGGGGGAGAGAGGGGGAGAGAGGGGGGAGAGAGGGGGAGAGAGAGGGGGAGAGAGAGAGGGGAGAGAGAGAGGGGAGAGAGAGAGGGAGGGGAGAGAGAGGGAGAGAGGGGGGAGAGAGAGGAGAGAGGGGGGGAGAGAGAGGGGGGAGATTCACGATTCACGATTCACGATTTTTTATTGAGGGAAAATAGATAAGCTACAAAGCTTCTTTTCACTATGCCCTCACAAAGAAAAGGAAACTAAAGAAAAAGAAAAACATATTAATCAAACAAAAAGAAAAATGAGAAAAGAAAAAGGAAAAATGTAATTATAAAGAGCATTCAAACACATAATGTAAATACACAGCAAATGTGCAACAACATCTAGACATCATCATCAAAATCATACCACACTAAAACTGAAATGGCACGTATAAGCACCAGCAAATACATTCAGAAACATACTCTCATAGATTAGTCTACTAGAGAGAGAGCGAGGGAGAGAGTGAGAGATCGAGAGAGAGAGAGAGAGAGAGAGAGAGAGAGAGAGAGAGAGAGAGAGAGAGAGAGGAGAGAGAGAGAGAGAGAGAGAGAGAGAGAGAGGGGGGGAAGAGGGGGGGGAGAGAGAGGGGGAGAGAGGGGGGAGAGAGGGGGAGGGAGAGAGAGGGGGGGAGAGAGGGGGAGAGGGGAGAGAGAGAGAGATGGGAGAGAGAGAGGGGAGAGAGGGGGGAGGGAGAGAGGGGGAGAGAGAAGGGGGAGAGAGGGGGGAGAGAGAGAGGGGAGAGGGGGGAGGGGGAGAGGGGGGAGAGAGGGGGAGATAGAAACAGACAGGCACACAAACATAACGAGACAAAACAAAACAGGGAGGAAGGGGTGGAGGGGAAGGGAAGGGAAGGGAGGGGGGTGGACAAGAGAGCGCGGCTGTACAAACATGCAGACATATTCACAACACACAAAGAAATGCTACTTGTGAAAGAAAACTTTGTTCTTTTCTAGACATAACGCTTAAGAGTTTTCCTGTCATTGAGGTGGGTATTATTTTTTATGACTGTCTCTCTTTGTCCTGCTCAGTTTTATTGTGTGTTTTTCTCCTTTGTTTACATTCGTTTAGCATTGTTTTATATCGATTTGCCATCAGCCTAACTAATAAAGGGCGTGTTCTGCGCCCCTTGTGGCCATTCCTGTCTTCACAGCACAAAGAGTTACCGCCTTGTGAGGGTCGACAACGCAGCATCAACACCATCCGCCACTTCTGAGGTATAACGCTAGCACTGCATTTGAAGTACAGTTTGGTAGTTTTAAAGGCTGTATTTGCCGTCAATTTTGTTAAATTGTGCTTTATCATATTCTATTCTGTTTTAGAGGAGATGCACATTGTTTCACTTTTAAGCTTTTCCTAATACCTTAGAGATGCAGACGAGGCTGATAGGATCTCTTAATTCGATTCACGAATAAAATGAAAATGATAGCGAATAAAACTGGGTGGAGTTTCCACCATTGTCTTTTATTAAACAACGAAATGACAATGACACCAGCTCGATAATATGAATACCCGAAACAAATGGCCAACAATTATAAGGGGAAAGAGCGTGCTGCCGTCGTAACTATTGGGTGGGTTTTTTGCTTTTCATAGGAAGGGCTACCATAAAAATAATGTCAAGTTATTATTTCCTTCGGACTGTCACAGTGTCAGCTTCCAGCATCATGGCTGAAGAATGGTAATGTTTCGTTTCCCTCCAGCTCCTGGTCAAGTGAAGACGCCATTTTGAGGCGTTGGTATACGGGTATGACTAAACACAGAGTGGTGCCGAACAGTGCCGAATGGTGAATACCGATCCTCGTCAAAACACAGAGTAGTTCATCCGAATGGTAAAATCATAACACAGATTATGAAGATAATTCAATTTAAAACGGATTTAGAAACATATTGAAAAACACAATAAAATCAACAAAGAAAAACGACCTGAAAGTCTACTTCGTTCACCGGTCGCCATGTCCACCGCTGCAAAGGGCCTACTAGTGTCGTCGGTGCCGAAGGGAAGACAAATGGCGGACTGTCACTTAGCACTCACGCGGGTGTTCATAGGATTAAAGTTAATTCATTAACCCTCCCATTTGATGAAATAATAGCTCCAAACTGATTTTAGCCCTATCTTTTACCCGATTCTACGCGAAACCGAAACTTGTATTGAAGGAAATCGACGGCTGATAATATGGTGGCTGATAATCAGTGTTTATATCATTCGGTATTTAATAATAATAATAATAATAATAATAATCATAATAATCATAATAATCATAATAATCATAATAATAATTGATACAGCGCTAAACTTCCACGACAGAAGCATGCTCTGTGCGCTTTCCAAATTCAAAAAATGAATAAAGCACAAGACATGAAATGAAAACTGATGATGAACATACGCTTCGGAAGAACATACTTACCATTGCAAAATACCATAAAAGACAACTCATGTGTAAGATAACGACAGACTAAAAATAGCTTACTAAAACAAAATAAACATATAACATACGCATTCTAAAATCAGCCGTAATTAAATAATTCCCAAAGTTACAATAGATTACACATTCTAATGATGAACAGATTAACACTAATGTTCAAGAACATAACAGCCATATAAACATTTCATAGGAATATACATGAAATCACAACGTGATTTACACACCAAATAAAAAAAAACATATTTGACTGATTAAAACCGAATGAAGCCAACAGATACACCCCTTACCACCCCTCCCCCTCACCATTCGGCACCATTATAGTAGAAGAAGAAAAAGAAGTAGAAGAACAACAACAACAAAACAGACAGAGCTGACGGTTGTGTTCTGTGTATCTGACAGGTTTCGTTCTAGTTTCAAAGCAGGAGACGATCAAGATGAAACTGTACGTGACCATTCTCCTCTGCCTGATGGTGCTGGTCGATGTCACTGCCCTCCATGGTGCAGTCAAACCTCTGTCTCTGTCTGTCTCTGCCTGATGGTGCTGGCCGATGTCACTGCCCTCCATGGTGCAGTCAAACCTCTGTCTCTGTCTGTCTGTGCCAGCCCTCTCTCTCTCTCTCTCTCTCTCTCTCTCTCTCTCTCTCATCTCTCCACAAATGACCAAAAAGCTCAATCCTTGCCTAATAAAGTTTCCAAGTGTCATGTCTCTCTCTCTCTCTCGCTCTCTCTCCCCACAATTAGTTGCTTTGACTTGTTTATTATAATTGAATGACTGGCGGGTGCAGTCAATATGATGATCCCTTTTGTTTGTTATATTCTTATAATTATACTTTTTTCCGCTTGCTTTGATTATTAGCTAATTTCAAATCACGTGTCCCCTTGCCATGAAGATTGTATTGTCAATGGCAATTAAAACATTGTCAAGTGTCAAGTGTCTCTCCCTACATGAAAACTGGCTTAGCACATTTTCATACCATGCACGTTTCACGTGTGTGTAGGCCTACTTAAATCGAAGACACATCATCCCCCAAAGCAAGAATTGCTTTGCTCTTTCAGTGATAGTCACTTCATCTGTCTTTATTTGGATAGCACTTTTGTGTTACTCGTATTTGTAGATTATTTTACATATACACGAAATGTTTATTTCTCAAAAGTGAATATTTGTATTTCAAACTTTATTTAACTTTAAGTTACTGAAAGAAAGAATTGGTCAGATGTTATAAATAAGGATGTTAATATATCATGGAACAACCTAAAAACATTAATTACTGGATTAATGGATCAATATATACCTAAAGTAAAATTAACTAAAAAAAGAAAAACACCCCTGTGGATGACTAAAAAAGCACTAAGAATAATTAAAAAGAAATATAATGCATATAAAAAGTTTTTGAAGAAGAAGAGAGGTTATAGATATTTTTATTATATTAAAATTAGAAATAAATGTAATAGAATAATTAAAAAATCCAAAAAGAATTTTGAGAAAAAGATTGCTTATGGTTGCAAGAAAAATCCAAAACAATTCTGGAGGTATGTGCAGGAGAGAACTAAAACTAATTCGGGGGTAAGTACATTGATTGATGATAAGGGACATTTTGCAGAAACAGACTCCCGTAAAGCTGAAACTCTAAATACCTTTTTTACAAGTGTTTTTACAAGGGAAAACACACAAAACTTGCCTAAATTAGATAAGTGTTGTTATTCAAATGGTCATACTATTTCCAATATTGAAATTACACCAGAGTCTGTAAAAAAATAAACTAAAAAATTTAGACCCTTATAAAGCTCAAGGACCAGATGGTATTCCACCTAGGGTGTTAAAAGAATTATGTGATGACTTGCGCAACCATTAAGTACACTTTTTAATATGTCTTTAGAGTCCTGTGATATTCCTGAGGATTGGAAAACTGCATATGTAACAGCGATTTTTAAAAAAGGAACTAGATCAGACCCGGGGAATTATAGACCAGTTAGTCTAACATGTATAGCTAGCAAAGTTTTGGAGTCATTAATTAGGGATGAAATAGTTTCCCACATGACAGAAAATGAATTATATACGAAATGTCAACACGGCTTTAGAAGAAAAAGATCTTGCGTCACTCAACTACTAGAAGTTATGGATGATTTTACCAGTGTTTTGGATAACGGATCTACACTTGATGTTATTTATCTTGATTTCAAAAAGGCCTTCGATACAGTACCACATGAAAGACTTCTAAAAATGAATGCATGCATATGGTATCTGCGATAATATACTTCAGTGGGTTCGATCATTTTTAAGTGGACGAAAACAAAGTGTTCGAGTTGGTTCAGAATACTCTGAAAAAAATGATGTTTTAAGTGGTGTCCCCCAGGGCAGTATCCTCGGACCAGTCTTATTTACAATTTTTATCAATGATTTACCAAATTTTATACAAAGCACATGCAAAATATTTGCAGACGACACAAAGATTTATAACGATACAACAGAAAACAATACTATACAAAGTGACTTGAATAACCTCCAGAAGTGGACGTACGACTGGAACCTATATTTTAATGTGTCAAAATGCAAAGTTATGCATGTAGGCAAAAAGAATCCAGAATATGATTATGTTATGAAAATTGATCAAGAAGAGCAAAAGATAAATGCATGTACTGAGGAAAAAGACCTTGGAGTCGTATTTGACAATAATCTTACTTTTGATACACATATTCATAAAGGGATAAATAAGGCAAATCAGATGTTGGGAATAATTAAAAGAACATTCATTCGTTTAGATAAGGAAACATTTTTGTTACTATACAAATCATTGGTACGTTCACATTTAGAGTATGGTAATATCATCTGGTACCCGTATTTAAAACGTCAGTCAGCTTCTATTGAAAGGGTACAGAGGAGAGCAACCCAAATGGTTAAAAGTTGTAAAGATTTTAATTACCAAGATAGATTAAAAATTTTAAACCTTCATTCATTAAAAGGAAGACGTGTTAGGGGAGACCTTATACAGATGTACAACATTTTTAACAACTTAGATGACATTAGCATTGATTCTCTTTTTACACTATCCATTTATAACAGCACTAGAAATCAAGAGGGAAAATTACATATACAGCGTTGTAATACTAACAGGCGTAAACATTGTTTTAGTAATCGAGTTGCTAACCTCTGGAATTTACTAACACCTAACCTAAAAAGAGCACCAACACTAAATACCTTCACAAATCTCCTTGACAAAGATGAAAATTTTAGTCAACTATTTTTTAAACATGATGATTGAATTACAATCATAATTTTAAAAGGCATGCTTATGCAAACAAAACAGTGTCAATGAAGGGACGTTTATAAGCCGCGAGGCTTAGGTTTGAGCCAGTCCCACACTATACTATACTATACTATACATATAAAATTTTTAGAATTCTGTCAAAATTGACTGGATAGTTTATTTGTTTTTATAATTTGCATACAACTTTTTCAATCTAGTTTGATTAATCGCTTAATCAAAAAGTACCATTGAGTTTTGTATTAAAAAAACAATTCTGTCAACATTGACTGAATAGCTTATTTGTTTTTATAATTTGCAATCAATTTTTTCAATCTAGTTTGATAATTCACTTAATCAAAAGTAGCATTGAGGTGCTTTCTTAGCGGTGACTCACGTGCCCTGTGTGCACGCTACAAACGTGCATGAAGCAAATGAGTGAAATGACCCCACTGTCTTGTCCTATGTTGAGCCATGTTATGTAGGAAGAATCGGAGAACCGCACACAATGTTAAAGGTGCACCCTGACGGATGCGTTTTTGCAAGAAACACGTCGAGATCACCAGAAAGACAGCCTTTTCAAGGATCGGAACACTCACCTTGCTCTGGTTTCCTATAAATTAAACCGTCAAAACGGCGATTCCTCCTTGGCGGAGATGCCGGAGAGAGTAGCCATTTTGGATGGGGTGGGTGAAGGTCACTCATTGTGGTTGAAGCGTTTTCTTTTTGTGTAGTGCAGTACAAAACAAATTGGGACTGTTTCCTATGTTGTGAGCGAAAGTCCTTTAGATAATCTGTATAAAAATAAGTGTGAAAACAAGCGCGGATTCGCAATCGTCGCAATCGTTTGTGGCGTGGACAATTGAAAACGAAACATCATTTTAAAGAGCAGCCTCAATTTGAAGTGCAGCCTCGATTTGAAGTGCGACAATTTTGGACCTACCGACAAAGTGAGTTATAGGTTTGTGGCTTGTGCCACAAACAAAAAAAGCGCGGAATCGCAATAGTTTGTTGCACGCGGTCTATTTTTACCACTCCAATCATGAGTCACCTCCCCTGGCTTTTCAATAATTTTAATCTGTAAACCAGAATGTTATCTCTGCACCATTTCGTAACTTTTTATATCTTTTGGAAAACATTTAAAACTATGTATCCTACTTATACTCATCGAAAGAAGCACCGCATACTCGTCGTGTCTGTTGTAGTGTCTGTATTACGTATGTTTATTATTTTGTACGCTTTAAAATACATCATTTTAAAGAGCAGCCTCAATTTGAAGTGCAGCCTCGATTTGAAGTCTTTGCAGCAGGTGGCGGTGCCATAGCCGATGAGGTTTAACCGAGGCGTGGTCACCGCCACAGCTATCTGTATTAATTTTTTAAATCGGGACTTTACTGGTTTCGTACTGCCTCCGGGCATTGGCTCCAGTATTGTCACCACCATATTTGTATTTATAAATGTCCC
>CM065682.1:4161240-4171240 GCA_017654935.2 Phymorhynchus buccinoides
ATTTGTTAAGATTTATTACCAGCAATAAGAGGGAAAACCGTGATTTTGACACGTGATGCGGTGGGTCTTTGACCCTTTCACCGCCAGCCATAGTTCAGCCAAAATGTCCATTAAATTAACATGGTTAGAGAACAAAATCCATCTGCAGTATTGAGGATTTTCTCTGTGACATAAATAAAATAAGGTCTATCCTTACTTCCCAAAACTAAGACAATAGGGTCTTTGGATTATAGACCCCAATTTGATGCCTTTTAGTGGCATACGTGTTAAATCACTGTGGTGCTAAAATGCGACTTTGGCGGTGAAAGGGTTAAACTCCAGGTAGTCAGTGGGTTCAAGGGAAATAACTACATGGTACAGTGTGTGTCTCTGTGTGTGTCTCTCGCAGGTTTCGTTCCAGTTTGGAAGAGGAAGTCCATCAACATGAAGATGCTCGTGACCATTCTTCTTTGCCTGATTGTGATAGCCAATGTGACTGCCCTTATTATTAATGGTGAATTGCTCTCTCTCTCTCTCTCTCTCTCTCTCTCTCTCTCTCTCTCTCTCTCTCTCTCTCTCTCTCTCTCTCTCTCTCTCTCTGCATGTTAAAGACGAGTATGTAAAGTAGGTTTAGGCATAATTTCGTCATTGTATGTGCTTAGTTTTTAATATTATAAAAACATGAATAGGTTTGCTTTTGTCACGTGTGTGTATTTACTTTTTAACTTGTGCATGTTAAGTATGAATAATGCAATATAGTAATATGTTTTATTTTGTTATGTGTACACATATTTACATTTACAATTGTGTATATTAAGATGAATAGGTAAAGTAGAGCCAGGTTTGGTTTTATTACGTACATGATTGTCCGATCAAATAAGTACATTTTTAAGTTGAGTATGTAAAGTATGAATAGGATTGGTTTTGTCATGTGTTTGTGCTCTTCTCAATTTGTGCATGTTAAGGATGAGTATGAAAAGTAGGATTTCCACCCCCCCCCCCCCCCCCCCCCCCCCCCCCCTCCGTGTGTATGTGCTTAGGCCTACTCTTAATTTATGCACGTTCAAAATGAGTGTAGTTAATAATATTAGGTTTGATTTTGTTATTGTTGTGCTAC
This sequence comes from Phymorhynchus buccinoides, assembly GCA_017654935.2. Classification (NCBI taxonomy): domain Eukaryota; kingdom Metazoa; phylum Mollusca; class Gastropoda; order Neogastropoda; family Raphitomidae; genus Phymorhynchus; species Phymorhynchus buccinoides. Next base: position 4,162,337 of record CM065682.1, read on the forward strand.
TATATAGGGTTGTTTTTTTACATTCTTATGTTGCTTTGTCTGTGCTCATTTTCATTTTCCATTTCTACTTTTATATTTGTAATTTTTTTCAGAGGGCTGGATGTAAAAAAGCATGTTATTGCTTATTCTATTACCCTCTATAAATAAAATTCATTCAATTCAATTCAATTCAATTCTCTCTCTCTCTCTCTCTCTCTCTCTCTCTCTCTCTCTCTCTCTCTCTCTCTCTCTCTCTCTCTCTCTCTCTCTCTCTCTCTCTCTCTCTCTCTCTCTCTCTCTCTCTCTCTTAAACTAATTGAACGGTCTGAAATTAACCTAATCCAAAAAAATCTAAATACTTACTAATCATTACTAGACAAAAACGTCAAAATCTCTGCCTTGGTTCTCATTCGCTCTATATCAATGGTGAAATCATGGAAGAAGTTGACCATCACAAGATACTCGGGAGTTATTGTTGATAACAATCTCTCGTGGTCCTACCAAATGTCTATGCTTTGCAAGCAAATATCTAAAAAAAAGTCTATCATCTTTCCAGAATTAAACTTTTCTTGATATCGACAGTCGTAAATTGTTTTTCAATGCTTATATTCAATCACATATTAACTATGCCTCTACACTATGGGATTCAGCTAGTGGAAAGAATCTAAAACCTTTATTTAGTTTGTACAGGCGTGGTCTTAAGTTGATCCTTCTGAAATCATCGTCCATTACTCATACGGACTATCAGCACCTAGGAATACTGCCTCTACAATGGAAACTTGAATATAACAAAGCCATTTTCATGTTTAAAATAATGTCTGATCGCGCTCCTCCTGCTTTAAAACATAAATTTGATTTGAACCTCGTCCGCAATGTTCTTAAAATCAAAGTACCTCTACCAAGAGTTGATCTCTACAAGACTAGTATGTTGTATTCGGGCGGTTGTTTGTGGAATACGATTTTAACTTCTTTTAATGTTCATTCAAGTCTCATTTTTTCAAGAAAAACTACCATAAGTACCTTATGATCAAACATATAAACAAACATCACATATTAATCTCTTATGTAACTTCTGAATTTTTTCAATTTTTTAAAAATATTTATTCATGACATGGTTAATTTGTAAATACATCTTCTTCTAAACATGTTTTTGGGGGGTGTGTTTTTTGGTTCACTTTAAGGGGGGGGGGGGGGGGGGGAAGGAGGAAGAAAGTAATTCCTTGTGTTTTGATGATGTTATACTCATAATACATTTGTTTAGATTGATTAGTTTTTCTTCCTCCACAACGTATTTTTTTTATTCTTGTGAATTCAATTTATATTAGTTCATATGATTACTGTGCTGTGTGCGAGGTTGGTGGTGGGTTGGGGGAGGGTGGATGGGTGTATGAATGTGTAGTTGTTGGTTGTTTTTTGTTTTGCTTTGTTTTTGGATTGTTTGTTTCCTTGTTGCTTTTGTTCATGAATTGAAGTTTAACATGCTTTTCTTCTTTGTTTCGAGGGCAACATGTAAACAAGCCCATGGTGTGCTTATTCTTTGCCCTCAATAAACAAATGTTTCAACTCTCTCTCTCTCTCTCTCTCTCTCTCTCTCTCTCTCTCTCTCTCTCTCTCTCTCTCTCTCTCTCTCTCTCTCTCTCTCTCTCTCTCTCTCTCTCTCTCTCTCTCTCTCTCTCTCTCTCTCTCTCTCTCTCTCTCTCTCTCTCTCTCTCTCTCTCTCTCTCTCTCTCTCTCTCTCTCTCTCTCTCTCTCTCTCTCTCTCTCTCTCTCTCTCTCTCTCTCTCTCTCTCTCTCTCTCTCACTGGCGCTTTCAAGAAAGACTATCGGGTTTTTGATTTGCCCAAAAGGCATCACAAGTTTACAGTGGAATTGTAACTATTTGTTTTTGTTTTTGTTTTTCCAGAAAGACACGATGTTGTTTATTCTGGTAAGTGAATGACAATCATGTAGTCTATAGTATAGGGCCTATTGTATGCATCTCGACTAATCAGCCTTAAGTCGTGCGCCTTAACCCTTTCACCGCCAAAGTCGCATTTTAGCACCACAGATTTAACACCTATGTCATTAAAAAGGCATCAAATATGGGTCTATTATCCAAATACCCTATTGTCTTAGTTTTGGGAAGTAAGGATGGATCTTATTGTACATATGCCACAGAAGAATCCCCAATACTGCAGATGGATTTTGTTCTCTACCCAGGTAAATATAATTGAAATTCTTGCCTGAAATATGGCTGGCGGTGAAAGGGTTAAAGATCCCAATGGCGGTAAAGAAGTTGTCATTTGGACAACATGTACCCCTTCCGTCCTCCCCCTTCAGTCACACAAAATTCCACGTTCAAAATTTAAAAAATACGCACAAAAAAAGGGAACAGAAAGTAGCATTACTCTAGCAGCGACGAGCTACTGGTTCCATAGTCATTAGTGTGCCTTAAATAGTTTACACGGGCACTGAGTAACATGTACAATGACCAGTAGAAGAAACGGCATAAACTTGGAATGGGTAAATTAGAATACACTGCTGCAACGATTGGCATTTTATTCTAATTTACATGCTACTACCAGTGTTAGCTGTGTGATACACACTCATGATTACAGTACTGTATCGGGTGGGAACGAACCGACTTCCACGGAGACGAGTCTCTGTAATTAATTGAACAGTAGAACTAACTGATACCAATAATTCCATTTTGTGTATTCGGATTTGAAGTCATAATCTGTGTTGATAATTTGGCTTTTTTTCTGTAAACAAAATAAATTTTAAAAACTTGGATCGAAGAAGAAATCTGGTGATTCTCTTTTAGCAGAATACAGTCATATGGCTAAGTCAGAATGCAATCGTATGAGCCAGTCGTGTGTGTGTGTGTGTGTGTGTGTGTGTGTGTGTGTGTGTGTGTGTGTGTGTGTGTGTGTGTGTGTGTGTGTGTATGTGTGTGTGTGTGTGTGTGTGTGTGTGTGTGTGTGTGTGTGTGTGTGTGTGCGTGTGTGTGTGTGTGTGTGTGTGTGTGTGTGTGTGTGTGTGAGGAAAACTTCTAAAAGAATTTATCTCTTGTTTTAAAAATAATCTCAAATGTCGTCGTCGTCGTCGTTAAAAATAGGCTATTATATGTGAATGATAACCCAAATTAGTACGTCCAGTGACAATGAAGTGTTTTTAAATCTTCAACTGTTTTGGAAAAATAATATTCCTTTGATATGCGTGGTCATTTTGTAATTCGGACTAGCCAATGGTGATTTATTAACTTACACAATGTTCTGTCTGTAAATACTGAAATAAACGTGAGTTCATTGGTTGTTCTTTTCCACAGGTAATGGCTGCCCAGACCAATACACTTTCTGCGATCCCTGGTGCTGCCTAACAACACACTTTGTTTGCGACAACGGCGAATGTCGTTCAAGATTCCGAATAAAATATGTCCCGGATTAATTTACAAAGGAGGGTCTCACAGGGACAGTTCAGTTCCGGTGTTACCAGAAATAGTGACCCCCGTAGAAAAGTGAGACCATTGCCAATATCCTCCAGGGAAAAAAATAGACCAAATTTGGTTTTCTACAATTTCATGTCTACATGGGAAAAGACCCTTTAGAAATTCGACCTAGGTCTACTTTCTACGGGAGGCTATTGACCTTGGAGGGGGTAAAGGGGGGGGGGGTCACTTTCTCTTGCAAAACCGGCATTTTCTGTCACTCATCTAAGATTAACGCGAAGAACTGGATCAGCCTGTTATACAAATTCGTCAACTTGACTTTATTTTTATGGTACAATAGTTTCTTTTATTATTATTATTTATCTGTATTGAAAGTTTCTAAGCGCAACAGAAAAGGAACAAAACATTAAAAAAATTGTAATGTTCAATAAAGTCGAGTAGTATAGCAATGCTGGGTTTGTCGTGTGTGTGTATGTGTGTGCTCTCTCTCTCTCTCTCTGTCTCTGTCTCTCTCTCTCTCTCTCTCTCTCTCTCTCTCTCTCTCTCTCTCTCTCTCTCTCTCTCTCTCTCTCTCTCTCTCTATTCTTGATTATTGATGCACACGCACATGCACTTGACCACATATTTACACACACACACATACATACACACACACACACACACACACACACACACACACACACACACACACACACACACACACACACACACACACACACACACACACTCATGGACACACCAGACAGACTCATAAACGAACAGTGACCCAGCACCATGAAAGGGACATTAAGTGTCAAAATGACTATTCTGAGACAATGGTACAGTTCCAGACTTCAGACAATTCTCTGTTCAATACTAGCATATTAAACCGGAACATCCATGTGATAATGCGTAGTCCAAAGAAACAGAGACATGGCGGTCTTATTAATGAGCGACCTATGTATATTAAAACACAACTTTTTAATTGTTTGCACTGTGTTAACGAGGGTGAACCATTTTTGTCCAGTTCATGTGTATGTGGACATGTGTAAATTATTGTCAGTTAAATTAATATAACATTATGAGTAATTCCATTACAATTTGTTCAGTGAACTGCCGAGGCCTAGCTGACCCGACAAAAAGGAGGGATATATTTCATTATTTAAGACAAAAAGCATTTTCTGTGGGGGGGTTTGCAAGACACTCATGTTAGCCCTAAGTTAGAATGTTATATAAACGCAGAATGGGGATATAAAGCCTTTTTCACGTCTTATACTTCAAACGCCAGAGGTGTTGCCATACTTTTTAACAATAATTTTGAATTAACTGCTAAGAAAACTCACAAAGACACAGGTGGTAATGGTATATTTATTGAAGTCTCGATAAATAATAACAATTTCTTGCTAGTTAATATTTACGGACTAAATCAAGATGAACCCGGTTTTTATACGGAATTAGAAAAACGCATTAAACAAATTGGCACAGAAAACGTTATAACAGGGGGTGACTAGAATTTAGTATTAGATATTTCTTTGGATTATTTTAACTATAAGCACTACAATAATGTTCAAGCGCAACAGAGAGTAGATGAAATGATTGCTAATCTAGACCTAGTTGATATGGAGAATGCTCAACCCAGAAATTAGAAGATATACGTGGCATAAAACTTCTCCATTGCAACAAAGTAGACTTGATTTGTTCCTTGTCTCAGACTTAGTGTCCACTTTTGTAACAGATGCTGACATTAAACCTGGTTACAGGACGGACCATTCAATGGTGACTTTAAAGTTAACTTTTGGAAAAGATTCAAAACGTTCTTAGCTCCTTATCGAATGATAAACAATACGTGGAAGAGGTCAGTGAGTTAATAGGGAAAGTCATTGAAGAATATGCAGCACTTGTTTATGTCAAAGAAAAACTTCCGTCTCTGAAGAACACTGATATTCATTTCACTATCTCAGATCCGTTGTTTTTGGACGTGATGTTGATGAAAATAAGAAGTAAAACTATAGCTTATGCAACAGCAAAAAAGCGTCAAAATAGGGAGAAAGAAGAAACCTTACAAATGAAAATTGAAAAACGAGTAAATAAAGAACAACAAAATGACGAAGAAAAACTAGAATAGGGAGGAATTAATAAAGCTAAGGGAATCAAAAATGGAGGGTGTGTTGATTCGTTCTAGAGCACGTTGGATAGCAAATGGAGAAAAGGTCAGTAAATATTTTTGCGGTTTGGAAAAAAAGGAATTTTATAAATAAAAAATGATGAAGTTGACTCTTTCAGATGGCTCTGAAACGTTTGAAGAAGAAGAAATCTGCACAGAAGTTAAAGCTTTTTATGAGAAGCTTCATCAAGCAAGAAGCGTAGAGAACTGTGAAATTAGTGATCTTGTTGCCTTGCCTTATCTTCTTACTGAGGAGGAACAAGCGGGGCTAGAGGGTAAAATCACAATAGATGAAGCTAGTTTTGCTCTAAAAAATATGAAAAATAATAAAAGTCCTGGGTCTGATGGCTTTCCTGTGGAGTTCTTCAAATTGTTTTGGTCTAAACTAGGTGGATTTGTAGTCAGATCTTTAAATGAAGGATTCGAAAAAGGTGAACTGTCCACTACACAAAAAGAAGGCATCATAACATGTATACCTAAAGGGGACAAGCCAAGGGACTTGATTAAAAACTGGAGGCCAATAACCCTTCTTAATGTCATTTATAAAATAGGATCAGCATGCATCGCAAACAGATTAAAACACGTTCTCCCACTTTTAATTAACGAAGATCAGACGGGCTTTATGGCAAATCGGTATATTGGTGATAATATTAGGCTGATTTATGATTTAATAAGTTATTTAGACTCAAATAAATTACCAGGCCTCTTATTATGCTTAGAATTTGAAAAAGCTTTTGATTCGTTGGATTGGATTTTTTTGTACACAGTTTTGTTAGCGTTAGTATTTGGTCCCGATATCCAGCAATGGATAAGTACGTTTTACACAAATATAAAATCAACAGTACTGGTTAATGGGCAGGCTTCAAACTGGTTTAGCATGAAACAAGGTGACCCGATTTCGCCTTACATTTTTATTTCATGTGTTGAAATTCTTGCTCTTATGATAAGGCAAAATGATAATATTAAACGTATTCGTATAAATGGCACAATGCATAAAATTTCACAATATGCTGATGACAGTGAACTTATGCTTGAAGGGGATAGAAATTCATTTGAAGAAGCAATACAAACAGTCGATAAGTTTGGGGAAAAGTCGGGGTTAGAGCTGAATACAGGTAAATCAAGTGCTATATGGCTCGGCAGTCAAAAACATTATAAAATTCGTTTTATGCCACACTTACACATGGACTGGAATCCGAAACAATTCAAAATTTTGGGTGTATGGTTCACAATTGACCTTACTGAATGTACTAAGATACTGAAGCAGTTTTCTCAGAAATTAGAAATGTATATAAATATGGCTTAGAAGGAATTTAACACCGCTCGCCCCACATGGCCGAAAGGCCAAAGAGGGCGTAAAGCATTACTTCCTTTAACACCGCTTGGCAGAGTGGCTATAATTATTGAAGTCCTTGATTTTGTCCAAACTAATATTTTTGTGGATTTTACTCCCTAACCCTCCCGATGATGAAATTGAAGCAAGTCAAAAATCAGTGTTTTTGTTTGTGTGGAACAAGAAACGCAATACAATTAACAGAAACACTGCAGCGAAAAACGTTTTAAATGGTAGTATTGGTAAGGCCTATTCCTTAAATCAAAGAATATGTCATTGCATTAAAACTTGCATGGATTAGAAGAGTATCAATTTGTTCACACAGATGGAAAAATATTATTTCCAGTATATGTCCAAAGGTCCTTTTTCTGAAAAACTGGGTTCTGAGTTTCCATGTAATCAATTGTCAAACAAGTTTTGGAAGAATGTGCTTGAAAGTTATAGATTATTTGGATTGAAAACTCAGCCATGTACATCAGAAGAAATTGTATCGGAAAACATATTCTACAATGAAAACATAAAAGTAAATAGCACGAGCATATTTTATAATAGCTTATTTAAAAAAAGATATTCATGCCATTGGACATCTAATGAGAGACGATGGAACGTTTTTGTCATATGAGGAGTTTAGAATTAAGTATAATGCAAGAATTGATTTCATCTCATATACAGGAATGATAAATGCTGTTAAAATGTTCATTTGGAAAACTGCAGTCACGATACAAAATAATACAGTAAAAACCTCAAAAACATGGAAACTAATTCATTCTGTGCATAAAGGTGCAAGGGTATACTATCGTGTTCAAATGAAACCCCGCTTTATTGTACGAAGTGGAATGATAAATTAACGCTAGAATTAGATTGGAAACATATTTTCCAAAAGGTACAAAAATTAAAAGAAATCAAGATGAAATGGTTCCAAATTAAAATCTTACATCAGATGTTGGGTACAAATATTGTTCTATGTAAAATTAATGTTAATAATGATGAATTATGCAGTTTTTGCCACGCTGAAAGAGAGAGCATTGAACACTTGCCCCTCCTCTCTCTTTCTCTCTGTCTCCTCTCTCGACTGATCCTTGTACCTGTCTCTATTTTTGTTGTGTTGCATCAGCTCTCACTCTTACGGTACTATTGGCCAATTCAAAATTTATATAATGTAATGTAACATAACTTGATGTAATACAATATGACATGACATGATATGACATGATATAATAATGAACTATAATAATTATGATATAATGTAATGTGATAATTACGATGTGTTGTGATATGATGTGATGTGGCACAACACAGAGACACGCACGCGCGCGCACACGCACGCACACACGCACACGCACGTACACACACACTGTGACACACACACACACACACACACACACACACACACACACACACACACACACACACACACACACACACACACACACACACACACACACACACACACACACACACACACACACACACACACACACACACACACACTGGTACACACACACAGGGTCTACATGCTTTTGCCTATCCCCTCCCATACACCCAAGGACAAGAGGCTCAATACATTTGTGAGAAAAGGTCGAAATGGAACTCTTGAAAGGGCGAAATGGCACGTACTCCTCGCCAAAGGCGTGCGGCATAGATCAAGGAAAGGACGAGATGGGAAAGGGCCAATCGGGACCTACCCAATTTAAACGGCAGATCGACTAGCGCTAACAACTTTGCTTCCCAGATAGCAGAGGGGACAGTTGCTATTCTGGATGGTCCGGCTAGATTTGATTCAGTGAAGATGCCTTGCTCAGGGTACATCCCCTTCCCAGATAGCAGAGGGGGCAGTTGCCATTCTGGGTGGCTCGGCTAGATTTGATTCAGTGAAATTGCCCAGGGTACATCCCCTTCCCAGATAGCAGAGGGGGCAGTTGCTATTCTGGGTGGCTCGGCTAGATTTGATTCAGTGAAATTGCCCAGGGTACATCCCCTTCCCAGATAGCAGAGGGGGCAGTTGCTATTCTGGATGTTCCG
>CM065682.1:4176240-4191240 GCA_017654935.2 Phymorhynchus buccinoides
ACATCACCTACTAAGCCCCCTACTGATGACAGTAATGTCTTAGTTGCAGAGCCAGCGTGAGTGAGGTCCTCCTCCGAGGGTGCCACCACGAAGATTTGAGTTTTATATGCCTGGGGGGGGGGGGGGGGGTTCAAGAACTACAGTCTTGCTCTTAGGCCAGGGATTGGTTCTGTCTAAATTGGCCGAGAGAGTGGGGCAAGGTTTCTCCATTATAAACAAATTTTAGCCCAGCCCGCCGGAATAGCAGAGCTCTGCCCCCTCTGCCATATGCCATGATCTGGCTGTCAATTGTGTCATACTCTCTCATAGTCGGAAACGACAGACATACAATGTGTGATACATGCATGCACGATACTGTCTACTCTAAATTATCTTCGCTACTTTGTTGATAATAGATTCCTCATTCACAGTACATTGTCATTGAGCTTAAGTATTGTTTAACAGTTTATTTTACTGCAGTGGAACCTCCCTTATAAGACCTTCAAAAATCATCCAAAATGAGGTCTTATATTTTATAAGGGAGGGGTCTTATTAGGGAGGTAATTTTAATACTTACAAAGAAGGGCAACATCTCAGAGAAGCAGGTCTTATGTGGGAGGGAGTCTTATAATGGGAGGTCTTATAAGGGAGGTTCCACTGTATTGTAATTAGATTTTGTGTTAAAAGGAGGTTAAATGATTATTAACCCTTTCGCCGCCAGCTATTTCTCAGCAAAAAAATTCCATTATACTTACCTGGTAGAGAAACAATAATCATCTTCAATATTGGGGATTCCTCTGTGACACGCACAAAGTGAAGCCTATTCTTACCTCCCAAAATTAAGAAAATAGGGTCACTGGATACCATACCCTGATTTGATGCCTTTCAGTGACACGGGTGTTAAATCATTGTGGTGCAAAAATGCGACATTGGCGGTGAAAGGGTTAAAATTGAGTCTTTTGACTTCTTATTATTGGGATTTATTAGTATAAAATAAATAAAGTTATTGAAATTGATTTTCTTAAAATCAGAAATCATGAACATAAAAGATACACTGTAGGTTGATGCATGCATCAGCTTGTCAAAACCCCCCACAAAAAACAACTAGTCATTGTGGCAGTGCCATAGCCGATGAGGTTTATCCGAGGCGTGGTTACTGCTGCACATATAGATCTGTATTTTTACAAAAGATCGGGACTTTACTGGTTAAGCACTGCCTCCGGGTATTGCCTCCAGTATTGTTCCCACCATCTTTATATTTACAAATGGCCGAAGAGGGCGTAAAACCCTATTTTTCATCAGCTTGTCTACTAAGGCTCTAACTTTCAGTTTGACCTTTTTTCATTAAAATGTTTACCTTTCTTTTTACCCAATAATTATATAAAAAATTATCTACATATATATATGTATAATTTATTGTTTTGCATTTCAGATCTAATTACTGTTTTGTATGTTTAGTAGTTATGTTGGATTATGTGATGATTATCATTGATAACTATTGTGCCCAGAACGCCATCCATGTGACCCGTGACTTTGTGGGGTGTGCGACGCTGAAGAAGTACTACGCTCAGCTCCACCTGATAAGTGGCCGCTTCCCAATGGGGGAGGGGGGAGAGGCTGCCGTCACTTTCACCTGGTATGCTAAGCTTAACCCTTTCATCGCCACTGTCGCCTCCTGGCACCACAATGAACACCCATGCCACTAAAAGGCATCAAATGACGGTCTGGTATCTAATGACCTTATGTTCTTCATTTTGGGAGGTAAGAATAGGCCCTATTTTAGGCATGTCACAAAGGAATCCCAAATATTGCAGATGAAATCTTTTCTCTATTCAGGTAAGCTTAATGGAACGTTTTGGCTGAAAAATGGCTGGCGTTGAAAGGGTTAATTCTGTGTGATTGGGACAGTTCTAAAGTGAAGGCTTTCAATTCAATCCAAGCGTTCGGAAAAAAAAAATCACACTCACGGTTTTGTGCATATATGTTTAGACTTGGAGACATATTGAAACGTATTGGATAAAAAACATTTAGCAGCATATTAATATGTTTAAAATGAATTGTGAATATCAGGAGAGTTCACAAGACAAAGATCATAACAAACAGAAAAACAACAACAAGCAAACAAACAAAAAACACCAGTAAGTTTTTTTGTTTTCTTATGATCTTTGAATTGAAGACCAGTTTTGAGAAAAAATGCATACAGAGCTGCGCACCACAGGAGAAAAAAAAAAGTGATTGTTTTAAAAAGTTGTGTTGTAGACTGATTCAGTGATTGTGAGGCGAGTTCTTCAGAGAGGAAATGGGATTTTTTAATTAAAGATAAATTTCGAATCCTGGCTCCTTCGGGCTCCTAATTCATGGGTGCAACTTTTCCAGGTTAACGTACAAGGATTTCCTTGTTTTAAAACTTGTCAAACAAGATCTTTGGGTGTCTACTGTATTTTTCAAACACTTTGAAATAAGCATTTGTATACATTGTGGAAAAAGCAAACTAAAATACCTTCAAACATCAATTTGTTCTTCAGCTGCAGGGGGACATTACCCCTAGACCCCAGTCTTTCAGTTTTTTTCGTTTTGTGTAGTTGCATCCATGCTAATTTCAGTCTATGCTGAGACAGTATTTGTTTGGTTAAATGTGGATGCAGTGGCAGAGCTCTAGATTAGTTAGATATGTCCAAAGTGTATGTCTTCGGTGTGCTTTTGTTGCTATCAGAGAAAACACTGACAGACAGAAATTACCTTAAGGCGGACATCAAGTTCGAACAGGCCTGCTTGCTGTGTTGGGCTGTATCATCAGGCATTGTTTGTGTATAAATTGTACAGTGGAACCTCCCTTTTAAGACCTCGAAAAATCATCCCAAATAAGGTCTTAAATGGGAGGGAGTTGTATAAAAGAGGGATTTTAATGCTCTCAAAGAAGGGCAATGTCTCAGAGAAGTAGGTCTTATGAGGGAGGGAGTCTTATAGGGGGGGGGGGGGGGGGTCTTATAAGGGAGCTTCCACTGTATTATATTGTGGTATACACAATACAGGGAGGACAACCAGACAGGCAGGGACCACATTATGGCGGACATCAAGTTTGAACAGGCTTGTGTGCTCTACAACATTGGAGCTCTGCATTCCAACCTGGGGGCCATTGATACCAGGCATAATGCTGAGGTAATGACACACACACACACACGCACGCATGCATGCACGCATGCAACACAACACACACACACACAAGCTGTACAACATTGGGGCTGTGCATTCCAGCCTGGGGGCGATGGATACAAGACGCAATGCTGAGATAATGGGACACAAAACACACACACACACAAGTTGTACAACATTGGGGCTGTGCATTCCAGCCTGGGGGCAATGGATACAAGACGCAATGCTGAGATAATGGGACACAAAACACACACACAAGCTATACAACATTGGGGCTGTGCATTCCTGGGGGCAATGGATACAAGACGCAATGCTGAGATAATGGGACACAAAACACACACATGCAAACACTCGAGCACAGTCAATTTATTAATGTATTAATTTAAAAGAAAACCAATGTGTGTGTGCATTGTAGGGTATGACAGTATCGTGCACCCATTTTGAGCATCTGAAGGATCATGTAGGGGGGGGGTTTGTGTGTTTCATTTAACGTCTATCCACTTCTTGTGATATTACTTATTAGACAGAAAATTTGTAGCACTTTGTAGGGGGGGGGGGAGTGTATATGCATGCACATGTGTGTGTGCATTACAGGGACTATGAAGGTGTCATGCACCCATTTCCAATGCGCGGCCTGAGCCTTTTAACATCTGAGGGATCATTTACTGTGTGTGTGTGTGTGTTGCACATGACAGGGCATGAAGGTGTCGTGCACCCACTTCCAGTGCGCAGCCTGGGCCTTTGAACACCTGAGGGATCATTTACTGTGTGTGTGTGTGTATTGCAGGGCATGAAGGTGTCGTGCACCCACTTCCAGTGCGCGGCCTGGGCCTTTGAACACCTGAGGGATCATTTACTCTGTGTGTGTGTGTGTGTATTGCAGGGCATGAAGGTGTCGTGCACCCACTTCCAGTGCGCGGCCTGGGCCTTTGAACACCTGAGGGATCATTTTGGCAGCTCCTCCATGAGTACTGACATGGCCCATGAGTATCTCACCTTCCACGTCAGTGTCATGCTGGTCAGTGCATTCGTGTGTCACCTTTTACCTGTGCTGTGTGTGTCAGTGTGTGCTTCTGTGTGTGTGTTTGTCTCTCCTTTCCTTCATCTTTCTCCATTTTTCTATAACCCACCTCAAGAATGCATTGTTGAGAATTATTGACCTTGGAAAGAACGCCATTACATCTTTAGTGTCTGCATAAGTCATGTTCTAGAAATCCTGTGTGTGTTTCAGTGATTTTCACGGTCTTTCTGTACCCACACATTTATCTCTTTGTGTCTCTATCTGCCAGGCTCACGCCCAGGAGTGCATTCTGGAGAAGTCGATGATCGACTGTCGTAAGAACACCATCACAGCTAAGGTGTTGGTTAAAGTTTTGCTAAATCTCCATCTAGCTATCTCTATCTACTTCTCTATTGTCTCTATCTATCAGGCCCAGGCTCAGGAGTGCATTCTGGAGAAGTCGATGATTGACAGTCATAAGAACACCATCATGGCTACAAAATCTCTATCTTTCTATCTCTATCTACCTCTATGTGTCTCTATGTGCCAGGCCCAGGCTCAGGAATGCATTCTAGAGAAGTCGATGATCGACAGTCGTAAGAACACCATCACGGCCAAGGTGTCTGCCCAGGTGGTGGAGTTCTACAGAACCTCCGTGAAGAACCTGGACCAGTGCAATGACCAGCAGATCATCAACTCTCGCAGCTACAAGGTAAAACACACACACACAAAAGCAAGCAAAACTGTGAGCTATTAGCTTGCACAAGACTGATGAATAACAGAGCTCCCAATCGTCCCAAAGACAAGGGGTCTTGTTGTCATCGTTCGCTCAGTTTCATGTCATATGAGTGCAGACGTGTCAAAGAGAGTGACAGATTAGAGGAAGTTACAATCGCAGAACTTCCAGAAGGTGGGGGAACTATTTGTACAATATACACCCCGGTATCCCCGCGGGGGAAAGGGGTCTTAGGCACCCATTTCCTTAGGGTATAGAGAGTCCTTGAAGAGGAATAGAGGGCGCCCATTCAGTTTCAGATACTAAAATAAATAACATTTCAAGAACATGTGATGATTGATAGTAGCTTGACACAAGTTTTCAGACTATATGCACACATAGATGATTATGGGGATGACATTATTTTTCTAGACTGGAAAAAGTGGGTAATGCTGTGTCACCTTTTACCAGTGCATCACCCACTACTACATGATGATGATGATGATGATGGTGATGATGATGATGGTGATGACAATGATGATGATACCTTTCAGGACTGGAAGAAGAGGATAGAGCTAAAGATCTCCTTTTACCAGTGCATCACCCACTACTCCATGATGATGGTGATGATGATGATGACTATGATGATGATGACGATGATGATGATGATAACTTTCAGGACTGGAAGAAGAGGATAGAGCTAAAGATCTCCTTTTACCAGTGCATCACCCACTACTCCATGATGATGGTGATGATGATGATGATGACTATGATGATGATGGTGATGATGGTGATGACAATGATGATGATACCTTTCAGGACTGGAAGAAGAGGATAGAGCTAAAGATCTCCTTTTACCAGTGCATCACCCACTACTCCATGATGATGGTGATGATGATGATGACTATTATGATGATGATGATGGTGATGAAGACTATGATGATGATGACTATGATGATGATGACTATGATGATGATGATGGTGATGATGATGATGATGATGGTGATGACGATGATGATGATAACTTTCAGGACTGGAAGAAGAGGATAGAGCTAAAGATCTCCTTTTACCAGTGCATCACCCACTACTCCATGATGATGATGATGATGATGATGATGATGATGATGATGATGATGATGATGATGATGATGATGATGATGATGACGATGATGATGACGATGATGATGATAACTTTCAGGACTGGAAGAAGAGGATAGAGCTAAAGATCTCCTTTTACCAGTGCATCACCCACTACTACATGGGCAGACAGTCTGAGGAGCAACAGAAATGGGGAGAGCGACTGGCCTACTTCAATGGGGCCCAGGACCAACTGAATGAGGCTGTCAAGCTAGCCAAGGTAGGGGAGAGAGAGAGAGAGAGAGACAGAGAGAGAGAGTGTCAAAGGAGCAACAGAAATGGGGAGAGCGACTGGCCTACTTCAATGGGGCCCAGGACCAACTGAATGAGGCTGTCAAGCTAGCCAAGGTAGGGGAGAGAGAGAGAGAGAGACAGAGAGAGAGAGTGTCAAAGGAGCAACAGAAATGGGGAGAGCGACTGGCCTACTTCAATGGGGCCCAGGACCAACTGAATGAGGCTGTCAAGCTAGCCAAGGTAGGGGAGAGAGAGAGAGAGAGACAGAGAGAGAGAGTGTCAAAGGAGCAACAGAAATGGGGAGAGCGACTGGCCTACTTCAATGGGGCCCAGGACCAACTGAATGAGGCTGTCAAGCTAGCCAAGGTAGGGGAGAGAGAGAGACAGAGAGAGAGAGTGTCAAAGGAGCAACAGAAATGGGGAGAGCGACTGGCCTACTTCAATGGGGCCCAGGACCAACTGAATGCGGCTGTCGAGCTAGCCAAGGTAGGGGAGAGAGAGACAGAGAGAGAGTGTCAAAGGAACAACAATCCAAGGGGACCCCAAGCCTACTGAGTGGAGCTGTTAAATTAGCCACTGGTGAAAGGAAAACAATCTGTCTATCCTGAAATGACACGTTTTAGTGTTCTCTGAATCGGTGAATCTTCCCAATCCTAAAGTGGTGACTGCATTAAAAATCATTTGCAACGTGAGTGTGTCTGTGTATACAGGATGGGTGGGGATAGTGTTAGAATTGCATGTATCTGTCATCTTGTTTTAATCTGCCATCAATGTTGGCAGAAATGTGTGATTGTATAAGACTGTGGTTCCGGATGACAATATGGCCAATCCTGAGGACTGTATCAGCTGATCCAATCCTGATTTCAGGAGCATGCATGAACTACTTTCACCCATGACAATATGGCCAATCCTGAGGACTGTATCAGCTGATCCAATCCTGATTTCAGGAGCATGCATGAACTACTTTCACCCATGACAATATGGCCAATCCTGAGGACTGTGTCAGCTGATCCAATCCTGATTTCAGGAGCATGCATGAACTACTTTCACCCATGACAATATGGCCAATCCTGAGGACTGTGTCAGCTGATCCAATCCTGATTTCAGGAGCATGCATGAACTACTTTCACCCATGACAATATGGCCAATCCTGATTTCAGGACATGTGAACTACTTTCAGCTGATCCAATCCTGATTTCAGGAGCATGCATGAACTACTTTCACCCATGACAATATGGCCAATCCTGAGGACTGTATCAGCTGATCCAATCCTGATTTCAGGAGCATGCATGAACTACTTTCACCCATGACAATATGGCCAATCCTGAGGACTGTGTCAGCTGATCCAATCCTGATTTCAGGAGCATGCATGAACTACTTTCACCCATGACAATATGGCCAATCCTGAGGACTGTATCAGCTGATCCAATCCTGATTTCAGGAGCATGCATGAACTACTTTCACCCATGACAATATGGCCAATCCTGAGGACTGTGTCAGCTGATCCAATCCTGATTTCAGGAGCATGCATGAACTACTTTCACCCATGACAATATGGCCAATCCTGAGGACTGTGTCAGCTGATCCAATCCTGATTTCAGGAGCATGCATGAACTACTTTCACCCATGACAATATGGCCAATCCTGAGGACTGTGTCAGCTGATCCAATCCTGATTTCAGGAGCACCCCTGAGCTACTTTCACCCATGGGTTTATCCCAGGTGGAGAAAGTGAAGGGACAATAGAGAACTAAGGAGAGAGGGGGGAGGGTGAAGTGAGAGGGATGTGGGGGGAGGGGGTGTAGAGGGGAAGGGGGGTCTTATAAAACGCATTGGAATGGAGAACAAATAAATAATGTCTCGAATTCAGCAATGTTCTACCCATACTCCAACCCAACCTGTCCTCCCCAGTCTCTGTGTTCAATTGAATTGAAAAAGAACAAAAGAATAATGTGAATAATAATTATTTTTAAAAAATCAGGGACTGTATCCACATTGAGATAGTATGAGACTTGCTGGTTTGTGTCATTCTTAAAACACTATTTTTGTTGTCTACTTGTTGATGAATATTTGATTGTAAAGCGCTTTGGGCTCACTTGAGGTAAAGCGCTATATAAATGTACTACCATTATTATTGTTATCATCATCATGATATCTTAGAAGTCCTTCTAAAGTCCTATTAAATCCTCCTACTTTAGAAGGGTTTCTAAGATATGATCATAAGTCTCATACTATATCAATGTGAATACAGGCCCAGAATTCTTTGTCTTTTGCTTTCCTCAGAACGAAGTACCAGAACTGCAGGAAGCTCTGCGCTTTGCCCAAGACGTGGTGGGAGGGAAGTAAGTGAATTTCTTCTGTAGCCCTTTTGCCGCCAGCAAAATATTTCCATTAAGCTTACCTGGGTAAAGACAAAAATATGTTTGTAATATTGGGGATTCCTCTGTGACACATTTAAGGTACAGCCTATCCTTACCTCCCAAAATTAAGAGTACAGGGTCTTTGAATAACAGACCCTGATTTGATGCCTTTTAGTGACATGGGTGTTGAATCATTGTGGTGCAAAAATGCGACGTTGGCGGTGAAAAGGTTAAACAAAATTGTTTATGGCTGTCGGCGCTTTTCGCTGCCTATCATATTGTTACTACAGTCAAATTGTAATGCTTCAGAGAGGATTTCAGCTAAAGTGAAACAGTGGAACCTCCCATATAATTATGGCCTGTGGGGATTAGGTGTCGCCGAGCGGCAGACATGTCTCCATTTACCATTTTTGCGAACCATGCATGGAATCACTTAACATTTTGTGTCTGGGTGCAATACAGCATGTAGAACATGTTGGTGCATTACATTATGCTACGGGGTGTGGCAAATGCATGGCGAAACAGGTGACAGACATATCTGCCGCTCGGCGATGCCCTTGTTTTGGATGATTTGTCAAGGTCTTAAAAGGGAGGTTCCACTGCAGTTGGCAGTGGTTTTATTTTGTGATGCTTGTCGGTGTCTGCCTACTCATAGAGACTCGGCTCAGTGAAATTTTGAGCTGCTCCCACATGGAGAGCGTGTCAACGCTAGTGCAGTGTCACCCCCTTTTTTTTTTTTTGCATGCAGGTTTGTGTGTGTGTGTATCTGAAGGGGGAAGAGGGGAGGGGTAAATTTTGACCAATTAATAAGTTGCTACTGTGTTCTTTGACGTGCGCAAAGTGCATGGGGCCTCATTTTTTGTCTTCTCAACCGAAAGACTTATGGTTGAGGCCATAAGGTCTCTAGCTAGTAGAGGCTGCGCAGAAACACTTCCTACTGTGGCCAGGAGCCACCCAGAGTGAGTCGCTTTGTGAGGCCGAATGCCTTTCCTCTCAGCCGCCCTTACCACTGTTGGATTTCTCCAGATTTGAAATGCAACTTTTTATTTTGTCATCTTGTAGACTGCAGTCTGCCCAGAAGGACAACGATTTCATCTACCATGAGAAGATCCCTGCCCTGGACAGTTTGCCTGAAGTCAAGGGTAGGTCTGGGGAACCGTAGGAGAGACCGGGTTCAAATCAATTATCACTTTCTCAGTCTGAAATGCTTTTTTTTTGTGGTCACGATGATGTTGATTATGATATTTCACAGATGGTGTTTACTGGTAAAATACTGATTGCAAAACCAAAATACTGAAAATGTTTTGACCTGTCAGTCCCAGGGACTGATACATTTTTGCTAGGACTGATACATTGTTTAACAGAGGCTTTGATATAGTGGTTTTCACTGGGTTTTGTTTCACTGGGACTGGTTTTGACACCAGTTGTTGAGGGGTATTGTCTCTGATGGAACTGGTTTTCAAAATTCCTTGCGCGATCACTGTATTTCAGTCATTTATGGTGATGATACTGAGGGGTCCATTTTGGATTGAGACCCGTGACAGGGCTGTCTTCTACGCTCCCTGTCCAATTTATCCTGGGGTCAACCAGGCCCATCAGCAAGATGGTGGAGGTTGTTCGAGGAAAGAAGAAGAAGAAGAGGCCCGAGAGGAACAGACTGACACCTGCAGTGTTGGTCAGGAAATTAGAGCAACACTCTCAATACACATTCGTCAAGTGGATGAAGCTCGACTGTGTGGTTCGAGTCTTCCCATTGAGTTCACAGCACGCTCGCTCTGAGTAGGAGCCAGTCTGGGCTGAAGCAAGACCCTGATGGGATTCAAACCAATATACAACACTTCCCAGCCACTAGTCCGCAACTCTAACCACTGAGCCACGGTGGCTGGTCTGCAACTCATTTCTTGCAAAATTGTAAGGAATTAGCAACACATGAAGTATAGGTTATCTCATTTTCAACTGTAATATAGCTTCATCTAAGTGAATTATTCAATCTGAAACTCAAGAAAAATGTTATTATCTAAAATGAAATTGGTAGGTGTTACTGATTTTCTCAAAGTGAAAAAATAAGACTGAAGTCAGACTTTTAGAATGCAATTTGTTTTAGAGCGAGAAATATTTGTTTCTTGTGAAATAGAATGGTCGAGAATTGATAGCTTCAAGATTCAAGATAAAAAAACCCACCTGTATTATCCATTTAAAAAACCCATGTTTAATATGGAAATGTTTCTTCCACTTGCTTTCCTTTTTGTGTACTTTCCATTTCCAATTCTTTACAGTTTCAGCATCGTCAAAGTTTGGTATGTAATACCGCATTCATGAGTTATGAAGTTGTGTGCATATTAACAAATAGATGGACATGAGGATTTTGCTTTGGTGTAAAAGAGAGAAAAAAGGATGTTATTGATGTGTAATTTGGGGCCAAGTCCTCAAAGCTTTGTACATTTTCGGAGGAAAGTTCCATCGAGTGTTCTCCAGCCTGTAAAGTTGATTTTTGAAAAAGACAAAAATCCTTCTTTCCAGGTGCTCCCTTGGTGAAGGGCATCCCTTTCGACCCGATGGATCATGAGATTTGTGGCCCTGACATTTTCCAGAAACTGGTTCCTATGGAGGCGCATGAGGCTTCTTCTGTTTATAGGTGAGAGGTGGGGAGATGTGTGTGAGTGTGAGAGAGACAGAGTCTGAGAGAGAGGGGAGAGACAGAAAGAGTGAAAGACAGAGAGAGAAGGAAGAGAGACACAGAGAAAGTGAGACAGACAGAGTGTGTGTGCGTGTGAGAGAGACAGAAAGTGAGACAGACAGAGTGTGTGTGTGTGTGTGTGTGTGTGAGAGAGAGAGAGGGAAAGGGAGAGAGAGAAAGGGAGACAGAGAGAGACAACGTAAGAGAGAGAGAGTGTGTGTGTGTGAGAGAGAGAGAGAGAGATAGTAAGACAGAGAAAGAGAAAGTGAGACAGAGAGAGGCAAAGTAAGAGAGAGAGAGAGAGAGTGTGTGTGAGAGAGAGAGATAGTAAGACAGTAAAAGAGAAAGTGAGACAGAGAGAGACAAAGTAAGAGAGAGAGAGTGTGTGTGTGAGAGAGAGTAAGACAGAGAGAGAGAGAGTGAGACAGAGAGAGAGAAAGTAAAACATAGAGAGTGTGCGAGAGACAGAGATAAAGAGATGATTCTCATGTGTGTGCATGTGCTTCCTGTCTTTCCTGTTTGCTTATGAGATATGTTGTTTTCCTTGTTTGACAGCGAGGAGAAAGCCAAGCTGCTGAGAGCTGTGATGGAGAACATTGACACTTCTAACGTGGAGCTGGAGTGAGTAGCTCTTCTTACACGTCGTATTCACAGCACAGCTATTTGTCTTGCACCTTGATAGACAGTACTAACCTGGAGCTAGATCGCAAAGTGAGAGGTCTATGACCTAGGGGTTTTGTAGTACAACAAGAATCCACGTTGTATTTGACCCTTTCAACGCCAGCCATTTTTCAGCTAAAACTTTCCATTAAACTTACCTGGGAAGAGAAAAGATTATGTCTGCATTATTGGGGATTCCTCTGTGACGTGCATAAAACAGGGCCTGTCCTTACCTCCCAAAATTAGGAACGTAAGGTCACTGGATACCAGACCCTCATTTGATGCCTTTCAGTGACATAGGTGTTAAATCATTGTGGTGCCAAGAGGCGGCAGTCGCGATGAAAGGGTTTAAGTCATGTGCATAGTGATTGTTTTGGTTGTTGTTACTAAGTTTTGAACTTTGTGCAATTTTGTATAGTGTCCCTGCAAAGTTGCTTCCCTTTAGGTAAGCTTTCAATGTTAAGTTTCATGCTTTCATAGCAATACATAAGGATTTAGTACTGCATAACTGAAACAGCCTAGTTTGAAAACTTAAAAACTTAAACTTTACTTTCCAAGGATATAGATTTTAGGCAAAGCCTATGCTTCCAATCTGTCCTTGATACACATACAAAATAGAATGCAAACATGGCAAAGTACACTATTACCTATGATACTATAGCATGAAACAGGCACCTAATATTAACACTTTTAAAAATCTTCTGGACCAAGATCCTAATATGATAAAAGCTTTCAATTTTTTTTATGATTAAAAATGAAAGTCCATTAAAAAAAAAAAATTAATTAAGACCAGTTTAGCTTAGGTTTGCGCAATCATTGTGAAACTTAATCAAATTAAACAATCAAGAAAGGGCGTAAAAGGGCAGAGAGGCCCACTTCTAGCCCTATTATACAGCTACACTACTACTACTACTATTACACATACATAGCTGAACACAAAGGTAGCAAAGCAGGTGATGTTATGATACAAAGGTAGGTTTTTAAATATGGATTTATAAAACTTGTATATATATGCACATGCATACATTTTTTAAATTATTATTATACTCGCGCTTGCATACATGCGTGCAACCACACGCACGCACACACACAAGCACACACACATACACAGTTGTGTAATAACATTGTTGTGGCCTCCTTTCATCTCGAGAGATGATGCAGTGCTACGAAGAGCATCTTCTGGAGTGGCAGTCTCTTCCACAGATGATGGAGCAGTGCTATGAACAGCATCTTCTGGAGTGGTTGACTCTAGAGTGGCAGTCTCTTCCACAGATGATGGAGCAGTGCTATGAACAGCGTGTTCTGGACTGGTTGACTCTAGAGTGGCAGTCTCTTCCACAGATGATGGAGCAGTGCTATGAACAGCGTGTTCTGGACTGGTTGACTCTAGAGTGGCAGTCTCTTCCACAGATGATGGAGCAGTGCTATGAACAGCATCTTCTGGACTGGTTGACTCTAGAGTGGCAGTCTCTTCCACAGATGATGGAGCAGTGCTATGAACAGCATCTTCTGGAGTGGTTGACTCTAGAGTGGCAGTCTCTTCCACAGATGATGGAGCAGTGCTATGAACAGCATCTTCTGGACTGGTTGACTCTAGAGTGGCAGTCTCTTCCACAGATGATGGAGCAGTGCTATGAACAGCATCTTTTGGACTGGTTGACTCTAGAGTGGCAGTCTCTTCCACAGATGATGGAGCAGTGCTATGAACAGCATCTTCTGGACTGGTTGACTCTAGAGTGGCAGTCTCTTCCACAGATGATGGAGCAGTGCTATGAACAGCATCTTCTGGACTGGTTGACTCTAGAGTGGCAGTCTCTTCCACAGATGATGGAGCAGTGCTATGAACAGCGTGTTCTGGACTGGTTGACTCTAGAGTGGCAGTCTCTTTCACAGATGATGGAGCAGTGCTATGAACAGCATCTTCTGGAGTGGTTGACTCTAGAGTGGCAGTCTCTTCCACAGATGATGGAGCAGTGCTATGAACAGCATCTTCTGGAGTGGTTGACTCTAGAGTGGCAGTCTCTTCCACAGATGATGGAGCAGTGCTATGAACAGCGTGTTCTGGACTGGCTGACTCTAGAGTGGCAGTCTCTTCCACAGATGATGGAGCAGTGCTATGAACAGCATCTTCTGGACTGGTTGACTCTAGAGTGGCAGTCTCTTCCACAGATGATGGAGCAGTGCTATGAACAGCGTGTTCTGGACTGGCTGACTCTAGAGTGGCAGTCTCTTCCACAGATGACGGAGCAGTGCTATGAACAGCATCTTTTGGACTGGTTGACTCTAGAGTGGCAGTCTCTTCCACAGATGATGGAGCAGTGCTATGAACAGCGTGTTCTGGAGTGGTTGACTCTAGAGTGGCAGTCTCTTCCACAGATGATGGAGCAGTGCTATGAACAGCGTGTTCTGGAGTGGTTGACTCTAGAGTGGCAGTCTCTTCCACAGATGATGGAGCAGTGCTACGAACAGCATCTTCTGGAGTGGTTGACTCTAGAGTGGCAGTCTCTTCCACAGATGATGGAGCAGTGCTATGAACAGCGTGTTCTGGAGTGGTTGACTCTAGAGTGGCAGTCTCTTCCACATATGATGGAGCAGTGCTGTGAACAGCATCTTCTGGACTGGTTGACTCTAGAGTGGCAGTCTCTTCCACAGTAATGACATTGTGTTATCTCAAATTGATGATTGCTGTGTTTGGTGGTGTTGTTTTTGGCAGGCAGTTCATGTCATCGCTACAGATCGACCCCTCCATGTTTGACCCCATGCCGGACCGACTGCCTCAAGAACTGCTGGAGAAATGTGCCGCCATGAGTGTCAGGACCGACGCCATACAGCAGCTGATTGGTGGCATGTCAGGTACGTGTCGGCATCTTTGTCATTATCATATTTAATCGTAATCACCATCATCATTGTCATGACATTGAATTGCTAGAGAAATGTGCCGCTATGAGTGTCAGGACTGACGCCATACAGCAGCTGATTGGTGCCATGTCAGGTGCGTGTCTTCATCATTGTCGTCATCATGACTGTCATTATCTTCATGATCAAGGCCATCATCGTTGTGTTGAATTACTGGAGAAATGTGCCAC
>CM065682.1:4193740-4263740 GCA_017654935.2 Phymorhynchus buccinoides
ATCGTCTGCTGAGAGACTGATTGTCTAATTTGGGTTTATTCCAGAAGCAGTACGGTAAAAAGATGCCCAGCTCGGTGCTGCCTGGTCTGGCTGAAGAGTGCGAGGGTCACGTGGAGAAGCACAAGCAGGGCAGTC
Source organism: Phymorhynchus buccinoides (assembly GCA_017654935.2). Taxonomy (NCBI): domain Eukaryota; kingdom Metazoa; phylum Mollusca; class Gastropoda; order Neogastropoda; family Raphitomidae; genus Phymorhynchus; species Phymorhynchus buccinoides. Next base: position 4,193,876 of record CM065682.1, read on the forward strand.
AGCTGAACAGTTCCCTTCACACCGCCATGAACGCTCACATCACGAACCTCAAGATGCTGGCCCTGCCTCCGGATCAACTCATGGCGCAACTGCCCCCCGCCCAGCCTCAGAGAAGTAAGAATTGTCCTAAGATTAGCTCAATATACATAGTTGTTGTGCCGTATTTTTCTAACTATAAGGCGGTACTTTTCTCCTACAGTGAGACCCCTGCGCCTTATAATATGACTACTAATATAGTAAGAAAATAAAGTATCAAAATCTGAATTTTATATCAAATGTGGGAGGTGCGCCTTATAATAAGGTGTGCCCTATAGTCCGAACAGTATGGTACTTAGTTTGCACCTGCAAGTAAAGTAACCCCCAACCAATCACAAAGGAGTAAGTTGTTTTTCAAATCATATTTGTTGCATTTTTTGTTGTTGTCTGTTTCGTTTGATTGACATTTGAACATCACAGCTTTCAAACCTGAAATCATTTGGAGAAACGCGAGCAAGATGAAAAGCACTCTGCACACTGCAATGCATTACGAACGCCCACATCGCAAACCTCAAAATATTGGCCCTGCCTCCGTATCAACTTGTGGCTCAACCGACTCCCACACGGCCACAGAGGAGGAAGAATGATGCATTGTGTTTGTAAAATAACTGAGATTACGTGCGAAGATGGTAAGATGAAATGAAGATAATAGTGCTTTTTGCGCGGCGATGAACGCTCCCATCTCCAGACTCAAGTCGCTGGCACTACCCCCTGATCAACCTGATCAACCTGATAATTATCTGATCATAAGGAAGCATGCTGCCTGCCATGATGGTCTCTATCTGATAGGGGAGTAGAGGAGGCAGACAGGCACTTTGGGCCAGGTTTTACCAGTAATAACTACCGTATGTTTTGGACTATAATGCACACCTCATTATCTGATTATAAGGCATACCTTCCAGATTACACACAACATTCAGATTTTGCTATTGTAGTTTCTTACTATATTACTAGTCAAATTATAAGGCGTAGGGGTCTCAATCTGAGAAAAAAGTATCGCCTTATAGTCTGAAAATATGGTAATAGAGATGAGTCGATGATGAAGGTGACCGCGTGATCATAAACCAGACTGATGTATACCTCTTAAGAATTGGACCTTGACCTTTGACCTTTTCAGGTGGTGAGGACGACAAAGTGTAAGCGACTGTGACCTTTTCAGGTCAGGAGGACAAAGTCTTTGACCTTTCCAGGTGGTGAGGATGACAAACTTAAGTGTATTTGACCTTTGACCTTTCCAGGTGGTGAGGATGACAAAATTAAGTGTATTTGACCTTGAACTTTGACCTTTCGAGGTGGTGAGGATGACAAGCTTAAGTGTACTTGACCTTTGACCTTTCCAGTGGTGAGGATGACAAAATTAAGTGTATTTGACCTTGACCTTTGACCTTTCGAGGTGGTGAGGACAACAAACTTAAGTGTATTTGAACTTGACCTTTGACCTTTCCAGGTGGGGAGGACGGCTAACTTAAGTGTATTTGACCTTGACCTTTGACCTTTTCAGGTGGTGAGGATGAGGAGGTGATGACGGAGATGCGCCGTCTGCTGGGGAAGGTGGAGGAGATGAAGGTGCAGAGGGGCACGCTGGAGAAACAGTTCAGAGACAACGTCCACAAAGACGACATCACCACTGTGCTCATGGGGGTGGACTCCACCAAAGATGTGAGGCCATTGTCTGTCTGTCTGTCTGTCTGTCTGTGTGTGTGTATAATAGAAACAGTTCAGAGATGACATTCAGAAAGACATCACCACAGTGCTTAAAGCTGTTGACCTCATCAATGAAGTGATATAAATCTGTGTGTTGGTGCATGCGCCCATGTTTATCCATTACTATCCCAGTGACTGTATAGAAATCTCTGTGTGTTGGTGCATGCGCCCATGTTTATTCATTACTATCCCAGTGACTGTATAGAAATCTCTGTGTGTTGGTGCATGCGCCCATGTTTATTCATTACTATCCCAGTGACTTTATATAAATCTGTGTGTTGGTGCATGCGCCCATGTTTATTCATTACTATCCCAGTGACTTTATATAAATCTCTGTGTGTTGGTGCATGCGCCCCATTACTATCCCAGTGACTTTATATAAATCTCTGTGTGTTGGTGCATGCGCCCATGTTTATTCATTACTATCCCAGTGACTTTATATAAATCTCTGTGTGTTTGTGCATGCGCCCATGTTTATTCATTACTATCCCAGTGACTGTATAGAAATCTCTGTGTGTTTGTGCATTTTCAATTCCAGTCGATCTACAAAGACCAGCTGAAGAAGCACGACACTCTGATCGGCTACATTGGACAGAACCTGAATGCTCAGGAGAACATACTGCGAGCCCTGACTGACGCCAACGCGCGATTCGCCACCATAAGGCAGTCCATGGGCCAACAGTCCAGCCAGTGAGTCACGTCATTACCGTATCTTACGGACCATAAGGCCATACTTTTTTCCCAGACTGAGACCCCTGCGCCTTATAATATGACTAATAATATAGTAAGAAAATGTTCCGTAATTTTCGGACTGTAAGGCGATATTTGTTTCTCCAATTTCAATCTATGCGCCTAGTAAACGAGGGCGCCCTATAAGTGAACAAAATCGTGAGAAGAGAGGCAATGATTGCTGTGTTCAGTACAGTCTACTGTGAGTCACAACATCGAAAGTGGTAACGAGTCGCCGATACGACGATTACTCACGTTAAAATGCTTCATAATCTCTATTATCGTCGGAGATGCCGTCCAACAGATGCCATAACCCTTCATTGGATGTCAAAAGCATCGTTGTAGGGCTTAAAATGCCATAATTCTACCAGTTTTCGCGAAGAAAAGTCCAAGCACAACAACCAGAAGTCGCAAAAACGGAAATTCGATTATTTGAGAAGGGAGCCAACTCTCGTTTATGACAGCAGTAATGGAGGTCAGTAAGCGTTTACAGGACGTGTACGGGCTTCAACTTTCTTTTGCGAGGTGTGTATCGCCTTATAAACGAGGGCGCCTTTTACTTTATTTTTGTCAGCTTTTTCTTGAAAATTGCCCTATTCGCCTTAAGCAGCGCTTAATGATCCGAAAAATACGGAAGTAACAAAATCAGAATTTTGTGTACAATTTTGGGGGCGCGCTTTTATAATAAGATGCAGCTTATAGTCTGAAAAATATGGTATATACAAATTTGGTGAGACGGTTTACAGTAGATTAGACACTCTGATCGGCTACACTGGACAGAACCTGAAATGACAGAACATTCTGCGAGCCCTGACTGAGGCTAACGCTCGATTTGCCACCATGCGACAGTCCACGGGGCAACAGTCCAGTCAGTGAGTCAGCAGTGTGTCTGCACTTCATCTGTGCTTTTAGTGATTGTTTTATTAACCCATTCACTGACACAGAACATTCTGCGAGAAATTATCGATTTGTTTATAGCATTTAACCCTTTCACTGCCGACATCGCATTTTTGCACCACACTGATTGAACACCCATGTCACTAAAAGGCTTGACATTAGCAACTGTTATCCAATGACCTTATGTTGTTAATTTTGGGAGATAAGGAAAGGCCTTATTTAATACATGTCATAGGGGGGGTCATACTCATAGTATGGCAGACGCTAACTTTTCTTTATCAAGGTAAATTACGCTAACATTTTTGGCTGAAAAATGGCTGGCGGTGAAAGGGTTAAAAGAGACCTATTAAATTCGATCAGAAAAAAAATGGTTCAGAGATGTCTTTCCTGACTTGTCTAAACCAAAAACCATCATTCCAGGATTATGACATCATCAGTGACATCGCACACCCTGTAGTATAAAGGCAGTAAAGGTTTAACGGTAGGTCTAAATAGGATAGATCAGAGAAGCCTACCATCTCCAGGCAGTAAAGGGTTAACAGTAGGTCTAAATAGGATAGATCAGAGAAGCCTACCATCTCCAGGCAGTAAAGGGTTGACAGTAGGTCCATAGGATAGATCAGAGAAGCCTACCATCTCCAGGCAGTAAAGGGTTAACAGTAGGTCTAAATAGGATAGATCAGAGAAGCCTACCATCTCCAGGCAGTAAAGGGTTGACAGTAGGTCCATAGGATAGATCAGAGAAGCCTACCATCTCCAGGCAGTAAAGGGTTAACAGTAGGTCTAAATAGGATAGATCAGAGAAGCCTACCATATCCAGGCAGTAAAGGGTTAACAGTAGGTCTAAATAGGATAGATCAGAGAAGCCTACCATCTCCAGGCAGTAAAGGGTTAACAGTAGGTCCATAGGATAGATCAGAGAAGCCTACCATCTCCAGGCAGTAAAGGGTTAACAGTAGGTCCAGGCAGTAAAGGGTTAACAGTAGGTCTAAATAGGATAGATCAGAGAAGCCTACCATCTCCAGGCAGTAAAGGGTTAACAGTAGGTCTAAATAGGATAGATCAGAGAAGCCTACCATCTCCAGGTTAACAGTAATAGGGTCAGAGAAGCCTACCATCTCCAGGCAGTAAAGGGTTAACGGTAAATAGGATAGATCAGAGAAGCCTACCATCTCCAGGCAGTAAAGGGTTAACAGTAGGTGTAAATAGGATAGATCAGAGAAGCCTACCATCTCCAGGCAGTAAAGGGTTAACAGTAGGTCTAAATAGGATAGATCAGAGAAGCCTACCATCTCCAGGCAGTAAAGGGTTAACAGTAGGTCTAAATAGGATAGATCAGAGAAGCCTACCATCTCCAGGCAGTAAAGGGTTAACAGTAGGTCTAAATAGGATAGATCAGAGAAGCCTACCATCTCCAGGCAGTAAAGGGTTAACAGTAGGTCTAAATAGGATAGATCAGAGAAGCCTACCATCTCCAGGCAGTAAAGGGTTAACAGTAGGTCTAAATAGGATAGATCAGAGAAGCCTACCATCTCCAGGCAGTAAAGGGTTAACAGTAGGTGTAAATAGGATAGATCAGAGAAGCCTACCATCTCCAGGCAGTAAAGGGTTAACAGTAGGTCTAAATAGGATAGATCAGAGAAGCCTACCATCTCCAGGCAGTAAAAGGTTAACAGTAGGTCTAAATAGGATAGAATCAGAGAAGCCTACCATCTCCAGGCAGTAAAGGGTTAACAGTAGGTGTAAATAGGATAGATCAGAGAAGCCTACCATCTCCAGGCAGTAAAGGGTTAACAGTAGGTGTAAATAGGATAGATCAGAGAAGCCTACCATCTCCAGGCAGTAAAGGGTTAACAGTAGGTCTAAATAGGATAGATCAGAGAAGCCTACCATCTCCAGGCAGTAAAGGGTTAACAGTAGGTCTAAATAGGATAGATCAGAGAAGCCTACCATCTCTGCTGGCCCGTTTTTGTCCTGGAAAAGAAGAAAATCTGTTGCAATGTTCTGAAAATATGTTTTTTCTTCACCAAATACTGTTGCAAATCATGAGGATTTCAACAGCAAAATTGATTGTATTTTATTTTTACTGATTTCATTGTAATGTTTCCAGGCGGGAAGCCATGATAAAGGACCTGATCCTGTCCTTTGAGAAATACGAAGAGCTTCTGGCCAAGTCCAAGAAAGGTCAGGACTACTACAGCAAGCTGAACGAGGCCGTCACCAAGACGCTCAACAGGTGCCGCAGTGAATGCAAAGTGCGACAGGAGGAGAGGGACATGATTGCATCAAAATATGCCCCTAAAGGTATTTTCCTGTGATGTTTGTCTGGGTTTATTTATTATTTCATTTTTATATATAGTCTAAACTGAACGAGGCCATCACCCAAACGCTCAACAGATGCCGCAGTGAATGCACAAGTGTGTCAGAAAGAGAGGAACATGGTCACCTCCAAATACACGACAAGTGTAAAGTGATGTTATTATATTCACAAGAGACACAACAAAACATCTGGATATTTAAGAATGCAAGAAAGCACACAGCAAAGATAGCAAAAGGAGCAAAAACAATATTTCCCCTCTGCAATCCAATCTGTGAATGATACAGTTAACCTGAAACTAAAAAGAAAGGCATGTATTTGCATTCGCCGAAATATCCAGCTGTTTTGTTGTGTCTTGTGAATAAAATAGCGTCACTTTACACTTGTTGTGTGCCCGTTTGTTTGTTGTATGTTCCACTGTTTCAGTTGTGTTCTTTGTTTCATATCTCTGACTGTTGTATGTTCCACTGACGTTGCAGTCTGTTTCAGTTGTGTTCTTTGTTTCATATCTCTGACTGACTGTTGTATGTTCCACTGACGTTGCAGTCTGTTTCAGTTGTGTTCTTTGTTTCATATCTCTGACTGTTGTATGTTCCACTGACGTTGCAGTCTGTTTCAGTTGTTTTCTTTGTTTCATATCTCTGACTGTTTGTTGTATGTTCCACTGACGTTGCAGTCTGTTTCAGTTGTGTTCTTTGTTTCATATCTCTGACTGTTGTATGTTCCACTGACGTTGCAGTCTGTTTCAGTTGTGTTCTTTGTTTCATATCTCTGACTGTTTGTTGTATGTTCCACTGACGTTGCAGTCTGTTTCAGTTGTGTTCTTTGTTTCATATCTCTGACTGTTTGTTGTATGTTCCACTGACGTTGCAGTCTGTTTCAGTTGTGTTCTTTGTTTCATATCTCTGACTGTTTGTTGTATGTTCCACTGACGTTGCAGTCTGTTTCAGTTGTTTTCTTTGTTTCATATCTCTGACTGTTTGTTGTATGTTCCACTGACGTTGCAGTCTGTTTCAGTTGTGTTCTTTGTTTCATATCTCTGACTGTTTGTTGTATGTTCCACTGACGTTGCAGTCTGTTTCAGTTGTGTTCTTTGTTTCCTATCTCTGACTGTTGTATGTTCCACTGACGTTGCAGTCTGTTTCAGTTGTGTTCTTTGTTTCATATCTCTGACTGTTGTATGTTCCACTGACGTTGCAGTCTGTTTCAGTTGTTTTCTTTGTTTCATATCTCTGACTGTTTGTTGTAATTTGTATGTTCCACTGACGTTGCAGTCTGTTTCAGTTGTGTTCTTTGTTTCATATCTCTGACTGTTGTATGTTCCACTGACATTGCAGTCTGTTTCAGTTGTGTTCTTTGTTTCATATCTCTGACTGTTTGTTGTATGTTCCACTGACGTTGCAGTCTGTTTCAGTTGTGTTCTTTGTTTCATATCTCTGACTGTTTGTTGTATGTTCCACTGACGTTGCAGTCTGTTTCAGTTGTGTTCTTTGTTTCATATCTCTGACTGTTTGTTGTATGTTCCACTGACGTTGCAGTCTGTTTCAGTTGTGTTCTTTGTTTCATATATCTGACTGTTGTATGTTCCACTGACGTTGCAGTCTGTTTTCAGTTGTGTTCTTTGTTTCATATCTCTGACTGTTGTATGTTCCACTGACGTTGCAGTCTGTTTCAGTTGTTTTCTTTGTTTCATATCTCTGACTGTTGTATGTTCCACTGACGTTGCAGTCTATTTCAGTTGTGTTCTTTGTTTCATATCTCTGACTGTTTGTTGTATGTTCCACTGATGTTGCAGTCTGTTTCAGTTGTGTTCTTTGTTTCATATCTCTGACTGTTTGTTGTATGTTCCACTGACGTTGCAGTCTGTTTCAGTTGTGTTCTTTGTTTCATATCTCTGACTGTTTGTTGTATGTTCCACTGACGTTGCAGTCTGTTTCAGTTGTTTTCTTTGTTTCATATCTCTGACTGTTGTATGTTCCACTGACGTTGCAGTCTGTTTCAGTTATGTTCTTTGTTTCATATCTCTGACTGTTTGTTGTATGTTCCACTGATGTTGCAGTCTGTTTCAGTTGTGTTCTTTGTTTCATATCTCTGACTGTTTGTTGTATGTTCCACTGACGTTGCAGTCTGTTTCAGTTGTGTTCTTTGTTTCATATCTCTGACTGTTGTATGTTCCACTGACGTTGCAGTCTGTTTCAGTTGTGTTCTTTGTTTCATATCTCTGACTGTTGTATGTTCCACTGACGTTGCAGTCTGTTTCAGTTGTGTTCTTTGTTTCATATATCTGACTGTTGTATGTTCCACTGACGTTGCAGTCTGTTTCAGTTGTGTTCTTTGTTTCATATCTCTGACTGTTTGTTGTATGTTCCACTGACGTTGCAGTCTGTTTCAGTTGTGTTCTTTGTTTCATATCTCTGACTGTTTGTTGTATGTTCCACTGACGTTGCAGTCTGTTTCAGTTGTGTTCTTTGTTTCATATCTCTGACTGTTGTATGTTCCACTGACGTTGCAGTCTGTTTCAGTTGTGTTCTTTGTTTCATATCTCTGACTGTTGTATGTTCCACTGACATTGCAGTCTGTTTCAGTTGTGTTCTTTGTTTCATATCTCTGACTATTTGTTTTCCAGTACCTCCACCCTCTCGTCCCACGGCCCCTAAACCAGGTCAACCGGGAACCCCCACCACCCCCACCCTACCTTCAGCCTCCACCCCGACGACCTTCACCCCCGGACCAGTGACCCCTGACCTTTCCCAGCAGCCCCCAGCGGGTCCCCAAGGCTTGGGGGCACTGCCGGCCTTCGAAGGCCCCAAGTTGAAAGACTTCCTGCCCTTCATGAAGCCACAGAGCTTTGGCCCCAAGGCGGGGTCACCCTCGCCGCAACCACTGCCCCCTGGTGAGTTTGTGGAGAATTGTTTTTATTTATTGTGAATATTATTGTTGTTTATTATTATTATTAACTATTTCCTGCCTTTTATGAAGCCGCAAAGTTTTGGGGCCAAAGCGGGGTCAACCTCGCCTCAAATACTGCCCCCTCGTGAGTTTGTGGAGAATCGTTATTATTGTAAATATTATTGTTTAGTATTATTATACTTATCTCACCGAAATTCCTCTTTGCTGCTACAAATACTCCTCTTTGGTCCATTAGGGGGTTGGCAGGTCTGGGCTTATTTGGTGCATATCAAAGGACGCCAACTGTTATTTTACCCAGGTAAGTTGGACAGACATTTTGGGCTGAAAAATGGCTTTCAACGAAAAGGGTAAAGCAGAAGAGTTGCTTTTACTTTAACTTTAGCCCCAAAGTTTAACTTTAACTTTAGCCCCAACTTTAGCGCATAGTCGCATTCAGTGACAAGTATGTCAGAACTGATCCATCTCTAAAGAAACAAGGTAGATGTGCAGTTTGACCCAGGATCACTCTAATTTTCAGAACATCTCATTCCTAATCTGTGGTTCATTATGGTGTACGCTTATTTGTCACCTTGCAGGATCCCCAGTCAGTGGTCCCCCCTCCCTGCCCTCCTCTGCCTCAGACTCCCCCCAGCATCGCCTGCCCCCATCAGACACCCTCCCTGGATCCTCCACTACCCCCGATGTGGCTGCAGCTGGACAGATGCCTCATGCTGCTGCTAGGTATGTGTTAGTGCATGAGTGTGTGTGTGTGTTTGCATAATAATAAATAATAATAATTAATAACATTTATATGGCGCAGTATCCTGACAACAGCTCAAAGCGCCTTACAGATACAACGCATATACAAAACACACATGAACATGATAATACAGGCACGTAATACTACTATTTAAATACACAATAGAATACCAGGACATACAGATCATATAAGATACATATAAATATACACATGCACAATAAGAGACAATAACAGATGCAAACGGGAAAAAAAAATAAAAACACACGCACTCGCCAGCTTAAGGCCAACATATTGACGTCGTTAAAAAATAATAATTGAAAATGAATGTAAATGAAGAGAAACAACACACACTCGCGTACGCCCATGCACACATAAAAAATCAAACCCAAAGTCGAATCAAAATCAAATCCCCACCCCACCCACTAATCGGCTCCAGTCAACAAAATGACATAAGTCAATAATAAAGTAAGAATGGAGAGGGGAGGGGGGGGATTCACACACACAACACACACGCATGCACACACGCACGCACGCAAGCATACACACACAGAGACATACACGCGTACACGCGCATGCACACACACGTACACACACATACACACACACTCACACACACACACACACACACACACACACGCACGCACACGCACACGCACACACACACACACACACCTTGGAGTTCTCTATATTGTGCATGTGTGTTTACTTTTGTTTGACATTGGCATGATTTGGGGGGTTCGGGGATTAATTACCAGTAAGTCTTTTCTGGGTTTTCATGTGTGACACATCGGATCATGCTTTCAGGTCCCTACTCCAAATATATTGAGATACGATTGGAAGATAAAATCCCAGAAGCAGACAAAGTTGGAGGTTTTTTTTGGGGGGAGGGGTGTGATGAGTGTTGTTTGTTTGTTTGTTTTTCTTTTTCAAGACATTTTTGCTTGATATTTCTAAAACAAATATTGATCATCAATGATTCAATCGACCTGTTGTATTTTGTTGTTGTTTTGTTTTTCTTTTTCAAGACATTTTTGCTTGATATTTCTAAAACAAATATTGATCATCAATGATTCAATCGACCTGTTGTATTTTGTTGTTGTTTTGTTTTTCTTTTTCAAGACATTTTTGCTTGATATTTCTAAAACAAATATTGATCATCAATGATTCAATCGACCTGTTGTATTTTGTTGTTGTTTTGTTTTTCTTTTTGTGCATAGAAACATTTTCTTTTTCTTAGAAATGGTTGCTTCTGTGCATTAGGCTTTCCACGATCATCTCGGTCTGTTGTTTCGCAGAGCCAACAGACCTGACGTCTACCCGCCTCCTCCCTCCCACCACCCTCCCCCCGACGTGACGGCCAACCTGCCCGTCAACCCCCACAACCTGCCCTCCCCGCTCGCCAACCTGCCCGACATCTCTGCCCAATCAGGAGCCCCCTCTCTGCCCCCGCACCTTGCCGGGGCCAATGAGATGGGCCGTTACAACAGAGCAATGGTAGCTCCCGGTGGAGGGGGGATCAGCGCGGCAGGAAGCGACGCCGTTTCTTTGTCGAGTTCGGAATCGTTGGCGTCCTCGGGTGCTTTCCAGCAAGGACAGATGATGAGACATCCGGGGGTATGGACACCGGCAGGGTTACCTCACAACACGGCTGCCATTTCTCAAGCATCAACTCATCCTCCTGCTGCTGACATGCAGCAGTTTCAGGCAGGCATGACCAGTGGTCAGACTGTCAGCGGGTCAGTGCAATACCCAGGAGCAACAACAGTCCAGTACGGGGGTCAACCCATGATGAGACCCTCCCCCACTCCTTCCCCCGCCTCCTCTTCTTCCTCCTCCCCTGCCCCCTCCCCTGCCATGGGGGGATACCCTCCTCAAGGAGTGTACAGTCAAGGCGCTGCTACTCATCCTCATCATCCTCATTCTTCCCTGCCTCCTCATCTGTCCCATGGAGGTTCTTCTCAGCAAGGACAAACCAGCCAGCAATTCCCACAACATCAGCAAGGACAGGCCAGCCAGCAGTTCCCACAGCAACCTCAGCAAGGACAATCCACCCAGCAGTTCCCACAACAACCTCAGCAAGGACAATCCAGCCAGCAGTTCCCACAGCAACATCCTCAAGGGCAGGCAAGTCAAGCCTTCCCCCAGCAGCACCAGCAGCAGCAGGCTTACCAGTTCTACCCAGGAGGTGCAGCTTCCCAGGGCCAGCAGCTGCCTGCAGGGCCTCACGTGTATCAGGGTCACCCCCAGCAGCAGCAGTCGGGTGTTGGAGCTTCGCAAGGTGGTCCGCCTCAAGGGGGCCTGGGCCAGGCAGGTCCGGGAGCACCCCAGGTCTACGTCCAGCCAGGACAGACGTCTGTAAGACAACAGCTTCCTCAGCTGCCACCTAGTTCTGCAGCCTTGGGGCAGCAGCCACAGTTTAGCGTGCCGCCTTCCTCAGCTCCAGCTTCCTTCAGCGGCGTGCAGGCTGGTCAAGTCCCGGCCGGTCATCAACACCCCGTGGCTTCGGGTCACCCTCAGGCCATCATGACCTCAACCCCGGGGGGAGGGTTTTCTGGTGGACAGCATCCCCCAGGCTCACAACCTCACGCCTCTCAGTATCAGCCTCCTACACAGCAACCACCATCATCCATGCCGGGATCAGTGGCGCACTACCCCCCGGCTCAGTTTCCAACCAGCGCTGCGCATTCCACTCAACTGTCCTCCATCCCACCCCACCCCACCCTGCCCCAGCAGTCATTCCAGCCCCAGGGGCACCCCCAGTTGAACCAGAACTCCTCGCACAGTTCCCAGGGACAGGCTCCTGCTCAGGTACCCCCCACTGGGGCGAATGCAGGTCCTGGAATGGGGCAGTATGCTACTGGAGCTCAGAGCATGTTCCCAGGGGCTGCTCCACAGCAGTCCACCATTCAGCCTCAGCAGCAGGGGCTGCCTCGGATGGCGCATCCTTCGCAGGCTTTCCGGCCTCAGCCTTCTCCTTCTCCTCCTCAACCTCAGTACAGACCTGCCGTGCCCGGCACTCACTACCAGGCAGGAGGCTACAGCCACAGCTTTGCTCCTCAGTCTGGGGCCTCTGGAGTTTTGCCGCAACAAACCTCTGGCGTCATTTCACAAACCTCAAACGTTATTCCTCCGGCTTCTGCCATTCCTGCTGCAGCGAACAATCCTGGAATGGCAGGGCCGGCGCACAGTTTCCCACAAGCCCAGGCTGGACAGAGTGTAGTGGCCACAGCCAGTGGTGGCCAGGTGTTGACCGGCCAGCACAGTTTTCCCCCAGGGCCCAATCAGCAGTTTGCCGCTGCAACCCAGCAGCAGCTGTCTTCTCAGCACCAACAGCCACAGTTTCAGCAACAGCCTTATGGTTACAGCCAGCCACAGATTTCGCAACAGCCTTCATCGCTGCAACCCCAGGAACCGCCCCAACCTCAGCAGTCATTCCCTCAGCAGCCTGCAACATCCCTGCAACAGCAGCAGCAACAGTTACATCCTCAGCAACAGTACTTCACTCACCACCAACAGTATGCTCAGTTTCCCCAGCAAAAGCAAATGCCACAACAACAGCAGCAGTTTCATGCTCAGCAACACCAACCTCATCCCCAACAGCCGTACCCAGGCTCCCACTCCCAGCCCCCCATGCAGGCTGCTCAGATGAGAGCCCAGGTGCCACCCCCACCACACCAGCAGCAGATCAGGCCTCAACCACACCCTCAGTATTCGCAGTACCCCGCAACCCAACAGCCGCAAACTCAACAGCTGCCGCTGGAATCGCAGCTCATTTTCCCCACCCCTCTCCAACCCTCCATAGTCCAACCTTCTCAACCAGCGACCAGCCAACAACAACCTGGGACCGGTCTAGTTTCGGGGCCGCACTCTTTAGCGATTCAAGGTTCAGATCCTTGCTCCTCTACCCAGCCCGCCCATTCCTCCCTCCCTCCTACCACCCCTCAGCCAACCACCACCACCACCTCCGTAAACCCCCCCACCCCCACGTCGTCATCGGCCCCTCTCCTGACTCGGCAGGAGTCATCGCTGGATGAGCTGTTGTCGTCCAGTCCCGAGGGAAGCAAGGCGGCGTCCATTCCGGCCCCCATCATCACCCCCAAAGTGCTGACCGACCAGGAGAAGCAGCAGCAGAAGGAGGAGGCTTTGAAGAAGGTGTGTGTATGTGGGGGGGGGGGGGGGGGGGTCTGAAGGTTGTGGGTGGGTGTGCATTTGGCTATGTGTTATGTGCGTGTATGTGGATGTTCATGTATATCACTGTTAGTGAACATGTGTTTCTGTGTGTGTGTCACTGTGTGCTTGTCACTTAGTGTGTGTGTGTGTGCATGTCACTGTGTGCTTGTCACTTAGTGTGTGTGTGTCACTGTGCTTGTCACTTAGTGTGTGTGTGTGTGCATGTCACTGTGTGCTTGTCACTTAGTGTGTGCATGTCACTGTGTGCTTGTCACTTAGTGTGTGTGTGTCACTGTGTGCTTGTCACTTAGTGTGTGTGTGTGTGTCACTGTGTGCTTGTCACTTAGTGTGTCTGTGTGCGTATGTTTGTGTGTGCATGTCAGTGTGTGCTTGTCACTTAGTGCGTGTGTGTGCGTATGTTTGTGTGTGCATGTCACTGTGTGCTTGTCACTTAGTGCGTGTGTGTGTGTGTGTGCATGTCACTGTGTGTGTGTCACTTAGTATGAGCGTGTGTGTGTGTGTGTGTGTGTGTTTGCACATATATTATTATGTGCTATAGCGTCTGTAAATTTTGAACTTAGAGAGCATAGAAGCAAATGTCATAAATGCTCTTTATCCTCCTCATTCTTATTCTTCGTCGTCTTTTCATCCTCATCATCCTCATGGTCTTACACTCATCACCTTTGTCATTCAGGGAGCCATAGTGGAGACAGTCAATGACCCTTATGCCAACAGCAGTGTTCTCATCATCCTCATCCTCATCATCCTCATCCTCATTGTCTTACACTCATCACCTTTGTCATTCAGGGAGTGATAGTGGAGACAGTCAAGGACCCTTATGCCAACAGCAGTGTTCTCATCATCCTCATCCTCATCGTCCTCATCCTCATTGTCTTACACTCATCACCTTTGTCATTCAGGGAGCCATAGTGGAGACAGTCAAAGACCCTTATGCCAACAGCAGTGTTCTCATCATCCTCATCCTCATCGTCCTCATCCTCATTGTCTTACACTCATCACCTTTGTCATTCAGGGAGCCATAGTGGAGACAGTCAAAGACCCTTATGCCAACAGCAGTGTTCTCATCATCCTCATCCTCATCGTCCTCATCCTCATTGTCTTACACTCATCACCTTTGTCATTCAGGGAGCCATAGTGGAGACAGTCAAAGACCCTTATGCCAACAGCAGTGTTCTCATCATCATCATCCTCATCGTCCTCATCCTCATTGTCTTACACTCATCACCTTTGTCATTCAGGGAGCCATAGTGGAGACAGTCAAGGACCCTTATGCCAACAGCAGTGTTCTCAACATCATCATCATCATCATCATCATCATGGTCTTACACTCATCACCTTTGTCATTCAGGGAGCCATAGTGGAGACAGTCAATGACCCTTATGCCAACAGCAGTGTTCTCAACATCATCATCATCATCATCATCATCATGGTCTTACACTCATCACCTTTGTCATTCAGGGAGCCATAGTGGAGACAGTCAATGACCCTTATGCCAACAGCAGTGTTCTCAACATCATCATCATCATCATCATCATCATGGTCTTACACTCATCACCTTTGTCATTCAGGGAGCCATAGTGGAGACAGTCAATGACCCTTATGCCAACAGCAGTGTTCTCATCATCATCATCATCATCATCATCATCCTCATTGTCTTACACTCATCACCTTTGTCATTCAGGGAGCCATAGTGGAGACAGTCAAAGACCCTTATGCCAACAGCAGTGTTCTCATCATCCTCATCCTCATCGTCCTCATCCTCATTGTCTTACACTCATCACCTTTGTCATTCAGGGAGCCATAGTGGAGACAGTCAAGGACCCTTATGCCAACAGCAGTGTTCTCAACATCATCATCATCATCATCATCATCATGGTCTTACACTCATCACCTTTGTCATTCAGGGAGCCATAGTGGAGACAGTCAAGGACCCTTATGCCAACAGCAGTGTTCTCAACATCATCATCATCATCATCATCATCATGGTCTTACACTCATCACCTTTGTCATTCAGGGAGCCATAGTGGAGACAGTCAATGACCCTTATGCCAACAGCAGTGTTCTCAACATCATCATCATCATCATCATCATCATGGTCTTACACTCATCACCTTTGTCATTCAGGGAGTGATAGTGGAGACAGTCAATGACCCTTATGCCAACAGCAGTGTTCTCATCATCATCATCCTCATTGTCCTCATCCTCATTGTCTTACACTCATCACCTTTGTCATTCAGGGAGCCATAGTGGAGACAGTCAAGGACCCTTATGCCAACAGCAGTGTTCTCAACATCATCCTCATCGTCCTCATCCTCATTGTCTTACACTCATCACCTTTGTCATTCAGGGAGCCATAGTGGAGACAGTCAAGGACCCTTATGCCAACAGCAGTGTTCTCATCATCATCATCCTCATTGTCCTCATCCTCATTGTCTTACACTCATCACCTTTGTCATTCAGGGAGCCATAGTGGAGACAGTCAAGGACCCTTATGCCAACAGCAGTGTTCTCATCATCATCATCCTCATTGTCCTCATCCTCATTGTCTTACACTCATCACCTTTGTCATTCAGGGAGCCATAGTGGAGACAGTCAAGGACCCTTATGCCAACAGCAGTGTTCTCATCATCATCATCCTCATTGTCCTCATCCTCATTGTCTTACACTCATCACCTTTGTCATTCAGGGAGCCATAGTGGAGACAGTCAAGGACCCTTATGCCAACAGCAGTGTTCTCATCATCATCATCATCATCATCATCATCATGGTCTTACACTCATCACCTTTGTCATTCAGGGAGCCATAGTGGAGACAGTCAAAGACCCTTATGCCAACAGCAGTGTTCTCAACAAACTGGTGTCCGATGTTGAGGCTTTCGGAAAATTCGTCGACGACCTGTCCATTTCTATCCTAGGGGTGTCCAGGCTCGATACCGTTTGGAAGGTGAGTCCATTATGGGATGCTTGGTGTGTGTGCGTGTGTGTATATCAACTATATGCCCACAAGTGTTTGTGTGTTTTGTTTGTGGAACTTTCTTTTTTCCTTCTTCTCTCTCAGTTATTAAGAGTTTAATGATCTTCAAAGAATCAAACTAGAACAATGGCTTGTCTCTGTGTGTTTGCCTGGGTGTCTCCTTCGCTTAAAGCAAGTTTTAATTCTTGCTGATTTAACTTTACCTCTGAGCAAGTCAGAATCTGTCTCTCGTGCATATGTCATTGTGTTGATTTGTTTTATCACTGCAAAAACAATGTCCTGTAAAGTATTGATTGGTTGACTTCATTGGTTGAATGAATTGTGCTTAAAAGGCATCTTAGTATTGCTGCCAATGATTGTCTCATGTGTTTATGAGTCATTTTTTATGTTATTAATAGTAATACTAAGCATCATGACTCAGTATGATGTATTTGTTGTCTACCCCCACCCCCCCCCCCCCCCCCCTTTTTTTTTCCTTGGTTTTAGACAAAATGTTAATAATTTTCAAAACAAAATGGTTTGTTTTTCCTTTTTTCTAGATACAGTAGTCCTATACTTGCTGTACTTATTAAAATCGTAAAGAAGTCATGTCAGTGTGTTTGGGTGTGCAGAGTTTTGACAGATGGTACTTATTGAAATCGTAAAGAAGTCATGTCAGTGTGTTTGGGTGTGCAGTTTTGACAGACGGTACCGTTACAGCAATATATAAAACACAGTTTATCATGGTGGTGATTTTATTTTACTTTCAGAGTCTAATCGACAGTCAGGACCATGATGTGAAGAAGCAGTCCATAGCCATCGCTCGTTGCTACCCTATGAAGAACAGAGAGCCTGACATCATGCCATGTGAGTGGGGTTTCTTCTGTTTCTTCTTCTCCTCTCTCTCTCTTTTTCTGTCTCTCTCTCTCTCTCTTCATGATGTGAAGAAGCAGTCCATAGCCATCGCTCGCTGCTACCCTATGAAGAACAGAGAGCCTGACATGCCATGTGAGGGGGGTTTCTTCTGCTTCTTCTTCTTCTTCTTCTTCTTCTTCTCCTCTCTCTCTATTTCTGTCTCTCTCTCTCTCTCTTCATGATGTGAAGAAGCAGTCCATAGCCATCGCTCGCTGCTACCCTATGAAGAACAGAGAGCCTGACATCATGCCATGTGAGTGGGGTTTCTTCTGCTTCTTCTTCTTCTTCTTCTCCTCTCTCTCTATTTCTGTCTCTCTCTCTCTCTCTCTTCATGATGTGAAGAAGCAGTCCATAGCCATCGCACGCTGCTACCCTATGAAGAACAGAGAGCCTGACATCATGCCATGTGAGTGGGGTTTCTTCTTCTTCTTCTTCTTCTTCTTCTCTCTCTCTCTCTCTATTTCTGTCTCTCTCTCTCTCTCTTCATGATGTGAAGAAGCAGTCCATAGCCATCGCTCGCTGCTACCCTATGAAGAACAGAGAGCCTGACATCATGCCATGTGAGTGGGGTTTCTTCTTCTTCTTCTTCTTCTTCTTCTTCTCTCTCTATTTCTGTCTCTCTCTCTCTCTTCATGATGTGAAGAAGCAGTCCATAGCCATCGCTCGCTGCTACCCTATGAAGAACAGAGAGCCTGACATCATGCCATGTGAGGGGGGTTTCTTCTTCTTCTTCTTCTTCTTCTTCTTCTTCTTCTCTCTCTATTTCTGTCTCTCTCTCTCTCTCTCTCTCTTCATGATGTGAAGAAGCAGTCCATAGCCATCGCTCGCTGCTACCCTATGAAGAACAGAGAGCCTGACATCATGCCATGTGAGTGGGGTTTTCTTCTTCTTCTTCTTCTCCTCTCTCTTCTATTTCTGTCTCTCTCTCTCTCTCTTTATGATGTGAAGAAGCAGTCCATAGCCATCGCTCGTTGCTACCCTATGAAGAACAGAGAGCCTGACATGCCATGTGAGTGGGGTTTCTTCTGCTTCTTCTTCTTCTTCTTTTTCTCCTCTCTCTCTATTTCTGTCTCTCTCTCTCTCTTTATGATGTGAAGAAGCAGTCCATAGCCATCGCTCGCTGCTACCCTATGAAGAACAGAGAGCCTGACATGCCATGTGAGGGGGTTTCTTCTTCTTCTTCTTCTTCTTCTTCTTCTTCTTCTTCTTCTCCTCTCTCTCTATTTCTGTCTCTCTCTCTCTCTTTATGATGTGAAGAAGCAGTCCATAGCCATCGCACGCTGCTACCCTATGAAGAACAGAGAGCCTGACATCATGCCATGTGAGGGGGGTTTCTTCTGCTTATTCTTTTTCTTCTTCTTCTTCTTCTCTCTCTATTTCTGTTCTCTCTCTCTCTTTATGATGTGAAGAAGCAGTCCATAGCCATCGCTCGCTGCTACCCTATGAAGAACAGAGAGCCTGACGTCATGCCATGTGAGTGGGGTTTCTTTTTCTTCTTCTTCTTCTTCTCTCTCTCTTCTCTGTCTCCCTGTCTCTCTCTCTCTTCATGATGTGAAGAAGCAGTCCATAGCCATCGCTCGTTGCTACCCTATGAAGAACAGAGAGCCTGACATGCCATGTGAGTGGGGTTTCTTCTTCTTCTTCTTCTTCTTCTTCGGTTTCTTCTCCTCTCTCTCTATTTCTGTCTCTCTCTCTCTCTTTATGATGTGAAGAAGCAGTCCATAGCCATCGCTCGCTGCTACCCTATGAAGAACAGAGAGCCTGACATGCCATGTGAGGGGGGTTTCTTTTTCTTGTTTTTGAGGGTGGACCCTTCAAACCAAGAACTTTCAAACATTGAAATATTTATTCTATCACCATATCATCATCATTATCATCATCTGCTTGGTCATGATTTTTTGTAGGTGAGTTTGACCCAATTCCTATTAATCTTGGTCTTCTATCTTGATTCTTTTTTTCTTCTTCCTTTTCCTAACCTTTCTCTTAGCAAAATGGAGCCTGCATGTTGACATTCAATCTTGACGTAGCTGTCAATATTTAACGGAGAACAACAAAAAACTAGGTCAATGAAATAAAATAAAACGTGACCTTTGCATGTGGCACTGACTGGTTGGAGATGGGGAAAGGAGGGGAGGGGAGCCGGTGGGTATGGTTGGGAAAAAATACAAAACTTGTCAGTTATTGACTTCCTGTAACTATATACATCCCTTTATAGTTTATGTCCAGTTTTTGCTTTCCAGTTTTTTGTTGTTTGTTTCTTTATATTGTAATCTTCTTCTTCTTCTTTCTTCTTCTTCTTCGTTCGCTCAGACAGTTTCCTGTCATATGAGCGTAGATGCATCATGCTGCCGTTATCATGCACCTAACTAAGAAATAGTTGGGCTCGAGCATGTCTGACTTCGGCTGAAGAAGTCTTTGTAAGAAGTTATAGAAAAAAGGCAGGAGAATGGACCAGTAAGGCAGACAGATAGCAGATGACAGTAAGCAAAGGGAAAAGGCAGAGTCAAAGAGTGACATATTAGAGGAAGTTACAAGCACAGAACTTCCAGAAGGTGGGGGGACTATTTGTACAAAAGACACTCCCCATACTATTCTGTAGAAAAAGGTGTCACTAGACCAGAGCAGTATTGAAGATAATAATATGTGGTATCAAATGAAGGTGAAAAGTTCACCTAGTTATATGTTACAGTCAAACTCAGAATTCAGGCATTCACGATATTGCCTAAAATATTCAGGCATTTCCGAGAATGACCGTTTTGATCGGTCATTTTCGGAAATGCCTAAATCTTTTAGGCATTCACCGAAAATGACTAAAATGAAGGTGCAGTCATTTCCATAAATGAAACACATCTTGAGGATTTGATGCAACTGGATTTGATGTGATTTGTGTGTGTGTGTGTGTGTGTGTGAGAGAGAGAAAGAGAGAGAGAGAGGCACAGTGTTCTAAGTGATGTAAGTCTTCTCAAACACTCGAGGCGAGAGCTGGGGATCTCTACCTGATGGTAAAGTAGCTTCCCCTGTTTGACCGATTGACTTAGGCAAGATCACTCCCACACACCATGAAATTACTCCCCTTAATTATTTCCGAACAATTCTTATTTGAAAAGAATCATTCAAACAGCTGTGAAATTGGGTGGTTTTTTTAACACACACACACACCAAACTCACATGCTAGTAGTGCTCACTAATGCTACCCAGAACAGGGAAAAAATGGTGTTGACATTTCAGTCATTTTCGGTGAATGCCTAAACATTTTAGGCATTTCCGAAAATGATTGATCAAAACGGTCATTCTCGGAAACACCTGACATTCTTAGGCAATATCGTGAATGCCTGAATTCCGAGTTTGACTATAACATAATATATATATCATACAGTGGGAAATGGTATCACCAGACCAGAGCCATGCTCTAGCGATTGGTTTTCCAATAAACAGCCACGTGGCTGCATGTCTTGTCATATTTCTGTACTTGTCAAGTTTTTTGTTGTTTAAAAAAAAAGTTATTTACTGTACCTGTTATATAAAAGTGTCGAGTAACTTGTGGAGGCACACAAATGATTAATTCAATAACTGCCATAAAGAGCGTGCTTGCTTTGTCTTTTTGTCTTTTCTTGTCTGGCGATGGTAGGCTTTTTGTTTTGTCCGACTGATAGACTAAGTTCTTTAGCGTTGGTAGAAGGGCTGAGTGTGTGTGTATGTATGTATTAGGTACTTTATAGTCACAGAGGCGTCTCAGTGAAATTCGGGTTGCTCCCACCTGGAGAGAGCGTCACAGCCAGAGGCGCGCCACCCAATTTTATTTTTTTTGCATGCGATTTTTGTTTGACTGATGAGGAAGGAAAGGGAGGGTTGTGTGTGTGTACATTTTGACCAAATGACAACTTTTTTGTTGCCATTGGGATTAACATGTGCTAAGTGCATGGGCACACGGGGCCTCAGTTCATCATCTCATCCGAAATACTCCACGTTCAGACCATAAGGCCTAGTGCAAAGTGAGAGGAAAAATCCCCTGTACCCAGGTTCGAACACGGGTTTACTTGACACGAGGCACGAGACACGAGACCTCTGTGCCACTCTACACCTTTATGTATGTGCGTGCGCATGTGTGTAAGTGCGCATGTGTGTAAGTGAGTGACAGAGAGAGAGAGAGAGAGTATGATCTGTGTCTGTACATGTGTGTCTGTACGTCTCTCTGTATCGTCGCCTGTCAAATTCTGGAGACAAATAATACAGCATTCAACCTTTCTGCACATGTAGCTCCGCCATCTTCTGGAAGTTCTATGCATGCAACTTCCTCTAATCTATCACTCGTTTATTCTGCCTTTTCCTTTTCTTACTGTTATTCACATGTTCTCCTTTGCACTCCTCCTAAATCAGACTGTGTCAGCTGAATGCAGTGAGAAGACCTGTGGACACATGTGCATCATTGTAACCCATTATGGCCTGGGAATGTGGAAGAAGAAAATTGATTGATTGATATTTAAATCATCTCTCTCTCTCTCTCTCTCTCTCTCTCTCTCTCTCTCTCTCTCTCTCTCTCTCTCTCTCTCTCTCTCTCTCTCTCTCTCTCTCTCTCTCTCTCTCTCTCTCTCTCTCTCTCTCTCTCTCTCTCTCTCTCTCTCTCTCTCTCTCTCTCTCTCTCTCTCTCTCTCTCTCTCTCTCTCTCTCTCTCTCTCTCTCTCTCTCTCTCTCTCTCTCTCTCTCTCTCTCTCTCTCTGTCTCTCTCTCTCTCTCTCTCTGTCTCTCTCTCTCTCTCTCTCTTTCTCTCTCTCGCACTCCCTCCCTACCTTTCACTGTCAAAGATCAAACTCACAGAAAAAACATTTATGTGGCTTAGCATTTTTTTAATTTTACTTTTGACACGGTTACATGTGTTTTTGCAAAAAGACAATGGATGTAAATAAAAATTATGCAGATCAGTTGTCACTTGACCTTTGAGTTACAAATCGGACAGGATGTGAACAATTGATTGATTTTTTTTTTTAAAGCATTATTTTTTATTATGTTTGTCATTCGGTTTGTGTAGGTTTTTAATTTTTATTTCTGTTTAAATGGAGAAATAAAAACTTGATAAATAAAAAGGTTCAATATAACAAAAAGTATTGTTTTTATGTTAGTTATATTTCATTCCCTGTTTGTCTTTCAACTGGAACAAGGATATATTTCTCTGTCATCTTTCTCCATCACTCTCTGTCCCTCTTTCTCTCTCTCTCTTGAAAAGCATGTTATTGCTTACTCTATTACCCTCTATAAATAAAAGTCAATCAATCAATCAATCAATCTCTCTCTGTCCCTGTCTCTCTCTCTCTCTGTCCCTGTCTGTCTCTCTCTCTCTCTCTCTCTCTCTCTCTCTCTCTCTCTCTCTCTCTCTCTCTCTCTCTCTCTCTCTCTCTCTGTTTATGAATAGTGCATTTTTAACTAAAGCCAAAGGGCTATCTTTATTAGTTTTAACTTTGTGTGTGTGTGTGTCCTCCTGTTTCATTGTTTCCATGTTATCTACGTGTGCCTATTGTTTGTGTAGAATTGTCTTCTTCAATGTATGTTGTGTAACTGACCAGTTAATGAAATGTTTGTATTATTTATTCTGTATTTTATGTGCAAGCTGGGCAACACATTTCTTCTGTTTGAAGACAATAAATTGATTTGATTTGATCATTCTTTTTATTACTTATTTCAATGGTATATATGCATCTGAATCATTTTTAGACAAATTGTATGTGAATAAATCCCTTTGAAGAGAGTGTGAGCGTGAGATACATAATTATATAACCTTTGGTTACCATATTTTTAATTGGTCGTCCGTCCATGTGCATGTTTTCGTTGTTGTTGGGTGGTGTGTTGTGCAAAACCCAAATGATTTCCTTTGTACACTGATGCATTGGATAATTAGAATGTTGAATGTTGATTATTGCCCTTTTACAGATGATGACACCAGAGTGGTGTTGTCCACCACAAAAGACGACTACATCAACGCTAGCTGGATCAACGTGAGTGTTGTGTCGAACAACAGATTATAAAAGCATGATGGATAAGATTCATTCAAATTCTATCCAATCCCGCCTCTACAGACACCCTCATAGGTTGATGCACTCTTGTTGATCAATAGTTCATAGTAGTTATATAGTGCCTTTAAGCCTTTACAGACACCCTCATAGGTTGATGCACTCTTGTTGATCAATAGTTCATAGTAGTTATATAGTGCCTTTCTTTAAGCCTTTACAGACACCCTCATAGGTTGATGCACTCTTGTTAATCAATAGTTCATAGTAGTTATATAGTGCCTTTAAGCCTCTACAGACACCCTCATAGGTTGATGCACTCTTGTTGATCAATAGTTCATAGTAGTTATATAGCGCCTTTCTTTAAGCCTTTACAGACACCCTCATAGGTTGATGCACTCTTGTTGATCAATAGTTCATAGTAGTTATATAGTGCCTTTCTTTAAGCCTTTACAGACACCCTCATAGGTTGATGCACTCTTGTTGATCAATAGTTCATAGTAGTTATATAGTGCCTTTAAGCCTCTACAGACACCCTCATAGGTTGATGCACTCTTGTTAATCAATAGTTCATAGTAGTTATATAGTGCCTTTAAGCCTTTACAGACACCCTCATAGGTTGATGCACTCTTGTTGATCAATAGTTCATAGTAGTTATATAGTGCCTTTAAGCCTTTACAGACACCCTCATAGGTTGATGCACTCTTGTTAATCAATAGTTCATAGTAGTTATATAGTGCCTTTAAGCCTCTACAGACACCCTCATAGGTTGATGCACTCTTGTTGATCAATAGTTCATAGTAGTTATATAGTGCCTTTAAGCCTTTACAGACACCCTCATAGGTTGATGCACTCTTGTTAATCAAGTAGTTCATAGTAGTTATATAGTGCCTTTAAGCCTTTACAGACACCCTCATAGGTTGATGCAGATCAATAGTTCATTGTAGTTATATAGTGCCTTTAAGCCTCTACAGACACCCTCATAGGTTGATGCACTCTTGTTGATCAATAGTTCATAGTAGTTATATAGTGCCTTTCTTTAAGCCTTTACAGACACCCTCATAGGTTGATGCACTCTTGTTGATCAATAGTTCATAGTAGTTATATAGTGCTTTCTTTAAGCCTTTACAGACACCCTCATAGGTTGATGCACTCTTGTTGATCAATAGTTCATAGTAGTTATATAGTGCCTTTAAGCCTTTACAGACACCCTCATAGGTTGATGCACTCTTGTTGCATCAATAGTTCATAGTAGTTATATAGCGCCTTTAGCCTTTACAGACACCCTCATAGGTTGATGCACTTTAAGCCTTTAAGCCTTACAGACACCCTCATAGGTTGATGCACTCTTGTTAATCAATAGTTCATAGTAGTTATATAGTGCCTTTAAGCCTTTACAGACACCCTCATAGGTTGATGCACTCTTGTTAATCAATAGTTCATAGTAGTTATATAGCGCCTTTAAGCCTTTACAGACACCCTCATAGGTTGATGCACTCTTGTTGATCAGTAGTTCATAGTAGTTATATAGCGCCTTTAAGCCTTTACAGACACCCTCATAGGTTGATGCACTCTTGTTAATCAATAGTTCATAGTAGTTATATAGCGCCTTTAAGCCTCTACAGACACCCTCATAGGTTGATGCACTCTTGTTGATCAATAGTTCATAGTAGTTATATAGTGCCTTTAAGCCTCTACAGACACCCTCATAGGTTGATGCACTCTTGTTAATCAATAGTTCATAGTAGTTATATAGCGCCTTTAAGCCTTTACAGACACCCTCATAGGTTGATGCACTCTTGTTGATCAGTAGTTCATAGTAGTTATATAGTGCCTTTCTTTAAACCTTTACAGACACCCTCATATGTTGATGCACTCTTGTTGATCAATAGTTCATAGTAGTTATATAGCGCCTTTCTTTAAACCTTTACAGACACCCTCATAGGTTGATGCACTCTTGTTGATCAATAGTTCATAGTAGTTATATAGCGCCTTTAAGCCTTTACAGACACCCTCATAGGTTGATGCACTCTTGTTGATCAATAGTTCATAGTAGTTATATAGCGCCTTTAAGCCTTTACAGACACCCTCATAGGTTGATGCACTCTTGTTAATCAATAGTTCATAGTAGTTATATAGCGCCTTTAAGCCTTTACAGACACCCTCATAGGTTGATGCACTCTTGTTGATCAATAGTTCATTGTAGTTATATAGCGCCTTTCTTTAAGCCATTACAGACACCCTCATAGGTTGATGCACTCTTGTTGATCAATAGTTCATAGTAGTTATATAGCGCCTTTAAGCCTTTACAGACACCCTCATAGGTTGATGCACTCTTGTTGATCAATAGTTCATAGTAGTTATATAGCGCCTTTAAGCCTTTACAGACACCCTCATAGGTTGATGCACTCTTGTTGATCAATAGTTCATAGTAGTTATATAGCGCCTTTAAGCCTTTACAGACACCCTCATAGGTTGATGCACTCTTGTTGATCAATAGTTCATAGTAGTTATATAGCGCCTTTAAGCCTCTACAGACACCCTCATAGGTTGATGCACTCTTGTTAATCAATAGTTCATAGTAGTTATATAGCGCCTTTAAGCCTTTACAGACACCCTCATAGGTTGATGCACTCTTGTTAATCAATAGTTCATAGTAGTTATATAGCGCCTTTAAGCCTTTACAGACACCCTCATAGGTTGATGCACTCTTGTTAATCAATAGTTCATAGTAGTTATATAGCGCCTTTAAGCCTTTACAGACACCCTCATAGGTTGATGCACTCTTGTTGATCAATAGTTCATAGTAGTTATATAGTGCCTTTAAGCCTCTACAGACACCCTCATAGGTTGATGCACTCTTGTTAATCAATAGTTCATAGTAGTTATATAGCGCCTTTAAGCCTTTACAGACACCCTCATAGGTTGATGCACTCTTGTTAATCAATAGTTCATAGTAGTTATATAGCGCCTTTAAGCCTCTACAGACACCCTCATAGGTTGATGCACTCTTGTTGATCAATAGTTCATAGTAGTTATATAGTGCCTTTAAGCCTCTACAGACACCCTCATAGGTTGATGCACTCTTGTTAATCAATAGTTCATAGTAGTTATATAGCGCCTTTAAGCCTTTACAGACACCCTCATAGGTTGATGCACTCTTGTTGATCAGTAGTTCATAGTAGTTATATAGCGCCTTTCTTTAAACCTTTACAGACACCCTCATAGGTTGATGCACTCTTGTTGATCAATAGTTCATAGTAGTTATATAGCGCCTTTCTTTAAGCCTTTACAGACACCCTCATAGGTTGATGCACTCTTGTTGATCAATAGTTCATAGTAGTTATATAGCGCCTTTAAGCCTTTACAGACACCCTCATAGGTTGATGCACTCTTGTTGATCAATAGTTCATAGTAGTTATATAGCGCCTTTAAGCCTTTACAGACACCCTCATAGGTTGATGCACTCTTGTTAATCAATAGTTCATAGTAGTTATATAGCGCCTTTAAGCCTTTACAGACACCCTCATAGGTTGATGCACTCTTGTTGATCAATAGTTCATAGTAGTTATATAGCGCCTTTCTTTAAGCCTTTACAGACACCCTCATAGGTTGATGCACTCTTGTTGATCAATAGTTCATAGTAGTTATATAGCGCCTTTAAGCCTTTACAGACACCCTCATAGGTTGATGCACTCTTGTTGATCAATAGTTCATAGTAGTTATATAGTGCCTTTAAGCCTTTACAGACACCCTCATAGGTTGATGCACTCTTGTTGATCAATAGTTCATAGTAGTTATATAGCGCCTTTAAGCCTTTACAGACACCCTCATAGGTTGATGCACTCTTGTTGATCAATAGTTCATAGTAGTTATATAGCGCCTTTAAGCCTTTACAGACACCCTCATAGGTTGATGCACTCTTGTTAATCAATAGTTCATAGTAGTTATATAGCGCCTTTAAGCCTTTACAGACACCCTCATAGGTTGATGCACTCTTGTTAATCAATAGTAGTTATATAGCGCCTTTAAGCCTTTACAGACACCCTCATAGGTTGATGCACTCTTGTTAATCAATAGTTCATAGTAGTTATATAGCGCCTTTCTTTAAGCCTTTACAGACACCCTCATAGGTTGATGCACTCTTGTTGATCAATAGTTCATAGTAGTTATATAGTGCCTTTAAGCCTCTACAGACACCCTCATAGGTTGATGCACTCTTGTTAATCAATAGTAGTTATATAGCGCCTTTAAGCCTTTACAGACACCCTCATAGGTTGATGCACTCTTGTTGATCAATAGTTCATAGTAGTTATATAGCGCCTTTCTTTAAGCCTTTACAGACACCCTCATAGGTTGATGCACTCTTGTTAATCAATAGTTCATAGTAGTTATATAGCGCCTTTCTTTAAGCCTTTACAGACACCCTCATAGGTTGATGCACTCTTGTTAATCAATAGTTCATAGTAGTTATATAGCGCCTTTACAGACACCCTCATAGGTTGATGCACTCTTGTTGATCAATAGTTCATAGTAGTTATATAGCGCCTTTAAGCCTTTACAGACACCCTCATAGGTTGATGCACTCTTGTTGATCAATAGTTCATAGTAGTTATATAGCGCCTTTCTTTAAGCCTTTACAGACACCCTCATAGGTTGATGCACTCTTGTTAATCAATAGTTCATAGTAGTTATATAGCGCCCTTTAAGCCTTTACAGACACCCTCATAGGTTGATGCACTCTTGTTAATCAATAGTTCATAGTAGTTATATAGCGCCTTTCTTTAAGCCTTTACAGACACCCTCATAGGTTGATGCACTCTTGTTAATCAATAGTTCATAGTAGTTATATAGCGCCTTTCTTTAAGCCTTTACAGACACCCTCATAGGTTGATGCACTCTTGTTGATCAATAGTTCATAGTAGTTATATAGCGCCTTTCTTTAAGCCTTTACAGACACCCTCATAGGTTGATGCACTCTTGTTGATCAATAGTTCATAGTAGTTATATAGCGCCTTTCTTTAAGCCTTTACAGACACCCTCATAGGTTGATGCACTCTTGTTAATCAATAGTTCATAGTAGTTATATAGCGCCTTTCTTTAAGCCTTTACAGACACCCTCATAGGTTGATGCACTCTTGTTAATCAATAGTTCATAGTAGTTATATAGCGCCTTTAAGCCTTTACAGACACCCTCATAGGTTGATGCACTCTTGTTAATCAATAGTTCATAATAGTTATATAGTGCCTTTAAGCCTCTACAGACACCCTCATAGGTTGATGCACTCTTGTTGATCAATAATTCATAGTAGTTATATAGTGCCTTTCTTTAAACCTTTACAGACACCCTCATAGGTTGATGCACTCTTGTTGATCAATAGTTCATAGTAGTTATATAGCGCCTTTCTTTAAACCTTTACAGACACCCTCATAGGTTGATGCACTCTTGTTAATCAATAGTTCATAGTAGTTATATAGCGCCTTTCTTTAAACCTTTACAGACACCCTCATAGGTTGATGCACTCTTGTTAATCAATAGTTCATAGTAGTTATATAGCGCCTTTCTTTAAGCCTTTACAGACACCCTCATAGGTTGATGCACTCTTGTTAATCAATAGTTCATAGTAGTTATATAGCGCCTTTCTTTAAGCCTTTACAGACACCCTCATAGGTTGATGCACTCTTGTTAATCAATAGTTCATAGTAGTTATATAGCGCCTTTAAGCCTTTACAGACACCCTCATAGGTTGATGCACTCTTGTTGATCAATAGTTCATAGTAGTTATATAGCGCCTTTCTTTAAGCCTTTACAGACAATAGTTCATAGTAGTTATATAGCGCCTTTCTTTAACCCTCATAGGTTGATGCACTCTTGTTGATCAATAGTTCACACCCTCATAGGTTGATGCACTCTTGTTAATCAATAGTTCATAGTAGTTATATAGCGCCTTTCTTTAAGCCTTTACAGACACCCTCATAGGTTGATGCACTCTTGTTAATCAATAGTTCATAGTAGTTATATAGCGCCTTTAAGCCTTTACAGACACCCTCATAGGTTGATGCACTCTTGTTGATCAATAGTTCATAGTAGTTATATAGCGCCTTTCTTTAAGCCTTTACAGACACCCTCATAGGTTGATGCACTCTTGTTGATCAATAGTTCATAGTAGTTATATAGCGCCTTTAAGCCTTTACAGACACCCTCATAGGTTGATGCACTCTTGTTGATCAATAGTTCATAGTAGTTATATAGCGCCTTTCTTTAAGCCTTTACAGACACCCTCATAGGTTGATGCACTCTTGTTGATCAATAGTTCATAGTAGTTATATAGTGCCTTTAAGCCTTTACAGACACCCTCATAGGTTGATGCACTCTTGTTAATCAATAGTTCATAGTAGTTATATAGCGCCTTTAAGCCTTTACAGACACCCTCATAGGTTGATGCACTCTTGTTAATCAATAGTTCATAGTAGTTATATAGCGCCTTTCTTTAAGCCTTTACAGACACCCTCATAGGTTGATGCACTCTTGTTGATCAATAGTTCATAGTAGTTATATAGCGCCTTTCTTTAAGCCTTTACAGACACCCTCATAGGTTGATGCACTCTTGTTAATCAATAGTTCATAGTAGTTATATAGCGCCTTTCTTTAAGCCTTTACAGACACCCTCATAGGTTGATGCACTCTTGTTAATCAATAGTTCATAGTAGTTATATAGCGCCTTTCTTTAAGCCTTTACAGACACCCTCATAGGTTGATGCACTCTTGTTAATCAATAGTTCATAGTAGTTATATAGCGCCTTTCTTTAAGCCTTTACAGACACCCTCATAGGTTGATGCACTCTTGTTGATCAATAGTTCATAGTAGTTATATAGCGCCTTTCTTTAAGCCTTTACAGACACCCTCATAGGTTGATGCACTCTTGTTGATCAATAGTTCATAGTAGTTATATAGCGCCCTTTAAGCCTTTACAGACACCCTCATAGGTTGATGCACTCTTGTTGATCAATAGTTCATAGTAGTTATATAGCGCCTTTCTTTAAGCCTTTACAGACACCCTCATAGGTTGATGCACTCTTGTTGATCAATAGTTCATAGTAGTTATATAGCGCCCTTTAAGCCTTTACAGACACCCTCATAGGTTGATGCACTCTTGTTAATCAATAGTTCATAGTAGTTATATAGCGCCTTTCTTTAAACCTTTACAGACACCCTCATAGGTTGATGCACTCTTGTTAATCAATAGTTCATAGTAGTTATATAGCGCCTTTAAGCCTTTACAGACACCCTCATAGGTTGATGCACTCTTGTTGATCAATAGTTCATAGTAGTTATATAGCGCCTTTCTTTAACCCTCTCTAGGACACAGACACCAAATTCGACCAAATTTTGTCAACTCATGCAGCCCGTATGCGCCGATTGCGCCCGCTGAACGCCAGGTCTAGTACGTTCACTTTCACTTTCTCCCTACCCACAATGCAATATACTAAGTTAGTTTTTCCTGTTCCTGACTCTCGCTGGTCCGTTTTTGGTTCTTACAGCAAGGGAAAGCACCCACTAGTCTTTTTGAACGGATTTTTCGAAGTGACCCCAAATTTTTTTCTTCTTTCCGCGTGACGTGACGCAGTATTGACTCGGCGCGATGCTCGGAGTGCCATTACGGATTTTGTTATTCCAATTCATGGTTTGTTGTGTGACAGTGTGTTAGCTTTGGAATAATAATATCATCATTGCTATTCAATATGCATCTTTCAGAAATGAAATGTGAGTTAGACTTTATTCTGGGTGATTTTTTTAATGAAAATATTTGGTGTGACGTTCGGAGTTAATTCCCATCTCTCAGGAACTGGGATCGATTCCCGGTTCGAATGGTTGGGAGTCATTTGGTTAAATCCTTTCAACGCCAGCCATTTGGAGATGCTGCAGATTTAACAATAGTATGCATAACAGAAGGCCTTTGCTTATCTCCCAAAGTTAAGAACAAATGGCCTTTGGATAACAGACCCAGATTGCATGCATGGGTGTTAAATCAGTGTGGTGTCAAGCAGCGTCACTGGCGATGAAAGGGTTCAAGGCGCTCACATTCACTGATTCACACGCAGATGTGCTGACATACACAACCATTTTCCCACATTCATTCAACCATGATCTAATTAACATGAAAGTTACAGAGAAACTGATGAGTTTTCAGTTGGGTTTTGAAAGTGGGAAGTGGTGACTGGTGATGGGGGTGTTATAACATATTTTATCATGGATGCTACAAAACAAACTGAAACTGAATGACGACAAAACGGAAGCCTTGTTCATCCACTCTCCATCTAGACAACTATCGTACCCAAAGCCTGATTCCATCTGTGTCTGTGACACTCAAATACCTTTTTCTCCTTCAGCTAGAAATCTTGGCTTCCACATCTCTCAAGATATGAGTGTTGACTCACAAGTTCAAACTATCTGTCGGTCAGCATACTGTGAGCTGCGTCGCATTGGTACGATTCGCCATCTCCTGTCTATAGATACTGCTAAGATACTTGTCTGCGCTTTTGTTCTCTCTAAATTAGATTATTGTAATTCACTCTTGTATGGCTGCCCCCAACACCTCATTGACAAGCTTCAAAAAGTCCAGAACTCTGCTGCCAGACTTGTCCTCAAGGTCTCTAAGTATCATCATGTTCAACCACTCCTGATATCCCTCCATTGGCTTCCCATCAAAGCACGTATTGACTACAAAATTTCCACTCTATGTCATTCTTATTTCTCTGGAAATGCTTTCTGTCTATACTCCATCAAGGCAACTGCGGTCATCTTCAGATTCCAAAATTCTCTGTGTTCCTAGTACACGGAACAAAAATGTTTGTTGAGCGCTCCTTTTCTTTTTCGGCCCCATCAATTTGGAAGTCCTTACCACGCGAAATTCGCCATATCCAGTCCTTGCAACGTTTCAAATCAGCTCTCAAGACCCACCTATTCAAGCTGCATTACAACCTTTAGGCCACATTACTTCTTGACTCTATTCTCACACACACCCTCCCCTCCCCCCCCCCCCCCTCCCCCCTCCCCCCTCCCCCCTCCCCCCCTCCCCCCATATTAGTTTCACTGTGTGTTGACTGCAATGTCTACGTCAGCTTTGTTGCGAGAGAGTCAGACAGAGAGAGAGAGAGAGAGAGAGAGAGAGAGAGAGTGTGTTGATGCTTTCTTCAACTGATTGTATTTTGTATTGTGTTCTTGGGTGTGGTGAGTGGTGGTGATGGCAACAGTGTGTGTGTGTGTGTGGATATGTGCGTGTATGTGTGGGTGGGGGGTGGTGTGTGTATACATGCCTATTTTGCATGTGTGTGAGCGATTACTTGTTTTTGTTTTTGAATTTCTTGCTTTTAATTTTTGTTGTTGTTAAGCGCATAGAGCTCCACATTTGGTGGAGGAGTGCGCTATATAAATGATTCACTATTATTATTATTATTATTATTATTATTTCCCTCTCTCATCCTTCAATTCCTTCATTCTCTCACACACCCATCCATCAACATGCATTTTCAATATTAAGCATATGAATAACATTTGTACATGTATAAAAATGTATGAATCAGTCGAACAATAAATTACATTTAAAATCTAAAGTGTTTCTTTGACTGGTGACAGGGGTGAACGGGCAAGGAATTCCAGACAGCTTTGCTCACTGTCTACTCAAGGAATCAAGAATTTGAGGACAACTTAGCCTCGCGGCCTCTTCGGTGTCCTTTCAGTTTATGTGTTGACTATTACGTGGCTGAGACGTTTTAGAAAAGCAAAACTGCTTACCAATCAAATCCACATTGTAGTTTTGACATTGTGAGATGCTTATCAAGGAGGTTTTTGAATTGAGTTAGATTGTATGCAAGTTTGATGTGTGTATCAACCTTATAACTAAATAAGTCTCATGTATAAGAGACATTTTTCAGTTAAATGCCTTCAGTCAATGAGTCAACTTGTGCATAGTTGCCTTACTGAGGTTCACTGTAGATTCATTAATGCAGCAGTCCGTGACATTAAGATAATCTAAAGTGAGATTCTAACATTTTGGTTTCTCAGCTTAAGTATTGATCAATATTTTTCAGAGTCAAATAGAACAAAAAAGTGAAACTAAAACGCAAACAAAAAAGTTCCTGTATAATGACCACCTCACAGTTAGAGACACTTTAGGCCAGTCATTTGGGTGTTTGGAATGCTGAGGTTTGATAGTAGCAGTGACAGATCAGTATGCCATGGGTTATCCAACATGTGAACAATATTGTTGACTAACAGGTGATGAATGATGGTCTGTGTGTTGGCAGGTGATGAATGATGGTCTGTGTGTTAGCAGGACCTGGCCCCCAACATGTGAACAATGTTGTTGACTAACAGGTGATGAATGATGGTCTGTGTGTTGGCAGGACCTGGCCCCCAACATGTGAACAATGTTGTTGACTAACAGGTGATGAATGATGGTCTGTGTGTTGGCAGGTGATGAATGATGGTCTGTGTGTTGGCAGGACCTGGCCCCCAACATGTGAACAATGTTGTTGACTAACAGGTGATGAATGATGGTCTGTGTGTTGGCAGGTGATGAATGATGGTCTGTGTGTTGGCAGGACCTGGCCCCCAACATGTGAACAATATTGTTGACTAACAGGTGGTGAATGATGGTCTGTGTGTTGGCAGGTGATGAATGATGGTCTGTGTGTTGGCAGGACCTGGCCCCCAACATGTGAACAATGTTGTTGACTAACAGGTGATGAATGATGGTCTGTGTGTTGGCAGGACCTGGCCCCCAACATGTGAACAATGTTGTTGACTAACAGGTGGTGAATGATGGTCTGTGTGTTGGCAGGACCTGGCCCCCAACATGTGAACAATGTTGTTGACTAACAGGTGGTGAATGATGGTCTGTGTGTTGGCAGGACCTGGCCCCCAACATGTGAACAATATTGTTGACTAACAGGTGGTGAATGATGGTTTGTGTGTTGGCAGGTGATGAATGATGGTCTGTGTGTTGGCAGGTGATGAATGATGGTCTGTGTGTTGGCAGGACCTGGCCCCCTCCTGTCCCAAGTTTGTGGCATCTCAGGCTCCGCTGAATGTCACCATGACCGACTTCTGGTCCATGGTGTATGAACTGGGGTCGGAGGTCATAGTTCAGATCACCAGCGAGTACGAAACGGGCAAGGTCAGTGCTCGATTGTGTCTGTGGTTAGTTAGCGTATGTTTCATGCTGTCAATTCATTAAACTCCATACATAGAAATGCCAAATTTTGATTGCACAAAATAATTACTAAGATTGTCAGCTGAAAGGATGTTAATTCATCACAAAGTAGGTACCGCATTTGACGGACTATATAAGGCGTGTCAGCTGAAAGGATGTTAATTCATCACA
Source organism: Phymorhynchus buccinoides (assembly GCA_017654935.2). Taxonomy (NCBI): domain Eukaryota; kingdom Metazoa; phylum Mollusca; class Gastropoda; order Neogastropoda; family Raphitomidae; genus Phymorhynchus; species Phymorhynchus buccinoides. The sequence continues at coordinate 4,228,653 of CM065682.1, forward strand.
AAGTAGGTACCGCATTTGACGGACTATATAAGGCGTGTCAGCTGAAAGGATGTTAATTCATCACAAAGTAGGTACCGCATTTGACGGACTATATAAGGCGTGTCAGCTGAAAGGATGTTAATTCATCACAAAGTAGGTACCACATTTGACGGACTATATAAGGCGTGTCAGCTGAAAGGATGTTAATTCATCACAAAGTAGGTACCGCATTTGACGGACTATATAAGGCGTGTCAGCTGAAAGGATGTTAATTCATCACAAAGTAGGTACCACATTTGACGGACTATATAAGGCGTGTCAGCTGAAAGGATGTTAATTCATCACAAAGTAGGTACCGCATTTGATGGACTATATAAGGCGTGTCAGCTGAAAGGATGTTAATTCATCACAAAGTAGGTACCACATTTGACGGACTATATAAGGCGTGTCAGCTGAAAGGATGTTAATTCATCACAAAGTAGGTACCACATTTGACGGACTATATAAGGCGTGTCAGCTGAAAGGATGTTAATTCATCACAAAGTAGGTACCGCATTTGATGGACTATATAAGGCGTGTCAGCTGAAAGGATGTTAATTCATCACAAAGTAGGTACCGCATTTGATGGACTATATAAGGCGTGTCAGCTGAAAGGATGTTAATTCATCACAAAGTAGGTACCACATTTGACGGACTATATAAGGCGTGTCAGCTGAAAGGATGTTAATTCATCACAAAGTAGGTACCGCATTTGACGGACTATATAAGGCGTGTCAGCTGAAAGGATGTTAATTCAACACAAAGTAGGTACCACATTTGACGGACTATATAAGGCGTGTCAGCTGAAAGGATGTTAATTCAACACAAAGTAGGTACCACATTTGACGGACTATATAAGGCGTGTCAGCTGAAAGGATGTTAATTCATCACAAAGTAGGTACCGCATTTGATGGACTATATAAGGCGTGTCAGCTGAAAGGATGTTAATTCAACACAAAGTAGGTACCACATTTGACGGACTATATAAGGCGTGTCAGCTGAAAGGATGTTAATTCATCACAAAGTAGGTACCGCATTTGACGGACTATATAAGGCGTGTCAGCTGAAAGGATGTTAATTCATCACAAAGTAGGTACCGCATTTGACGGACTATATAAGGCGTGTCAGCTGAAAGGATGTTAATTCATCACAAAGTAGGTACCGCATTTGACGGACTATATAAGGCGTGTCAGCTGAAAGGATGTTAATTCATCACAAAGTAGGTACCGCATTTGACGGACTATATAAGGCGTGTCAGCTGAAAGGATGTTAATTCATCACAAAGTAGGTACCACATTTGACGGACTATATAAGGCGTGTCCGCTGAAAGGATGTTAATTCATCACAAAGTAGGTACCGCATTTGATGGACTATATAAGGCGTGTCAGCTGAAAGGATGTTAATTCAACACAAAGTAGGTACCACATTTGACGGACTATATAAGGCGTGTCAGCTGAAAGGATGTTAATTCATCACAAAGTAGGTACCGCATTTGACGGACTATATAAGGCGTGTCAGCTGAAAGGATGTTAATTCATCACAAAGTAGGTACCACATTTGACGGACTATATAAGGCGTGTCAGCTGAAAGGATGTTAATTCAACACAAAGTAGGTACCGCATTTGACGGACTATATAAGGCGTGTCAGCTGAAAGGATGTTAATTCAACACAAAGTAGGTACCGCATTTGACGGACTATATAAGGCGTGTCAGCTGAAAGGATGTTAATTCAACACAAAGTAGGTACCACATTTGACGGACTATATAAGGCATGTCAGCTGAAAGGATGTTAATTCAACACAAAGTAGGTACCGCATTTGACGGACTATATAAGGCGTGTCAGCTGAAAGGATGTTAATTCATCACAAAGTAGGTACCACATTTGACGGACTATATAAGGCATGTCAGCTGAAAGGATGTTAATTCAACACAAAGTAGGTACCACATTTGACGGACTATATAAGGCGTGTCAGCTGAAAGGATGTTAATTCAACACAAAGTAGGTACCACATTTGACGGACTATATAAGGCGTGTCAGCTGAAAGGATGTTAATTCAACACAAAGTAGGTACCGCATTTGACGGACTATATAAGGCGTGTCAGCTGAAAGGATGTTAATTCATCACAAAGTAGGTACCACATTTGACGGACTATATAAGGCGTGTCAGCTGAAAGGATGTTAATTCATCACAAAGTAGGTACCGCATTTGACGGACTATATAAGGCGTGTCAGCTGAAAGGATGTTAATTCAACACAAAGTAGGTACCACATTTGACGGACTATATAAGGCATGTCAGCTGAAAGGATGTTAATTCAACACAAAGTAGGTACCTATATAAGGCATTTGACGGACTATATAAGGCATTTGTCAGCTGAAAGGATGTTAATTCAACACAAAGTAGGTACCACATTTGACGGACTATATAAGGCGTGTCAGCTGAAAGGATGTTAATTCATCACAAAGTAGGTACCACATTTGACGGACTATATAAGGCGTGTCAGCTGAAAGGATGTTAATTCATCACAAAGTAGGTACCACATTTGACGGACTATATAAGGCGTGTCAGCTGAAAGGATGTTAATTCATCACAAAGTAGGTACCGCATTTGACGGACTATATAAGGCGTGTCAGCTGAAAGGATGTTAATTCATCACAAAGTAGGTACCACATTTGACGGACTATATAAGGCGTGTCAGCTGAAAGGATGTTAATTCATCACAAAGTAGGTACCACATTTGACGGACTATATAAGGCGATACTTTTTCCCAGACTCGGACCCCTGCACCTTATAATGTGACTAATAATATAGTAAGAAATTATAATAACATAATCTGAATTTTGAGTAACATTTGGGGGGGGCGGGGGGGGAGGTTGCCTTTTAATCAGGTGCGCCTTGCAGTCCGTAAAATACGGTATTCAGATTTTCTTTATGGTAATTATTTTCTTTTATGTATAGAAAAAACAAATAAAAACTTCATTTGATTGTTTTGCTCTAAGTTTCTTTTCGTCGACAGTGAAGTGATGATTGGAGTTGATAAGAAGAACAATTACATGATTGAAGTTAGGATTTTGTCTGTAACAAACAGAGATATCAACAGTGAGTTAGCTGGTTTTTTGTTCTGATCATGTTTTCTTTGATACTTAGACAAGTCAGTGGGTTTTTTTGCACAGTTTGCAACCTCATTTCAAATGATGTTTGTAAAATTAATGCATTTTGTTTATTTTGTAAATTCAGCAGAAACCAATTAACTCAAAACAAGTACCGCGACAACAAAAATCAGATGATTCACAATAACGTTTGGGTCCGCAATTTAACCCTTTTTATGGCCATTGGTTTTCCATATATCTCAAAATATCGGCTATCTGAAAATAAAAGTTCAGTCCTTTCAGTGTTGGCGTACCGGATTTCCACTGTAGCGTAATATTGTTATTACATTGATATCCATAAATGTATGTCATTATTGTCATTATTGTTATTACATTGATATCCATAAATGTATGTCATTATTGTTATTACATTGATATCCATAAATGTATGTCATTATTGTCATTATTGTTATTACATTGATATCCATAAATGTATGTCATTATTGTTATTACATTGATATCCATAAATGTATGTCATTATTGTTATTACATTGATATCCATAAATGTATGTCATTATTGTCATTATTGTTATTACATTGATATCCATAAATGTATGTCATTATTGTCATTATTGTTATTACATTGATATCCATAAATGTATGTCATTTGTAGTTAAAACGGAAGTTTCCAGTGAGCTACCCCACGTAGAAAGGTCAACCTGCTTCTCTTATTCCTTGATGTTATGCTGATAGTGCTGATTGTCAATGCTACATTATGCATGTATTTATATATTTATTGAGGCAGTTTACTATTGCGCTGATCCTTCAAGCTCTTGTTTCAGAGGTTTCCAGTGTACTACCCTACAGAGAAAGGTCAACAGATGGAGCAGGGGCCGATGATTGTCAACCTGCAGTCCGTCAAATACAGACAGCTGTGGACTGAGAGGAACGTCTACCTCAAACATAGCCAGGTACTAACAGTGTGTGTGTGTGTGTGTGTGTGTGTGTGTGTGTGTGAAATACAGACAGCTGTGGACAGAGAGGAACGTCTACCTCAAACATAGCCAGGTACAAACAGTGTGTGTGTGTGTGTGTGTGTGTGTGTGTGTGTGAAATACAGACAGCTGTGGACAGAGAGGAACGTCTACCTCAAACATAGCCAGGTACTAACAGTGTGTGTATGTGTGTGTGAAATACAGACAGCTGTGGACTGAGGAACATCTACCTCAAACATAGCCAGCTACTAACAGTGTGTGTGTGTGGGTGGGTGTAAAATACAGACAGCTGTGGACAGAGAGGAACGTCTACCTCAAACATAGCCAGGTACTAACAGTGTGTCTGTGTGTGTGGTGTGTGTGAAATACAGACAGCTATGGACAGAGAGAAACGTCTACCTCAAACATAGCCAGGTACTAACAGTGTGTGTGTGTGTGTGTCTCTCTGTCTGTCTGTGTGTGTATGTATCTGTGTGTGTGTGTGTGTGTGTCTCTGTGTGTCTGTCTGTCTGTCTGTCTATGTGTGTTGCCATAATATTGAATTTGCTTACTAACTTTTCTTTGAGTTTCTTCACTCTCTGTTTTATTTTTGAAAGATGGTAGTAAAAAAACCTTTCTGACACAAAAATGAAATGTGAGATTATAATAATATTGCTAACAAATTTTTACAACGGTGTTGCTGTTTTTATTTATTCATTTCTCAAATAAATAAAAGAGTAATTAACCCTTTCACCGCCAATGTCGCATTTATGCACCACAATGGGTTAACACCTATGTCACCAAAAGGCATCAAATTAGAGTCTGTTATCCGAAGACCCTATTTTCTTCATTTTGGGAGGTAAGGATAGGCCTTGCTTTATACATGTTACTGAGGAATTCCCAATATTGCAGATCATTGTTTTTTCTTTACATAGCTAAATTGAAGGGTATATTTTTTGTTGAGAAATAGCTGGCGGCGAAAGGGTTAATCTGTTTATGTAATACGATATGTTTTCAGACCAAACAGGGGAGGACTGTGATTCACCTGCAGTTCAAAGCGTGGCCTGTCAGGTGAGTTGGAACGCAGGTAGAAGGTGGGCACTTATTGGGGCTGATCTTTTCTTTTTGGCTATTTTAGGACACATTTTTAACTTCTTTTGGTTTTCACTGCTGGAAGGAAAACAATGAGAATTTGTTTTTCTTTAAACATATATCTTTCCTGACTTGTCTAAGCAAAATCCAGCATTCCAGGGCTATGACATGAAACGTGATGACATCATCAGTGAACATGCATTGACCCTAGCAGACAGGGGTGGGGTGAAACAGTAGGAGTTGTTCAAGAATGTTGAAGTTGACTGCTATCACAGTATCAGTATAAATTCAGATAGTGCTTGTGACATGAGGGCTTGTAACTCATTCAAGGCGTTCCGGCCATTATGTCCGGAATTAATAGGTAGCTGTCAATTTGATGCATTTGCTTCAAGGGCAGTAAGTCTGTGTGCACACAATACCTTGATCATTTCTAAATTCGCTTCCCTCCCTTAGACCACAATTTTGCCTCTAACTTTGCTTTTGTAGTGGTTTGTTGTGGGGTAACCAATGGGTGTGGAGAGTTTTTCTATATAAAGTCTATACATAAAAAAGTCTAAAGTAAAAACCCGTAATCTTCCTTCATTTCTCATTTTGTTTATGTATGTTTTGTTTGTGTGTATGGCTGGAGTGATTTGGGAGTTTTTTTAATAATTCAAAATCGTTGCGATGCGAATGAGTTAACATTTCATGACTGTTTGTTTTTGTTGTCTTCTTCCAGTGGTTTCCCAGAGGAGGTTCAGCACATAGTGCGGTTCATCTCAGAGGTTCACAGCTTCTACCAGCAGCAGAGGAGTCTGCTCAAACCAGTCATCGTGCACTGCGGGTAACAAGTGGAACCATGTTGGTAGTCTTGCTTAGACTTAGAAACTCCCGCTTCGTGCGACGCATCAGGCAGCCAGGGCGCTCCAACGGCTCCTATTGGCAGTATGATGGCATCTGTTGATATTGGTAGTCTTGCTTAGACGTAGGAACTCCCGCTTCGTGCAACGCATCAGGAAGCCAGGGTGCTCCAACGGCTCCTATTGGCAGTATGATGGCATCGATCCAGCGTCTGTTGATGTTGGTAGTAATGATGACTGAAATGAGATTGAAATGCTTCCAAATCTGTATGATTGTCTATGATGCTGTTCAACAGATGCCATAACCCTTCATCAGGTTTGTAAATCCTCCTTGTTGGCATTAAAATGTCAAAACAATCGATCAGATTTCACAAAGAAAAGTGCAAGTAAGCCAACAGGAACTGAGGAAGTTGTTTAAATGGAATCTAGCTCATTTCTTAAAGAAGCTGCTGTTATGCTTGGCAGGTGTTCATGGGCTGGTTTATGGTCTTCGATTTTTTGTTGTTTTTGCTTTCTTTTGCCAGCTCCTGTGTACAAGAGGGCCTTTTATTAGGATTTTTTCCAGATTTTCTTCAAAGCTTAGGATTTTATGCACAAGTGCCTAAACACCCGAAATATAGTGTGTATGAATTTATCATTTAGAAATTAGGCATAAGTGATGTTTCTCTCAGAGGTTCATAGTTTTTACCAACTGCATAGGCTGCTGAAATCAGTCATGAGCATTTTGGATTTTTTCTATTGTGTATACTGCAATAGTTTGTATGTGTGTGGTGGGGGGCATTCAATGATTCCTGCGTGCACGTTTCACAAAAAATGATTTGGGGGGAAAATGCACAAAGCTTTCCTGATGGTATTAAGTATCTGCACATGTTATATACTCACTTGTTGTTACAGTAATGGTGTAGGCAGGACGGGGGCCTTCCTGCTGACCTACACAGGCATGCAGGAGATGCTGCACATGTTATAGACTCACTGTTGTTGTTACAGCAATGGTGTAGGCAGGACTGGGGCGTTCCTGCTGACCTACACAGGCATGCAGGAGATGCTGCACATGTTATATACTCACTGTTGTTGTTACAGCAATGGTGTAGGCAGGACTGGGGCCTTCCTGCTGACCTACACAGGCATGCAGGAGATGCTGCACATGTTATATACTCACTGTTGTTGTTACAGCAATGGTGTAGGCAGGACGGGGGTCTTCCTGCTGACCTACACAGGCATGCAGGAGATGCTGCACATGTTATAGACTCACTGTTGTTGTTACAGCAATGGTGTAGGCAGGACGGGGGTCTTCCTGCTGACCTACACAGGCATGCAGGAGATGCTGCACATGTTATATACTCACTGTTGTTGTTGTTACAGCAATGGTGTAGGCAGGACGGGGGTCTTCCTGCTGACCTACACAGGCATGCAGGAGATGCTGCACATGTTATATACTCACTGTTGTTGTTACAGCAATGGTGTAGGCAGGACGGGGGTCTTCCTGCTGACCTACACAGGCATGCAGGAGATGCTGCACATGTTATATACTCACTGTTGTTGTTGTTACAGCAATGGTGTAGGCAGGACGGGGGTCTTCCTGCTGACCTACACAGGCATGCAGGAGATGCTGCACATGTTATAGACTCACAGTTGTTGTTGTTACAGCAATGGTGTAGGCAGGACGGGGGTCTTCCTGCTGACCTACACAGGCATGCAGGAGATGCTGCACATGTTATATACTCACTGTTGTTGTTGTTACAGCAATGGTGTAGGCAGGACTGGGGCCTTCCTGCTGACCTACACAGGCATGCAGGAGATGCTGCACATGTTATATACTCACTGTTGTTGTTGTTACAGCAATGGTGTAGGCAGGACGGGGGCCTTCCTGCTGACCTACACAGGCATGCAGGAGATGCTGCACATGTTATGACACTTGTTGTTGTTACAGCAATGGTGTAGGCAGGACTGGGGCGTTCCTGCTGACCTACACAGGCATGCAGGAGATGCTGCACACTCACTGTTGTTGTTGTTACAGCAATGGTGTAGGCAGGACGGGGGTCTTCCTGCTGACCTACACAGGCATGCAGGAGATGCTGCACATGTTATATACTCACAGTTGTTGTTGTTACAGCAATGGTGTAGGCAGGACGGGGGCCTTCCTGCTGACCTACACAGGCATGCAGGAGATGCTGCACATGTTATATACTCACTGTTGTTGTTGTTACAGCAATGGTGTAGGCAGGACGGGGGCCTTCCTGCTGACCTACACAGGCATGCAGGAGATGCTGCACATGTTATAGACACACTTGTTGTTGTTACAGCAATGGTGTAGGCAGGACGGGGGCGTTCCTGCTGACCTACACAGGCATGCAGGAGATGCTGCACATGTTATAGACACACTTGTTGTTGTTACAGCAATGGTGTAGGCAGGACGGGGGCCTTCCTGCTGACCTACACAGGCATGCAGGAGATGCTGCACATGTTATAGACACTTGTTGTTGTTACAGCAATGGTGTAGGCAGGACTGGGGCGTTCCTGCTGACCTACACAGGCATGCAGGAGATGCTGCACGGCAACGGGATGATCGACGTCCCTGCCCTGGCCAAACGCATGCTGCAGAAGAGGAAGAACCTGATCCACAAGAAAGAACAGCTCAAATTCTGCTATGACGCTCTGCTCTGCTTCGCTGAAGACTTCCTCAAGAAACGTAAGAATCCTTCTCTCTTTTTATTTTGTTTCTCTCTCTCTCTCTTCCTCTCTGTCTGTGTGCGTGTGGCTAACGCATGCTACAGAAGATTTTTTTTTTTAATCGGAATTCTGCTATGACGTTCTGGTCTGCTCTGCTGAAGACTTTCTCAAGAAACGTGATAATCTTTCTTTTTTTTCTCTGTCTATCTGCTATCTATTTCTTTTCATGTGTATCGTGTGTGTGTGTGTGTGTGTGTGTGTGTGTGTGTGTGCACTCCAAACACATACTGCTGAAATGGAAAAAAAACCCAGATCCGATGAAAGTGCAGCTTAAATTAAAATTTTGTTTGGACATGTTGGTATGTTTTGCTCCAGACTTTCTTTAAAAAAATGTGAGGTCTTTGTTAGTTTCTGCGTGCATTGGTGTGAAAGATCATGGAAGATAGACCCTGATCTGCAAGAGTGAGATATCAGACATGAATTTTGTTGTTGTTGGGTTTGGCTGGTTCGTTCATCTTACATGATAGCTTTACAAGTATGGCAGGATGTTATTGGTTGAATATTTAAAACATTGACATTTAAGACAGCTTTGGTGTTTTTTTCTTCCTGCTCCTGCAGGCAACATTCTGGTCCAGCACCCCCACTTCGAGAAGAAGGCCAAGATCTCCCAGCCCGTTTCCACCACGACCAGCTCCGACGACATTGTGCTGGGCGAGGTCAACCTGAGCACCCTGCAGCAGACAGTGGGCCGACTCCACGTCCACGGCGACAGCGCCGACAAAACCTCCGCTACACCCCCCTCATCTTCCGACCACTCCACTCCCCCCCCCACCACCACCACCCCCCAACCGGCCAACCAACCCAAAGACAGCAACACCATGTCCAGTCTGCCCGATCTGGTTCAGCAACAAAGCCGTAACGAAACCGGGGGTGGGGGTTCAGGCTCAGCCTCCTCCCTCCCCTCCTACCCTCCTCCTGCCCAAGCAGGGGGGGGCGGGGGTTCAGCGAGTGACGGCAGAGCGGAAGCCAGCCGGAGTGGCCACAGCCGGTCGGGCTCCAACGCTTCGCAGCAGAGCTTGGTGTCTCTGACCGAGTCAGGGGGGGGAGCGTCCTTGCGCGCTTCCCCCCAGCACCACCCTCCCTCCTCTTTCTCCCACTCCCCTTCCCCTTCGGGGAGTGTTGGTGGAGAGGGTGGGAGTGTGTCTCAGTCTCTGGCCGATCTTCAGGATCCGTCCAAGTTCACGCTGGGCAAAGGGGAGCAGAAAAAGAGGGTGACCAAGGACAGCTTCCACAGCGCGGGGACAGGGGCAGGGCTGGAGGCCAGGCAGGATCCCGCAGATCCTCTCAGTTCTCTGGACCCTCTGTGGACCATCCACAAACCCCCAGAGTCCGCGGAGAAATAGTCAGCTGTTTGGAGAAATGACAAGAATGCAACAGAGAAATAGGAAGCTGTTTGGAGAAATGACAACGATGCAATGGAGAAATAGTCAGCTGTTTAGGGAAATGACAAGAATGTAACGGAGAAATAGTAAGCTGTTTGGAGAAATGACAAGAATGCAACAGAGAAATAGTCAGCTGTTTGGAGAAATGACAAGAATGTAACGGAAAAATAGTAAGCTGTTTGGAGAAATGACAATGATGTAAGCTGGAATAGTAAGCTGTTTGGAGAAATGACAATGATGTAAGCTGAAATAGTAAGCTGTTTGGAGAAATGACAATGATGTAAGCTGGAATAGTAAGCTGTTAGGAGAAATGACAATGATGTAAGCTGGAATAGTAAGCTGTTTGGAGAAATGACAATGATGTAAGCTGGAATAGTAAGCTGTTAGGAGAAATGACAATGATGTAAGCTGGAATAGTAAGCTGTTTGGAGAAATGACAACAATGCAAATGAGAAATAGTAAGCTGTTTGGAGAAATGACAAGAATGTAACGGAGGTTTTGTGTAGGTTTGAAAAAAGTAACTGGATTTTAGTGTGGAAATAGTGACGTTATGAACAGTATGATAAATGGCTCCATTAGAGAAATAATAAGAAAAATATAGAGGTTTGTGTACGTTTTCGAAAAAGAAACCAAATCATAAACAGGTGTAGAAATAATGGAGTTATGAACAGTAGTAGAAATGTCTACATTGGAGAAATAAGAAAATGACAGAGGTGTATGTATATTTGGAAAAAGAAACTGGATTATGAACAGGTGTAGAAATAATGGAGTTTTGAATAGTAAGAACGAGAAATAAAAAAAGCAGAGGTGCATGTATGTGTTGGAAAAAAAATATTTTGATTATTAGCAGGTGCAGAAATAATGGAGTTTTGAACCGTACAAGAAATGGCTCCATTATTGGTATCCTTCAAAACTCAGACCAGTTAGAGAAAGAAGTAATGAAGCTGTAACAGTAGTGGGAGAATAGTGTGAGCTTTTGCTGAAAATACTATGGGTTCTGGACTGTTGCTGAAGTAACTTGGGTTCTGGACTTGCTGAAGTAACTTGGGTTCTGGACTGTTGCTGAAGTAACTTGGGTTCTGGACTGTTGCCTGAAGTAATTTGGGTTCTGGACTTGCTGAAGTAACTTGGGTTCTGGACTGTTGCTGAAGTAACTTGGGTTCTGGACTGTTGCTGAAGTAACTTGGGTGGACTGTTGCTGAAGTAACTTGGGTTCTGGACTGTTGCTGAAATAAATTGACTTTGGAGCTCTTGAAAAAGAAACAATCACTGTCCGCTTTTTTTTCTTTCTCTTTTATGTGTGTTCTCTCAGAAGAGGAACTTGTCATACTCTGATGCTCTTTTACAATGGATTCCGCACCAGCCATTTCAACGAGGATGGATCATTACAAAAAAATGAATAGTTTGGGTTTGAGCTGTCTTTCAATGTCAGAACTGACATAATGTATAGCATCTGTGGTTTGAAACAGTCATCTATTTCATTTGATACGCTGGTGTAAGCTTTCTCTAGGAAGCTGATCTGTACATATGATCATTTGCAAGACAGATTTTTGAGAAGTAACTGACAAGTATACTGTCACCGTTTTGTTGGACGTGGAAAATATCCGCTTATAACATGAAAGTAATTAGCTTGTACGGTCAATTGCAATATACTTAAACCGCATGAAATATGATTTACCCTATTATGATTATTGGGACTTGAAAAACAAAGGAAGATTTTTGAATGGCGAGACTTGAAACGGTTATAAGCAACGTAGATGAAAGACGCATTACAAGTCTGTAAGATGGATTTGGGGGGAATGCCAATGAAATTTGAAGCCCTGGGAGAAGCTATGAGATTTTGTAACTGAAAATGTTTGTGCATGGGCTTTTATAGTTATACTGTGAAATGCAAAGGGATGTGAACAAAAGTCAGTACTTGTTTCGGTAATTAAGTTAATTTGTCTTTGTTATGATCACTATTAAAATGCAAACATTTAGCTTTGATTGAATGATTTTTGTTTAAGGCACAGCCATGAATTCAGTCAGAGTTTCAACCTTTAAAGGATGGAACAGTGATCTAAGTTGGACTTTGAAGGCCATTTGGCCCGGCCAGTCCAGTATAGGGAAGAAGAAGCAGTCATTCTGGCGTTTTGTTGATTCTTTTATTTGTCTTTGTATGATGTTCACTTGTTTATTGTCAGGTGTTTTTTTCCGCTGTGGCATTCGTGTTACTAGTGGTTTTATTTACCTCTGTGTGTTAAAATAATGCCGTTAGTTACTCCATTCCATGAGGTGAAAAGACTGCTCATTACCTTATAGGTTCTTCGCATATTCTAAACACATCTCTTGGTTTTCTATTTCCAGCCCATCTCCTCCTGCTTCTCAATACTTAACCCCATCAATAGTTTTCTTTTTAGTATTCATTGCAGCATTCACTAATTCAGTTCGGCCAAAGGTCCTTGGCTATTCACTGTGTCTGTACATGATGCGAGTGAAATTGACCCATGTCCAATATTAAAATGATGCGGCTGTGCCCGATGGAAGCTGTCTTTACCAGTGGCAGGTCTCCCTACACGCCGTAAAGAATTGTTGGTTGTTGTCACTCCACGGGTTGGAGTGAATGTGTGGGTGGCTCCATCAATGGAGCGAAGTCCCCTGAAGTCGGAGTATGGCCGCCCATGTGGCGGGGCCCTCCCCCAGAGTGTTTAAGCTGGGGAACGAAAACAACTAATTTATTGTAGAACTGAAGGTTTCATCCACATCCACAATTTGCTCGATCATGTTCACTTGCAGACAGAGCTGATCAGTAGTATTTTTACATGCAGTGCCCTTTCTTGTTCTAGTATTGGTTTAAATAAATATTTATTTAGATCAACAGGGCATAACTTTTTTTTTATATACATTATACATTGTTCTACTTCTAGTATTCTTAGCATGCTCTGTATAAAGCAACATGTTTTTTGTTTTGTTTTTTATTACTAGTCATGTAATTTGTGAGCGCTTTTACTCCATTTGAGAATCAAGGAAGAGATTTCACTTTAAGAACACACACACACACACACACACACACACACAAAACACAATTAGCTTGTGCTGAAAATATTTCTTTTCAATGCCAGCTAATAAATGTCTATGCTTAACCTTTTTTTGGTCCACAACAAAAAAGGGAAAACCTTTGAGGAGAGAGACAGACAGACAGAGAGTATAATTATAGCTATAAGGACCCTGGCCATCCATTTTTATGTTAAAACAGTGGTTACAAACATCTGTACATATGTTTTTATATCGGTCGCCTTCTGCCTCTGAAAATATGTGGGGGGTGTATGTGTATGTAAGTGTGCATATACTTTAATATATAAAAAACCCACTTGGCACTACAGTGTATAGAAGTGTACATTTCAGAAACAAAAAAGGTACTGTAAATTTTTGCATGGTGTAACTTATTTTCTGGAGCTGTCACCTATGTTGATGACTCGATTCATGTTGTTCTTTCTGTTCTTAATGATTACGGAAGGAAAACAATGGTGTGCATGCAGTGCTGATAATTCAACCCTTTGAGGACAGTGACAGAGGGGGTTGGAATCATATTGAATAAATGTTATTCTTTCTTTATTATCATCTCCAAGTGTTGCCAGTGTTGAGTTTTTTAGTTGTGAATGCAGGAATGAAATGAATTGAATGCAGGTTTATCACCACAAATCATTGCTGATTCAACTAGCGCAAACTTTTAAGATGGCTTCAAAATATCTTGCTTTAAATATCTTGCAGTCAAGATGGTGTGTCTTGTGTTGAATATTTCTCGCTTTCTGTCAAGTTTGTGATTGATTTGATCATTATTAAAGATTTGCTCTAAAATATGTTATAAGAATGTGTGTGTGTGTGAGCGAGAGAGAGAGAGAGAGAGAAGACTGAAACACTTTATTGCACAAGGATTAACATTTTAGGCCAATATTGTCAAGAGAGAGAACACTTAAAAACTTTCAAAACTTAAACTTTATTTTCCAAGGATATAGATTTTAGGCAAGAGAGAGAGAGACTGGTTGCATGTGCTGGTGCTTTCATTTTAATATGTCCAACTTAAATTGATTCAAATATTATAATATATATGCATGCCTGTATCATGTGTTTATGTACATGACTTCAGCCTTTGGAACAAAAACAACATGACAAGCGGTCTTGGTTTTTCAGGTGGTGGTGGTTTAGATTTCTATTCATACTGTGATAAGACAAACGAAGTGGATTTAGAGAAAATGTGTGCTCAAATAAAGCGATACAGTTTGGAGGAAAGATGGAGGGGGGTGTGGGGAGGGGGTGGTTACATAGCTGCCAACCATTCCTATTTTTCAGGATTTTTTCCTATTTTCAGCCAAGATTGCTTTTCTTTTCCTAATTTCAAAGAAAAATTCCTGTATCAGAAATTTGAAACAAAAACAAACAAAAACTGTCATTTACATTGTTTTTGATCCACAATGTAGGTTTGTCAACATTGTTTCAATCAATACAGTGGAACCTCCCTTATAAGACCTCCCATTATAAGACTCCCTCCCACATAAGACCTGCTTCTCTGAGACATCGACCTTTGTAAGTATTAAAATTACCTCCCTTATAAGATCCCTCCCTTATAAGACCTCATTTTGGATGGTTTTTGAAGGTCTTATACGGGAGGTTCCACTGTACTTGCGGTGTATTGTTACTTCTCATGTAAAATACTATGTTTTCCTGTCATTAACTTCAGATTAAAAGTTTGCCTCTCTAAACACATTCTGATTCCCACAATCTCAGGAGGGGAGGGTCAAGCAAGCCTACTGACCCCCAACCAGAATTCCTAATTTTGACTTCTGAAGGTTGGAAGTTATCAGGGCATAAAGACAGGAAGTCTGTTCTGCACAGACTCATTGTTTGAAGTGAATGATGGTTGGTTGATGGTTGCATCCCATATGATATGTGCCGTTTTGCAGCCGAGTGGACGTAAAACCTAACTTTCAATCACAGACTCAGGATTTGTTTGTCTTTTCCTCGTCAGGGAGTCGCAGAGAGACTAGTCCATCTCGGAAGAGTGGTGTGTGTGTAGTTGGTCAAGTGTGTCAGTCATCAATTGCCATGAGTATAAAGTGTCTGTTTCTGTTGTCTTTCTCATTGTCTCCCTCTGTCTATATCGGTCGCGTCTCTCTCTCTCTCTCTCTCTCTCTCTCTCTCTCTCTCTCTCTCTCTCTCTCTCTCTCTCTCTCTCTCTCTCTCTCTCTCTCTCTCTCAAAAAACACCAAAACAAACATGCATCATTTGCTTATTCTATTACCCTCTATAAATAAAATCTTCTCTCTCTCTTCTCTCTCTCTCTTCTCTCTCTCTCTCTCTCTCTCTCTCTCTCTCTCTCTCTCTCTCTCTCTCTCTCTCTCTCTCTCTCTCTCTCTCTCTCTCTCTCTCTCTCTCCCTGTGCACTGTTATCATAAATATATAAGTGGACTTTCGGCCCCAATATTGATGTGTACAAACTGTTTCTGTAGTATAAGAGGAAAAGAAAGCAAAGAATAAAACAACCAAGGCGACATTGTTTGTAGAAACTACAAGGATACTGTAGAGGTATACGTTGCTGTTTGTATGACATGAGCATACTGGCTGAATCGTAATGTCTTTTGAAAAGTGTACTATGACAAACAATGGTCTACATTTTATCTGTGACATATATTCCAGTTTGTTACTCTTTTATATATGTTTTTATTTTATTTTTTATTCGTGAGTTAGAAAATTTGTGTTGCAGGGCTCCAGTCGGGTTTTGATTTGTAACCAAATGTTCTGAAAGTGTTCACACCATGCCTGTCCATCATGTACATGGTGTAATAAGATTTTGTTTGTGGTAATGGTCTATGATCGATGAGATTGTTCTGTTTAACGCTTGATAATATTGGAGGGAAAGCAAAATACAGTATGCTTTCTGTTAATACACTAGATAATCCTGTGTTTGCAAAGAATGAAATTAAATATGTTAATTACGTAATTATTTTTAATTAAATATCGTCATTACGTTTGTGGTCATGTTTGTGTACTTGCCAGCTTCGAAATTGTGCTCTTTTTTTCTGCTTAACTGCTTGACATATTTCAAATTGATATCTGCAGCCTTTGTCATGCTTGTGTGTTTCAGTCTCTCTTCTGTCTTCTTCGTCCTTTTGTTGCTCGTCCTGTATCTGTCTCTTTCTTCTCTCTTTCCATCGTACCTACCTCTGTCTCTCTATCCATTTAAATGTCATATGTAAGTGTCTGACTGTGTCTCTGTCTGTCTCTCTCTTTCTCTCTCTCTCTCTCTCTCTCTCTCTCTCTCTCTCTCTCTCTCTCTCTCTCTCTCTCTCTCTCTCTCTCTCCTTTCTTCTCTTCTCTCTCTCTCTCTCTCTTTCTTCTCTCTTCTCTCTCTCTCTCTCTCTCTTCTCTCTCTCTCTTCTTCTCTCTCTCTCTACCTCTCTTCTTCTTATTCTCTCTCTCTCTGTCTCTGTCTGTCTCTCTCTTTCTCTCTCTCTCTCTCTCTCTTCCTCTCTTCTTCTCTCTCTCTCTCTCTCTCTCTCTCTCTCTCTCTCTCTTCCTTTCTTCTTCTTCTCTCTCTCTCTCTCTACCTCTCTTCTTCTCTCTCTCTCCCTCTCTCTCTCTCTTCCTCTCTTCTTCTTCTCTCTCTCTCTATCTCTCTTCTTCTTATTCTCTCTCTCTCTCTCTCTCTCTCTCTCTCTCTCTCTCTCTCTCTCTCTCTCTCTCTCTCTCTCTCTCTCTCTCTCTCTCTCATCCTCTCTCTATTTCTGTACCCCTTTTTTTAATGAAATAACTAAGCTACTGAACACTTAATTGTCGTTATGTCGTGATGACTGCTCATGCCTATTATGTTAATAGACGCCATCGTGCTCCTTCCTGGCTGTACATGAGTATGTACTCCTGCGTTGCTTGAAGTGTTTTAAGTCAGGTCCATTTAGCTTTCATTTTATGCGCCTGTTTCAGTGAAAAGAAAACATGAGGAAGTACTTTGTAACAGGAACTTGGGCCAGTGTGTGTATGTGTGTGTGTGCGCGCGCGTGCGTGTGTGTGTGTGTGCGCACGCGTTCATGAGTGAATGGTGGCCTTGCTGTTTCTTTCTTCAAGGTGTTCTAACACACACACATGGGCACACGCAGAAACTCTCTCTCCCTTCTCTCTCTCTCTCTCTCTCTCTCTCTCTCTCTCTCTCTCTCTCTCTCTCACACACACACCCATCAACACTCACACAAACACTCACACACACATACAGAGACAGAGAGAAGTGATGATGAAGTAACTCGCACTCAGTGGTTGTTGGATTTTAATGTCGATGTGAACTACAAAAATGGACTGTAACACAAGATAATTTATGGCTTGATGTTTAAATGTTTTAAAACTGTATTTGCCTCAACTCTTTCTGAACTAATAAAAATCACTTGACTGTATTGATGTTTTGTTGAAAGTCTTTTGTGTGTATCTGTGTGTGAGAGAGAGAGAGAGAGAGTATGTGTGTGTGGTGTGTGTATATGTATGTATATGAGTGGTGTGTGTATTTGTATGAGTGTGTGTGTGTGTGTGTGTGACAGAGAGAGAGAGAGAGAGAGGGAGTGGTGTGTGTGTGTATGTGCATGAGTGTGTATGTGCATGAGGTGTGTGTGTGCCTCTGTGTGTATGAGTGGTGTGTGCGTGTGTGTGCGCGCATCTGTGTGTCTGTGTGTGTGCATGTATGCGTGCATGAACACTGACTATAAGATGGGTGCTGATAAAATGTATACAAAAGTGTTGGTGGTAGTACTGGTTCTTCCTTTCCATACTATCTTTTTTTTTATATAACATTTTTTTTATTTCCCTCTCTCATCCCTCCATACTTTCCATACTATCGTTCGAATTTTAAAATAAACGTTAACCAAAACTTTTAGCATAGCATAAATGGCACTATAGGCTATTTTGTTTGAGCCTTTTGCCCTCTAAATATATGTTTTTGATTTTTGTAAGGTTTGGCTTCATTCACTGATGACTACTAAGGCATCTGTGTTTTATTCATTTAAATCTGTATATTAACTGAATACATTTTGTTTTGGAAAAACTTCTCTTATATTTTTGAACAAATTTAATTTTCATCTTTTTTTTTCTTAACCCTATTGTTACAATCATTCAGTCATGACCTCGACCTATGAAGTGTGTGTGTGTGTAAATAGAGATAGTTTTATAGAGATAGACAGTTTTTGGGGGTGGTTTTTTTAAGAGATAGGTAAGCTTATGGAAGGTGACTATAGTGAAGTAAGGGAAAGTAGCTCTCTGTAATTAACTCCCTTCATCAAAGTTATTGGCACCGAGTCGCCTAGCAAAGCATAAGCAACAACCACATTGAGACAGATCCCATGACCCAGGACTGTTCATCCACACAGCAAAAGAGATGACCCAGGACTGCCTATATGACCATCACCCACACAGTACAACAGTGGTGGAGAGAATTAACAACAAGGATGACCCAGGACTGCCTATATGTCACCCACACAGCACACAACAACAGTGGTGGAGAGAATGGTGTACAGAAAGGATGACCCAATTATGACCCAGGACTGCCTATATGACCATCACCCACACAGTACACAACAACAGTGGTGGAGAGATACAGAAAGGATGACCCAGGACTGCCTATATGACCATTCACCCACACAGTACACAACAACAGTGGTGGAGAGAATTAGTGCACAAACAAGGATGACCCAGGACTGCCTATATGACCATCACCCACACAGCACACAACAACAGTGGTGGAGAGAATTAGTGCACAAACAAGGATGACCCAGGACTGCCTATATGACCATCACCCACACAGCACACAACAACAGTGGTGGAGAGAATTAGTGCACAAACAAGGATGACCCAGGACTGCCTATATGACCATCACCCACACAGCACACAACAACAGTGGTGGAGAGAATTAGTGCACAAACAAGGATGACCCAGGACTGCCTATATGACCATCACCCACACAGCACACAACAACAGTGGTGGAGAGAATGGTGTACAGAAAGGATGACCCAGGACTGCCTATATGACCATCACCCACACAGTACACAACAACAGTGGTGGAGAGAATTGTGTACAGAAAGGATGACCCAGGACTGCCTATATGACCATCACCCACACAGCACACAACAACAGTGGTGGAGAGAATTAGTGCACAAAAAGGATGACCCAGGACTGCCTATATGACCATCACCCACACAGCACACAACAACAGTGGTGGAGAGAATTAGTGCACAAAAAGGATGACCCAGGACTGCCTATATCACCCACACAGCACACAGCAACAGTGGTGGAGAGAATTAGTGCACAAACAAGGATGACCCAGGACTGCCTATATGACCATCACCCACACAGTACACAACACAGTGCACAAACAAGGAACAGACTGGTGACCATCACCCACACAGAGAGAAGTGGTGGATACAGAAAGGATGACCCAGGACTGCCTATATGACCATCACCCACACCCAACACAGTACACAGAAAGGATGACCCAACAGCACACAACAACAGTGGTGGAGAGAATGGTGTACAGAAAGGATGACCCAGGACTGCCTATATGACCATCACCCACACAGTACACAACAACAGTGGTGGAGAGAATGGTGTACAGAAAGGATGACACAGACTGCCTATATGTCACCCACACAGTACACAAAACAAGGATGACCCAGGACTGCCTATATGACCATCACCCACACAGTACACAACAACAGTGGTGGAGAGTGGTGTACAGAAAGGATGACCCAGGACTGCCTTATGACCATCACCCACACAGTACACAACAACAGTGGTGGAGAGAAACAGAAAGGATGACCCAGGACTGCCTATATGACCATCACCCACACAGTACACAACAACAGTGGTGGAGAGAACTGTGTACAGAAAGGATGACCCACTGCCATAGCCTGTGTACAGAAAGGATGACCCAGGACTGCCTAGACCATCACCCACACAGTACACAACAACAGTGGTGGAGAGAGTGCACAAACAAGGATGACCCAGGATGCCTATATGACCATCACTCACACAGTACACAACAACAGTGGTGGAGAGAATTAGTGCACAAACAAATCAACATCAATTCAAGAATAGCATAGCCTTGTAGTCTTGAATTATGTTACACTTAAAGGGAAAACAACCGATCCCAGGGTATTTTTCGCCAGAAAAGCTCTGCCTCGCGGTGTCTCGCACAACAGGGAACAAAGAAGGACGAACCGTCTCTGTCGCCAGCTGTGATTCAAATGCGGCGCACGCTCTTTTGTGGTAAGATTTGCGTCCAATCGGTCTGAGACCCTTATGGACGAATGCGCGTGCTCAGCGCCTCCCCTCTTTTATAGTCCGGTCGTACCTTTAAACAACACACAACTCAGAACAAACTGGTATACCTCGATAGAAGTTGGGCTGAGAGAGAGGTTTAGTGTGTGTGTGTGTGTGTGTGTGTGTGTGTGTGTGACCGAGGCATATTTCATTCATAAAGAATCATCAGTCTATGTCACCTGTTGTTAATTCAGCTTAATAAGTATGTTTGTATAAAGTGTGATGGCTATGCAAATTAGATTTATTAGTGTGTGCGTGCGCGCGTGCGTATGTGTGTGCGCGCGCGCGTGCACACGTGTGTATGTGTGTATTTCTGTGATTCAAAGTCCGTGACAGTTTTTAATGTCACACATGAGTGAACATTAAAGCGCAGAGTCGAAAGTGTCAATACATCGGTTATTAATATGCAAATTCATCATTTCGGTATGATTACAAAAGCGAGGACTATTATATATCAGGAAAACACACCACCTGACCTACAAAAAGACTATAAAGCAAAAAGAACACGTATGCTAAAAAGGGGGGGGGGGGGGGGGGGGGTTATGTTGCAAGACGATTTGTGACAATGTCTAAACTTTGCAACTCAAAAAGGTATATTGGTCTGCTACTAATCATCCAGATTTGCTAGGGCATTGTTCTGGTCTGATAAAGCCTCACCACGCATGACGAAGACCCCGCTACGTCCTCACTGCGCGCTAAATGTCTGGAGAACGTGGGGAGGTCGTGGCATCCTCCTCTAGAGTGTCTGCAGCCACGACCTCACTACGATCTGAGGAGTGGAGACCCCCAGCTGAACAAAGTGTAGATGGAGCCACGCTGTTGGCATAGGCCCTGCGTTGTCACTACGTTGTCAGTACTCTGCCACCATTTAGGCTGTTCGCGCACTCGTCACGCTGTCACTACGTTGTCAGTACTCTGCCACCATTTAGGCTGTTCGTGCACTCGTCACGCTGTCACTACGTTGTCAGTACTCTGCCACCATTTAGGCTGTTCGTGCACTCGTCACGCTGTCACTACGTTGTCAGTACTCTGCCACCATTTAGGCTGTTCCTGCACTCGTCATGCTGTCACTACGTTGTCAGTACCCTGCCACCATTTAGGCTGTTCGTGCACTCGTCACGCTGTCACTACGTTGTCAGTACTCTGCCACCATTTAGGCTGTTCGTGCACTCGTCACGCTGTCACTACGTTGTCAGTGCTCTGCCACCATTTAGGCTGTTCCTGCACTCGTCATGCTGTCACTACGTTGTCAGTACCCTGCCACCATTTAGGCTGTTCCTGCACTCGTCATGCTGTCACTACGTTGTCAGTACTCTGCCACCATTTAGGCTGTTCGTGCACTCGTCACGCTGTCACTACGTTGTCAGTGCTCTGCCACCATTTAGGCTGTTCGTGCACTCGTCACGCTGTCACTACGTTGTCAGTACTCTGCCACCATTTAGGCTGTTCATGCACTCGTTACGCATTGAGGCGTGGTTACTGCTACACATATCTGTGTTATTAAAAAATCGGGACTTTACTGGTTTAGCACTGCCTCCGGGCATTGCGTCCAGTATTGTTCCCACCATCTATGTATTTACAAATGTCCCACATGGCCGAAAGGCCGAAGAGGGCGTAAAACCATATTTTCACGTTACGCTGCCACTGCGTCGTCTCCGTCCTCACTACGATCACACCACGCTTCCTTTTCCACTACGTTCTTTCTACGTGTGTTTTGAGCATGTTGGAAATGCGCGTAGCGAGAACCCAGATGTCTGTCTCTGTCTGTCTGTCCTTCCGTCTCTCTCTCTCTCTCTCTCTCTCTCTCTCTCTCTCTCTCTCTCTCTCTCTCTCTCTCTCTCTCTCTCTCTCTCTATTCTTGATTATTGATTACAGATTCAAATATATTGTCTATGTATATTTTGACGAGTATAGAGGGTGGGGTGGCGGAGAGGTAGAGGGGAGGGAGGGAGGTGGGAGAGTGTGTGTGTGTGCAATTAACTTTTGTTTCCCTGTGGTACAAGTATTGTTGATTTATGATGTATTATTTATTGTTGATTGCATGCCATGATTGCATCACAATGTTTATCTATTGATTGCAATGTGTTGTTGTAAGGCGCTTTGAGCTGTATTTATCAGGATATTGCGCCATATAAATATTATTCATTATTATTATTATTATTATTATTACAACGCTCTCCACGCTCCTACTGGAGAAAAATGGTGTTTTACGTCCTCTCGGTCTGGAACAGACACATAATTATGGGACATTTGTAAATACAAAGATGGTGGGAACGATACTGGAGGCAATGCCCGGAGGCAGTGCAACACCAGTAAAGTCCCGATTTTTTAACAATGCAGATAAGTGTAGCAGTAACCACGCCTCGGTTAAACCTCATCGGCTATGGTACCGCCATGAGTATAAGTCCACGCAATGCTACTAAGACCCCGCCACGCTTTTATTACGTTACGCCCGACCACAGTACACTATGCCACGACCATGCTACGCTTAGCCACGTTGAGGCTGGTCGTGGCGGATAGTGGTACAGACTTCTTAGAACGGGTGGTTAGGATAGAATGGAGAAAGAATGATTCAGGATCCCATTGGTTTAAACAACTTTGTTTATTCAATGTCAAGTAACAACAAATACAGTAAATACCGTTTGAGCAGCAACAAGCTTAAAGCTTATAGTGTGCTCATAAAGATACTCATTACGCATCTAACTTGACGGCTGCATAGAAACAAATACACATACATACATATAAATGTAAATAAATAATAAGAAGAAACAGAAAGAAGCAAAAATGAAGTGAAATAGAATTTGAAAAGAGACAGGGATATTATAACTCCACAGCGTTAAACAATCTACATGTTTACATTTTGGAATACAATATGTAACAGTGGAACAAGATATGAAAAATAATGATGCTAATCTGAAAACCTACCGCTTTCAGAAATAAATGTGTGGATAGCGTCAAATAATATAAAGTTTGAATGGATAGGCAGATCTGCTTTACCGTTCAGAAGAAGTTGAATTTGAATATAATCCAATGGAAGATCATGTATAGTATTTGAACGGATCCCATTGAATTTAATCGAAGTAACTAAGCAGCAGTGCAGCTCAAATACATCACTTTATTTTATGAGGCTGCCTTACACAAAAAAGAATGGAATGTGAAGATTGGAGCATTTGTTCTCAAAAGGACAATATAAAAAATTAAACTGAGAAAACAATGTCAGGTTAACCAGAAGAAGACTCTCTCTCTCTCTCTCTCTCTCTCTCTCTCTCTCTCTCTCTCTCTCTCTCTCTCTCTCTCTCTCTCTCTCTCTCTCTCTCTCTCTCTCTCTCTCTACCACCCTCGATCCCCCCTCCCCTCCTCTCTCTACTCTTCGGATCCTCCGCCCTCTCTCATCTCTCTCTCTCTCTCTCTCTACCACCCTCATCACCACCAAAAATGATCACGCCAAGTCTATTTCCCCCGCAGCTTCCAAAATGAATCTCCCAATATCGGCAAACATCCCCGTGGCATTGAAGAGGTGCTCAATGGAGTTATAGTCCCGTGGATCGGGGTGTGTGAAGTGGATGGAGTACACGTCCTCTCTCCAGTCAAAGGGCTGGGCCTGCTGCCAGTTCTTGTGCTCTGGGTGAGTGATGGGGTGACACTTCAGCCAAAAGCACATCACCTGAAACAAATCATGCGCATATGTAAGCTACGTAAGTGCGTGTGTGCACAGAAATACAGATACAGACGTGTGCGCGGTGCGTGCACATACATACACACATATTAGGACATACATGCGCACATGATGCACGCATACACGCGCTCCTGCATAAGCACACGCAACAATGCAAGCGCAGTCACACACACACACACACACACACACACACACCACACACACGCACGCACGCACGCACGCGCACGTACACGCACGCACACACACACGCACGCGCACGTACACACACACACACACACACGCACGCACGCACGCACGCGCACGTACACACACACACACACACACACACACACACACACACACACACACACACACATGAAAACGGACGAAATGTTATTCAATAATATTCTGTGGCTAAGCCTAGTGGCCTACCCATCAGTCAACCCAGTGACTGATTTGAATTTTGTGAGTGCAAAACTCGTTTGTTTCGCTTATTTGAAAAACATTTTAATAATTCTCAACTAAAGAACCTCACAGCAAACTAGAATTTTAATCTTTCAAAAATAATGTTTCGTTATATTTTTTTCAGCAAATCGCATATTATTTTCCCGTTTCCCGCGTATCTGGTCTGTATTTCATTGGGAGTACATCACAATGCTAGGCATCTCGCCTTAACACCCCACCCCCCCCTTTACTTTTTAAACCTGTTAGTGTTAGCCGCGGCCTTACATTTCAACTATTTACTACACCCACCACCAGCGACAGTGCACAATACGCGCCAGTACTTTTCTTTGCTCTCTTCAGTTAAACGTGCACCCGAGCCTATCACGAAACTGGCTCAAAACACTTCTCTTATTACTTACTCTTTGGGCAAAATTCTGCGCCCTTTTTTAACAATTCGTTAAAAGGCGTGATAATGGGCCTACACCTGAATGACAGAAAACCCGCCATTTTTGAAGGGGGTGGGGAGGGAACTATTTTCCTTTGTTGTGAGCGAAACTCATTTTGGCAATGAAAATCCGTTTAACGTCCTCCGGTCTGAAACAGACACATATGGGACATAAGTAGATATAAAGATGGTGGAACGATCCTGGAGGCAATGCCCGGAGAAAGTCCCGAATTTTTAACGATACAGATGACTTTTGGCAAACTGAAACTGTATAAAATAAAGGCTTGCATTGTGGACATTTCGTGCAAACGATTTGGCCTAGTTAAAGCGACTCAGGCGGCCATTAGAAAAGAAAAAGCACATGTCTTGTCTTTCAATGAAAAATTCTGAATTCCAGCACCTCCGCCAAGGAGGAAACGTCGATTTGACGGTTTGATTTCTAGGAAACCTGAGCAAAGTGAGTGTTGCGATCTCTGTAAAAGGTTTTTTTCCTGGTGATCTCGATGTGTTTCTTGCAAACACGTATCCACCCTGGTGCACCTTTAACTGCAGGCAAATAAACGTTTTCTAAATCACCAGTCACCGAAAAGGAACCAAAGCCTACTCTTCAGACCGTGCTCTACACATCCAACTTCAGTTGTACGACTACCCAGCTTGACGTCTGTGAGGCATGATTCTGGTGCAATACTGCAGTGTGTGAGGCATGATTCTGATGCAATACTACAGTCTGTGAGGCATGATTCTGATGCAATACTGCAGTCTGTGAGGCATGGTTCTGGTACAATACTGCAGTCTGTGAGGCATGATTCTGGTGCAATACTGCAGTCTGTGAGGCATGATTCTGATGCAATACTACAGTCTGTGAGGCATGGTTCTGGTGGAATACTGCAGTCTGTGAGGCATGATTCTGGTGCAATACTGCAGTCTGTGAGGCAATGCAATACTGCAGTCTGTGAGGCATGCTTCTGATGCAATACTGCAGTCTGTGAGGCATGATTCTGATGCAATACTGCAGTCTGTGAGGCATGATTCTGGTGCAATACTGCAGTCTGTGAGGCATGATTCTGATGCAATACTGCAGTCTGTGAGGCATGATTCTGGTGCAATACTGCAGTCTGTGAGGCATGATTCTGGTGCAATACTGCAGTCTGTGAGGCATGATTCTGATGCAATACTGCAGTCTGTGAGGCATGATTCTGATGCAATACTGCAGTCTGTGAGGCATGATTCTGATGCAATACTGCAGTCTGTGAGGCATGATTCTGGTGCAATACTGCAGTCTGTGAGGCATGCTTCTGATGCAATACTGCAGTCTGTGAGGCATGATTCTGGTGCAATACTGCAGTCTGTGAGGCATGATTCTGGTGCAATACTGCAGTCTGTGAGGCATGCTTCTGATGCAATACTGCAGTCTGTGAGGCATGATTCTGATGCAATACTGCAGTCTGTGAGGCATGATTCTGATGCAATACTGCAGTCTGTGAGGCATGGTTCTGGTGCAATACTGCAGTCTGTGAGGCATGCTTCTGATGCAATACTGCAGTCTGTGAGGCATGATTCTGGTGCAATACTGCAGTCTGAACTAATCTGTGAGGCATGCTGCTGATGCAATACTGCAGTCTGTGAGGCATGCTTCTGATGCAATACTGCAGTCTGTGAGGCATGCTTCTGATGCAATACTGCAGTCTGTGAGGCATGATTCTGGTGCAATACTGCAGTCTGTGAGGCATGCTTCTGGTGCAATACTGCAGTCTGTGAGGCATGCTTCTGATGCAATACTGCAGTCTGTGAGGCATGCTTCTGATGCAATACTGCAGTCTGTGAGGCATGCTTCTGGTGCAATACTGCAGTCTGAACTAATCTGTGAGGCATGCTTCTGATGCAATACTGCAGTCTGTGAGGCATGCTTCTGATGCAATGCTGCAGTCTGTGAGGCATGATTAAATTAAAGAGCCACGATTTGTGTCTGGGGTGAAGGATTTCATAAGATCCATCTAAACGATTGTATTTCGTCAGATTCATGTCACAGTTGAACAACTGTAGTTGAATGTGTGGATATTGACCTTTAGCTCTTTTTCTTTTTAATGTTGGCTTTTGTGAATGAGAAATGGAACGGTTGTATAAGGTAATGTGTGTGTGTGTGTGTGTGTGTGTGTGTGTGTGTGTGTGTGTGTGTGTGTGTGTGTGTGTGTATGTGTGTGTGTGTGTGTTGCATGTGTGTGTGTGTGTGTGTCTGTCTGTCTTCAATGAATGTGTGCGCATGTGTTCCACAGTCTCCATCTGTCTCTGTCTTTGTAACTCTCTCTTTCTCTGACTTCCTTTATGTCTGTCTCTCTCTCTCTCTCTCTCTCTCTCTCTCTCTCTCTCTCTCTCTCTCTCTCTCTCTCTCTCTCTCCTCTCTCTCTCTCTCCCTCTCTCTCTCTCTCTCTCTCTCTCTCTCTCTCTCTCTCTCTCTCTCTCTCTCTCTCCCTCTCTCTCTCTCTCTCTCTCTCTCTCTCTCTCTCTCCTCTCTCTCTCTCTCTCTCCTCTCTCTCTCTCTCTCTCTCTCTCTCTCTCTCTCTCTCTCTCTCTCTCTCTCTCTCTCTCTCTCCCTCTCTCTCTCTCTCTCTCTCTCTCTCTCTCTCTCTCCCTCTCTCTCTCTCTCTCTCTCTCTCTCCTCTCTCTCTCTCTCTCTCTCTCTCTCTCTCTCTCTCTCTCTCTCTCTCTCTCTCTCTCTCTCTCTCTCTCTCTCTCTCTCTCTCTCTCTCTCTCTCTCTCTCTCTCTCTCTCTCTCTCTCTCTCTCTCTCTCTCTCTCTCTCTCTCTCTCTCTCTCTCTCTCTCTCTCTCTCTCTCTCTCTCTCTCTCTCTCTCTCTCTCTCTCTCTCTCTCTCTCTCTCTCTCTCTCTCTCTCTCTCAAGATGAAAATTTAGAAATGGAAAAGGTACACACTATGGCTATTAAGAGATTCATGAACATTCCTCTGCATTCATCTAACACTATGGCTTATGGCGATTCCGGAAGATATCCATTATATATTCAAACCTTTTCTAAATGCATTAAATATTGGTTAAAACTCTTAAAACGTACAACGTCAAGGCTATGCAAACAAGCGTATGACATGCTATTCTCCCAAATGGAATCAGGACACAATAATTGGGTTAGTAAGGTAAAACAAGTTTTAACTGTTAACGGGTTTGGTATTGTATGGCTTAGTAAAGAGGTAGGGGATGAAAGGGCATTTATCTTAGAATTTAAGGATCGTTTGATAGCCTGTTACACACAGAATTGGCATTCTAAAATGGAAGACAACGAAAAGTATTCATGGTTTTTCTCTTTTAAAAGTATTTTACAGCCTGAAATGTTTTTGAAGTCTGTCGCTAATAAATGGCACAGAAGCATGTTAGCCAGATTTAGAAGTAGAACTCTTGGTTTCAGAGCGAACACAAATTGGTTTAGTAATGAAGTTACTGTTAATAATGTTTGTATTTTATGTTCAGGTAATGTCAAAGAAGATGAAGTTCATTTCTTTTTTCATTGTAAAGCATATGAGGATAAGAGGAAGAAATCAAAATTGTTTACTATGATGCCAGCAAGATCTTACACTTTGTTTGAATTATTATCTTCTAATGATGAAAATATTGTTCGATTGTTCGCTAAGTACATAGCTGAAGCTCATGACATCAGAGAAAAGAAAATGTTGATTACAATTTCCGAATAATACAAAGCTCTAGTTCTTTATATACATAACGTGTATAAGTTTGGTGATCAGTTTTTCGTTTGACTTTTTCTTTCTTCTTCTTAGACTTGTACATGTATTCGTATATTACGACGACAATTGTTATCACTGTAAATGTTATTGGTCTTTCTTTATAGAATATATTGTATTATATGTTGTTATATTGTGTCCAACGTTGACTCAATTTGCATTTATTCATAATACATTTAATCTTTTTCTTTTTTTGCATGAATTCCTGACGCTGCAAATATGGTAATCCCCCTTGACATAAGGACTGTACTTGTCAATGTCAATAAAAACGAGTCTGAAGCGTCTCTCTCTCTCTCTCTCTCTCTCTCTCTCTCTCTCTCTCTCTCTCTCTCTCTCTCTCTCTCTCTCTCTCCTCTCTCTCTCTCTCTCTCTCTCTCTCTCTCTCTCTCTCTCTCTCTCTCTCTCTCTCTCTCTCTCTCTCTCTCTCTCTCTCTCTCTCTCTCTCTCTCTCTCTCTCTCTCTCTCTCTCATCACCTGCAATCGTGGCTCAATGAAGGCGGTATCAGGATGCCTCTCGTAGACCTTGAAGGGCAGTTCCAGAGCGTTGTAGAAGAAGTCTGTTGTCCTGTAGTTTCTCAGCTCCCACCTCCACAACCGCACGAAGCGAGCTCTAGGTTGAGTCAGGAACACCCCCAGGTTTAACACCTGTGTGAGAGAGAGAGAGAGAGAGAGAGAGAGAGAGAGAGAGAGAGAGAGAGAGAGAGAGAGAGAGAGAGAGAGAGGAGAGAGAGAGAGAGGGAGAGAGAGAGAGGGAGAGAGAGAGGGAGAGAGAGAGAGATGTCTGCAATGGTGTCAGGTGGTCATGTATTCAATAATTTAACATTAACGAAAATGAAAAAGTGTATTGCTATGGGGAACTAACACGTTGAGTTGCCTTCCATGTGAATGGGAAATAGCCACTAAAAACATGTAACAATCGGTTGATGTGTTTGCTATTAATTTGTGAGGAATGGCAATTTCAAATACAGGTAGTAATGAAGATGGGACAATATTGTGATGACGTCACGCGCCTTGAATTACACCCCTTTGCGTTTGCGTAAGAACAATAACAAAGAGCAGATTCAATGAACATTTCAGTTTTTGTTTAAATAATATTAAAAAAAACTCAAGACCAATAGCTCTGGAGTTCGCAATCGTATCCATGGACAAAAAGACGAGAAAACAAGAAAAGAGATGAGAAGAGAGGAGACAGAGCAATTGAGAACAGAGACAGATGGAGGAGGTAGGAACCCATGTGTTGCCTGGACCACAGAGCCCTTAGAATAGTCCATGAATTGATGAAAGAATGTGACGAAAAGTGAAGAAAAGAAGAGTGAACCGTTTATTTCCTCAAACCATCTCTTGCATTTATTCCGGCCAAAACCGCCCAGCCGGAAGTTGTCTCTGTGTATTTGAGTCGCCTAAAAGTAAAACCGCCCGTAACTTGCCCCCACTCTGAGACCCCCTCTGATGACATTTTCATCACGCACTAAGTTCTGGCATGTTGTACAAACACTGTGAAGAAGCTTCTCACTTGCAATGATGTGATAGTACAGTGGAACCTCCCTTATAAGACCTTAAAAAACCATCCAAAATGAGGCCTTATAAGGGAGGCGTCTTATAAAGGAGGTAAGTTTGATACTTACAAAGAAGGGCAATATCTCAGAGAGGTAGGTCTTATATGGGAGGGAGTCTTATAATGGGGGGTCATATAAGGGAGGTTCCACTGTAACTGTCCGGCGTTCTGTGTGCCTCAAAAGACAGATTTTCACGAAAATGTGTGAAAGAATCTTAACACTAGAAGTGTTAGTTTTTTTTGGGTAATAGATGCGAATGCAAGAGGGAACTTAAAGCTTCGTAGTTCATTATCTCAAAAGTTATAATAAATGGTTTAAACAAGAATGTGTTACACACACACACACACACACACACACACACACACACACACACACACACACACACACACACACACACACACATACACTACAGTAGCAGAAACATTAACTTGAATTGGAGTAGGCCCTACAAGAGGCAAAACGATTATAGGTGGTACTCGACTCAGATGAAAAGTTCCATGGCACTGGCTGCCGGACAAAGCACAACGAATAAGATCAACCGCAAAACTAGCAATCAGTGAAAATAGCAATATAACCAATGATGCTAATTCAGTCTCGTGCCGTTCATTACCTCGGGGAAGTCTGGTCTGGGCATGTGGTCAAAGTCCATGACGGCCTCATGTCCGGCGGTCAGCAGGGGGTGGGGGGACCGCAGCCACAACACGTCCCAGTCCAGGTACACCCCCCCGTGCTTCCCCAGGACATCCGCGCGGACCACGTCACTGAAGTGCTGCGTGTACAGCACGCGCTTGCCGTAGATGTACCTGGGAACCTCTCTGTACACCACAGTCACCTTAGGATGGGAGGACACCAGCTGCCAGTAATGGCCGCTCAACTGTTGGTTTCCGTGGATGAACACTCTGTCCGCTTTGGCCACATACACTGTGCTGAGAAAGCTGAGGTACATACGGAAAGAGAATTCCGAGGATCCGAACCATACATAGTGAACGATGAATGGAATAGGTTCCTTCTTCGGGTTCACCGAACATTCGCTTTCTTTGTTAAGTTCGAGGTAGTATAGGTCTTTGAGAATGGTCAAATCTGGGTGTTTGATTTCTAGTAAGTCTAACGGTTTTAGCATTAAGTCTGAGGACAGACTCACGCACAGTTGGTTCGTAGTTGAAGCCGGAATAAGAGGGAACGAAGAAGACACGGACGAACACGGCGGCGATACATTCAACGCTGATTCTTTCAGCTTAGAAACCATCTGACCGGCGTCCAGATAAGGTCTCATGAGAACGTCTCTAACTTCAGAAGATTTGACTCGACTGGCGATAAATGACGGATCTCCTGACCGGCTAAAACTCACAGAAAATCCGGAATTTCTCAACGAATGGATAGGACGAATCAAAACTGTGGACAAATCCATGAAAATCCCTCCCCGATCATCCAGCACTTCCAAGGCATACTGCAGAGGATTCACACAAATGCTCCTCTGTCTTTGCTCCAGTCTGTGCACCATGAACACAGGAACAGTGTCGTTGAGTTCTAGAAACCACTGGTTGTAGTGATCCGTGGTGATGTTGGCATCTGCGTGGATCTCTATCTTATCGGGTTCCATCATTTTCCACACGCTCATCACGCTCAAATAATCGTTAAAAGTGAACTTTCGATGCTGACACCAGACGTAAAACACCTGATTGGGGACCATTTTCCCCTCCAGTTCAGAGAGCGGTCTAGGAAACATCCATGGATGTCTGTCAGCACTGGAGTTGTCGTTATTGGCTACGAATTCATTCCTAAACTTGTTGACATTCGTTCTTTCTCCTTTCAGTTTAAACAACGATCTTCCGCTTCCAGAATCACCATCGAACCCGTCTGCAGATCTTGGGAATGCTCTCAGTTTGGAAGTGGTTTTAAAATGGCGCGCGTTTGTCCAACCCGTGACAGCGACAATCCAGAAAATGACAGAACCAGACAGCAAAACCAGGAGGAACACCCGTGCTTTAACACGCCTTAAAAACATTGTCAGCCTCTCAAACGTTTATGCACACTGTCCCCAAAAAGAAGAAGCTGAAAGACGTGTTGTGGTTTTCTACCCCAAATCAGGATGTCGAAACGCCGCACAGCTCATTTCTGTAAGAATCGCCAGCAAACATGGTATCGATTTCATCAAAAGCTACACGAAAGTCCAACTCTAATTATCGACTCATATTCAGTTCTGAACCCTTGTTGACAAATTGCAGTATAACTGGTACTGGAGGTCTGTTAACTGCACGCACACTTCGTTGATGGTAAAGAGAAGACTGAAGACTGACACTTTTTGTCCTCCCAATGGCTGAGAAAATCTGAATGAAAAGCAGATAGGGGGTACACCCACATTTCTTTTCGACGGCTAACACCCCACCACCCCCCCCACCCTTCATTTCTCACACCCCCCCCCCCCCCCCCCACCCCACCCCTTA
The DNA here is from genome assembly GCA_017654935.2 of Phymorhynchus buccinoides. NCBI lineage: Eukaryota > Metazoa > Mollusca > Gastropoda > Neogastropoda > Raphitomidae > Phymorhynchus > Phymorhynchus buccinoides. The sequence continues at coordinate 4,261,396 of CM065682.1, forward strand.
ATTTTCCGTGGCCCCAGATCGTGGTTGTTGAAGGAGTGGTAGTATCGGATGACAGCTTCTGTACTTCTTTCTTTTTTCTTTTTTCCCTTTTTTTTAAAGTCCAGGCTACCTGTTGGAAAGAGAGAGTCTCTCTCTCTCTCTCTCTCTCTCTCTCTCTCTCTCTCTCTCTCTCTCTCTCTCTCTCTCTCTCTCTCTCTCTCTCTCTCTCTCTCTTGTCTCTCTCTCTTTGTGACGTATTACTAAAAGGGATTAGTGTTTTAGACAACAGTGCTAATAAAGTTTGTCACAAAGTCACGCAAAATTTGCTCCAATCAATACACTGCGAAACGAACAACGTCCTCTCGGCCCTAAGAACACATGTGGGACATTAATTCTTAGGTCGTTTTTTGGCAATACACTGCTTCCAGGATTGCATCTTATAAGTATATTGCATCTTTATTCTTTAGTATGTGGTACGGGGAACTCTAAAAAACAACATTCTGGACCCGTGCGGATTAGTTTTATTACGTAGGTATAGATTTATTTGTAAATGCGACATTCTGAGTTCCAACAGTGTTAGTTTTCTGTTATTATTAATTTCCACAACGGAAGAGGGGCTGTTTTCGTTCCCATGCAGCAAGTGACCCCGAACATTGGTTTCACGAAGGATTTTCAACGCTTCTAACCAGAACACACACACACACACACAAACACGTTAACCTGTTTATTCTTCAGAGCGTGTAATCATGAGAGCGTCTTAGTCAGTCAACACGGGTCGTGGTATGTAAATTAGACTAACTCCCCCCAAAACGATTGGCTGTTTAGCCTAATTAACAAACTACTACCCGTGTTGACTGTGTAAGACGTACTCGTGATTTCACGCCCAGACGGTGAAAACCCTTATGTACATGGTAACCTTAAAGATCCACCAGATCACGTGTCAAAATCACGGGTTTCACGTGTTTTCCCTCTTATAGCTGGTAAAAAATCTTGTTTTGACCAGGTTTCACTCCCATACAAAATGCCCCCAAATTCAAAGCTAAACATCATTTTAAAGAGCAGCCTCAATTTGAAGTTGGGGACGTTAATAATTTTGTATGTGGGTCACAGCTACCCAGAAAAAACCAAGGGACTTAATCGTGGTGCGTCAGTGTGTCTTTGAGGGGATGAGCTGAGGTTTGCAGTCCAGGGCTGGTTTTGTTATGGTAAACTTCACTATGAACTGGAGAGATCTCCGTCACACTGTCACAAACCTCTTGACATCACTGGCTGGGGGGCTTAGCCACTTACTGGAGGTAAAGCAGATCATAGAAGACATTTGAGAAGCAGAAACGGGGTACCAAGCCATAGTAACGCGTTTTCTGAATGCCTGCTTTACTTCTCTGAGTGCAATGAGAGATTCAGAAATAAGCTATTTATATAACATTCGTGCAAACGTGTATGCTTCTGATAATTAGGGCCTATAATCTTATGTATATACATATTAATCAAAAGAGAACAAATCCGTTCATGCTGAATTGTTAAGTAAAATTGTCAACTGGAAAGGAACATTTTTGCTTTTTTGGGGGGACAACAATCTTTTAAGTAAAACAAGTTTGGCGCTCTGTCTGTCCGTCCGTCTGTCTGTTTTTCTGCCTGTCTCTGTCTGTCTGTCTGTCTCTCTCTCTCTCTCTCTCTCTCTCTCTCTCTCTCTCTCTCTCTCTCTCTCTCTCTCTCTCTCTCTCTCTCTCTCTCTCTCTCTCTCTCCCTATCTCTCTCCGAGTCTTGGTGTGCGTGTGTGAGTGAGAGGGCCAGGTGCAAAGAAGCTACTGTAGCTTATCCTTTTTACCCTCAATAAAACATTCGTAGTCGTATAAAACATTCGTACTCTCTCTCTCTCTCTCTCTCTCTCTCTCTCTCTCTCTCTCTCTCTCTCTCTCTCTCTCTCTCTCTCTCTCTCTCTCTCTCTCTCCTCTCTCTCTCTCTCTCCTCTCTCTCTCTCTCTCTCTCTCTCTGACTGCATACGCACACGGACACAAACACAAAATCTGCAAATGTGCATAAGCACTTTACAGACACACACACACACACACACACACACACACACACACACAGACAGACAATCATAAACACACAGATCCCAACAGGTGTTTAATGTTCCATACATCCCCACTAAGACATTCCCCTGGGTAGAATGCCAGGCAGACTAGTAAAGGCGAAGCACACTGCTCCAGTCAACAGGACTGCACTGCACGGCACTGCACTGCTTTCACCAGCCATTATATCCTTGCCCCTCCCTTCTCTTACGCTTAAGCACGCGCACAAACACATACGCGCGCACGCACATGCACACACACGCGCACGCACGCGCACACACACACACGCGC
>CM065682.1:4268740-4273740 GCA_017654935.2 Phymorhynchus buccinoides
GAGAGAGAGAGAGAGAGTGTGTGTGTGTGTGTGTGTGTGTGTGTGTGTGTGTGTGTGTGTGTGTGTGTGTATGTGTGTGTGTGTGAGCTTGTGTGCGTGTGAGAGAGAGAGAGAGAGAGAGAGAGAGAGAGAGAGAGAGAGTCTGAGAGAGAGAGAGAGAGAGAGAGAGAGAGAGAGAGAGAGAGAGAGAGAGAGAGAGAGAGAGAGAGAGAGAGTCGAGAGAGAGAGAGACGAGTCAATAGCATGTTCCAAATTTCCCAATAACTTATAAATCAAATATAGCCTACTTATAATGACGCGCGCACGCACACACGCACACACACACACACTCACACATACACACACACACATACACGCGCGCGCATTGGGTACGTGCATGCTTTTTGTGTGCATTTATGCCCTCGCATGAATGTGCACAAATGCACACATGCGTGTGAAAAATACGGAGACTTGAAATGAAATATCAGAAAACTTTATTATTAACACGAGTCATAGAATCCCTGGATCAAACAGCATCGAACAAAGAATGGTTCACAAGACACGAAGGAAACCAACAGTAAGTATTCCCAACAACACAGGAAATACGTGAAATGATTGTAGGCCTAACAAAACAGTTTGTTCTTGATTGCATGTACTACTCACAAGCAAACAAATGCACATGATAATACATGATAGTACACACACACACACACACACACACACACACCACACGCTCGCTCGCTCGCAAGTACGCACATACACACACACACTGGCGCGCGTACGCACGCACGCGCACGCACACGCACACACACACACACACACACACACACTGGCGCGCACACACACACACACACACATGCGCGCGATATGATTTATACGCATTCATACATATATTTGCATTTATCGAATGACAACAAAAACTATCAAGACATTCCCAGTCAAATGTTGATAAAAAAAAACACACACACAAAAACTATAGAACACAAAACACAAGATTGAACAACATATTGCCGAATAACAAATAGCCGATAAGACGTTATTATTCTTTTTCTTTGATTAAAAATCAGATAAACAAAGGCACACACAAAACACACAAGCAAACGAAGACAACTACCATCAGCACCACCAACATCGAAGCCAACAAGAAGAAAACGAGATGTTTTGAAGAATAAAGTAAACACGACTTCAGATACTGTTCTGACATTTGATGTTGCGTGGAATAGAAAAGGGCATGGATTCTCTCCCCTACACTGAGCTACATGTAGGCGAAATGCACCGGTAGGCGGCCTACTCAAGTGGTTTTTTTCATTGAATGCAAGTCTATTTTCAGTTCCGGAGCGAAGCTTCGGGAGGTATTGTTTTTGTTTCATCCGTCCGTCCGTGCGTCCGTCCGGCCGCGTTTTCTCGAAAACCATTCAGTCTATTTCAATATGTACAAATTGTAGAGGTCGAGGATAGTATCTATCGACTGATTGCTTTAGTTTTATTTCAAAGTCAAGGTCATGCCGATTAAGGAGTTCAACCCCCAAAACACTTAATCGCTAATATATCGCGGACTTTTGCACGTATTTCAATGCGTTTTTGATCCTCTCATGTCCCTCCGTTTAAACGGTATCGCGTTAACATGCATACATACATAGCCACAAACAAACAAAAAGTACTGAAGACATTAACGAACATCGCACGCGGCTGGTTAAAACAGAACTGTTCTCAACAAGCCCCGCTCCCATTAAAAAAAAAAATGAAATGACTCAAACATAGATGGAATGATATGGATGATTAAACACGCACTACGACAAGCATGTATCGTTTATTAGGCCAATTTATCACATTTCTAAAACAATGGAAATCGCTGAGCATTATCAACTGTAACAGCATTAAGCAGCAACATTCTGCTCAGCATCAATAGTTTAAAACTTGGAAGGCCAGCACTTTCCAAAATGAAACATGAGTCTGGAATTAAAACTTCTAAAAAGTAATTGATCTTGACACCATAGCAGCGTGAGAATTGAGCAAAGCTAAAAATAAGAACAAAATAATTAGTAATTTGGAGAAGAAAAAACAACACGCCTGCGCGCGCAGACACACGCACGCACGCACACACATACACGCACGCGCGCACACACACACGCATACTTTATCTGTATGCATACACAAATTAATACGATTATGCACTAGCACAGTTGAGAAACAACCTATCGTTCTTGTTATAAAAAGAAAAAGAAAGACAACAAAGGCAGTATGCCGAGTTTTAAAAAAAGAAGGAAATACAACTCTTCACGCAGTGAAGTGATGACGTTTCTGTATGAACACACGACACCACAGGCAACATCTAACAAGGATTGATCATTAGCATCTCATTAAAGATCCGTTAAAACCATGAATCGTTCGATCAATGCACGGCGTTATATCGATTACAAGTGAACATAATTATCTCTCTATTTATTTTATTTTTTTTACTGCACATCCGACTAATGTCTCGACGCACGTCCTTTTGTTTAAACATGACTTTAATCATTTTTAATGATAAAATAATAATTTAATAATTTACGAATTGGACTGTAGAGGGGAAGTATTGTTTTTTTATTTTGATCTGGATGTTTTTTGCTCCTTCTGTTGCCTGCTTTTTGCTCCTTTTGTTATATTTTCTGTTTGCTGTTTAATTGTTTGTCTGTGTTGATAAAGGCGCATTCGCCGAAATATCCAGTAGTTTTGCTTTGTCTCTTGTGAATCAAATAACGTCACTTTACACTTGTCGTGTAGTTGTTTGTTTGTTGTATGACTTTGATATTGTTGACTTTGGCACACCAAGATGTCAACAAATATGCATGCTATTGAGAGTAACGATATTACAGACCATAACATTCTATAGCAAGCTTATTGCAAGTCTGGAGACAGTAAACAAAATCTTCTTGTTGTTTACAAGGTTGCCACGAGAGACAGAGTAGCACCAACAAGCATAGGCTTTGTGATAGCACTACGTGACGTGTTAGGCCTACTTTACAATCATGTTAATTGGCAATCCCAATCGATAATAATGGTGTCTGTTGTGTTGTTCTTACTATACTTGATAATAAATCTACGCCATCACAGACAACGACATTGCGCACCATAAAATGATGGCAAACTTATTGATTATAACTCTGATCAATGCCTTCGGTCTGCAATCGAACCAGAAACATGTATTTCCCTCTTTTTCTTAATCTCTTTCCTAGTAAGAAGTGCAAAATCAATGTATTTAAAATTGTTTTAGAAAGATGTTGGATATTTTTGTTTCGATATTATGCCCGTGTCAATAAGAAAATAAAGCAGGATTGAATGTTTGCACCATTAAGACAATCAACCATCACATACAGCGTTGTACCAACAAACAAAAACATTTACCGAATTGAACACAAATTAATTTAAAGACCCACCTAGGTAGGCAATTTTTTTTCAAAATCGATTAATAAAAACACTTTGACATAATAATAACAAAATGTTAAAAAATCTAATAAATCACCATTACTTTTTAATTAGAATGGAATGAATGTGTCAGTGAAGGCATACTGCGCAATTAACAATTAAGAAAAGAAGGTAAAAACCCCAACATTCTGACCCTCAGTTTTATTTCAACGACAAGATCAACGAAGCACCATCGTTGCATGACTGTCGACAATGAATAAATAGATGAACCACGACCAACAGATAACATGAAATATAACCATCACAATCATAATCATAAATATAATTAACGACCCACTCTCTTGAGTTATAATCCATGTCAACAAACTGGTTCCACTTGATTTGTCAACAAATAGACCAAACCTCACAGATGTCAACAAGAAAGTATCAAAGCACCGTAGCGACGTATCGAAATTCGTCACATTTAAAAACCCAGTAACGTATGTAACGCATCGAAATCAAGTCACGTGATTCATTATCTCATCCACATCAACACGAATGAAAATGTGACAAATCTTCAACCATAATGTCAATAGAAAATATATGTACAAGATGTAAACCAGTAAAGGCGTTAAACCAGCATAACAATAACATGGGCCAAATTATCGATCATAAATACAAAGACAAATGACAAGATAAAACAAATGGAAAAAACATTGTGAACAATACAATAAAGTCAAAGATATCTAAGGATGAGTGCGAGAAGGTGCCATTGATCGTGTCAATCATTTTGTTTTCGCCAATTTAGTGGGCTGCATTTGCTATGAGACACCCTGCCATCACCGAAGGAAGACACTAGGCTGAAATGACCTTCTGGATTTCACCCAAGAAGAATGATAGTACCTTCGGTCATATATAACCTTCCATATAATCAACTAAACCATCTCCAGCATTGTATGATGCTCACACCGTACAGTAAGACAGACTACAACACTGCAGTTAAAAAACAATGACTGAGATTGAACTTCACAAAAGCTAATGTCTCCGTAGGCGTTAATAATAATTATTAACACAAATAATCACCAATTTAACATAATAAATACTGAGTAACATAATGTAACGCAAATAATCACAAGATTTACATTACGATGATCACTGGATCCATAATGAAAGAACACAACGCTGAAGTTAAAATGTATGAAAACATTTTTGAAAACATCGATGCTATTAATCATTTGAACCTTCACCATCAGAAAACAAAATATTTCACCTTTGTCTGCAGAAGACAGGCATAAAAGGCTGCAGACATGCTGAGTGAGACACGGGTTGACCTAGTATTGCAGTACCTCCAGGATCAACCCACGATCTCTATGCATTTATAAACGTAAAGGTATGTACCTGTACCAGGTCAGAGGACGTGAAACTCATGTGTCTTCTTCTGAATGAGCCATGAGACACATGTCAGAACAACAAGAACCATGGTTCATCATATGAACACCTGACATTGAAAAACGACACAAATGAACCATCATCAATATTGTGTTTCTAGTATGTCATCAAGACCCGGAAGAAACATGCAGAGCTGCTTGATCGTAATAGTCTATGTCATTGTATCAAATGTAGTTACTGATATTGCA
>CM065682.1:4283740-4286240 GCA_017654935.2 Phymorhynchus buccinoides
CCAGGTGGCAACAAACTCAATAGGGGCTTATCTCGTGATATACTTATAGTAGGGGAGAGAGGGAGAGAGAGAGAGAGAGAGAGAGAGAGAGAGAGAGAGAGAGAGAGAGAGAGAGAGAGAGAGAGAACTCGGAATTCGGAACTCGGATGTTTATTGTACATTGGCCTTAGGCCACAATACAATGTTGTGCGAGAGAGAGAGAGAGAGAGAGAGAGAGAGAGAGAGAGAGAGAGAGAGAGAGAGAGAGAGAGAGAGAGAGAGAGAGAGAGAGAGAGAGAGAGAGAGAGAGAGAGAGAAAGAGAGAGAGACAGACAGACAGACAGACAGAGAGGCAAACGCTTTGCCCTTCTGGTGGAGGGAACAAAAAGTCTGTAGTGACACTGTGTTCTTACGTAACGTACTGAAACACATCGCAGCCTTCAGACATCTCTGCTAAATAACGGCACTGTTCCTGTCCGTGTCGTGATGTTGGGTCAATTGAGAAGCGACCAACACGTGTGGTCTGTGGTTTGTGTTTGTGGTACTTTATAGTCACAGAGGCGTCTCTGTGAAAATCGGGTTGCTCCCACCTGGAGAGCGCGTCGCAGCCAGAGGCGATCCACACAAGTTTTATATTTGCATGCGAGTTTTGTGTGACTGATGAGGAAGGAAAGGGGGGGGTAGTAAATTGTGACCAAATTAATGACAACATTTTCGTTGCCACTGGTGTGCTAAGTGCATGGGCACACGGGACCTCGGTTTATTGTCTCATTCGAAAGACTCCACGTTCAGACCGTAAGGCCTAGTGCAGAGTGAGAGGAAAACTCCCCTGTACTACTGTGTCATCTTACCGTCCTGGGACATTCCAGCATTGAGGCATCTCTGGTATCTACACTGCTGACATCTGTTTCTCGATCCAGCGTCGATGGTGCAGCGACCAACACGCAGACACGGCTTGTACTTCAGATGTTTCTTCAGCGTGCGTCGGAAAAAGCCCTGAAATACATAACAATTGTTGGACAATAAGATGATCAAATCAGCGTCTTCTCAATCTTTAACATAAATAAAGGTCAAGGCAGAGGAAATAAGTTTGGATGTTGCAAAGGTGAAGAGATGTTGCCCCCCCCCCCCCTCCTGACAACCCCACGACTCTCCCCGACGCCCACCCATTTATATTGTCACCTAGCTGAGGCCCCGTCCCCACATATCCTGAAATATTGACCTCACCCACTGATCTTACGTATCCTACAAAAAATGACCTCACCCACCGACTTTACATATCCTGCAATAATGACCTCACCCACTGACCTTACGTATCAGGCAATAATGACCTCACGTATCCTGCAATAATGACCTTACCCACCGACCTTACGCACCCTGTAATAATGACCTCACCCACCGACCTTACGCATCATGTAATAATGACCTCACCCACTCACCTTACGCATCCTGGAATATTGACCTCACCCACTGACCGTACGTATCCTGCAAAAACGACCTCACCCATTGACCTTACATTATAATGACCTCACCCACCGACCTTACGTATCAGGCAATAATGACCTCACGTATCCTGCAATAATGACCTTACCCACCGACCTTACGCACCCTGTAATAATGACCTCACCCATCGACCTTACGCATCATGTAATAATGACCTCACCCACTCACCTTACGCATCCTGGAATATTGACCTCACCCACTGACCGTACGTATCCTGCAAAAATGACCTCACCCATTGACCTTACATTATAATGACCTCACCCACTGACCTCACCCACCCACCCACGTATCCTGCAATAATGACCTCACCCACCCACCCACGTATCCTGCAATAACGACCTCACCCACCCACCTACATATCCTGCAATAATGACCTCACCCACCTTGCAGCCCTCACAGGAGTGCACCCCGTAGTGGAATCCTGAGGCTCTGTCCCCACATATCCTGCACAGCACGTCCAACTCGGATGTGTACTGCGGTTTCACGTACACCTGGGGAGACGTTACGCGACAATCAATCAATGAATCAGTCAATCAATCAATCAATCAATCAGTCAGTCAGTCAATCAATCAGTCAATCTATCAATCAGTTAGTTAATCAGTCAGTCAGTGAAGCAATCAGTCAATCCATCAGTCAATCAATCAGTCGGTCAATCAATAAATCAGTCAGTCAATCAACCAGTCAATGAATCAGTCAACCAGTCAAACAATCAGTCAATCAACCAGTCAGCCAATCAATCAACCAGTCAGTCAACCAACCAGTCAGTCAGTCAATCAACCAACCAGTCAGTCAATCAATCAACCAGTCAGTCTTTTTCCATAAATTCTACTCATAGAGAGGTTAACTAATCCTAATCGACCCGTATCTAATAACTTATGTACACATTCTTAAATAGGCCTATTTCTCCGTAGACTACTTTATTAGAGGCACGTATAGACACATTCATAATAGGTTTGTATAGCGTACGGGTGTGTATTTTGTAAAACTGATGAGTGAGAGAGAGAGAGAGAAGAGAGAG
>CM065682.1:4291240-4293740 GCA_017654935.2 Phymorhynchus buccinoides
ATTGTAATGATATACATTGAGAGCGAAGAAGAAGAAGAAGAAGAAGAAGAAGAAGAAGAAGAAGAAGAAGAAAGAAGAGAGGGGATTGAGAGGACGAGAGCGAGAGAGACAGAGATTGAGAGATGAGAGAGAGAGAGAGAGAGATGAGAGACTTGAGAGAGAGAGAGACGAGAGAGAGAGAGAGAGAGAGAGAGAGAGAGAGAGAGAGAGAGAGAGAGAGAGAGAGTATAAACTTACTTAATTCCATGGTCGCTGGCTGGTCGCACCAGGCATCTGCAAATCTGTTCTCTGGCAGCAGCATCGAAGCGTGTCGGCCAGAAATTACTCAACTGGAACCACACACATACACACACACGTTGCGAATTCGCCGTCTAAAGTGATTGATGTGATTAACTTATTAAGGTAGGCCTACTGCTGTAAACTTCGTATGAAATGGACTTTCTTTGAATTTACTTGTCAATTTCAGCTTCTCAGCTTGCGTTCACTTGTGTCTATTTGCTGACGTGTAAAACACGTGGAGTCCTTCCAACAAACAAACAAGCACACAACAAGTGTAAAGTGACCCTATTTTATTCACAAGAGACACAACAAAACTACTGAATATTTCGGCGAAAGCGCCTTTATCAACATAGACATAGGCCTACAAGAAAGCAGCAAAGATAACAAAAGGATAAAAAAACAGAAAACAAGAAATGTGAAAAAAAACTGCATTAAAATACATGCAAAACTTCGCGAGATATTAGCGATTATGTGTTTCGGGGTTTGAACCCCGTAACTGGCGCGACCTTGACCTTAATGTAAAACTAATTACATCAGTGGATAGCTTGCCTCTTGGCAAACTACTATACCAAATTTGATGATGATAGACTGAATAGTTTTGAGAAAAACGAACGAATAGCCGGACGGACGGATCCACGCCGCCGGACGGACGGACACCGGACGGACGGACACCGGACGGACGGACCAGACAAAAACAATAGCTCCCCGAACCTTCGGCTCGGGGACTAAAAACAACCCAATACTTCCCTTCTACAGGCCAATCTGTGAATGAGTTAGTTAATGAATGGTATCGATGCCTTTAGCTTTCGCGATGCTTTCACCTGTTCGAACACTCAATTCTTCTTGTATTATGGATGGATTCATGTATTGTTTCTGCTATATTCCATTTATGTTATCCGTGTGTGTTCGCTTTGCATTGCGTTTTTGTTTGAATGCGCTTTGAATACTAACGTGTGTGTGCGCTTTGATTTGATTTCTATCAAGATTCAGCGCCGTATAAATACTGTATGTTGTTGTTGTTGTTGTTATACTGTATGTTGTTGTTGTTGTTATTGTACGCACTCGATTCTCAGTTATCGATGTATTCAACTCTTGCTTGCCTATTATTAAGTCGTTTAGCTCTCAACTCTCTTTGAATTCACTTATAGTGGTGTACCCAATCAAACCTTGTTTGCCAAATCAATTGACACCACAGGCCTACTCAGCTGTCTTGAGCTGCAAGGTGCCTTGGGTTTCATAAGGCGGTGTCCAGCTTCACACACAACTAACATAATGTGCCTAATGTCATTGACAGAAAACGGTAATTATTGATTTGTTTCGTCGTGGGCTGCTTAAGTGCTCAAGAATCTGATAACGACGAAGAATATTGACGAACGTATTCCTTAAAATAACACTAAAATGATAACAAGAGAAGGAAGTAGACTGTCACTGTGTCAGCTTAATGACTGTGGCCCAGCACTACGAAAGGGACATTAAGTCGCTGGGCTTACAAAGTCAAAAATCTAATTTGTTTTAAAAATCAATTTGAAATTATTGGTATTTTCATGCTCTTTAACATCTTATCTTTCATATCCACAAAGGACAACCTTTAAGTTGGTCTCTAAACACTCCTGAAAAGTGCTTTAAGATTAGTAGGTTGGTGTATTTTGTTTAGGATAGACCAGAAGTTAGACTGTTATTTCTCAAAATGGCCGACAGTCACCCTACCAACTTTAAACGCTCATAACTCTTGAATGGAAAAAAAGATACAAGAATGGTTTTAACTATAATTAGAAAGAGAATTGCCTGGAGTTTCCAACTGTGCCGTGTTCTCAGAATGGTCATTGGACTCTTCATGTCCCTTTCTAGGTCACAAGTACTGTACATGTGCGGTATTCATGAGTGCGTTAAACAGTTAACATGGGTAGTAACGTGTAGGTTAGAATAAACTCGCCATACGATTGACTGTTTATGCTAACTTACACGTTAATACCAGTGTTAAATTGTTTAATACGTACTCATGAATGCCGTACCTGTCACGATAACAGATCCATGCTTATTCGGGCATTAAAAATAATCATACTTCAAAGAATGTAGTAATATGATGTTTTGTGTCACAACAGAAAGGCTTGACAGATGCGAACGTTCGTCGTAGAAAGGAGGGTTTAAAACTGTAGTCCTAGCAATAGGTAATGACTCAGGGCCAGCCACACGTCAATTACAATCGTACGACTGCGCGATG
>CM065682.1:4296240-4303740 GCA_017654935.2 Phymorhynchus buccinoides
ACAGCACACTGGAAGGAAAACACACCACATAAACCCCTCCAAAACAAAGCACACTGAAAGGAAAACACACCACATAAACCCCTCCAAAACAAAGCACACTGGAAGGAAAACACACCACATAAACCCCTCCAAAACAAAGCACACTGAAAGGAAAACACACCACATAAACCCCTCCAAAACAAAGCACACTGAAAGGAAAACACACCACATAAACCCCTCCAAAACACAGCACACTGGAAGGAAAACACACCACATAAACCCCTCCAAAACACAGCACACTGACAGGAAAACACACCACATAAACCCCTCCAAAACAAAGCACACTGACAGGAAAACACACCACATACATCCCTCCAAAACTCAACACCACTCACTTTTTTCGGTGAACAGTCCAATAAGCCAGTAATGACCCTAACACTTGAAATGATATACCACGAGACAACAAAACAAATGCTCGCGCCCTCCTTCCCGATAGTATAAGAAGTAACACTTTGTAATGTATAGGTAAAGAAGAAGAAAACACTTGGCTTTGTACATACAAGCTTTGCTAGCAAGAGCTGCAACGAAGTAATTATCCATACACAATCACACACACACCTTCACACACGCAGCGTGTTCTCTGTTTAGTATTTTCTCTAACCCCCCCCCCCCCCACCTCCCCTGCTCTCCCCCCCTCTTTGCGCACGAACCACGTATAAATCAAGCCAACCCTGACCTGGTGATATACTGACCTACTGACACATTTTTCGGGGCAAGGTTCCTGCGCGCGCACATCCGCGCGCATCGCTCTCATTGGTTGCACGCGCTTGCTTCTGTTGCAACCGCGCGCACGTAGCATCTTTCTTTTCCTCGGCTCTGGAACTTATATCTTTTATCCAGGTCACTTTTGCCAGCCCATGACGTCATAGATAATTAGCTTCGTCGCAAATCTCTCTCTCTCTCTCTTGGTTTGGAACAATTTTTGTTGTTGTTTTAAAAAGAAGCCTGAAATCTAAATGCTTGTTTAGTCTCTCTGGAAAACTGACCCCATTCGTGGCCGACGGGGAGTATAGTTGCAGACAGACTTTGTCAGAGCGGATCGGGGGGGGGGCGGGGGGGGGGGCGGGGGGGGGTGAGGGTAACATGGGGGGGGAGTACATTGGGTACACGCCTCTCCCCCAAAAAAAAGATTTTAAAAAAGAGAAAGAAAAAAAGCGGGTGGATGTTATGTAATTTAATTCGAGCCAGAGTTTTACCCTTTTTTTCTCCCAGGAGAGACCTTCTTTTGCTTCGTTTACATTCAAATTATCGTATAGCTTTTGCCCCCCCCCCCCCTCCGACCCCTCCAACCAAAAATTTGGAACCACCCTCCTCTAGACTAAATGATCCGCCCCTGCCACTTTCTCTCTTTACTCTTCTCTCTCTCTCTCTCTCTCTCCCTCTCTCTCTCTCGTCCTCTCTCATCCTCCTTACCTCGTCTCTCTCTCTCTCTCTCTCTCTTTCCCTCTCTCTCTCTCTCTCTCTCTCTCTCTCTCTCTCGTCTCTCTCTCTCCTCTCTCTCTCCCTCTGTTATCACTCCCCCCCCCCCCTCTAAATAGCTTTCTTCTTGTCTTCCTTCCCCGCACCCTTCTTCTTTTTCTGTCCTTTTCTTCCTGAGCTGTTTTTTCTTCCCCAACACGTTTATCGATCGACTTCTTTCCCGATGACCTCATTCTGTTGGGCTTCTTCTCACCCGCTACCAATAAGTCTAGGCTCTGTCTGTCTGTCTGTCTGTTTGTCTGTGTCTGTCTGTGTCTGTCTGTTTGTCTCGATCTATCTCTTCGTGTGTTTCTTTCTCTTCATCTATCTCTTCTTTCTCTTCATCTATCTCTTCTTTCTCTTCATCTATCTCTTCGTGTTTGTTTAGCTTCATCTGTCTCTTCTGTATCTTCATCTATCTCTTCTTTCTCTTCATCTATCTCTTCTTTCTCTTCATCTATCTCTTCTTTCTCTTCATCTATCTCTTCTTTATCTTCATCTATCTCTTCTTTATCTTCATCTATCTCTTCTTTCTCTTCATCTATCTCTTCTTTATCTTCATCTATCTCTTCTTTATCTTCATCTATCTCTTCTTTCTCTTCATCTATCTCTTCTTTATCTTCATCTATCTCTTCTTTATCTTCATACATACCTTCTTTATCTTCATCTACCTCTTCTTTATCTTCATCTATCTCTTCTTTATCTTCATCTATCTCTTCATCTCTCTCTTCTTTATCTTCATCTATCTCTTCTTTATCTTCATCTATCTCTTCTTTATCTTCATCTATCTCTTCTTTCTCTTCATCTATCTCTTCGTGTTTGTTTAGCTTCATCTGTCTCTTCTGTATCTTCATCTATCTCTTCTTTATCTTCATCTATCTCTTCTTTATCTTCATCTATCTCTTCTTTCTCTTCATCTATCTCTTCTTTATCTTCATCTATCTCTTCTTTATCTTCATCTATCTCTTCTTTATCTTCATCTATCTCTTCTTTATCTTCAACTATCTCTTCTTTATCTTCATCTATCTCTTCTTTATCTTTCATACCTTCTTTATCTTCATCTACTCTTCTTTATCTTCATCTATCTCTTCTTTATCTTCATCTATCTCTTCTTTCTCTTCATCTATCTCTTCGTGTTTGTTTAGCTTCATCTGTCTCTTCTGTATCTTCATCTATCTCTTCTTTATCTTCATCCATACCTTCTTTATCTTCATCCATACCTTCTTTATCTCATCCATACCTTCTTTATCTTCATCCATACCTTCTTTATCTTCATCTATCTCTTCTTTATCTTCATCTATCTCTTCTTTATCTTCATCTGTCTCTTCTTTATCTTCATCTGTCTCTTCTTTATCTTCATCTATCTCTTCTTTATCTTCATCCATACCTTCTTTATCTTCATCCATACCTTCTTTATCTTCATCCATACCTTCTTTATCTTCATCCATACCTTCTTTATCTTCATCTATCTCTTCTTTATCTTCATCTATCTCTTCTTTATCTTCATCTATCTCTTCTTTATCTTCATCTATCTCTTCTTTATCTTCATCTATCTCTTCTTTATCTTCATCTATCTCTTCTTTATCTTCATCCATACCTTCTTTATCTTCATCTATCTCTTCTTTATCTTCATCTATCTCTTCATGTCTCTTTATTTATCTTCAACTATCTCTTCTTTATCTTCATCTATCTCTTCTTTCTCTTCATCTATCTCTTCTCTTCTTCATCTATCTTCTTCGTCTTTCTTTATCTTCATCTGTCTCTTCTTTATCTTCATCTATCTCTTCTTTCTCTTCATCTATCTCTTCTTTATCTTCATCTATCTCTTCTTTATCTTCATCTATCTCTTCTTTATCTTCATCTATCTCTTCTTTATCTTCATCTATCTCTTCTTTATCTTCATCTATCTCTTCTTTATCTTCATCTATCTCTTCTTTATCTTCAACTATCTCTTCTTTATCTTCATACATACCTTCTTTATCTTCATCTACCTCTTCTTTATCTTCATCTATCTCTTCTTTCTCTTCATCTATCTCTTCGTGTTTGTTTAGCTTCATCTGTCTCTTCTGTATCTTCATCTATCTCTTCTTTATCTTCATCCATACCTTCTTTATCTTCATCCATACCTTCTTTATCTTCATCCATACCTTCTTTATCTTCATCTATCTCTTCTTTATCTTCATCTATCTCTTCTTTATCTTCATCCATACCTTCTTTATCTTCATCTATCTCTTCTTTATCTTCATCTATCTCTTCTTTATCTTCATCTATCTCTTCTTTATCTTCATCCATACCTTCTTTATCTTCATCCATACCTTCTTTATCTTCATCTATCTCTTCTTTATCTTCATCCATACCTTCTTTATCTTCATCTATCTCTTCTTTATCTTCATCCATACCTTCTTTATCTTCATCTATCTCTTCTTTATCTTCATCTATCTCTTCTTTATCTTCATCCATACCTTCTTTATCTTCATCTATCTCTTCTTTATCTTCATCCATACCTTCTTTATCTTCATCTATCTCTTCTTTATCTTCATCTATCTCTTCTTTATCTTCATCTATCTCTTCTTTATCTTCATCTATACCTTCTTTATCTTCATCTATCTCTTCTTTATCTTCATCCATACCTTCTTTATCTTCATCTATCTCTTCTTTATCTTCATCCATACCTTCTTTATCTTCATCTATCTCTTCTTTATCTTCATCCATACCTTCTTTATCTTCATCTATCTCTTCTTTATCTTCATCCATACCTTCTTTATCTTCATCTATCTCTTCTTTATCTTCATCCATACCTTCTTTATCTTCATCTATCTCTTCTTTATCTTCATCTATCTCTACGTGTCTCTTTATCTTCCTGTCTAGAAAGATTTAGTCCCCGAGCCGAAGGTTCGGGGAGCTATTGTTTTTGTCTGGTCCGTCCGGTGTCCGTCCGGCATGCCTCCGTCCGTCCGGCTATTCGTCCGTTTTTCTCACAAACTATTCAGTCTATCATCATCAAATTTGGTATACTAGTTTGCCAAGAGGCAAGCTATCCACTGATGTATTTAGTTTTACATTAAGGTCAAGGTCGCGCCAGTTACGGGGTTCAAACCCCGAAACACATAATCGCTAATATCTCGCGAAGTTTTGCATGTATTTTAAAGCAGTTTTTTTCACAACATTTCTTGATGAATGGTCTATAACACAGTTGTCATGAGTTTTTCTGTGCGCGCATGTGCGCATGGTCGCGCGCGCTAAAATCACGGGTCCGAACCCCAAGGCTATATATAAAACACTATTCAGTTACGTGCTGTTTTCATGCGTTTTTAGTTACGTGCTGTTTTGATGCGTTTTTATGTATGCGTACAGCCGACACATTCCGATTTCAGAGTAGCGCGGCGATGCTGCGAGGGGACTTTGCAGCCGCTCGGTGTTGCACTTGTTTTGGTCTTTCTTCTTACACATCTCTCTTTATCTCTCTCTCTCTCTCTCTCTCTCTCTCTCTCTCTCTCTCTCTCTCTCTCTCTCTCTCTCTCTCTCTCTCTCCTCCTCTCTCTCTCTCTCTCTCTCTCTCTCTCTCTCTCTCTCTCTCTCTGCGTGTGGGTGTGTCGCTCTTTTTCTCTCTCCACCCCACCCCCTCCTTGTTATACATGCCGTGTGTATGTGTGTGTGCGTGCGCGCGTTTGTGTATGTGAGACTGGTAATCATAGATTGTGTCACTGTAACGAGGGGGACACATAGACACAGGACACATAGACACGGGGACACATAGAGACGGGAACACAATGAGGGCGACACATAGAGACGGGGACACACAAAGAGACGGGGACACATATACACGGGGACACACAAAGAGATGGGGACGCACAGACACGGGGACACAAAAAGAGATGGGGACACATAGATATGACGTTGGGTTGTTGTTTTTTGGTTGTTTTTTTTTTTTACTACACTGTATCATCCTGGAAACTAAAATACCCCACAAACACACCAACTGGAAGGTTTCGCCGACCTACCATACTGATGGCAACATAGCACTTATGATAGGCCTACGATTGCTGATGATAGGCCTACGATTGCTGATGATAGGCCTACGATTGCTGATTCATTAAAGGTGCTAATAGGGATAGAACTGGACAGTCGTGTTTTCAGGACTTCCCTATCGTCCAGGAAACCAGCACAAATAGGTTAAATACCAGAAGATACTATCCTACTGATGTGATACAAGCCAGGAGATACTATCCTACTGATGTGATACAAGCCAGAAGATACTATCCTACTGATGTGATACAAGCCAGGAGATACTATCCTACTGATGTGATACAAGCCAGGACATACTATCCTACTGATGTGATACAAGCCAGAAGATACTATCCTACTGATGTGATACAAGCCAGAAGATACTATCCTACTGATGTGATACAAGCCAGGACATACTATCCTACTGATGTGATACAAGCCAGAAGATACTATCCTACTGATGTGATACAAGCCAGGAGATACTATCCTACTGATGTGATACAAGCCAGAAGATACTATTACTTACTCTTCTCGGGTAAAAGCATACGATACTGCCAGCCTTCTCTGTGGTAGTATTTCCTGCCTTTCAATCAAGACTAACGATACCTTTTGATATAAGCTGCCCACATAATGTTAGGGAACACTTGCAAAACGCACATAATATTCGCTTGTAGCCTTAAAACTCTTCGCAACAGGAACGCCAAACTTTGCAGTCGCATACGTAAGTAGCATGGCCTTACCCTGAATGCTTAAAAGTTTTGCGCTTGCTGTTGGTTGCTATGGAAACGTCGATTGAAAAGGCGCCAAAATCCACAAAAAAGTGTCACAGATTTAGCGCATTATTTTGCATTTTGTTTTCCCACAATGAATTGAGCAAAATCGTACTCAGCACATGGTAGTCGGGGACTTTGATAATGAGTACAGCTTACAAAAGAACCAAATGTTACCAATGACATGGTGCAAATAATCAATGAATCACGATGACTGCATAGTGAAACAAGGGCGTCGCCGAGCGGCAGAAATGTCCGTCACCAGCAATGCCACGCACTTGCGACACCCCGTAGAGTGTCACATCCTGACACAAAATTGCAAGGGATTCTGTCTTCAAGGTCAAGGTCACGACGGCGAAACATTTTGCGCGGATACCTTCCTCTCATGGTGACACACCAGCAGACAACATTTTACGCGATTCGGTCAAGCGGTTCGGGAGATATCCTTGGGACAGACAGAAAAACAAAGAAACAAAACAAAAGAAAACAAAAAAAATACAAACCAGCCCATGCAAAGTCCGATCACCTATGTTGACGGACAAATACAAACCAGACGACCACAAAGTCCGATCACCTATGGTGACGGACAAAAACAAAAATACAAACCAGACACTGCAAAGTCCGATCACTATGGTGACGGACAATTATGCTAAGGGGTGTCGCAAGTGCGTGGCATTTGCTGGTGACGGACATGTCTGCCGCTCAGCGACGCCCTTGTTTTGTTTTTTTTGTTTTTTGTTCTTTTCTGTCTGTCCCAAGGATGTTAATAAAAGAGTTGGTTTTTTGCGTAAAAGGTTTAACAGCAAGAGAGAGAGAGAGAGAGAGGAGAGAGGAAGAGAGAGAGAGAGAGAGAGAGGAGAGAGAGAGAGAGAGAAGAGAGAGAAGAGAGAGAAGAGAGAGAGAGAGAGAGAGAGAGAGAGAGCTAGAGAGAGAGAGAGAGAGAGAGAGAGAGAGAGAGAGAGAGAGAGAGATAGAGAGAGAGTGTCGAGAGAGAGAATCCGGAGAGCTGTATAGTTGGGCGGTAAAACGGTCAACGGCCGTAACTTACGGTTCCTTTGATCTCTGTCGACAGCTTTCCTGTGGGTGGCGGCTCTCTGTGTATAAATTGTCTGTCTGTGTCTCTCTCTCATCGCTTTCTGTCTCTGTCCCCCCACCCCCCTCTCTCTCTCTGTGTCTTTGTCTCTCTCTCTCTATGTGTCTCATGTCTCTGTATGCCTATGTGTCTCTC
>CM065682.1:4306240-4311240 GCA_017654935.2 Phymorhynchus buccinoides
ACACACACACACACACACACAGACCCCACACCACCACACCACACTCACTCACTCCAGCACTCGCACACGCAACACCGCGACACCCCACACACGTCACACATCATCGTCACACACACATCACACACACACACACACACACACACACACTCACTCACTCACTCACTCACACACAGATAGCACTCAACAGACAAGTCACGGCGGGAAGCCACACCACACAAAAAGCGAGGATAAAAAAATGTTGAATTGCTGTGTGTGTTGGGGGAGGGGGGGGGGGTGGGGTGCAAGACGGGAAGGAATGGTTGTGAAAGGGGGAGTGATGTGCCTGGTCTACTATGACAAACACATACAAATTGTTTTGTCATTCCTAGAGATATTTTCCTTATCACGTAGGGAGTTGACCTAGTTGTGTTTAAAACACTTGATCCGTATCTGGTATGCAATTCGATATGAATAGCATTAAGTGTTCTCTGAGCCTCTCTCTCTCCTCTCTCACCTTCTCTCCTCTGGTGGAGAGTCTATCTCTCTCTCTCTCAATCTCTCTCTCTACACTCCCTCTTCATCCTCTCTCTGTCTGAAACTCGGTCTCATCTCTCTCGCTCTCTCTCTGTGACAGGCGACCATCGGATGTTCCTTTGCCGATCCTGGACGATGAGAATACATCGCCTATGCATAAATTAATGAAAGAGCTTAGAATATTTATGTTGTTCATGGAGTGTGTGTGTGTGTGTGTGTTGTGTGTGTCAGTAAAAGACAGGCAATTAAGAAAAGTCTCATTTTGTCGCTTCGTCCTACACACTGTTAGAGGCCTACTCGAAATCACACATACACACACGCACACGCAGTGTGCATATATGCACACCAACACAACTAACACAATCACACACGCGCGCGCACACGCACGCACGCACACGCACGCACACGCACAGCACACACACACACACACAACACACACAAACACACACACACACACAACACACACAACACAACACACACACACACAACAGCGGATGAAAAAAAGCTTGTAGCTTACTCCTTTCTTGTCAATAAAGATAATTTCGACTTTACTTTACGTGACATACACACACACACACACACACACACACACACACACACACACACACACACACCACAACACCCACACACACACACACACACACACACACACACACACAGAGAGAGAGTAGAGAGAGAGAGAGAGAGAGAGAGATAGAGGAGAGAGAGAGAGAGAGAGAGAGAGAGAGACAGAGAGAGACTCACTCAAATCGCACTCACTCACTCACTCACGCGCACGCGCGCACGCACACACACGCAACACACACAAACACAAACCACACACACACACACACACACACACACACACACACGCACACACGCCACCACAACACACACACACACACACACACACACACACCACACACACACACCACAACACACTCTCACACGCACTCACTCGCACACGCGGCGCTCACGTGGCACACACGCACACACACGCACGCACACAACACACACACACACACAACACACACACACACACACACTCACACACACTCACTCACTCACACACAGATATACAAACAGACAGTCACGCGGAAAGCCACACCAACAAAAAGCGAGGATAAAAAAATGTTGAATTGCTGTGTGTGTTGTGGGGGAGGGGGGGGGGGGAGGGGGGGGGGAGGGGGGGGGGGGGGGAGGGAGAGGGGGAGGGGGAGTGTGTGTGCTGGTCTACTATTAAAACACATAAATTGTTTTGTCATTCCTAGAGATATTTTCCTTATCACGTAGAGGGAGTTTGACCTAGTTGTGTGTTTAAAACACTTGATCCGTATCTGGTATGCAATTCGATTATGAATAGCATTAAGTGTTCTCTCTCTCTCTCTCTCTCTCTCTTTCTCTCTCATTCTCTCTTTCTTCTCGCTCTCTCTCTTCCCTCCCCTCTCTCGTTCTCTCTCCTCAATCCTCTCTCTCCGTCTTCTCTCTCTCTCCCCTCACATCTCTCTCTCCTCTCTCTTTCTCTCTCTCTTCTCTCTCTCTCTCTCTGTGACACCATCGGATGTTCCTTTGCCGATCCTGAACGATGAGAATACATCACGCTATGCATAATATGAAAGAGCTTAGAATATTTATTTTTTTCATGGCAAGAAGGTCATTAAATGTTAACTTTTAATATTGTAAACCTACTCGAGAGAACTTGATCGTCGTTGATCGTCTCTCTCTCTCTCTCTTCTCCCTCTCTCTCTCTCTCCTTCTCTAGGCCGCCGCTCTCTCTCTCTCTCCTCTCTCTCTCTCTCTCTCTCTCCTCTCTCTCTCTCTCTCTCTCTCTCTCTCTCTCTCTCTCTCTCTCTTCTCCCTCTCTCTTCTCTCTCTCTCTCTCTCTGTTTGCTCGTTTCCTTTTTTGTTGTTTGTTTGTCTCTCAGTTTGTTTGTTTGTTTTATTTTATTTTGCATACGCGTTGTGCTAGGTGTGTGGAAGGCTTGCTGAAGTGTGTGTGCTCTTGTTATATTAAAAGATGCATTATTTATGTATTTGTGATTTCTTGTAATGTTTGATCTCTTTGTACATTATTGTTAACTTGTTTTTGTCGAGGACATGGTGAAAAAAAAGTATTGTTGCTTATCCATTTATCCTCATTAAAAATGCTAAGAATGTCAATTCAATTCAATTCTCTCTCTCTCTCTCTCTCTCTCTCTCTCTCTCTCTCTCTCTCTCTCTCTCTCGCTCTCGCTCTCTCGTGTGCGCGTGATTGGTTGTGCACGCACTCGCGTTAAGATTTAGGGTTTGGATTAAGGCTATTAGGGTCAAAGGACACATAGAAAGGAAAAGATGTATGATGGGAATATAAAGATACGGGCGCATAATGTATATAGGGAATAGGGACACAGACACGGGGACATACGGGAGCAGGGATGTATAGACACAGGGACACATATACACGGGGACATATGGAACAGGGACGCATAAACACAGGGACACATAGACACGGGGACACATAGACACGGGGACACATAGACACGGGGACACATAGACACGGGGACACATAGAGACGGGGACACATAGAGACGGGGACACATAGACACGGGGACACATAGACACGGGGACACATAGACACGGGGACACACAGAGACAGGGACACATAGAAACGGGGACACAGAGACACGGGGACACAGAGACACGGGGACACATAGACACGGGGACACATAGACACGGGGACACATAGACACGGGGACACATAGACACGGGGACACAGAGACACGGGGACACACAGACAGGGACACATAGACACGGGGACACATAGAGACGGGGACACAGAGAGACACGGGGACACACAGACACGGGGACACATAGACAGGGACACATAGACACGGGGACACATAGACACGGGACACACAGACACGGGGACACACAGACACGGGGACACACAGACAGGGACACATAGACACAGGGACACATAGACACACAGGGACACATAGACACGGGGAGACACGCACACACAGACGGGGACACATAGACACGGGGACACACAGACACGGGGACACATAGACACGGGGACACACATAGACACGGGGACACACAGACACGGGGACACACAGACACGGGGACGCATAGACTCGGGGACACATAGACACGGGGACACACAGACAGTGACACATCGACACATAGACACGGGGACACACAGACACAGGGGACACACAGACACGGGGACACACAGACACGGGGACACACAGACACGGGGACACACAGACACGGGGACACAGAGACACGGGGACACACAGACACGGGGACACATAGACACGGGGACACACAGACACGGGGACACATAGACACGGGGACACAGACACGGGGACACACAGAGACGGGGACACACAGACACGGGGACACACAGACACGGGGACACACAGACACGGGGACACACAGACACGGGGACACACAGACACGGGGACACAGAGACCAGAACATATAGAGACGGGGACATATAGAGACGGGGACATATAGAGACGGGGACATATAGACACGGGGACATATAGAGACGGGGACATATAGACACGGGGACATATAGAGACGGGGACATATAGAGACGGGGACATATAGAGACGGGGACATATAGAGACGGGGACATATAGACACGGGGACATATAGAGACGGGGACATATAGACACGGGGACATAATAATTAGACGCGGGGACATATAGAGACGGGGACATACAGAGACGGGGACATATGGAGACGGGGACATATGGACGCGGGGACATATAGAGACGGGGACATATAGACACGGGGACATATGGACGCGGGGACATATAGAGACGGGGACATATAGACACGGGGACACACAGACACGGGGACACATTCACGTGCTTAAAGTCTCATTGTCTAGCCGCCAGGCCATAACAAAAAAACATGGCATATCATCTACTGCAAAAGGACAAACCAAGTGTACAAGAGTTTTTAATACTAACGGCAGGAGAATGGACCAATAAGGGAGAAAGACAGAAGATGAGAGAAAGCAGGGGGAAAAGGCAGAGTCAAAGAGAGAGAGACATATTAGAGGAAGCTACAAGCACATAATGAACTTCCAGAATGTGGGGAAACTAATGATGCCAACGACTCCCCGGTATCCCCACGGGGAGTGATGGACAACTGTCGTGCGCCTCCTAGTTACAGGGACACAGGCTGCAGTAATGGACGTGTCAGAGGGGGGACATCCCGCTATCGATACGTATCGATAGCACTACCAATATAAATCAGCACGGCTATCACTACGTACCGTTAACACTACTGGGCTAAATCACTACGGCAACAACGGGTTTTGTGCCCCCAGGTTTTTTTGGAATAAAGTTGACTTTGACTTTGACTTTGGTTAGGGTTAGAATAGGGTTACACTTAGGTAAGGGATAGCGTTATGTTACGAAAAGGGTTCGGGTTAGGGTTAGGAATAGGGTTAGGGGGTTATGGTTAGTCTGTCGGAATTCAAACTGACACATTGGCACAGTCATCATCGA